>CM040744.1:23475717-24683217 GCA_022829145.1 Albula goreensis
CCCTTTAATTTTATCCAGTTTGGATCCTGTTTGTAATCAGTTTGGTTCCCTAGCAATGAGTTTGGTATTTCTGAAGTGCTAAAGCCATCTATGTTTTTACTCCTGGAGTGCTGGGATATGGTGTTCTGCTATCCATGTTGCTGAATGATCCATATGCTGTCCATGGTGCTGAATGTGTATTTCATACTGAAAGTAGTAAGGCCTGTCCAGTGTGCTGAATGTTCCATGCTCTATCCATGGTGCTGAAGTATCCACATAATGTCCATGGTGCTGAATGTGTATTTTATACTGAGACTACCATCCAGTCCATTTTATTGAATATATATGCACACGTGCAATTAATGTTTGCGCCCACACTATAACATCGAATCTGGCTGCTGAATTCATGTTTTACTCCAAAAAGAGAGTATCATATCTGAATAAACAAGGTGACATTTGCGGGCAATAACAATTTAATAAATTCTTTGTTGATGTAATTTCAAGGTTGTGGAGTTATGAAGCTTTCAGCAGTACAAACTATTCCCTTCCTGATGTGCTTGTGTCCCTGAGATATGTTCCAGCACTACATTTTCAGCTATAACATAATAAATAGGTACCATGGACATCACCATTTACTCTATTTCTCTGGGTATGACAGGTGTTAATATTCAAATCCTGATCAACTATGCATTCTTACATGAATGGTTGCAGACAGGATTTGATTATATAATAATAATAATAATAATAATAATAATAATAATAATAATAATAGTGCATCTGTGGGTTATGTTGTACTGTATACCACAATCATTAGATTACACCCATGGCTCAGCGATCTGTTTTTCAGTAGTTACATCAAGTGCTTTTTTATATCATACTCAGCAACAGTCAGACATCAAGCCAATCAAAATATTACCTTACATTAAAAACAGTTCATCACTTTCCCTACTCTCCCTGGTCAAATTCAACTTACCAATGATGAGACCTGATCGATTGTCTATCACACAAAATCTGACTCTGCTCTCTGTTGACATTCTGTCCATGGTAAAATTGTCACTCCATTATAATATAACCTACCTGCTCAAGGGGCAGGTTGAGCAATACACTGTTGCTGAAATGTCACCACAAGACCTTTACCGCCGACTGCAGCTCAATATGACCAGGAGAAGCATGCATATTACATTTGTCATGAAGTCTGTTGTTTTTTTCAGAGTGGAAAAGTACAAGCTAAAAGATGATAAAATGACCTGTTGCGTTTTCACACACTTCTTTGTCTGTCTTGGGCCATGTATTGTCTGAGAATGTCAGCTATTTAGGTGCTCATTTCCTTGGTAGTAATACATCACCTTTTTAACACGAGGCACACAATCAAATTAGATGACCAATTTTCAGGCCAGAGAACTCTCATCACACCAAAGTCAAAAATGTCCTACCATATCATTAAATAAGAATCATCTACATTTGTTATTCATATTTTTTGGTGTTGGTACACTTTGGTTAATTACAAATTTTGGCCAAACAATTTGTTATGCCAGAAACACATTCAAGTAAGCTCTTGGTTGCAGTGCAAGATTTTACTCTTATATAATGCCTGAATCATTCACTTGAGTGACTTCAGTATCGCATTTTAAATTACAGTTCCAAATGGTAATAATTAAAAAAGAGAAGCATGACTAGAAGCATACAACTGAAGCACACAAAAAGGCAAAATGGAACTACCTTACTCAATTTAACAACATTTTTGAAGTCTGATTCCAGTATGAAGTACAGCAACAAAATTATGTTGTTATTATGCTGAAATGAGAACCATGTCTGAGTCTAATGTGTTATTTTGTCGATATGCACAATATCATGAGTAATTAATCCATATTTTGATACTGTCCTCAGATCCATCTCCATATCTTACATGATCACTTCCTATGTCCGGAACTCTCAACACAGGAAATAGCACAGCTATTTTCAGAGGCTGGACTTGATGGATAGAGAAATGCTCCCATTTCTAACTTGAGACAGCTCCATTTAAGAAATTAATGATAGTCGTGTTCTGAACAGGAACACAGGATATCTATCAGAACTTTCCCAATTTGGAAATATAAAGGCCAAAGAATCTGTATATGACCTTTTGGCTATTGCATAAAACACACACACACACACACACGCACACAATGCTTGTGAATAATCGCATCATATTGTGCAAGGAAGGCGACAGAAAATTGAACGGCTGTTGAGTTTCAAAGGGGTTGTGGACACTTTAATGTACATTAATCCTCCACGCTGCACCTACTCCATCGGATTCCAACACTGAGCACTGAAATTCCAAACTGACTTTCAAAATATTTAATATTCATGAACAAGAACGCCCTAACATTTTCCCGCCGATTAGTGGCGAAACAGAGAGGGTTACTCTTGTTTTCTAATGTGGATGAGAGCCATCTCATTTTAGCGCTTTAAAGCGCGTCAAGCCCTCGGGGGCTGTGCGCTTTCTCATTAGAGATCAACATCCGTTTTGGTTCAGCGTATTAGTTTATCTTAACTTATGTTTAATTTTATGCAGAATTATTTATCGTGCAGACGTTTTTTGTTAGCCGATGACACGCGTGGTGTCACGCGTTTTCTCACTCTACCCTTGAGGATGTGGAGATGCGGTTGTTGATTTTTTTTTTAATCCAACACTCTCAAGACAACACTCACAAGATCCCCTGACTCACACACACACACACGCGCGCGCGCGAATATACCCTCTTTCTTGTCCCATTCACTTTTGTGGTCCAGTACCTCCCCCTCGCTGACTAGCACAGCCATCCTCTTATAACATGAAACTGTGATCTCAGCACCTCCCCCTAGTCTCTTTCCCATTTGCGCGTTCTCTTCGGCGACTCTGCCTCAGTGCTACCTTCCCAGGGAACCGTCCTATACTTTTCCACCTGAGCCGTTTCGCCGCCGCGGCGCAGCGCTCTCCCTATCCCGCCTGCCCACTCCCGATCGCGTTAAATCACATCGGATATTCCTTCTTCCAGTGCACAGATCCTCTCTCGTTCTCCTGGCATCTATCATATCTGTGTAAACTTATGATTATAACCTGACCCAACGGAAAAACACAGGATTTTTTTCTCTCGAGCATGAGAAGGACTGCCGAATCATCCGCAATCCCGCATCAAAGATTGGGCTACCAGCATGACCACCGGGTGCAGACCAACCAGCTCAAGTTTTTCGCCAACAGATTAAATCACCCGGGACTTCGGATCCCAACTGTATAGGAGAATACATTTTGGTAAGACTTCATTTTTACTCGATAGATAATGCGTGTTTTGCGTGTTTTGAAGTTAGAGAACAAATAAGCCAATACAGAGGGTTATTTTACTGTGTTTTTGCTTAGGGCTGAGCGTTGAATGCAGTATTTGGTGCTTCTATGTGACCGTCGGTCAGTTTTACGGTTGCGTTGATTTATCTGCAACAACATTTCCCTTCACCTGGGTCAATGTTCGGCTCGGTTGTCTTCATATCGATGCAAGCGGTTTGCATTGCGAAATTTAAAGAAGCATTGCCTCTAACCCCTTACCATTTAAAGTCGGGATGCAAGGCAGTAGATACTGTTAATAGTTTACACAGACGTTTGTTCTGGCAAGACACGGTGGCAGAAGCAGTAGTGGTGAAGGAAGAGGTGAGAAGCGAAGTCGAAATCTGTGTTCAGTCCACGCACCACTGCTTTCTGGTGACCACTGAGGGACGGAATCGCTCCTGGACTCTCAACATTAGAGGACCCCCGTTTTACAATGTGGGTTTACGCCGAGTTACACGACCAGTTGTAATAATTTGAGCAGGAGGCTTCGACATCTAATTTATTTATTGATTAGTGAACAGAGCACAAGGCTTTGGATTCAGCCATTTCTTTATGTGAGCTGAGACTGCATCGTACGCTATCTCCCCCAGTTAGTTTTCACGGTTGTTAGTCTGTGTGCACGGTAGAAGCACACGCGACGCGGTGCTGCAACACTCCTTATGTGCGGCAGAAGTCCGGCGCTGTGCGGTTGATTTGCTGACAGCGTGAATCCTGTCGCTTGTGGCTGTTGAAGTGAGAGTGTTTGGAGCATTGAATTAACAGTACTGACTGGAGAAAAATAAACGCTCAGTTATACGAAAATAAAATGGCCCGTTGTGTACCCAACATGCGCCACGATCAATAAGTCAGCAGAAATCACGGCACGTTGGCTGTACAGCACGGGTCGGGTACATTGCACGTTTATTTTCACATCGTCTCAAAACTCAGCATTTTTATTTCAAACAGGATTTCTGTACACAACTGTATTGGCAAATAATGTATCGCATATGCTATCCGCTATAGTCACAAATTAAGTGCGCTAAGTTTTCACATGCATGTTGTATTATAGCCCTCTTTGAGCCACCAGTGGCAGCCTATACTGTCCGTTTGTGAAAGCCTGTACAGTCGGATAATAATAATAATCCAATAATTCGGATATCCTACAGTAGTTAAGGTTTAGTACTGAACTTGGTTATAGCCGACTAGAATATGACAGCGATCAATCCATTATTATTTTTTACTGTTATTTTTATTATTATTATTATTATTATTATTATTATTATTATTATTATGTAAAGTTGCATGGAACTTGAGGCTGATACTTGACGTGAGGAGATTCTCAGACATATTTTTTAAACTGGCCGGCAGGGGGAGCCCGCGCACTTTTATTACCATGGTCGAACTTCGCAAAGGAGAGTTCATTGAAAGTGTTATTGTTAGTTAGAAATTCAGACTTGAAACATCGATCGTCAGAGGAACAGGTCAATATTACTACTTACACCTGTAAAAAATGGAATCAACGTTATTTCATCGTGTTTCTTGGCTTGACATGAACAGATAGAAGGCTGTTCTTGATAAACTAATATAAATGAGTGTTGTCTGGACTTGGTATGCATATACTTAAATAATTGTTTAACAACACAGCTAACTAAAAACTAAAACCAGTAAATACAGATTGACAGCAACATATTTGTAAATGTAACCTGTCAAATCATTTTTTTCATTCACACTCCACATGCATTTAGAAATTAAATTGTACTAGGAAGAAAGCACAATTCTACTGAGCTAGGAAGAAAGCACAGTTGAGATTCTGTTGATGTATAAAGACATCACAATTGCAGATCCAAATTAAATCTCATATTTATGTTTGTCAAATAGCCTTGTTTGCGCAGAAAAATGTAGTTATACTACTGAACAGTATAATTATGTGTTTTTTGGTCGTAGTATATTTCTGTTGCCACTTAACATTCCTGGGTCACATGGAAACCTGATGCAAATCATATAGACATTTTGTTTACTGGGCTAGCACAGTCATAGCCATTTTGTAGTCTGAGGTTTCATGATCAGCCTTAATGAATTTGGACAATAACGGTTCACAGCACCACTGTGAAGAGAAAGTAAGATAATTTATCCAATTTTTCATTAAATGGTTGACAAAAGTGGGCTTCATTGTATATCCGACCACCAAAAATACACAAGAGAGCTTGTGGTTAAGAATGTCACCCCTTGCTTCGAGGCAGTTAGATGCAGACTACACAAATTGAATGCCCAGTAAAGGGTGAATGTACATTCAGCATTGTCTGCTCGTGACATAAAACATCACTGACATAAAAATCTTACATTGTTTGGATGGTAAAGTCCATCATAAGTTTGCCAACTTTTTGGCCCATCCGCCTGTTCACAAAGCAGCAAAGGCCATTTGGAGTTTATGAAGCTACTTCTCCAGCAGGGGAAGTGGCTTGGCTGATATGAGCCTCTATCAGAGCACAAAAATACCGTACACACTCTATTTACCATAAAAATTACAATTATGCATGAGGAATATCAATCTGAAGGTGAACCGTCTGTGCTTATACAGGTTAACACATCCAAATGATTACCTTTTTTAAAAAAAAAAAAAAATAGTAAGCACAACGATAGTCCAAATTGTAAAAAGAAGAGGTCAAATTGTGTTCTCTGTAAATTGATTTATTAGAAACACAGTCTGACAGGAAATTATAATTAAAATAAAGTTGTCCAAGCAAACTAAAAATGCTGCAGCTTTGTGCAGTGTTAGAAGTCGCTAGACTTCAAGTCCAGTTCAATCTAGATCAAAGCCTGAAGACAACATGACTTTTTTGTTGCGCAACCATTTTAGTGTTCTTGAAATCTGATGTTTGGGTAACTGGTAAAAGGTACTGCTGCCTTGAAATTCATTATATGTTTTTTCTCTCATTTTCTGTGGCCCTTTGATGAAACACTTTGGCAGAGATTGAATCACCTCTTGGAGTGCTAAATCCTGTGGGGGTCTCAGAAATAGGAACACTTTTGCCAGTGTGTAATGATTTGTCTGGTTCACTGTTGCTAAATCAAAACACTCACAAAAGTCTATAACAGCATCAATGTTGTGTGAATAAATTGTTCCTGAGCACACACGTAAGTGTGTAAAGGTACTGTGAGTCCACTGTGTGAATGATACATATGTTCCTATGGCTCTCTGTGATGATAATTACCTTCACAGTCACAAGCAATGGCACTGTGACTCTGTGATTAAAATATTCACACCAGTGCTTAATAGTGCCCTGGCTTTCTGCTGAAATTAAAACATTCATGATGATGTATAGCGTAGGTCTGACTCGAGTAAATAAGAATATTTACAGTTCTGCATAGCGGTGCTGTGACTCTGTGATTAAATTAAAATATTCACATAAGCAGATAAGGGTTCTGTGACTCTCTGTGATTAAATGGGAATATTTATAGTTGTTTATGGGAGTGCTGCGGTGGCTCTCTGTGATGATTTGGTGGGCTGGAGTCCTGACTCACAGAGATAAATAAAGGACGAGGAGAGCAGGGGCAGTGGGAAGCTGCGTCGGGGAGGGGGAGCACACACTGGCTCTTTTGTTGCGAATGCAGACGTGCAGGACGGAGGAGGCAGTCAGTGCCTGGGTAGGAATAATAAGTGCTGTCCACCACAACAGCCACTGTTTCCTACTGCTGCTTTTTCTCTTAGCAAAGACCTGTGTGTGTGTGTTTATGTGTCTTCATTTTATGCCCACATATAGGTAAGTTCATGCCCACATTTCATTTTATGCCCACATATAGGTAATTAACGTGTGTATGCAAATGTATGGGACTTCTATTAATGTGTGTGTGTGTGTGTGTGTGTGTGTGTGTGTGTGTGTGTGTGTGTGTGTGTGTGTGTGTGTGTGTCTTTATTTTGTGCCCACATGTGGGTTTGTTTGTGTGTGGATATATGTCTGTGTGTGTGTGTGTGTGTGTGTGTGTGTGTATGTGTGTGCATGTGCATGTGCATGTGTCTTCATTTTGTGCCCTCATCTAGGTACATTTGTTTGCAGACATATGTGTGTATGCAAATGAGTGGGACATCTATCAACGCATATATCTGTGTGTGTGTCTGTATGTATCTGAATACATGTATATGCATGCTTGCAGATAAATGAGTGAAGTGCAGTGCTAGTCAGTCACAGGTTCACTTCACTTCACTTCACTTCAATTCAATTTTATTTGTATTGCTCTTTTTACCGCACAAATTGTCACAGAGCAGCTTTGAATTGATCCCAGATTGTAAGATCTCTATAGTACAGACTCTCAATCCTTTGATTTCCAATGGCCACTGCTGTATCCTCAGTTCTGAAGTATGAGGACACATTGGGTTATTCAGATCCACATACAAGAGTTTACCTCTAATACTACTTTTGGTACCTGAAATTACAATGATAGAGACCATTTCAGAAAGTCTGAGGTTCAAGAGTTCCAGTCTCTGAGCCATATTCCGTCACACACTGGTATTTCTCCTCAGGTTTTCATCAAGATCATGGTGCAGACATGCATCAAGGACGTTGTCATAGCAATGTGGATGGTAACACGGAATTAAGTTATGAAATCCAGTGGTCATAAATTTCATATTGAAACTGTAATTCATCAGCAGAGAGAATGCAAACTCATTATGAACAAAACGCAAAACAAAAGGTGTATCAGTTGTGAAGGGGAATATAGAAATACACAAAAATGATCAGATGCCAGATTCATCATATCCTAAGTAACTAGTTCCAACAGGTGATGTAAAATTAAAAACTGCTCACTCTATAAGCCCAAAGCCACACACAACAAACCAAGTCATGATTGACATTTAGTGAACATATGCTGTAAGGGATCCTATATAAATATTACATAAAGTCTTATTTAAAAATTTCACCCTTATTTGGAGTTGGCAACTATGCCTCTTAGAGCACTGCTGTGCCAGTTGCACCTGTACACTAGGAGCACAACAGCTTAAGCATCTGTCCTGCTCCAGTTCATTCACCTGTGAATCAGTGACTGTTTTATGTCATAGAGGCCACATAGCAGTACAGTGGATCTCTGATTTGTCAGGAAGTGAGTCTCACACTGATGACAGATAATAGCCTGTGGGTGTCTGGCATGCCATTGGTAGGAACTAATGTGGTAGAAGCCTGATAAACCCCTGAACTGCTGTGTATGAATCTAGCATACTCATGGGGCCAGATTTATCAAAGCCATTAGTATGTATTAAATTTTCTGCACATGCAATTTCAGTGACATTATTTGTGATTAGAGCAAATGCACTTACTCTACCATTCAAATATACTTTTGCACCAGCAGTTTCACATATACTAAATACTTTAGTATATCCATCCCTTAGTGAACCAAAGACAATTTTGTCGCACTGATGTGTTTTTAAAAGTGAAATATTCTGTAGCCGAGGGTAAAACCACAGGGTCAGCTTGTGCTTGTGGTCTGCTCCTTTACTGACTAAGCAGTCTAGGCACCCACACCAAAACCTTCATAATCAGTACACAGAAATGTATAATTCATAATGCCTTTGTAATTTTACTTATGATGTTGGTAGATCAATTGGATGCTTATAATAGAATGTAATCAACTTTTATTCTATTTACATCAATTAGATATATGCGTTGGTTATTTTTATTCATTATTTTTTGACAAACAGTTGAGTTTTTGACATATATTTATTTTTTGAATTCATTGTTGTGGAGAAATTATGATTAAATCTAACCTTAAATCATTTAATTTATATTATAAAGGAATTTGTGCACATAATACATGTCTAATTAATAAAAGTGCACCAAACCCCAAGCTGTTCTTAAAGCTACCATTGAATAGCCTTAACTCTTGGCTTTAAATTGCTGCATCAGTTAGGTCCTTAACTTTGTTTCTCTTCCTTTGATTTTTGAGGGCATATGGGGAAAACTGAGGGAATGTAATGGTTTTATATTACTGTAAAACGTCCAATGAACACCTGTCGCCATTTAGCACCTGTCTCTTATAATAGTCAGGGAGGACTTCATGGTTTAGCAAATTGTTGCCTGTTTCAGATAATCACGGATCAAAAATTATTTAGGTTGCTGGAAATAAATATTGTAAGCATAGCTTCCAACGCTTCCTCTTAACATTACGTTTCAGGATCAGAATGTGCTGATGCTTTGCAAGACTAGTTGCTTCTGAAGTAAATTCCAATAAAATTCCCAGTAATGTTGTGGTTACATGGTGGAAGTGGTGAATGCCATGAATTGACTCAAACTCATGGCATTTTACTGGGGTTATTCATTTGACTCACAGGTACAGTACATCATTTCAAATGAATAAATATGTTCACATAATAGCCTGAAAATACCTTCATATCTAACTAACTCCATGGTGCAACCACTTGTCGATTATTGTCTTAGCTGGTTTGTGTGTGCATGTGTGTGTGTTTTGTGCATGCACAGTTGTTTGATTTCACAGGGTCTTTGCATTTTCTGATGTCAGGTCCCATTCATTTAAACTTCTCTAAATAGCTAACATTGAAGTCCTCAGCAGCCTAATTCCAGTGGCCTGCTGGGAGGTGAACACACTCTCTGAAATATATATATATATATATATATATATATATATATATATCCTGGCATGGTACTATGGAATTATCACAGGACAGAGAATATAGAGGTATCCATTTTCTTTGAAGTTTGCCTTTAATGATTTTAATGAGGACTTTCATTTCTTACACAGTATTTTAGAATGTTATCTTGTGAGAGAACCACTTGTTCAACTAAAATGAAAGCTTATCAAAATGTTCTGCAAATTATGGAATGTTTTAGTTGAACTGCTTGTCTACGCATCATACCACCTTCATAAACGGTATACTACCTGTCATAGCCAGGCATGACAGTGCATTTCAGGTAATATCAGATGTCATAACACTGTCATTAAGGCACATATTGATAACTGTCATAATGAACATCGACACTACAGCTTATGTCATATGCTAATTATGATCAGATAAAAATAGAAGTTTAAAAGATGAAAAGCTTTTTCTTAACAATAACTTTGTACATACTAAGACTACGTAAAAAAAACTCTTACTCATTATGCAATTCATTATCATGTGGTTTATAAATTAAAACCAAGTAAAATCTGTGAGAACCAAGGTAGAAGACTCCACAATGTAAGAGATTGTGGATTGATAGATTGTGTATGAATGTACTGTATCAATCCACAGGTTCTGTCACATGTTGTATGTCTTAATCTGCAAGTTGTAAAATCTATCATCCAGTCCTGACTTCAATAAATATAAAAATAAAAAGAAATTGCAGCATTACTTTTCACCTGATGCATTTACTCAATGTCTATAAGTGACATTGAATGAGTAGAAAAGCCATTATTGAATATGTCATGACAGGTGGAAAACAGATCACTTTGTTGGGCAGTATTAACCTATAGCTGCTGTTGTTGCTGTCATGAGGAGTTTATAACGGTTCTATGACTGATGAACCAAGGGTCACTTTTCTTGAATTACACTGGAAAGATATATGAAGCTGTCAACTCAGTGTCATGAACTGCTCCACTAACCATGGCTAGAGTGCCCAATGCACAAAGATATGGCATTGTACAATACATTATTAGTGGGTGAAATGCTCATATTGATGTATTTTTTATTCTTCTACTTCCCCTGTCTTCTTTCAGAGGTAGAGAATATGGTATTTCAATTCTCAGGCAAACTAATTTGATGTTATTTTATTTCTAATTAAGACTATCAATGGCAGGTGTCTTCCAATGAAAATAATACTGTTTTTTTGTGGTAGTGGAGGTAAGATGGAAAATGTTCAAATGTAATGATGTATGTAATGTATTATTATAATTACACTTGTGCCATTTGCTTATATTTTACAACAATTATGGGTGAATGAGGTAAACAAAAATTGGTATAACATCAATTAATTGCCAAACAACTCTCAGTCACTGTCTTCTTTTAACTACTCAAACATTTTCTCTCTTCACAATGAAATGCAATAATTTGTTTAGTGCGTTAGAGAAGTGTCATCACAAGTGACATAAGAATATTTTAACACGTGATATATGTGCTGTAACATTAGTATGTCATAATGTTTATCTATGCATTCATTTGTGTTGTATCATTTTTCATAAGCTGTAAGATGCTATCATGAACAGTTATGATGGGTAATATGTCTTTCTCATGATCGTGTTAGCATATACATTAAGCAGTGTAAGTATGGATTGTTGTAAGTTATATCCTTATGCACACATTGAGTCAAATATGTTACTATGTTTAAGAATCTTAAAAAAACACAATTGAAATACTGCAGCTTTGTGATATAAAAAATAAAATATTTGCTTATATATAAAATCAAACTTAAAGTGAATTGTTGACTAAATCAAGACTAAATTCCCAGCTATACCTGAACATTTTCACACAGTGGCCTGCAGTACATTAATTTAACTGTGGAGTGAAAAGAGCTGAATGTGACATGAAGTGAAACTCAAGGTGCTTTTGTTTTCAAACTATAATTGTGAACCACCTCCAGACATTGGGAGCTATTTCCTGTTGGCCCCCAGTTAGAGAACTATAAAGCCATTAGCTTGTCAACTGAGCCCTCCTTCCTCAGTCTCTCTTGCTCTCTTCCTCTCTCTCCCATGCACACACACACACACACACACACATGCATGCACACATTCAAACACACACGCTGGTATCTGTCCCAGAGTTAGAAAGGCCAGAGGAATGGCAAAGTAGGCCCGACAGCCAGACGGCTGAAAGGAAGATATCGAGGGGTCCTGTGGGATCAAGCCCTCCCATAAACAAGGATCTCATGTCTGCAGAAAAATGAAAAAAGGCACAAAGATCAATAATTGATTAATAAAACACCTGAGTAAGCTAAAGGAAAAGAAGGCAGTGAGCAATCTGAGCAGCTGGAGATTGAGGCCCTCTGTTTTATCTTTTTTTTTAAAAAGGGAAAACAACATTTGGGAAAATTGGCTTATTCCATTCATGTTTTGTTCCATGTAAATTCAGTTTTTATTTTTATTTTTTTAGCCAGTTGTTTTATCAGTCTCTCATCTGCTGACAGTAAAATTCATATAAATCAGATGTCAGAAAAATGGTTAAACTCTGCCACAAAGACATCCTTTCTTTAACAAAATGAATAATTAAGTAAAATGAAACATTTTCTCCATTACCTCAATGCATTAGTGATTAAAATTACAATAAGAACTTACCACTGAATCACTAATGTACTGCATTACATAGTAGTTGAACTTAAAATGAACACATTTTTACACAGCAGTGCAAAGAATTGTGGGAAGTTATTAAGGAGACATTTTTCAGATATATCTAGTTGCTTCTGGTCAGGCTATGAACTGGCCTGGAAATGAAATTTGGAAATGCACATTTCTATGGGTATTTGTAAAATTGTGCTATGACCACATTACCATACTTGAGTCACAGGTATCACAGTCAGCATAAGTTGCTGCTAATTCACATGACATTGCTTCATGAGAGTTTCCGTGTCTTTATGATGTGTAAATAATGGTCCTAACCTATGTCATTAGAATACATAATCATTATAAGCATCGTATTAGCCTTTAGAACAACTGATATATTTTTTTTTTTATGAATTAGGTAATGCTAAGCATTACGACACAAGTGAAATAACAACCAGTTTCTTTAAGCTGGCCTCAGAATAACAAAGGAGCTACTCCCAACTGCACCGAAAACCAAAAAGCAAAGTTAATCCTAAATGTGTGATATGACCATAGATAGACTAAGCGCTGAAGCAGGAAGACTAAGCAGATGGACTAAGCAATGAGGAGGGGCTGTTCCAGGCCCAGCTTATGAAGGGTCTCCCCCTCCTCCCTGGTCCTCACATATCTAATTTTATGGTGGGGGAGTGCCTGAAGATTTATCCAGGATTTAATCTTATAGTGAAACTTTAACTACTGGAAAACACAAGGCATCCCCTCAGTATTAATGTTTTTTTGATCAGCTCTTTACGAGCATCACAATGACACCAAACATGAACATATGTGAGTTTAGAGAGGAGAGTTCACAGGGAGGAGCAGGTCCTTCTGCAAATGAATATATGGCTATATTGAGACACACTCCTGTTGTCATATGACCTTATTAATATGAAGAAAATGAATATTGTTGGCGTATAGAAGGGGAAAGGGACCCTTACACAAACACACACCCACGCACACACAGACACCCGAACAAAAACGCTCAAGAAGGGGAAGGAGCCAGAAGGAGAGAGAGAGGTGATGGCCCCATTGCTTGAGCATGTTTGTCAAAGGATTCTACATTTGGTGGGCACCTTAGGGCTTATCAAGAACAAAGAGGGTTGTACCACTTCCCAATTCTGCTTTTAACTGGTAACACCAAATGTAGATCCTTACTAGCCATCATGAGTGGTTTGTCTTCATTTCTTGCCTTGCTTGAGAAGCCTGTTGCTCCTTTGATCACTGAGTTGGAGGTGTTTATGAGGAAGGGGAACCATTTTCCCCTCTCTGGCTGTGTCTGGGTGCATGGCAAGGGACCATAAAAGAGGAGAGCAGGGCAAATAACCATTAAATGCATGTTGCTCTTCCGCCACTATTATGAATGCTAACTGAGGCCCACAGTAAGTATAGTGTTAATGTAATGAATGTGTGCTTTCTTTGTAGCTTGTAGAGATGTGTCAATCACCAACCACACCATTCTTTATTGATTAAAAAATTACTGAACAGTTCATGCTATTCCTGTTGCCATGCATTGAATTTCATGGCCACGCAAATGTTCTAATACCACTTTAAATTATTTTTTAGCCTTTCAATTTAGAGACATTGAACTGAGGTACAATTTTACAATGTGACTGTCTCCCACACATTCAAGAGGTAGAAGCCATATGCATGTGAATTCTCCAATTCATTTGATGCCCCCTTGTTTTCCACACTGTAGATGAGACACCAGTCCCATATTATACATTTGGGGCAGCCTATAGCCTAGTGGCTAAGGTACATGACTGGGACCCCTTGGCGGTTCAAGTCCCAGTCCAGCCACAGCAAGAACACCATTGCTGTTGGGCCCCTGAGCAAGGCCCTTAACCCCACATTGCTCCCAGGGGAGATTGGCCCTTGGTTAGTCTAATCAATTGTAAGCTGCTTTGGATAAAAGCATCAGCTAAATGACAGTAATGTAATGTATTACTTATGCTGTCAGAGGAACAAAAGATTTACCACTACATACATACTACCACTACAACAACAACTGCTACCACTAGTAACACAAATGCATTGTACAGATGTACTGTTGAAGGGTAATGAAGCTGAGGATTTTAACCACTTTAATCTTTATTCTTCCATGAAGAGGGTGAGCAAGTCTTTGCCCTACCAATGTTGACCTCCAGCCAAGACCAGTCATGATTAGTCTTCAGCACCCAGCTGCAGGACCTACTGCTGTGCCATGAACTGAAAGCCTTTTAATACCATTTCTAAATGTGGCATCATGATCTAAAAAGACTGGTTCCATTAATCCTTTGTCAAAGTGTCATTTCAACCATTGAAGAAATGGGTCTCGAATTGTAAACTCTGAGCACATCTTTTTAATGTGCAGTAGCCAGGGTTATTCTGAGCTGTTAGTCAAAAGCACAAGGCTTTCGCCTACTTCAAAACAGTTCTTTGGCTGGTGCGTAATCCATGTAGCTGTGCGAATAAATGCCATGTCCGTTCTAGTGTTGTTTGACATGGGTGATGCTTGCTTGAGCCTCTGGGCAGAAAGACAGGACCTGAACAGGAAGAGGATGACCTTCAGCTTGTCTGTCGCTTGGACTGCTGGGCTGTCAGATATATCAGACATAGACAAGAAACACAGCGGTGGTGTAGGGTTGAGAATGATGGACTCAGACTTGATGGCTAAAGGCTGGAATTATGGGATGGATTCTGCTGTTGCTCTTTTTGTGCAAGGTAATTTACCCTCTGGACACAAGATGCATATTGTAGCAAGAAGCACAATCATCCTATCACAATCAGAGCCTTAGCCACAGAATTTATTCTTATGACATATTTAGTTTTATGATACATTACTTACATTGCAATGCAAAGCTTACATTGCTTGTTTCGCTTTACAACACGCAAATACAACTTCAACCATTCATAACGTGCTTCTTGAATGCAAGGCCAGACTCCCTTGTTTTTTGGGATCTGAAACCCACCTGGCTAATTTATCACAGCTTCTGCTCCACTTTTTTAATGTATTTATGACTGGAACAACCCTAACTTGCAGAAGAACCGGTAATTTAAAAGGTGCAATAAACTTTTACAAGCATGCTTGCAAAAGAGATGGAATTTCAGGTAGTAAAAAATCACGGAGTTGATGCTATTGAGTTGCAGCTGGAGTGGCCGCTGTAATAAAAAAAATAATAAAATAAAATTTAATTCAATAAAAAAGGTGTAAGATCTCGCTTGGGGGTTGAGTGAGCTCTTTGTAATTGGAACAAGGAAGAGAGAGGTGTTCAAGCCATAATCTTATATTACCCAACATCTTAACCAGCAGGCTGTGTTACTGAGGTCTAAGGTAAAGCTTTAAACCACTCAAGAGCATCAGTCAAGATATGTTTTTTTCCTGTGTGTTATCTTGCTAAAGATAATTATCTTTGTATATGATATCATTATTTTTAGAGGGTAACCACACACTGGATACATATAGCCCTTCAGGGTATTAAAATCCTCCTGCAGGTGGTACTCTACTCATCCACATAATTTTTGTGCATATAATCCTGAACAATACATGACATTTAGATTTATGACTGATGCATGACAGGTTCATATTTAATAACAAACTCTCAGGCATTTAATTTTTTGACCTGTCTGGTCAACAATGCACTCAGATAAAAGGATGTTTGAATTTACAGCTATATACTGTATGCAACTTTGCTATTAGCTGGATTATAGTGTTGCAATGACAATCAGCTCTCTGCTAGACTGACACAGTGCAGCCTCTGTGCTGAAGTGGCATGTTTGTTTCTGTATTTGACTTGTGCATCTCTGCATGAGATGAACACATTAGTCTCTATGCTGAATGGGCACATTCATCCCTGTGCCAGACAAACAGTCAACACAGTCAAATCTGTGATGTGCTTACTCAGTTACAACCTTTACACTAGACTCACACAGCTATTTCTATGTTTGACTGATGTTGTCACCTTAGCACTAGGCTAACATTGTAGCTTCTGTCCTAGACTGGAGTTTATCTGTGTATTAGATTTATATAGATGACTGTGCAGTGAAATGGTGCACAAAGCCAGTCTGTACCAAAATTCAATGCCAACTCCTTACCCTTTACTATAGCCTGATCTACCATTTTATCTATTTTTTATACATGTATTGGTTGAAACAGAAATGAGTATAAATACCATCCCTACATGAATGGAGCACTGCATCCCTGCCATTGTGAGTAAAGGTACACTGCCTCCAGGCTGCTGTTCTCCCTTCAGAGTGTATGGATCTTTACTAATAGATGATGGCAACCTGGTGAGGCGAGATACCATGCCAGCTGGCTGAGGGCCACACTGGGGCTAGTCTGCGCAGCCAAAGGTACAACTGCCAGGGTTTGAAATACATAAGTGAATGCAAAGTAACAAGAAATAAGGCTGGACTGATATCATGTCTGTGCATCGTCTATCCAGTACTGAAGTGCTATCCCTTCCTGTGGTGTGGCCAATTGGTTAAGCCTGTGTTGGACTACCACCGTCCTGATTTCTGTTTGATATGCTCCATTGTGTGCCATGTTCTCTCTGGCCTTACCCTCCTAAATGACAAAAAGCACCAAAATTTTCAATGGACAAAAACTGCCAATTCAAAATAAATAAGAACACCCTCCCATTCCATAATTCCTATTCCCAGCCCTAAGACCCCACACAGGTCATTGAAAGTAGAAGGCTGCTGTCATAGGAATCCTTTTCATGTGTGTTGGGTAGGAATATTTCATTAGCCCCCTCCACCACCACCACCACCCCTAGGGGTTTCTATTACATGACAGGTGTAGGCATGGAAACGCAATGATTTTTTTTTTTTTTTCATTTCGGGGATACACAGCTTAAACAGCACACACACAGCAAGGCTGTCTGATGTAAATCTAAGACAGTAACACACACTGTACAGCACACTCTCATACTCCAGAGCACCCAACACTCAGTACTGTTATATTCCTCTGCTTGTGACACTGACAGAACTCTCTGATATTATGAATCACCAAAAAGCTTGTCTTAAATGTTCTATCGGTCACCCGCACCCGAACCTTCAAAACTCTGTTATATTCTTCATATGAACTCATCAAAATTTCCACTCTTCTCTCTACTGCCACCTGGAGGCTATTATTTCCATCCTGGGATTTGCTTAACTCCTTTCTCTCCTACTCTCCCTGCTGGTCCATGCAGCTCTGCACTAAAACAAATCTCTTCAATTCTTCTCCACTGTAGAATTAAGAGCAGTTTATAGGCTTCTAACTGCTCTTCGAGAAGCTACTCAACATACAAAGCTTTGCTAAGCCCACTAAGGCCAATTCTATACATTATTGCAACAGTGGTCAGTTTAACAAAATCACATCATTGTTTGGGTCCTTTCAGTCACTCACAGAGCCCCACAACTATGGTGTACCATACTCATGTCTACATCCCCTACTCATTCAGCCTATAACATATAGGCCTACTGTTCTCAAGCACGACTTAGTATTATTGGAACATTCCATGGGAGAAAGATTTTATTTCCAACAATGTTCAGCTTACTTAACTTGCTCGCATTTCTTTCTTTTTTGGTGAGAAACAATAGTAGTATTTCGTCTTACTTGACACAAATCGTTGAGCACTGGGGCCTGGTGACACTCAGATTGCAGACAGTTTTCAGTTTCGATGTCAAGGTACATAGATCAGTTTGTCTGTTCTTTGTGCTTAGCTCATCAACAAAAATACGTTTTAATAAATGGGTGAAAATGTACAGTCTATACTTAACATGCTGACTATATATATTTCTTTTTCCCCTGATGCTTGCAGATTAATATACCTTCCAAGAACTTGTGTCTTGTAATTATATGATAATTTCCATTTGATACAGTTTTTACTGTTGTTTGTTCATCTCTTGAGAAACCACTTGTATGAAACCTATTTCACATACATTAGATACAATAATCCCAAATATGAGTAATTCTTTCATTTGAATATCCATAAAATGAGAAAGAGCATGAGCTTACCTATATAGAATATGCTGAAGAGGAAGTTAGGTCATCATTATGTCTTCACCCTTTGAACTGTACCGTGTTTTTGGACTATAACCCACACAGATGTAATTGTTATCCACATGTACTATTCTGTCAGAACTAATTTCCAACATTTTCCACATGGGACTTAATCAGACCATGATGGATTTAATGTGGGAAAAAAATGCACAGCCAAATGTAAGAGTGTCAGTTCAGCATTGCATCAGATGTTATTAGAGTGGTTTGTCTTGGGTTCCTCCATTAAAGACCCTTGTCAACAGGACAAGTTTACTTCTGTATAATATCAAAAATGTAATCAGTGTCAGAACTGAAATAATGCTTATAAGCTTCCTTTATGTATTTTAACACAAAATGACAAAATCTACCAATACAAAACAAATAAATAAGAAAACACTGAACTTGTTAAGTCTTATGCATTAGATGAAGGGATGACACAATTATTTTGTATAAAAATAGTAAATTCAAAGTAAATTATTTTGTATTTCAGGCCATGGATATTAAAATAAAAATGTTGGAAAACTGGGACTTCTCTGCTGAAAACTGAGGCTCATTGAAAGCATGTTCTGGCCTTTTAAAAGCTCTGTTTCATTTTCATGTGTAAAAAGTTGTGTTTCGGAATTATAAAATTAGATTATAGGGAGCAATTTATGTCAGAAAATCACACCAGTTGGATTCTAAAAGCTTAAAATCACTCACTGTGCAGGCTTTGGGAAGCAGCTTGAGCTACATTGAATCTTTGTGCTTTATGAGACCTGAGAGGTTACTGGTTTGACAGGGTTACAGCAGCTATGATGTATTTACTCTACTTTAATTATTTTAATGCTACTGTAAAGGTTATGAAAAGATTCAATGATTATATTTTAACACACCATTAAATGTCATAATAAAAGAGTTGTGAGTTTTTTTTTTTCTCTTAGGCATTGTAATGGTAAGGTGGTGAAGTCCTCTTTATGGTCAAAGCATTGCCTCTTATTATTTTTATTTTATAGACACACATTAGTTTACATACAACTATTACAATAATTGCAGGGGATCCAGGTTGAGGTATTGAAGACAATATAGAAGACCTAAAATAAAGACCACCAAAAATTACTCTTACATACAGTGTCCTACAAAATAGAGGATGGGGAGGGTGGCTTACATTTAACAACTGTTGCAATTTCTACACGTTGAAACCAGAATGTCTAAAAATACACTTTCATGAAAGCTGGAAATGGTTAGCTACCTGTGAATTGCTTTATTGCAAATTTAAACTTGTAGAACACGGAACCAAATCAAGAAAATATGTATCTTTTTCCAAAAAAAAAAAAAAAAATGAAGAGCACTGTTTATTCAAACGTCAGAACAGCTGATGTTCCTGTTGCATGGTCATTTCTGATAGGTTGAAAGATACATGAGACGGGTCACCTCATAATGAATACGATTTGTAGAGAGACAGAAGAAATCTGATGCCTGGTCAGCACAGCTCTGAGACACTTTAAAAATGGGACCCTGAACTCAGAAATAGGGGCTTTGATTTGAGCAGCACTGTGATAGGCTGCATAGCAGGTGCGGAGCTCCCCCAGGTGAGTAATCACAGCAAAGTTCCACCTGGAGATGGCGAGTGCTGCGCGGCTGATTTAGCAGTAATTAAACCCACCACCGAGTTCCACTCTGGCTATCGCTTTGCTCTATTGCTACCAGAACACAACTATTACTGAGCCCTGCTAATGTAGGATTGGGCAATAGCCAGGGGTGGGGAAAGGTGGACCGCAAGGTTCAGGAGTGACCTTCCTGGCAGTGGGATAGAGTTTACAGAGAGCTTGAGAGAAGCCAAAAGTGGGAGGGAAGGTTTTGGAGAATGGTTCAGCCTTCACCCCTGATGATTCTGGCAGTAACCCCCTCATACCCACTAAATTAGGAAGGTTTTGAAGAGAATGGTTCAGCCTTCACCCCTGATGATTCTGTGTTAAAAATCCTGGATAGTGAGTCCAATTACTGCGGCCTGGATCTATTCATTTGTCCTTGACTTTAACTGACAAATAAATGCAAGTGTTCTTTTTAAATTGAGAACTCCTCAAAAGAATCTATTTGATTAAAAAAACAGAAGTTCCATTTTGGAAGAATCACTGCTGATACTGTTAGGAAAACTTCCATCACAGTCCTCTCAATCTAAACCAGAACAAAGGCATCAGTTTCTCTTCTGCTTATTCTAAACACCCAAGACACCTGTTATTTTTCATGACTTGTGAGTTTTTCATTTTTCCCTTTGGTACTTCACACTGCCATTCCTCACCATGTTGGAAAGTCCATGTGTTACATCTATCAGTGCACACCCTCTGTAATTTGTTGATTTTCATTTAGTCAATAATTTCCATCGCTGACAGCCTGCATGAATATCTTGTGGGCATTTTTCAAGCTGAATTTAATGGCAGACTCCTGTCTGAAACAGACAGCTTTTGAGTATTACATTAATTCTGTTTAACTCTCAGATTATGGCTAAGCACTGTCAGTACAGCACAGTGTACTGTACACCTAATGGAGTATCAACTAGCACCTCAGATCAACATCATCATTTCTAGTGATTTCACTAGTGATTTCATCAGTAGGCTTTAATTCTCTGTAGTATTATAAACATATGTTGCTCTCAGCAATGTTGTTTGTTGATGTCATCACTTTACTGATATAAAAAACATGACGTCACCTTAGATCAACTGAACAGAATGATTTTGCTCTTTTGGATTGCACCTGTGCCAAATATGAGACCTTGAACATACATCAGAAATAAGCTTGAAATATGCAGATACCAAAATGGAACTTGTAACATAAACCTAGACGTGATGTTATTTATCAACAACTATGTTTACCACACACATTCTAAATCGTGAATCTGGGTCACATTTGTACTTTCATTGGAAAAGCAATAATTTTTTGTACCATATCAAAATGAAGGTATGACCCTTCCAGATAAATAATATTCACTTGTTATCACTGTATGGTTGAGTGTTTGTTGATTTTTTTAACTTTGATTCCTATTTCCTGTTCCGTACGCACAGTATGCTAGTCTTTCTCTTGTTGCAGATGTGATATGTTATATTTATCATACCCTGTTAGTCCTGTGCGTCACTCTGGATCAGAGAACATGCCAAGTCACAGAGTAACGATAAATAATAAATAACATCATCTCATGCTAAGAGGATCACTGCAAACAAAACAGCTTTGCACATTGAGTGAGCCTCTCCTTTAGTCATCAGCTAGCTGCACTTGTCAGACTGATAACTTTATGGTGCTGTGAGTCTGACCAGGTTGATACTCTCAGGCAAGATAATTTGCAGAACTTCAGGTGGTGAGCTTTGCCAATAAACCGATGTTCAATTACTTCAACTGACGAATAATGGTCTTGTGTAGGAGTTTCAATGGGAGGCAATGATTCAAGCTAACTCTGCTATTGATCTACTATTCTGTAATGCTTGCTCAAATTTGCTAGAAACTGAATGCAGGATTTTTTTTTTTTATGGAAACCACTAAGATGTAACTCCCCTCTATAGACATTTCTGGGATTAGTACTGTCCATGGTGGCATTGATTTGAGTTTGTACTTCCTAAAAATTGTATCAGTTTAAGCAAATTTGACTGTTTATTGCTAAATTGGCTCATTAATACAGCAATATCTCAGCTTCAAGGAAGCTTTTTGTAATGGTCTACATGATCTTTGTTTTGCATAGGCTCCATATTACCTTTAATTTTTTCTCATAAAATAGCAGTGATTCTATTATATCAACAGCAACCACAGATGGTCAGGAGATCTTTTTATCAATATCATGCTTGTTAATAATCACAATTGTATGCTTAATTGGAGAAAAGTGGTAAAATCAGAAGATGATGGTGCAGGCATAGACATAACGGTGTGAAAACTACATTTATGTGGTTATGTTAATGAACTCCCAGGTTGTCAAGACCGGTAGTCAAGAGACAGAATGACTTGAGCTCATGCTTCATGTGTTATCTGTTCCATTCTTCATTCTACCATTTCCTGTTCACTCAATGTAAGTGAGGACAAAACAAATTGATCAATTTTGTCCATGGCCATATCCCCTCTACTTACTTTCCACCCTCTCACCGTTTGTTCTGCACTGTTTCTCCAGTATGAATATGGCTGTTTTCACAAAGCGTTGCATTTGTTTTCTTCCCCCAGCTCCATTAACTTTATGTGTCTTTATTTCCCAGAATCTTACACAACACCATACTACACCCATTTGATTGTCCAGGTATTAGACTTGTGTTGTTTCAGTATATTTGTAGAAGCATCTGCACTGATTCAACAGATTTGAACTACATCTGTCTCATAATTTGCATTATGTGATGCAATGCAAAGAAAGAGCATGCAACAATTAAGAGAAAACTTTGGGATTGCTTGACAATTAATTATCTGGATATCTGGCATCCTTCTTTATCACACTGACAGACTTTATCATGAATAATCACAGATTTCTGACATTTCTTTGCTAGCTTCCAATGTGGTTTGTTGGGACATGTGTCAGGAAAACAGGCCATGATTTGATCTCTAACCAGGTGGCAATGATTTATATCTCTTTGCCAGTGAGTGACATAAGCTTGGTATGGCAGTTCAGTACCCAAAGACATCACACATTACTTTGTCTGCTTGCTAGCCTCTATTATGCTTTGTGCTCCAAGGTAGTATGAATTTTAACCTTTAGTATTTGAACTGATTAAAAAAAAGTAATACACTCTTAGGAAATCGATTCCAGTTATCTGAATAATTAATTGGAAAGCAATCCCAAAGTTTTATCTTAATTAAGTCTCTTTTTGGAGCTGTCTCTTTCTTCACATCATTTCACAGAATGAGAAAATGCTTCACTTCACTTTAGAGACAAATAATTTTAAGCTGGAATTCAATTTGGTAAAATCAATTGAATCACTGCAAGTGTCTGAATCATTGATTGAATCAATGCATGACTCATTATCTGGATTCGTCCAGAAGGCACATCTGAAGCATGGATGTTAGTATTGTCTAATGATTCATTCAGATAATTACCACACTTGTTACTCAAGGAAGATGAATAAAAAAAGGCTTTTAACCCAAGGTTGATTTAATGGAAAAGTTTACAACCAACTGCCAGGTTACTACATGCCAATGCTCACAATTAAATTCACATTTTCATGTTTAACCACAAACAATGAGTTTACCAATAACTCACCCACCAAGCTGTGCAATTTTTTTCTTATAGCTAAGAGCAAACATTGATTAAAAAAAGTTAAGGTTTAGTTTAATAAATGGCTTATGCAGCCAGTAGTTAGACAAAACCTGAAAGCTCATGCAATAACATATGCTTCTCAGTACACATGTGTATTTTATTTGTTTGTTTTTATGTTGGGTGTTGAGTTGAAACCCTCCCCTGCAGTCTGATTGGATTCATATTCAGAAAGACTGAAGTGTCATTGTGAATCAGACAGCTGAATGTATTTAGTCTGAAGAAGCAGCTTGCTCTCTTTCCTGCCCATCAGGAGATGTGAAAATGATTTAACCTCTGGCTGTGGTGCACAGAAATGTTGTGGCCTGTTACCAAGACCTGTGACAAGTTATTCCAATACCAATTATTTAAAAATTTGCAGTTGTATCTATTTTAAAAGGAAAACACGTCGAATTGAGCCAGTTGATCAAAAGATAAAATAAATTCTAAATATCACTAAAACTGAAGATATTTTACACGTCTCTGTCTAGCTTGACTTCTTGAGGTAGGCTGCAGGTGCTACAGCTGACCCTTTACAGCAGGTGAATGGTCAGCCGGCCTTCTGGCCTCTCTCTGCTCCACTGTTTCAGGCTCTCCATAGAAAACATGTACTCTGTCACTCAATCTCCATGCCACTGGTCAGTGTGTTCAGAGCTGAAAGAGTGTAGATCTCCATTACTGTAGCCCATGGTAGCATGATGAGTGGGGACCTAGCTGAGAGGTGCATAGCTGCACCAAGAACATGTTGCTTTACACAACGTACTACCCATAGGAACTGCCTGGAAAGAGTTGTTTTTGCACTCTGAACAAAGCATATACCTACTTAGACTCTCTCTCTGTCTCTCTCTCTCTCTCTCTCTCACTCTCTCACACACACACACGAGAAAACTGCTTATTATTTTAACAATACATGATCAAAAACAAACAATAGTTTCTATGCTGAGATGAGCGATGAAGCACTTAATGTGTGGTGCAAGTCCTTAGCTGCCTAGCATTACAGAAAATGAGATGAGTAAAGACATTAGTTTATCTTATTCATATGTCCCAGCAGATAATGTTAGCTTGCCTTCTGATTAAAAATAATACTTTTATGTAAGGTATTTTGAAAATATCAGCCTCACAAACTGCAAACAGCTATTCTAATAATGTTAGCTTTCATTTGTCTAGAGGTCTAAACTCAAAGCTTAAAACTGAATTTTATTGTAGCTGGTCAACAAAAAACAAGTTTCCTGCATGTTTCTCTCTATCTTGATATTATGTTGCACTTTGTTTTCACAGCCAATCAAATTTAATCAAAAACAAGTAAACAAACTATTCAGAAGTCTGCCAGTGTGGAATAACAGTAAAGGAAATGTATTTCCAACTGGGAGGTTGCAGGTTTTAATCTGAGGTGGGGCCTTTAAATGAGGTACCAGGACCAGACTGCTTTTTCAATATCAGACTGCAAAATAATAAGCACATTTACAATAATGTGTGGTAAGCTAAAGCAAAGCAAATGCTGAGCATCAAACTAGGGGAAGAATTAAGACTTAGGATTTGTTATGCTGTGTATTATGGGAATTGTTTTTAAGACAAGGTCTCATCTATTATATGAAACTGATTCCTCTGATGGTGCAATATGGCCTGATGGGCTTGAGAGTCAGAGCTTAGGCAGGAATGACTTATCAGCCATCATTTTTGAGGAGAGGAATGCAATCCATATCACTGAACGTCTGAAAGACGGATTGGTTCAGCTTTGAATTTTTAGAACTAATAAATGTACAAATCTCCATTGAAGTATCTTCCCTTCAGAAACCAGAAGAACTGCTTTCTTCATCTTCCTCTTCATCTCTTAATCAGGTTTTAAATGTTCACATAAGAGGCCCCAGAATCTTTGTTCTGTTTTTTATATTGACATATGCACTGGCAGAAGAGCTGGAAGGCTGTTGGTTTGAGATAAGGCACCTTTCCTTTTACTGCAGGTGTGTCATTGTGCTGGGGATTTCCATGGCTGGAATAAAGTTGACTTCATAAAATGCACTTTATTCTGAATTCATTCTGAAATGTCTGCAGCATTGCACTCTTCCATAAGATATGCTGCTATAGTCATAGTTAACTTGAAAATATTCTTTTATAATTTGGTTCTGAAAATCACTATAATCACAGTGAAGGAGGAGTCTTTATTTTTCTTGCAGTAATTATGTTCCCACAAAAATTGTATACTAATGAGTCACAGCAAGGCTAAATATAATATAAAAGGATCCATGGCTCTTGGTATAATGCCATTTAAATGACTGTACTGTCTCCTCTGAAAATGCAAATGCCAGTAAACAGAAAGAGAAAGGAAGCTTAGCAGATTGTTGCATATGTGAACTTATCTTGTGCAGATATACTGGAAAAATGTGTACCACATGATACAACCCCAGCTGTAAGAACTCAGGACCCCAAAAAGGTGGAGACAAAGTCTTTAATGCAAGATCTGAGCACTTACCTCTGAGGCAGGGCTGAATGGTTCAGAATTCATAAGGTCTAAAAGAAACCAGAAATTTCCATCTTCAAAACATCCCACATTCAAACACCCAGTCCTGCTCAACAATTTAAATAAGACAAAACTCAACCGCAGTACTGTGTATTCATCATTTGAGCGGTGGGAGGTGGGGAGCAGGGCTGATGGTGTCATGAAGGGGCTGCTGGGCAGGTGGATTTGGGGAGTGGTTTTGAATTAAAATGTGGTGAAGTAGCTTTAAACTTCATATGTTTAAGGGCTCAGAATTCCCTTTTTATAAGTTCTCAAGAGTTGTAATAACCCAGAGAGGAATTTATCTTGGGGGAACCAAGCACTTGTAAGGACCAAGTCTTTGATTTTACACATTTTCAGTGAATGTGAACCAAATATCATTCGTATATTATTCTTTCACTAGGCTTCACTTGACTGCTATTTGAGTAACTGATTTCTAATTCATTCAGCAGTTCTCCTTTGCATCACCTTTACAACAAAGCTGAATTATTCCTACAGATTAATGTTTTTGGCTTTGTTTGGGTGTCGGGTTTTATTATCATCAATGGATAGATATTATAATGAAGCAAAGAGCAGCTAATCAAGTCAAGGCCAGAAACACTTTGGCTGTCACCTGCAAAATTGCCTTCTGCTAAACTATTTTTCTAACGAATAACTTCCTGCAACATTCTGCCCTGTTCTAATATGCTGTGGAGCTGGGGCATGCAAAAAAATCATCCTGCTTTTCATGTAATGGTGACTATTTTCATTTTAAAATCAATGCTAGATATTATGGACTTTGAAAAAAAAACTGAGCAGGTGGTTATATTTAATTAACCTTTGAACAGTTAAAGACAATTTTAAAACCATAAAGCCATATATCACCAAGAGAAGATAATAGAGGCTATTCCATTGTGCAGATCCTGAACTTTGCTCAATGTTATGCAAGAATATCTGAGCTCTTTATGTTAAGCAGTTTGTTTTTCATTATTCATTTTGTACATGGATAGTATATGCATTTTTAAGAATAATGTTTTAACCCAATTTTAATGATTAAGTTAACTAATAAGATAATAAAAAAAATGTGGATTGATAACTAACACTTTTGTTCATTTTTTCAGGCTTGTTTTTTGGCTAGTTTTACCTGTTTTATTTTTTTGATTGAGGAAAAGAAAAAAAAATACCCCGGTCGTGAAAAACACATTTACATTTCTCATTTCTGCATGCAATAAAAGGGAGACAAACAGAATTGACTGAATTTGTATAATGAGCACAACAGGAGTCAACACTGAATCAAATGAATTCCTTTATTTTCAGGGGGTAATTTACACATGGTCACATGACCAGTAACCACAGGAAGGCCTACCATGTCTGGCATATTGAGGACATGTTAGGGGCTAATGGAACATTGTGTCCCCATGTTTATTCATACATGTGACACACGCGTTTGTGTGATCCCACCCAGAAAAAATGTAGTGTTGGACTGAGGAGATCACATGAGGTAGTGCAGTTTGTCAGAACACTTTATTTTCTGCTGACTGAGCACAGGGGAGATGGGAGCTAATGCTTCTATATATTCCACTGATATACACTGAATTTCAACCCATTTGCTGTAATTTCATGTGTTCTCAGATGCAGACTACAAGTGAGACATGAGCTCTGTGAGTCCCTGTAGCCAAATTAACTGGACAAAAGCTAAATCAGATAAAATAAAACTCTGACCAAGATGGACCAGAGCTCTTGAATTGCTCAGGTATCTTAAACAAAACTTTGAAAGACATTACCAGATAGATTACCATGATGGAATCCAGATTTGTCATGTCTGGATTCCATTATGCCCACATTGTTGGCTTTCAAATGTATGTAAATGTTTAAATCTAGGAAGCATGTTGCTCATTTTAATGAAAACCAAACTCATAAAACACTTTTGTGTATTTGTAAAAAAAAAATAAGGTATTTCTGAATGGAATTTGGGCCTACTGAAGGTGTCTGAGAACAACATCTGAATGGAAATGAAAGTATAGGTGAATGCAGGAGATGATGCTGTATGCTAAACACTGTTAGACTCCAGCTAGCTGCCATGCACAAAGAAAAAAAAGGTGTCTATTTTGAGAGGTACCTTTGGGAGGTGTCTGCACGAAAGAGATAGTACATCATTTTAACTTTCAAGTTGACTGAACACACCACTCATATGTCTTGGCACGAAAAACAAACAAATAGGCAAAGAGCAAGAAACGAGGGATGAGCTATGAATAATTTATGCTGTTATTTATTAAATTTTTAAATCTATTTGTTTATTTTAAACAGACAGTCTAATTTGGGTGTATTTACCATGCTTTAAGCTGGTTCTTCCTCTTTCTGTGTTATGAAAATTTCCTTTCATTAGTCCATGCTTTTAATATTAACAATAAACTGCTGTTAAGTTGAAAGAATCATTTGAATTCAGCTGGGCTAATGAGCTTGTGCAGTGTCTGTACAACTGGTACAAGGACCAGGCAAAAAGAACACGGCACTGCTGGAAAGTAGATCATCAAGTTCCACTGAGCCCTGGGGGAGAGGAGGGAGGCAAATCCAATATGGCCCTGCAGTGTTAGAAAACTCCACAGCATACCCTGCTGGAGATCTTGTCACAGGAAAGAGGGAAGGAGAAAGAGCATGGACACCAAGCTGTGTAAGGTGTATAGAAACTGATCATAAAAACACTCACCCATGCCCTCCAAGCTATGGCTAACTGTTTCCTGCCCAATAATACTGTGAATGATCTCCCTAATAAAGGTATGTCTGAAGGTCCCATTCACAGACTACAATTAAATATCTGCTGCAACTGCTACAAACAGTCCCTTTTCCAAACTACTTCTACTTCAGATTATTGTTACTGATCCCTTTCCTAAATCAGTGCTAAAAATTCACTTTCAAAACTACTCATAGCACTTGCAAACAAGAGCTATCAAGTCATTTCCCAAACTTTTGCCTTTGCCAAGCAACTACTTAAGTCCCCCTTCTCAAATGCTGAAAATGATCGCCTACTAAAAGTGCAGCTACATTTATATTTTAGTCATTTAGCAGGAAGTGGATATGTCCATCAACTGCCACTATAGCACCCAATCAAAGAATCACAAAAACAACACATGGAGTGCTGCCACCACCAAGAAATAATATTTAGAATAATTGTTGTAGTAAGAATGACTGTTAATATAAATCAGAAAGAGCACAAAGCAATACCCAGCCAATATAGATAACAACATGATTTATAAATTTCCTTAACAAAATTGTATTTAAATAAAGAGCACTCAGTGCTAATACATTAAAAATAAATGGTATGTAGCAGTATATGTTGTAATCAGTGGTATACTAAATTAATGGGGAATGTTGGAGTGACTGGACAGGTCTACAGCTGTGGCTACACAATCCATAGGGAACAAAGTTGATTTTTAAAACTTTGCATGGTAAAGTCATCTGCAGGCTTTTTCATTTTTATATTCAGTTTATTATCTTAATAAGGGATGAATGTGTTTAGGTCTCTGTCTGCTTGTGTTTCTTGCTCATGTCTCCTTACGAGATTTTGACATGAAACAACAATGTATGCATTTTAACTCGATCTCTGAATTCATTAGGTCAAGTTCAATGAAGGCAAGGCATTTCTGTTAACACTGAGTGGAAACAAGGAGAGACAATCCCTTGTAATTTAGAGTTCAGGAGGTACTGGTCAGGAAAACAAAAACATTTTCAGTGTGATATCTGCATTGCTGTGCCAGCTGGGCTTTCTTTATTTTTGGCCATGACTGCTTTATGGACATTAATAACTAATCATAACATTTGTAGCTTCAATCAGTGAAAATAGCCCACAAAGCTGAATTATCTGCGGAACAGTCCGAGGTGGAGGGCATTGCTGTGGAGTCCTCATAACACTCTGCTGAGCATTTGGCCATCGCAGGCATCTCCTTAGAAAGCTTGTTAGAAAATGTCTCCCAACGGGAAAAAGGACGGCACTCTTTCTTTTTTTGCAAAGTAGCTCTTTTGAGGTCTGAACCAAGCAGACCAGGACAGTCTGCTGCCTCTTTGATAAGTGTTGCTTTCACACATGTGCTGTTGCAAGCTCTAGGCCCATCTGTGTTTTGACTGGACCTCAGCTTGTGTCTGTCCTGGTGGAGAACTCTAAAATCTACAAGTGTGAAGGTAATGGTGACCCCAGATTTAGTGGCAGAGAGGTGTAAGTGTATTTGTTAAGGGCCTTCCCCTTTCTCTTTTTTCTCTCCCTGTCCCTCTCTCTCTCCCAAAATGCTTCTTGGGCCATTTTTTTCAGTGATATCTGAATATACCCTATACGTAATGCAGTACATAGCTTACTTTATACATTCATGTTTTGAAATCATTCAGTTGTGAAGAATAGTGAAGGCAAGGTGTTTCTGTGGAAATTGAAATAAATAAAGAAATGAATGAATGATTAAATAATTCAGAGTTTGAGAGGGAGAGAGAGAGAGAGTGAGTGAGCACTTGAAAGAAGAAGGAGTGGTAGGAGGTGGAGAAATCGTCAGCAGAACTGAACCAAGGCGAGCTAACCAGAACGCCTTGAATGATTTATGCTCAGCTGTCTCGGGTCGCAAGAACCCCACAAAGTAAATGTGGGGGGTGGCCGTGTGGGAATGTTTCCCACGTGTTTACGCTGCGTGGCACTGCGTGGTAGTTTTGCATCATCCACACTCTTGCCCCATGGGTAATTTAGTGTGGCATGCTCAAGGTGAACATATGTTCTAGTTTGAGGGGTGCTCCTGTCACGTCAGAAAGGAGGTTGGGGGGCTGGGTTTTGGGTTTGGGGGTGGTGGTGTTGCAATGTGAGCAGATTGCACTGAGGATGAGTAAGCCGACAAACAAAGCAGAGTGCTGATCTAAAAGCAGAGCCTAACCAAGCACACATTTCATTGAACCAGGTCCAACTACATCTCCTTTTGGGCACCTTTAATTTCCTGGAGACATACAGAGCCCCTGTTTCTCCAGGTGATGTGGCGAAACATACTATTATGCATTATCTAGGTAAATGTTCCCTGAAGCTGTACAGGTGCAACTGCAGCATCTCACAGTAGAATCAAATGATTTGGTTTGGAAATGAGGTTCCTTAAGTCCTGTCCCCATGCCAGCAAGAGCAAATGACTATATTAGAAGGACTTGTACAGACATGTGCACTTTCTCTCTCTTTCTCTCTCTCACCCTCCCACTCTCTTTCTCTCTTGCCCTCCCTCTATTCCTCAATTTCTCTCTCTTTCTCTCTCCCTCTCTCTGCAGTCTGTTTTCTCTCTGACAGAGTGGAAGATTTGTTGTGACAGTCCCAGCAGGTTTCAGAAGTTCGTCTTGTCTTCGCACAACAGTGACTCCGCATCTTACGCCTCCAGGCAAAAGAAATGAGCCGAGCCAAGCAATGACCGCAACAGAACCGTGGTCTCCTCTTAATCCCCAAATCATGGCCAATTAATCCAAAATTAAACTGAATAATACATCTTTTCTGGATTATGTGTGTGTGTGTGTGTGTGTGTGTGTGTGTGTGTGTGTGTGTGTGTGTGTGTGTGTGTGTGTGTGTGTGTGTGTGTGGCTGACATGCTTCATGGGGAGTGAGGCTGAACCAAAGGGATTTGGAATGCCGCAGAAGAAGTGTTCCAAAAATGGCTTTCGCTGGGTAAAACACGATCTCCTGGCACGTTCAGCCTGGGCCTCACTGCTGGCTCCCTGCATTGATGTGTGTTTTCGGCAGACTAATATGAGACAAGAGGAAATTAAATCTAAAACAGTCCACACTATGTCCGTTGCAGAACCCCACCAAAGCCTTATGTTCAACCTGTCTTTTGATTCTCCCACAATCCTCTGTGACAGTGACGTCTGGAATCACAGCAGGGACCAGAGTTGTCTTGATTACAGAAGCTCAGACTCTGACAGCAGAATTGTTTCCTTGGCATAGGCTGTCTTTTGTGATTGGTGCCTTCAAATTTCTGATTGATTTGTTTGGCTGAGGCAGTTATCAGTTCACAAATCCACCCCTCAACTTGTATTTTCATCTTTTCAGAGAAGAGACAGCATTGGTGGATGATAATAAATTGTTACTAAAATATGTATGTGAAAACTAAATGTGCAGAACACATTTCAAATCTATTGTTTATGCTTGCAATGTGGACCATATCCCTACTTTGTATGTCTAGGACCATTCCACTTAATTCATCAATATCATTGTCACCTTGATGACATTGTCACCCCACCCTGCCTCTCATGGGAAGTGTTAGCTCTTCTCACTGCGTTAACCAAACCACAATCAACATTCGATCATGCTCAGCCTAAAGTCGTGTGGCATGACGTTTCCCCTGACAGCTCAGGAAAGATTTGTGTTGCATTCTTCATTGATCATCCCCTTGCTACCTCGACCAGTCCCCACCCCCTACCCCACTTCTCCCCTGCACCCTCTGGAATAGATTGGTAGACGATAAATCTTCAGGCACAGGTAAATTGGAACAATAACTCAGCCCATTAGTGCATTGGTTTGTATTTTAAGCCTCCCATTGATCCTCAGCCTGGCTGATTGGCCGATTGGGGCGACAGAGTTTAATTATTGTGCTACCAGACTGCTGAGCCATGACTTCTGAAGGTTAGGCCATCACCGCGGTCCCAAATAAAGAAAAGAAATGAAAGTAAAATAAACCATGGGAATGAAACGATGGTCTGGTCGGGGCTGGGGTGAGCGTGGAGCTGGGGCCACACTGTCCTGACAGCCCTGTTAACAGGTCGCAGAGATCTTAACACTTCGCTCGGTGATGAGGAGGGACAGACAAACCTCAATCCCCCCTCAGCTCCAGCTGTTAATCTCGGCAAACGTCTGAGACAGGAAGAGTCTGTGAGAGCTCTGAGAGGACAGGATCTTGTTGTCCCTACATCTCCCTCTCTGTCTTTCTCTTTCTCTTTCTCCCCCTCTCTCTTCTTGAAGCCTTGAGCATGCTGCTTTGACACGAATCTAAAGCTTCCATTACAGCTGGAGCAGAAATCTCTCCAGACTCAATGAGGAGGAAGAAGGTCAGCCCCCAAAGTCCAGGGCAAGTCTAAAGCAAGGAGAAAGTGTTCATCTGCCAGTGTCAAGTACTGTGTACATACTGGCCTAAAATGTATTGATATCTGAAAAAAATTGGAGTTGGGCAAGGAAAGCTTACAAAAAACTAATTTAAAATTTGAACATAAACAAACAAAGAAGGGAAGAATAAAGCTCCCAGCTGATAATAAGGCTCAATAAGAATAAACAGTGAGGCCGAGTGATGCTTGTACTCGTGCCCAATATGAAAGTAGCTAGACAATCCAGTAAGCATTCATACTGATATAGGATGTGCACCTCCAGTAATTTAATGAATGCTGATACAATAATGCTTGATTTGTGACCATTTCACCATAGATGTTATCTTGGAACGATAATAAGGCATTTGTTTTATCATTATGAAAAATGTCTGAACGAGTAGGATTTCAAGTTCTTTTTGAATTGTTGTTGCTTTTATTTCACAGCTAGCAACAGTCTGCTGAAAAGATTCAATTTGTTATTTTCCTTTAATTATAAGTATGTTATTGGAGCTAGTACATGACATGCAGACTGGACAACGTGTGTTTTATTACCAGTGTTTCAGGAACAGCATGATAGTTTTTCTTCTTTTCCTCTGCCTTTTTCAATTACACAACTTACTTGTGGTATTACTGACATGGAAACAGGTACAGTTCCTTAAATGTGACAAACAAACAAATAAAAATGCATTTCATTCAGATTCAAAATTAAGGGCATTTTCTGAATTCAGACTAGAGTGACTGAAATGCCTAGATTTTGTCTGAGCACTGACACAAAATGGAGGAGAGCCAATTAGTTGGTATTCCTTGGAGAGTTTTGGTGAGACACAGCTGTGGGGTGGATGGAGTCCCAGAAAACAAGAAATCATTTTATCTACTTTCCTGAACGATGTCATCACTCCATCCATTCACTCCTGTCTATACTCTTCATAAAGCTATACACCTATACATGGCTTTTGGCCAAGAAATTAAGAAGTGCATGTTACCTTGTTGTTTGTTTTTATTTATGTGTCTTTATTTTATATACAGTGCATAGGTATAGTTCCATAATGAAAAAATAATGTTTCAAATACTAGGTAATGCTTGAAATAAATTAATAATAACACATTGTAATGATTAATTATCTAATTCATTAATCACAAACTTCTAGATTCACAGTGAGGAATAACTTGCAGCCATGACCACACAGTATGTTCTATGACTCAGCAACCAAGACCTACTTTTTTGTTATTAAAATCTGATATTTAAATCTCTGATCAGTGAAAATAAAGGCACTCTTGGCAAGCCAGACACCATTCGCCTTCTGCTTTGGAAAAGGTAGTGGCTGAATGAGTATGAAATTGCAATAAAACAAATATAACAATATGTAATGATAAGAACAGAACATTTAGTCACCTATTGGAATTTACCTACAGTGTGGAGAGTATGGCACCACATTAAGCCTGGCTTTGAACACTCCAAGGGTCTCTGCTTTTCCTGCATGACATGACAAGCTGTTCCAAACATTGACAACTCCCTGTCTAAAATAGCTTACTGATATCAGTACAACATTTACATTTAATGAATATAAATCTTGTTGTATCATTGATGTGCTGACACAAAAATTTGTTTTTGCACTTGCACTCAGTTAAACCCTATCAGCTCCTTTTAATTAAAAAATGTACAGATCAAATTGCATAATACATTCCCTGTTGCTTTTACATTTCATTCTAGGAACCAATTTAGTTGTCCTTCTTTGTACTTTTCCAAACACCTTTCTTAACATGTGGTGCCCATGACACTGCAAGTTTGATCTGACTATATTTTACTGTAGACTAAAACTTTAATATATCCTCCTTGGATTTTGAGTTTCAATATTTTTTTTTTTTATAAAACATGAACATTGTTCAAATGCAAAAAAAAAAAAAAAAAAACTGTGGCTTTCTCAAAGAAGAGCAGGAAAACACATGTTGGTTCTCCTTAAGAATATTTTTTAAATAAATGCACTTCCTGCAAATTGTGTTGAACTAAAATAATCTGACAAATGACTAAAATGTTAATATGCAAGTACATATTTTACAGCTAACCATTAAGGATTCCTAACTATTCCAGTTAAACTGACAGGCCAGTATGTTTCAAAATGACCTCCCTTCTGATATTCTCATCCCTTATCTCAGTGCCCTAAATAACACTGTGAATACTGAACACATTTAAAGGAGTATTTAGTATTTTCTATATCTTAGCATGAGTTGTATAATATGATACTTTATTTCTTTCTGATCTGTCTTATACATGCAATCTTTTGTTCTTTTGCTGAAAATCCCCCTCATAAAGACATGTTCATCCATTTTGGAGACTGCTTTTCACCTTATCTTTTAAAAATTTGGGAATCAATTCACACTGAATTGCTTTTGAATGTGATCTAGTTTTATTTAATATTTTTGCCATCAAGAAGTTGTACCTGGTCTTTACTTTACTTATATCCTTTCACATTTAAGTAGCGTCAGCTTGTCTCAGGTTACTGGGGTTAATTCTACAATTTTAGGAAGCAGTCTTAATATTCAAAAAGTAAGTATGCTATGATCATTTGTCCTAAGTGGCTCTCTACTATCTTTGGGCTGTAAATTCAATCAGGATTATGAGAAAAGGTTGAGAATTGCTTTTTGCAGGATTGCACCAAAAACATAATTTGGAACATCTAATCTTGTGACATTTTGCCTTCCCTGACACAAACTCCCAGTGCAGAGATAATTAAAGTTACCAATTATTAATTTCACTCCCTCCTGGCAAGCTTAGTTTATGATATCAGAGAACAAAATATTTAGAATGTTGTCTCATACTGTGGGTTATAGGGCATTTCTATATTAAAGTCCTTCACAAATTCTTCCAGTAGTCTAATACAGGTATCCTTACCAGTGTAGAAATGATACTGGTGCTCCGCCCCAGTTCTTTCAACCATCAAGTATGACAACCTCAGGTTAAAAAAAAAAACATATTATTATGCTTCCTACATAAAAAAAAAAAAAAAAAAAAAAAAAATAATAATAATAATAATAATAATTATTGACTGTTAAATGTACATTTTTATACTCTCATCCCACTCCTGAGTGAATTATACCACCTCTTGTAAATTCTGCTCTGAAAGACTTTATTTGTGATATTCTCACTGGTGTTATTGTACATAGCCTTTAAATGTTTCTATTGGCCAGTCTGTACCCTCTCTAAATTCTTATTATCCCCTAAGACCCCCAATGCCCGAGGTTTAAATAGTCCTCTACTGTTCTACCCACATGTCAGCTGAATAGATCTGTGCTCTGTTTGGTTCTGGTGTACCCTGCCCTGTGTATACAGGTCACCCCTGTTCCAGAGAGTCTCAGGGCCCCATTAACCTGTACCCCTCCCTCCTACATCCAGTTTGTAACCACATCTTAAATCTCAGTGTAACAGCTGTATTCCAGAATAGGCCAACATTCTTCTCCTGATCTTGTTGATAAGTCTTCAAATTTGTACTGAATTACCTCATATCTGTAATTCTCTGTGAAAGGCATTTTGCAAAATGACTAGTTAGGGAGCTAAATAGATAAAACAAATCATCTCTGTCCTTTCATGGCAATGCAGGTTTTAACTTAATAGGGCAAGTCCATCTTAGCTTACTTTAGACTTAAGATAAAATTCCCAAAAAAGCATTTGCCACTTAAATTGAGAGGACAACAGAGATTAATTCTGATAACTTCATATGCTGCATCAAACACTCAATAGGAAATCTAGGCAAGCCGCAAGCAAACACTGAACAGCCTTATTCTGCAATGAATTTCCCTTTTATGAATGGCTGTTATGGTTTTGCCTTCTCCACTTGACTGGCAGCACTGTTGTCATCCACCACAAAATTAACTGTTGGAGGGAATATAAATTTCAATATAACATTTTTTGTACACATCAAAAAGTGGGTGCACCACTACAGCTTTTATTCCTGTGCATTAGGCAGAAATATGATCACTGCTGCTGCCCCAGTAACTACCGATATCCATATTTATAGGAACATACAATATGTTAGATCCTTCTACAAAGCTCTGTAAAGAAAGGGGAAAAAAGATACCAACAGATAGCACATGGTAGCTCAGAAATGAGAATGAACCGACTGTGAACACACTCTGTAAGACAGAGAGCGAAGGAGGCCTGGCTTGCCATGGAAAAGCAATTTAGTAACTAGCGGAACAGCACCCGAACCGTCTGCCGGCCACACGAAGCGGAACTAATGCGCAGTTCCAACATCTGCTATTACCCAGCATCCTCCGTGTGTGGGTCTTTTAAGCTGGGCGTGGGCACACAGGGGGAGCTCCCGCTACCCGGGTTAATACAATAGAATTAAGACAGACTGTGACGTATCCATTTACTGGTGCCAGACTGGATGTAAACTGGCCATGTAAACAAATGGAGCCGCTTTACTCCAGCGTGACGCAAATGTGGCAGAAATTGACAATGTAAACAATATCCACATTATATAACCCTCTTGGTGTTATATTGAACATGCAATTAGATCCTTGACAACAGAACTTGGTCTTTTGCTTAGTGAGAAAATTATACCTTTTGATACACAGTAAAGCCAACAAAGGCTGAAGCCTGAAAATCTGAAGTGGACGTAACCCCATTACGCAAGGATAGGTATGTTTTCAGCCTGTTTTTATTAGACCTGTCCCCTAGCTGTAGGGGAAGGTCAACATAATACCCCCAACCTCACCCCACCCTCACGTATAGTCTCACAGTGCAAGGGTATGGTGAAACCTCTTTTCTTAACATTGCCATTTTCATTTTAAATGCTTACATTTAAATAAACACAGCTCTGCAGATACTGCATATATCCCAGAGCAGTTCTGGTTTCCTCTAAGGAGGGTTGGGTGGGGTTAGGAATCATAATTAGTCTTTTATTTCAGGCTGACTCTGCACCAGTGTGTTGTTGCCTGTGGCACTTCTCATGAGTTATAGAATGCACAGGCATTTTTTCACTCTATTTCCACAATTCTTTATTTTAAAAATGTCTGACATGAGCTGATATCGTTGACATTTTTGGGAAAAAAGTTGCTATGACACATTTTCAAAATAATTGCTTTATGACCAATTTTACCACTCCCCACACCCTGGAGGCATGAGTAGGAATTCCCTTAAGAATCCTCTACTGAACATCATTGTCTGTCACATCCATGGAGGAAGGGGGTAGTGTTCTTTAACTAACCAAAATAACCACGTGTTATATTTAGGGTTTGATTCCTACAGGCTATCTTTATCCTTGATTTAATGTTAGTCTGCAAAAACTCATATAAACATGTACAAACACTTAGCTCATTTAAGCAACTGGGAGGCAGTATTCCTACTCATGATAAATGTGGAGAATCCTCTTTTATTTTTGGCTAAGACAAAGAAGTCCTTTATATGACAGCATTTTCAGTAGCTCACTCACTCATTCACTTACTTACCCATTTGGTCACTCACTTATTCATTCACTTAAGTCATTCTTCCTCAACCACTCACTCACTTGCTCAAATACTCATTCATTCATTTCCACTTTTACACTCTTAGGGGAAAACTGTTTCCTGAAGGGTTCCTCATTTTGTTAAGGTTATATAAAGAACTCATTAAAATATCATTATCTAAGAAGAACGTTTAAGGGTTCTTCCAGCAAGACAAATGAAGAACATTTATATGTGCTAGAAAGAACTTTTCTAAGACTGTATTTTTGGTCACAAAGAAGCTTACATGAAGGAACACATTCACTTACTCACCTGCTCTCTCAATCACTCAAACATTGACTGCCACTTACTACTCAGGATATTATTATTATGTATTCAGACAAAGGCTTACTGCAACTCAAATAGTTTTGCATTGCAATAAAGACACAAATTGCCTGAAACAAAGAAATAGGGGAAGTAATGACTGTGATTTAAGAAGCAGGACATTTCCCTGTCTGAAACTTTCTGAAACAATGGAGCATGTAAATTGGATGAAAGAGCTAAAAAAAACTGAATATAAAATGCTAAAACCAAACAGGGAGGGATTTATTGCAGTTTGTTGTATTTTGCAGACCAAGCACTCAGTGTGAACTCAGACATTGACTCATTTCCCAAGCTTAAAAAAGAAGGTTCGCCATCCTATCAAAGAGATGTCTTCACTTTCTTACAAGAGACTAAACCAAAACAAATTTCCCCGACTCATGAAAGGGGATGGAAACCACAGGAAGGAGGCCAAACCAAACGATCAAAAGCACTGGCTTTGCTTCAGTGGTACATTAACTATGTGCGAGATAATAAACCCAAAAAAATGAACTAAAGCAAAACTGAAAAGATGGATGGAAGATTTCCAGAAAATTTCTTGAAAGCGGTGACATTTTTTATGTGGTGAATGCAGAATGCTTCCCAGCTTTGATCGACATCTCCTTTTTATTTATTTTTCGTTTTTAATTATGTGTCTGGCTGTTGACAGAGAGGAGGTGACAAGACTTTTTTACCACCTTGCGCTCATTACTGGAAGTTTAAATCACCAAACCAAAATAAAAGCAAGCCACAATAAAAATCTATTGCTATAGGTTAAATTTTTTGCAGAATAAGGCAGCCAAAACATTGACTGGAAGGATATATAAAAATAAATAGCTATTTGCACCCTTTTGCCTCCTCAAATGTTTCATTAGTTTACAATTACAAATCCAAAGGCATCAATCAATCAACCATCCAATTGCCTCAGACTGAAACTGGATAGACATTAGCATTTTGTACCTGTGTCCCCAAACCTAGGACTGAAGCTATTCAAGCATGCAATACTAGAAAATAGATAGTTCAATGCAAATCTTTTGACAGTAAGAGGGCATCAGATCATTCAGAACACTAAAAATACAGAGCATACAGGAAAATACAGAGGCAATAAGCCCTTCACTCAACCTAATTACACCTTGCTGCTTGCCATGACCTTTCACCTTTAACCTATCTAACCCTCACTCCTCTCTGCTACTCCTCCAAACTTTTGTCCTGATGCATTTTGGGAGCTCATTATTTTGTTCATCTCTATAGCATCTATAGCTTCAGACCTTAAATGTAAGAAGAATGACAAGACATAGCCATTGATAAACCAGAGAAGTAATGTTTGACATGTATTTAGCATATAAAGTATTCATTTCAGTATTTACCAAGTATTCTGTCATGTTCTATAGCCTGACTGACCGTTGTTAACTTTATTTATTTATATATATGCAATGCATTTTTTCAGTACTGGAGAGAACACTTCCATGGGCTCCTCCTCCATGCTAACTTCCTCTCATCCCCCAATGACGCACTTCTGTGCTCTGACAGCCAACTTCAGATCAGTCTAATTAACTATTTTGAGGGTAGCACAGCTTTGTCATTGCCACTGTGTTCTGGGTTAGCAGCTGCAGAGCCCATCAATTTGCTCTGATCGCTAATTCTCTCAAAGAGAAAAGTCAGGCCTGGGATTCAGAGGGCGGTGTCTACAGCTGTAGGAGGGCGAGTGGTACACAGTCGAAGCCATGTTTACTGTAGATCAAATAAACATGTCAACATTTTCACAAGCAGATGCCCTTAATCCAGCTTCACTGTAACCTTTTATGATTATTCAAATATGTTTCCTTAACTTCCTTTGACTCTTTCTTGAAGATACTAGAATAGCTGGGTCCCTTCTTGGAGTCAACCCTGCAACATCCATGTTACATTGTGCAGCTCTGGTGCAAATATAGGAGAGTATTGCAGTGGAACTTTGGGTATCTTTATATCTAGCACTACATGTAAAGCCATAGACAAAATATTACGTCCCACAGGGACGATGAGCAATTTCTATAGAAGCCAAACTAAAACTTACAGGTCCTCAAGGCTGAAAAACTGTTTGGGCATGACCCTTTTTACTTGGGCATGGGGGGGTTAACTATTGTATTGTTTTTGCATTTGTTAATGTGTTCTGCTTTGTTTATCTCCCCAATGCTTTCCCAAGCCTTTTAATTAAAATGTGGGTGCTTTGTTTGTATTAATCGTGATAAGATGGGGCAAGAATTATTCTGTTTGATTTTTCAATAGATTATTTTCCGCCTTACTCTTTAGAACTCTGGCTTTAATTAAGTGTTTCGGGAGTTATTTTAGTTTGTTTGTTTTTTACTTGTTTGCTTTTTCAAAATGTCACTTTGGAAGGAACTAGATCATTTTTGACAAAAAATGCTTTCAGTGAACAGTGAAGTTATGCCTTGTCTGTGAATCTACATACACTTGATAATGCTAATTTTATAGCACAACACTGGTTTTACAATGACACATTGCATTAACTGTGCAGCATATGCTTCAAAGATATGCTTGGTAAAATTAGTTGCATTTTAATCTACATTTGGAAAGTGAGTACATGTTTGTGTGTGTGTGTGTGTGTGTGTGTGCTGTACTTTGTTTCTTTTGACAAGATTGTATGTGTGAAGGACAGTTCTGTTAGTATGGAAACTGCTGACCACTGCAATGACAATTAGGGCTAATAGATTTTCAGTTGGTGGCTGAATACAGCGATTCTACAATGTGCAAGAGTTATGTCTGATAGCAATCATGATCAACTGTATCCACCAATATCCAACATTGTACCAACCTGGTCACATTTACAGAAATGTCAACTGCATAAAAGCTCTACAAAGTAATATTTTAACCTTGTTTATGTTGTACAGAGCTGTTGTGATCTCATGATTTTACTAGGTTGTAAACATGACTTTAAAATGTTTTATACATATTAGCTAAATGTTGGTACAACCTTACACAATCTTATTGCAATATTTTAAAGGTTTTAAAAGGATGTAGAAATGTTTTTTTTTTTTTCTTGCTGAAGTGCTCTAGTGGCAACCCTAATAACAGGGACCATGTCATCCTGGGGTAAAAACAAACAAGCATTTTCTTATCAAATGCCAAGTTACTGTCATACAGAAACTTTGTTTGTCCACTGTGTGAAAGGAATTTGTAGCATCCCTCCTCTTCCCTACAAAGGCAATGCAATGGAACAGTGATTCCACCTGACACCCTATCACACTGTCTCTCACCCCACACGAAACGGGCGCACATTGCCCTGCCATGGTCCATACGCGCCTCTCAACACTGTCTAAACCAATCAGAGTCGCAATTATTTTGGAGGAATGGAGCACTTCCCGCCACGGGCTTGCACTGCGCGCCCCTTTGTACAGACAGCTACACTCATGAATGAGTACCAGGGTTTAGTTAACACAGGATTAAAAATGAAACACAAAAACATTAATGTCACTTCTTTGTAGCATTATGTATTTATTATTAAAATATTAAGAAGCAAGTGTATTTATAATAAATGTTACTATGACAAGTACTATTTAAATCATTAAAACACAAGAATGCATGATGAGGATATTTTATTCCACTGTTAAAAGAATAACTAGCTCTATCTAGTCCCGTCATTAACATCCCAATGGTCTCAGTTTCTACTACTTGCCCGATAAAGTCAATTTCTTTGATTAATTAGTTCATAATGTTTAAATATATATGTTATATACTTAGCTGTTGAGACAGTGTTTTTGTTTACTCTCTGTCTCCCCCTGCAGGTCTCCACAGAATGGAGCAAGAATGAGTAGAACGAGGCTGCAGGAGAAGCATGAACTGGAGGTGCATTGAGGTCTTCTGCTTCCTATTTCTATGGGACCAGATCACAGTTCAGTCTTCCCACCAAGACCCAGCCGTTGCCGAGCAACATGTCTCCAAGCAGTTTGATTGGCTCATCTCCGACCGCGGACCTTTCCACCACTCACGGAGTTACCTCTCCTTTGTGGAAAGATTCCGCCAAGGATTTACGACCAGATATAAAATCAATAGGTAAATATCACTTAAACATTATTGTTAAATTGACAGTGCATGTTTAGCTTAGACTTTCTGGCTCAAATATTGCATATTAAAAACAAAACAAATCTCTGTTCAAATATACAGAGTACTCTTGCAAAACTGCAGTGCAGTTTTATTTCAGTTTAGCCTTTTGGTCAACGTTGTATCGAGAATCAAGCAGAATCCCTAATTTGCATGTCATATCAAAGGCTCATCCTGTTCTCTGTGCATACTAAACTTGCCCATCCATATGATATACAATACATATGCCATTGCACTAGTCCTCCAAAATATCCAGGTAATGAATCAAAGGAGAATGAAACAAATTTTCTTTGTAAGCCTATTACCTTTCAGTTACCCACCTGTACTCTAGTGCAGACATTAAATTAAGGCAGAGCAGGTATGCATAGACCAGCAATAGGAGAAAACAATAGCTCTTACTGCATGAGAGAAATGGAAGTTGAGAAGCAGAGTAAAAAGCCCTGTTTTAAATAATTTCATCATGCATGCTCAGTTTATTTGTCTAGCAATGCCAGGGAGCATTATTTTACATAAGCATGTTCAGGGTGGCATGCTTGTACCACATTGCCAACATTTCTGCATTTAGTTGTCATTATATTTTACAGTTTTTTTTTTTTTTTTTAGATTTATCTTCAATGTTAATCAATATTGAAACCAAGAATACTAATCAGTGATACAGAACGCTGCCCATTCCATAATATCATGTCTTATGATGTTCATTTTCTTTTATTTTTATCCTGAAGCAACTTTGTCTTTTAGATTTTATCTGAAATAAGAACTCAAAGTGAGAAACATAATGATTCACTTTCATGTACTTTAAATGTAATCATAACGATGTTAATGAATCTGAAGTAATGAGCCTTACAGAAACCCTTTTAAGAAAAAATTAACAAGTTACAACAGACACATTGGGTATTTTGGATCATTTTATGTACTTAAAGAGGAAGAAAGAATTCATTGTATGTATCTGAGGATTCTTGTACAAAATCTTGCAGTAACCATAGCAGTTATAGATGGTAATGGCTACAGTGATTCTAATTGTCTAGACAAGTGTATAATTACAATAACCAGTGCAAATGTGTCAGTCAGGTTTGTTTGTAAAAACTGTATCTAGCTCGTTAACATGCTACCATCACACTAGCCAGCTTGCTTTTATCTAAAAATGAACACCAGATGATGGACGTTTGTCTGATTCATGTTTTTTCTGCCACGATGAACTTATGCCAAAACCAGATTTGGCCAGAATTAGCTAATACAGTCATTTGTCTCTCCATCCATGTAGACTTATACATTTCCACAGAGGTCAGCCAATATCTCAGCTGTCATTGGGATTTTATGAAAGCCTGAACATTTCTCGTGTTGATGGTAATTGTTCAACATGATGTCCAAAGTAGGCGGTATAGACAAAACACGGGAGGAAATGCTTCAAATCCAATTCAAAGGCGCCAGGAGAGGGTTTCCGAAATGTCATCAACAGCACATTCGTACACACCACCGCTAATACATGTTTAATATGTTGAATATGATTTATATACAAATGCAACGTAGGACACCGAATAACTGGCAGTGTAACCTTTGTCTTGTTGCATCCCCAGTATAGCGTAAATTGGATGTTGCTCTCTACTTATTTTTTGTTTTAATAAGGCCAGACTGGCAGGCCCATCTGCTTGGCAGCAATAAACAAGATGAGAGGGGTGTGAGTGTGAAAGTGCCACGCTGCTCAGGGTTGGTTTTGTTTTTAAGTGTGCTTTAATGATCTTCTCCAGGAATCATTTTCTGAGCTGTAATTGCCAGCAATCTAAAACACGAAGAGTGGTGGTTTTTGAACAGTGCTAAAAAAGGCCGGAGGCAGACCAGCAAGTGACAGTCGTCGATTGGCATTGTCGGTTCTTAACCCCCGTGATTCATGCAACGCTGGTTTGGTTGTGGGTGAAATTAATCGCTCAAAGTTATGATCATCATTTTAATTAAAAAGTTAAGGCTTTTTGATTTGATTTGAAGGTGGTGATGCAGAGGAAGTGTTGTACAATCGCCACCCCCTCCGTCATGTCTGGCAAGCAAAGATGTCCCCACTAATATGTGGCAAGAATATCACATCGACATCCTCAATGTTAATTCCATTTGGTGTGTAGAATATAGATCCTGTCCTTACGTAATTTGATGCAGGAGGTTATAGAGATCAAGGCTTAACATTAATTAAAAATAGATCAGTGTTGCACAAGTATGTGGCAGCACATCACTTTGTTCACTAATTAATTGCATTCGTATAGTGCCTTTAATCTGTCTCAAATATTTCAAGGTGATTTACAGAAAGGGAAGGGGCTCACTTCAGCTACCCTGATCTGTAGTGGTATGTGAATGAAATTACTCTCCACACACCAGCAAAGGCAAGAGAGGAAAGAATTTTTTCAGGCATACAAACTGGTGGCCAGATTGTGAAAGCCAGCTCGGGAGTTTGGCCAGGACACTCGGGAATCTTCCGCCAGTTCAATACGCCACAAGATCTTTGATGACCTCAGCGAGCACAGACCTCTGTTTAATGTCTCATCCAAAAGCCAGCATGTCCCTCAGCGTTGTATCTCTAAACCAGGGCACTGGCTTGCTGTTAAGCCAACATCGCCCCCCACAGACCGACAAGAGGGTCTTGCCAGTCAAGCACTCAAACAAGTCCCACCCTACATATCTTTGTCCTTGGGTTCTGTCCAAAATTTCCATCAAAGTCAAAAACAACAAAGTTTAAAAAATAAAAACTGACCCAAGATCATTTAATTGGATGTCTAATGTATAAGGCACATTCTCCAAGTTGCAAAATTACAGTTCTGAATTCAGCACATGGGTGAGAAGCAGTCCTAGAATTAAGGGCTGCTGAATGGTATATCTGACAAGGCAATTGTTCTCAGCAGAGTGATATACCCTACGGTCCACTTTTGATTTCTGGCTTCTTTGCTGCAAGCTTTAGCTAGGATTCTTCAGAAAGGCCTTCCCCCCTTTGATGGTTTTTATTGGTTGAAATCAGATGCACACACAGTAAATCATGTTGTTGGCTGTGCAGTGCAAACCTAAATCCATAAAAATATAAATAAAGGTCTTAGAGCAGCTGGCAAATTTCCCCTGTGGTTTCAGATGATGGGAGGAGTAGTACGGTGTGTGTGCTCACCCTCTCAGTGGTTAGAAAGCCCGTTCAGGCTTCTGCGTCTCACAAGCCTGGACCTCATGCGGACCATTAATGGTATCTGAGTTAATGTATCAGTGTAAAACCTTGGGCCCCTGCCGTGCGAGCAGATAATTTATTAATGACTTGTTATAATTGTTTAAACAAGCTGAGTTTTCATTGGGTCTTATTAACTTAGGCAGTGGGACCATTCTGTTTAAACTGTGTGTGTAAAGTCATTTCTGGCTGTACTCAGCATATTACACTGCCACTGCCCCCCCCCCCCCCCCCCCACCCCCGTCACACACACACACACGCACCCAATCATCTTTCTTTCTCACTCAATTTCTCTCTCCTTCCTCTCTGTTCCTATGTGAAGAAATTATTGGTTAATGACAGTGATGTCTGGAACATTTTATTGAAATGCAAACAAGAGCAGTTTTATTTGTATAAACACAGTGCAGAATAACAGGCTATGTTTTTTTTTTAACTATACATTAAACCACCCCCCATCCACCAAAATGACATTCACACTCAAGCAATTTCTTCAGGTACTCAGCATACCTATATACTGCATTTTATGTTAGAATAAGGACTAGCCTTATCCTAACTCAAAACTCTGTATTTCACAATTACTATTAGATTAATAATACTTGTTGTTTGGGGCTTAGAAATTCATATATGCAACTCATTAGTAGTAAATGTATTACAGGTCACATATAGTGTGCACATCTCTCTCATGTGACCCAGTACTGGAAGCAATAATGTATTCTGAAGGATGCATTTTTTTGTTTTTCATATTATTAGTCTTTAATGCACATGACAGGTTACAGTGACACACAGCATCAACAGTGTTTGAAACCATAGCTCATTTTCTTCTCTTCAGGAAAAACACAGCTTTGGTTTCTTCAGTGAAACCAGGGTATGTCAAAATATGGTCTGCCAGTATTAAACAGTTAATTATGGCTCATATGTTCATTTTCATGTTTCATTTCCATAACTATTCTCAACTCAATATTGTAGTTATGTTGTCATAATAATTATTATAAATATTATCGATATTGTTGTTGTTGTTATTATTAGTAGTACCAAAAGCAGTTGTCTTATAAAAGGTAGTTATAGTATAAGTACTAACAGTAGTAGTGTGTTGGGAGCAATAAGCCCAAGCTGTTCAGCTACTGGTTGTTTCCCACTCTGTTAACAGTTCAAAAATATGACCTGCTTTTTTAGGCCAAAGTGGAACACGCTGGAGCCCGCTTAGCTGTCTGTGCTCTTGTCTGATTCCAGCACTTCTGACAGGCTGATTCTGAAGGAGAGGGACAGAAGCTGGATGACTCCTAAAGAAAGATCCGTCAAAAAATAATTTTGCCTTTTCAATGCAAAGACCAGCCAGCATGGATGGTGTTGGCCAAGAGAGCAGGAACAAACCACGTGTGATACATTGCTATCAGCTATAATATCTTTGTGGATGCTGACTGTGTGTGGCTTTCTGCGGTCTTGTGGCCATGCATCCATTATAAATGTATGTCACCTAGGGGCATTTCAGGATGCTTTTCATAGTCAAATAATTGGAGTACAGTGTAACCACCTAGCTGTGAGAAGGGAGAGAGGGTATTTCAAAGCAAGGGTTGCTATTTAGAGTGGGTATCACTGTCTTTATATTATGCTGTTTCTATTCTGATGATCCTAATAATATCATCAAATGACTTGTGATTTTATATTTGCATGTTCTGTGTGGTTATTTTGAAATGCTAATGGCAATACAATTACAGACCTTTGATGTATAACTTATTATCTATTTAACAATGATAGCAGAATATGTAACAACCTATGTGTTTTTTCCCCCAATGGTCAAAAATTCAAGGTCAACGTTTTTAAAGACCTATCAGAATTAGTTATTTATCATATATTACCAATGCTGTTGTATAGTGTGACATCGTCAAGCCGCTTTTGCTCTGATCACTATGGAGCTGTCATTATGAGCTGCAATGCTTTCAGCTCGTTCTAAATGTGAAGAAAAGCCTTCTCCTCTGGGGGTTTGTGGCTGGATCATGAGGTCACCCATGCCATGGACGATCTGTGGGCTTTGTGGTCATTGTGCTGAAGATCTCTCACTCACTCATTCATAGAGATTTGTTCTGGGGGACGGGGAGGGGGAGTGGGGGGCGGAAATCCAATATAAATGTAAATTCTTTCATTAATGTATTTTTAAGGCATCGGTGGTGAGCATTGTACTACAATCAAAGACAGAGTGGAGGGAACACGATTTCCAGGAAATGGAATGGAAATGTTTATGAAATGGATGCTGTGCGACTCATTGATCTGGGATTGTGCGCATGTGTGCACTTTGTATATGGGGTGTGGGGATGGGGGCTCGTGGAGGGAGGGGGTTACTGGGAGCCATCTGTAGTGGCCAAGTGGGGACAGAGGCTTCGATTTTTATAGGCTTTAAAAATGACTCTGAAAGCCGGCCCATTGGGTCCTTACTGGCCATTGTTTGTTTGATTGAGAACCTCTACAGCTGGATTGGAAAGCCACCATTTCTGGCTGAATAGAAGACATTACTATTCCCAAATGTATAAAAATAAATGAAAGTAATATTAGCAAATCTTGTAGCTCACCATTCTCACTGGAGCCAGAATGGAAGCATAAGAAATCAGATCCTGTAAGACTACTACCATGTACACTAGTTCCTGCACACGAGTTCCCTTTTTTCCTTTGAGGCTGTTGCTCTTTGTGGGTAGGTTTGTTCCCTCTCTTCCTGTAGGGCTATTCCCTTTGTTCTTGTATGGTTCTTCCCTTTGTTCTTGCAGGGGTGTTTCTTCTCATTCTACCTATGCTCATTACTCACTGTTGACAGAAACCGAATGCCAAGGAACTCTTCCCGGACTGGTACTTATGAACCCTGCCATAGATTAAAGTGTGGTGTCATTAAAGGAGTGGGTGGGCAGGTAGAGCACGGCTACTTCGCAAACCGATCTGTTAACTTCCTTTTTATCAACTTTTTCCACCTTGTCGTTGTGTTCCATTGTTGCCTCCTCCTGTGGATGTTTCCCACTTCTAAATGCCGGCTGTGTTATTTTCTGCCTCCCAAAGGATGAAATGACCTTTCTGCCCTCATTAGAAGAGTGCTGTGTCATCTCACATGGACACACCTCTTTAAGCTTCACCCTCACTCTACCCCTGCTTTATTTCGCACCTTTAATTCACTGTACTGTTCATTCTCCTTGACATTTCCTCTGATCTCCCTGTAGAAACACACACACACACACACACACAACACACACACACACACACACACACACACACACACATACATATATATACACACACATACAGATTTTAATTGCTTATAGTGCATTTGTAAAACTTTAATAAAAAATCTTATGCAAAAACATACAAAACAAAACAAAGAAAAGAAAAAAACAAACAAAACAAAACTTATTTACGAGTAAATGAAATTGTTGATGATAATCTTGTTTTGGTTTTTATAGATTAGTAAAGCACTTTTTGGCAGATTCATAATCAGACGTTTTTTGCTTTGGAGTAACTCCAGATAATGTAATTGTGCCCCCACCCCCGTCTGGCAAGCATGAAAATATGTCGAAGCCATAAAAACTCAAATTACGGACCTTTCATAATCTCACATTGCTTAATCACCCAGCTGTTAATCAATTAGCGAAAACGAGGCAAAGGCATGCCGGTGCAAGGCAGTCAGCTGCTTGGGATCCTGTTGGGCCTGTAGCATGTCCTTCTCTGCGGAGTTCCAGGGAGAACGTTGGCCTACTGCAGTGAGTGCTCTTTACCCAAGGTGCTGTCTTTTGGGTCAAATTTGCTTGTAGATTATTTCCAGTCCCTTGTGGACCCGCTTCAGTTGTAATGGAAGCAAGTTGTTGAGGTTCATAGCAATTATTTTATCATGTAGTGTTGTGAAGATGAAAACAAGAAAAGTATGAATTATAAATAAATACTGATTCACTAAGAGACAGGGAAATTGTAAAATAGCTGTGCATTTTTGTGCATGTACTTTGCTATACCATAATTACAATTCTGTTCATCTGATTTGGGAAACGTAGACTGATCTTAAGTATTATGTTCTGTTTAAATGCTGCCAGTGTCACGTTGAAGGTGGATAGGACTCTAAACTGAGGGGCAGAGTGGATCAGAGAGACAGATCATTAAGATGCAGATTTGTGTGCAGGTGATGGGAATGTTTAATTCTCTGGCAGTCATGATGCTCTCTCTCTCTCCCGCTTCTGCTCTAAGTAGTGAGGCTGCACTGATGGCAATAGTGACGCCGAAGGATGAACCACCCAACCTCCTGCCACACTAAGAGCCCCGGGTTTAGCTCTAAAACCCGTATCCCCTGGCTGCAGCAAAATGTGTGAGGGCTGTAGGATGGTCTCACACGTCTGTCTTCTCTTGCGAATTCACAAAGATCCAGTGCATACCATTTAGACCTGAGGCTCATTTCACTCAGACTCAAGTGTACCACCAATAGGCTTTTTATAACCACTCAGATATGACCCAAATATTAATAAATCCATAACTTGGATCGGATGAGCAAAGCAGGGATAAGGAGGTATTGTCACATCAATCTTGATTCTTCCATAATCACCCCCACCCCACCCCCCCACCCCTCACTGAGGGATTAGTTAATTACTGCCGGGAAGAGCTAGTAATTAGTCAGTGCTTAACCCTGACACACTCTCTCCATTTCCTATTCCAGACTAATTTCACGTGAGGGAAGAAAACCAATCCCCCCCACCAAGGATTAGCTGAATTGACGTCACCCTGGAAATAAAAACAATTTAACAAAATATGCACCACTCAAGTAAACCTGTGGTGTAGTTACTTACCCTGCTTAAAGCTAACAAAGAATCGACAGCCTGGAATATAGTATGTGGGAAAATCTCAATAGCTTCCACAAGCTATTGATTTCATTTAAACGTGACTATTTTATTTTACCCTTTAATTTTAACAGTAATGTATATTTTGTGGTGATATACAGGCAGTGTTTTTTTCATGCAATATATAGTATTCAAAATATCCCCTACTCACCCTCTTTCTCTTCCTTTCTGCAGGATAACCCTGTGAAAAGTAAAATACAATAATAAATGAGTAGGTAGTCCCAATAAAATAGTAAATTTATTAATTTTAGATGGTGAACAATTAGAATTCAGTAGTATTTCAAAAGTTATTTGTAATAATGATATACCAATATCATGCATGAGTTTATAAAAGTTATTTAGTCATAAATACGGTTTGGTACAGTACTCTAACTTCCACCCAGCTGTTAAATATGCACACTTATCCTTGTAATTGAATACCATATAAATTCTATAAATGAGCATTCTTTTAAAAATGATTTTCCTTGTAAAAAATATTTTGTTTAACTGCAGCAAATTATTGTTATTGATGTCAGTTTAAAAAAAAAAATCATAATCAATTTATGGAGACTGGCTTGGTTTATAGTCAAGATGCATACTTGAAAAGCATACACAGTCAGATAAGGGAGCATAAGAGAGAAAAATCCCTAATACAATTAGAATGGGCTGTACAGAAACACAGTGTTGGTTTCCTCCTCTCAGGTGGCCATATGTCCATAACACGTGCATAGAAACATTCCCTGCTTGAGCAATATAGATTTGATTTACATCATAATACACTGCACATTCATGTGGGAAAAATACCATCCTTTTCCTCTTTTTCATAAACTATACACAATTATGTGTAATCATAATTTTATGCCAATCCCATCGCTATCAAAGCACAAAAAACCTCTCATGATATACACGGCTATTCATGGCTGCCTCTGTAGCTCCAGTGAGGTTCTTGGAAAAGAATAAGAGTGTAACAGTGCTGAAGGGTGTTTTCTGTCTGTGGTACAATTCACTGTGGATGGGGGCGGGTGGGTGAGTGAGTGTGTGCATGTGGTGTGTGCATGGGGGGGGGGTGATCTGCCTCTACCATTTCCTCGAATGCAGTCATTGTGTAAGTGAATGATACAAACATAACAAAATCCATTTGTTAAAAGCTGAACATCTTCTCGTTAGCAATGGATTCTGTAGAAAAACATGCAGTTAAACTCATGTTAAATCCTTCCTGTGTATTGAGGAGGGTGGAAGCAGTCAGAGGCTCACTGTAGCCATGTTGGCTGTGTTGAGGAAAACCTTATCTGAATACAGGCTGAGAAACTGTTCCACTGCAGAAACGTGCTTACCGAACCACCCAGTACTGAGATATTGAACATACCACCAGGAGAACCTTCTTCCCCTTCCCCAGCAACTGGCAGATTTGCTAAAAACATTTTGGCAAGGGTGGAGGGACGCAGTTTTCCACAAGTGGGATTTCTAAAAACAGAAGGGCTAGAAGGAAAAAAAGCCTCTTACACAAGCTGCGGAATAATACAAAAGCAAGTGGAGCTTAATACTTCATTTCTCCAGTGGCCTGAATTCAGAGGGGCTTAGCCTCTCGCTAATCATCTCACATTCATTTTGACCGGCATTAGAAAAAAGGCTGTCGCTACCATGTTCATCGCGGAGATTCCCCCCTCTGTGCTTCTTAAGCATCAGAGCGGTAAAAGTGACGAGCATCAGCTTACTGTGGTAACAAGCTTGAAGAAACATCCCCCACTCCCACTGCACTTTTGTGTACTTCTGCCACATTCCTCATGCTAACACCACTTTCATCTCCTGGCCTGTTTGTTTGCTGTCTCAACTGCACTTCATAGTCAGGCCTGGATTCAAGATGAATAGAATGTGCAAAAGTGCATGAACTCTCATAATCCAGGAAAGGAGACTGCTAAAAATTTGATAAAACAAATGAAAGTACATGATCTTTGTAAGAAGGTGGGGACAGGGCTCCAAACATAGGACCAGGGGAAAAAATGCTGATGATGAAGCATGTATGGGTGGGTTGGCAAGGGCCACTGGACCAAACAGAAAACCTGCCCCAGCCCAGGTATGGAGGCACATCCTTCAAATGAGACATTAAACAAATGTCTTCACTCGCTGTGGGCATAGAACTTCCCACAGCCCTTTTTGAAGAGGTGAGGGAGTTATCTCCTACTTCCTGGAACAATTCTCACAGAAACTGTCTCTGTACATTTAGCTGTCTAATCACCCACTCCATGTGATTGGCTAAACAATTTTGCATTCTCTCCCCTGATTGATTCTCAAGGTTATCACTGCAGAGGGAAATTGAGTTGCTAATTGTTCTTCGTATGTGGCTAAAATGAAATGACTGTGTTCCCTGTGCCAGCAGCAAAGTCCCCTGGCACAGTGCCTGCATTGCTGAGTGAAAATAGACAGAAGCTTGCTTTCATGTTTCTGATAATACAGTATATTTATTGTATAGATAATAGCTATGGTTGACTGGGGACCAATGCAAGTAGTACAGTAGAATCCTTGAGATACTAACATGTTGGAATGTTGGTCATTTGGAACTGTTTTCAAATTTGAAAATGACATAATTTAAAGAATATGAATCCCTCATCAATTTACATATTCATTCAATGTACTGTTGCTGTGCTTAAATATACCACATATTCTATAAATTTAAGATTAACCAATCAATTTCAATAATACCATTATATTATTGAATGTCAGATTTTCAAACTTTTTTTGAGATCACCATGTTTTCTAATTCTTCTTACATATTTCAACTTGTGATTTTGATTTTTTTTTCCACAAAGTATTTTTGTAACCGTGCCAAAAAATGAGATTAGGATTGCTTTGTCAAATTTTGATTTTAGTTTGATTTTCCAAGTGGCAAGACTTATTAGTCAGTCTGAAAGTCAGTTTAATGTTTTACCTTTTAGAATAAGTGATAAGATATCAATGAGTTGTAATCATACATTCTTCCATTAAAAGCCACATTTGCTTGACCGGTATGTCTGTAGCTCTGAGGATCATACAGTAAAAAGTCTATGCTTATAGATACCCAGCTAAAACCTCTTCCTTTAGCTGCACAGAGATTTACTTCTCTCCATGGTCATGTCATGCTGGATTAAATGTGTGATAAACCAAATTTTAAAATATAAATGAGAACTTGCATATAGGGAGCAGCATTGGTCTTAAATTATAAAGAGGTACAGAAAAGAGCGCTGAGGCTGGTCTCAGCAGAAGAGCATTGAGGCAGAGGCTGTAGCTATAGTGAGGTGGAGGTTGTGGTTGAGGTAACATATGGAGGCTGTATCTTCGATGAGGATGAGGCTATGTCTCAGGTTTAACCCACTTGAAATCAATGGCTATGGTATTGCATCTGCCTCAACTGTATAGCTGAAAAGCTTCTATGAGGGTCCTGAAAATAGTTCCCCATTTTTAATGTTCAAAGAAATATCACAACACCCTGTTTGAAGCAATAAGAAAACTGTTGTATTTCTGATGTTTAGACTTTTCAAAATTAGGTCTTCCTTTGGATCCTCCTCCTTTTCAGTTTTTGTGACCTTTTTTATTTAATTATTATAGAAGATAGGATAGGGTAAAATATAAATTAGGAGGAGCATAGATACATAGAAGCATCAATTTAAAAAAAGCATCCTCCGCCATCATTCTCTCATACTCTTCCTCTACTCCTTATCCAAAACAAATGTGACCCTACCATCACCCAGAAAGACAGTCTAACATTTCTTTATATGTTAACTTTGAACAAAAGGAATACACAATTCCATGTATACCACATCCATTTTTTTTTTCATTTTAGCTGATTTTGGGTTGTTTATTTATTTATTTGCCCAATTATTTATATTTTTGGTCAAATTATAGCTGTTGACTTGCACGTCAGTGTTCAAATCAAATCAAAAATCAAATCCAAAAAAAGGTTATTTGAGAGTAAAAGAATGAAAAGTTGAAGAGAGAATGTGAAAGAAGGTTAGAGACTGCCTGCATGTCAGGTTCCATTACGTCCTGAGGTTGGGAATAACTCTTCCGCAGAAATAGGCCGACATTTGGTTGCTTGACCCCCGTGGGTCCTGCACCCTCGCTGATGGGGAGCGGCGGCCCGAAAATGAGATGCATTGATTTGCGCAATGCCCTCCTCAGGGTATTGGATTAAGATTTATTCTATTGTATGTATGGAAGGGATTTGGCAGTTTTTCGAAATCATCCCCGGAATTCAATTTTGTCTGCAGCACCCTGATTTATAGCCATGCCACAGCCGTCTGGTGAATATGAAAGGGTGGAACGCTGTGCGAGTGGGGAGTTGGAGGGAGTGCAATATTGGGTGGAGTCAAAGGCTCAAAAGCCGGAAGCAGCGTGAAGTGAAAGGAGCGGTGCAGGAGGGGTTAGCCAAAGGCAGTGTGGCCCAGGATAACCCTAAATGTTTGGAGCTGTTGCAGTGAATGCATGCTTCTGTGGACATAAATTAGTTTGTGTGTGTGTGTGTGTGTGTGTGTGTGTATTTGAGGGCGTACATAAGCATATGAGTACATTTCAGTGATTCATACGATTATGTAATGTCTGCGCATATGCATATATATGTTCAACCACAAGATTATTTGTGTGTGTGTGATTGTGTGTGTGTGTGTGTGTGTGTGTGTGTGTGTGTGAGTGTGTGTTTTATTGACCATCTTGCTTGATTAACTTTCCACAAATTACATTTCAAGGAATTTTCAGGACTTCTGAATAAAACACAATAGCAAAGATTTGTTCTTCACAGTTTAATACAAAACACTGTAGTGGTCTCTTTAAATGTGCTGCCCCCCCACCTCTGCCCCTCTCTGAGTCAGTGGTCCTTCACTGACCACAAGACTATGCATCTGTAATCTACTCTTCATAGATTTTCATACAATTTTGTAAGCTCCACACCAACGCCATTGATTTAACAAGTGTGTCTGTAATTCAATGTCCATCCTCACATGAAAAGTTGAGCATATATGGTAAATGGCAATACATGACCAGAAAAGATCCAGCTTGTCTGGGCGGATTACCTCATGGCAGACCATGTGCTTGTCCTGCTTCAAAACAAAAGCATAAATAAATCAGATTGGAAAAAAGATGAAAGAACATTGCATTTAGAACAAAAATAATCAAATAAACAATACCGAAATGTCTGTCTCTGTAATCTAAGAGAAATGTGGTTTATTAAAAATATTTATCTGTCTCTTCTGCTACGAGGCTTTTGCTTTCTTTAAACTCTCAAAATGAACATCTACAAAGAAGTGATTTTCATTACAGCCAGACTGGATTTGAGATTACAAAACACAATGTCTCTGAATTTTTGGTCTCTCTTGCCCTTGTTGTTGTTGCTGTTGTTTTTCAGATAACACTACTTTAAGAGAAAATCTTATCCAAAATATTGTTTTTTTTATTACATGAATCAAGTACTTCCTGTTACGATTTAGCATTCTAAAACAGTCCTCCAAACAAAAATGCCCACTCCAATCTAGACCTGCAGTAGCCGTAGTAGAACGACAAACTCTTGCACATACACATATTTTCATAGGCGTCATTTATGCTGGGGATGCTGGGGACATGTCCACACCACTTTTTGTCATGGGACTCTGCTTCATTAAAAAGGCTCTGATATCACTTCCATTTTGTCTTTTCGACATGATACACAGCAGTGAAGTAGCCACACTGTTAACAATTTTAAAAAAATATAGCATTAGGGAGCGGGAGATTCTCTGAATGGCTGAGTGTAGATCATCGGCTTTTGAAAAAAAAAAACAGAAATAAAAAATAAAAATATTCACTTGTGACTGTTACCTGTTTCATGAATGGTTAAATAAAGGTAGTGCAGTCATAATGAATTTCTAGCTTTCTATCCTAGCTACACTTGGGTATTATAGGCAGCAGTTGGCAGCAGTAAGTAGCTGGTGCTAGGTAGCTAACTTTAGCTAAACTGGTTGTGTACAGGCAACAATTAGATAAATATTGTGTTGTTTTGTGTACAGTTACAGACCAATATGTATAGCAAGGACAGCCTATTTTCATATTGGCATATAGCAGGGTAGGATAAGTAACTACAAGGGTAATTTTGGTAGCCCAACCCTTTACTCTGTCCTTTGCTTGCAATAGCCTTTGGGATATCCTTCATCTATTCTAGGACTGTATTGCACTTGGCTATCATTGTCTAATGTCAGTGTGTTTGGGAGCTGACAATGGATGTCAGTTTCTACCAGTGACAACCTTGTTGATGTTGGCACTGATGTCAACATTACTTGTTTCTTATGTGCTGCAATGTGACTTTGAGTAGCCATATCCATAGGTCTAACATGGTCTCAGTATTTGGGAAAACATTCATAGGAGGTGTGCTTGACAGAAATAACTTGGACATGTCGGTTATGTGGCTTTCATAAACTTTTAATTGTTTTACATGACAGTGACTTACAAAACACTACAATGGAAGATGCAAATGTGTCTACCTTACCATTATGTATTATATAATCCATTTAAGCAAGTTAACTTTATAGCACCGTAAGACACATAAAAAGCACAAGCAGGTTTTAAAGACAATCCTTAAAGGGATGCTGTTTCCATCTATCAGAAGTATATGGCCCACTGAAGAAGGGTGTACATACAAACCTGTCGTTGTCCCCAGAACTTTTCAAAACAAACTGACGACCATGCTTATTCTTACAATACTAAAACACACAACTGGCTATAGATTCGCTCTCTTCTTACCATGTTAGACCACTCATTCATTTGTTTAAAATTTTCTGATAGTTTAATTTAATCCAGATGTAGATGTTTTATACATCTGGATAATTAAAAAAATATATTTTAATCTTAGTCTGTTAGCTATCTGATACAGCTAAAGCAACCATTTAGCTGGGTACTGGCAAATTGTCTGATGTATTTATCAGCCTGATATGTAATTATAAGTTTAGTTATTTTTGCCACTGTAACTAAATATACATTTGAATTGTTTGAATAGATACTTAATATATGGTTCCTAAACAATAAACCCATGTTTAGAAGACACTGAAAGAAATCCTGGGCCCCATAAAAATAAATGATACCAGGTCCTGCAAACATATTGACATTTTGCGGGCCAAGCACTCTCTGGACCATGACCTCAGCATTTAATTTTTTTAGGGATAAATCAACTCCACACTCTATATTATGGAGCTTCCCACAAAGGTATAACAATTTTTAGGTTTGGTGATATAGGAGGCCATGTGACCTCATCCCCGTGTTCATCTAACCACTCGAATTTGTTTTGCATTGTCCGAGAGGCTCATAATGGTCTTTGAATATACATAGAAATATCTTGAGGAAATGATTCTTATACCATAGAGTGCAGCCTGCTGCCCAAAATGGCTTAGTATTCCTTAGTATGCCATAATTCTACCCTCCAGAGTAATAATCACAGTCAATGTCTCTCATGAGATGGCTTCCATTACCATAACAGATCCATGTCAGTGTTTAGACTGTTGGGAAGAGGCTATGAGGGTTGGAGGCTGTCTTTCTCCAAACATAAACCTGTCCAAATGTAGAAAAAAAATACACCACTCACCAGAACATATTACTTTCTTCCATTCCTCAGGGGCCCAGCTTTTGTACTCATTATAAGTTACACATTGATGTATATTTGACCTTGTTTGCAAGCAGTTTCCAAATGGCCACCATGCCAAAATTATCAGCTTTGCTAAGACTGGATCACAGAGATGTGGATTTAGTTGTGTGCACATTTTTGATTCTGTTGTTCTACAATTTGCAACTATTCCTGTTGGTAATTTTCAACTTTTGTTAACTTAATACAGTTTTTCCTGCTTTGGTGTATGGGGTCACAATAGTTAACACTTTGTCCTTTGACACATTAAATAATTCTGGTGTTTCTGTGGCTGACACAGCTTCAGGCAGTAACTTTGTCTTCTTTAAAAATCTGTTAGATCTCTCATTTGGCTGTATAAACTCACACTGATGTCCTTTACATCATATACACATAAAGGGGAAAATGTATTTTCTAAAATGTACATCCAAAATTATCATCTAAGTTGATTTATCTCAACAGATTTCATTTTGTGATTTTCCTGAGCTCCTTTATGAAAAAAAAAAAAAAAAAAACTACAAAAAAAAAAAAACAATGAGACATGATATTACAACACAGTAGAAAATATAACTGAATGATCAGATCGAAACACATTCCAAACTTTATTCCAAATATTTAGCTCAAACTCTTTAATGCTTGAAAATGTTTTTCAATACCCAACAACAAAATCAAACAATAAATAACTGATAAGACTGAAAAGGAAGTGAAGACTGAAGACACTGTAAACAACTTAAATAATATATACATTATAATTAAAGATGACTTTGTATAAAACTGAGTACAATAAAATGTATACATTAGACAGAAACATAGCATAATTTAAAATACAATTGCTGATATTTTGAGAATAACCATACTTAGTTTGAACCAGCTGTCCTATTATCAATAGTTCTGTTGGGAAGTGGTTTGTATTTCATGACATGAGTAATAAAATTAAAATGCTGGAAAACAGAGCAGAATTAGCCTTGACTGATAATTGTCTGAGTCTTGGTGACAGCATATTCTAAAAGTCTTGTTCTTAATAAGACACTGTATTATTAAATGGTTAACATATTACATTGGCATTACATGGAACATTGTATTCTGAAAAATACATAAATCAGGTTGCAAAAATAGTCTTTTTTCACTACTTTAGGTTACATAATGCAGTAAATGCATTGAGCACTGGCAGTCGTATAATGTCGCCAAGGTATAACATCTACGAAGAAGCTATTAACCCTTCCAAATCAATCAGCTAGAATAACTGTAATTTAACATCAACCTGACCAGCAATTCACAATTCAGGGGGAACCAGTATCAACCTACAGTACACTACTCAACTTACAGCTTCTTTCATTTCTCCAACGGTGTTTTTTTTCTTTGAAACAATAAGAGCTAGCTATCTGTGCAATGCTCCTTTGTGGTTTGCACAAGTGGTATGACCCACACATTTTACAATATATTGTTGGGCTAGCTGTTTCTGTGGAGGTGTATTTTACTTAAAAATGGCATCATCATAAGAATATATATTCTGCATGGGTTATCAGTGGTGCATTGCTCAACTGGGGCCAGTAATAGGGAGTAATATGTATGCACTGCATATATATGCTCTTAACTGTACAATTCATGACAGTAAATAATTTATCCTAGCTGTTTGTACGAACACTGTGTGGGCAAAGACACTGCCCCTAACAATCTCTGCTGCTGCTTCTGTCTTCTTAATTCTCTTTCTCTGTGTCTCTCCCTTTCTCCCTGTCAATCTCAAACTCTCCAAAAGTCTTCTAGAGTTTCTAGAGACATCTTGTCACTACTGTTGCATTTACATTTCAGGAAATCATTGACTTATAAGAAGTACAGTTTTGCCCAGATTCATGTCAGTGTGAATTCAGAGCCAGCTTGAAGTTGAAGCCCAGCTCACAACTGTTGACACTGCCACAGATCTGCCGTTGCCGTAGCTGGGGGTGCCCTCTCACTGTCACATAATTCAACATTCTCTCCCACAAGCCATTCGAAAGATCTACAGAGCACAGTGGGTCGCATTACTGATGCAATTTTAATGTTTTATATTGGGATTCTTTCTTGAAATGTTGTTTTACAAGTATGAACTGTTTCTAATGGGATATTGGATTGGAATTTTCTTTGAGAAAAACTATAACCACACCCCTCCCCCAGTTCTTTCAAAGGTAAAGAGGAGGTAATCTTCTCCTATACTTTCCAACTTCTTTCAAAATTTTCATGATTTTTAAATTTGGTAATTTGGTAGGCTAAGGGAAATATTTGCCTTCATCTTTGTGCTTGTGAAGCCATTCTTGGATCTATTTATCAGGGTCTGCAGAGGTGGTATCATAGGGATTTCTTGATGTTTGCATCATCGGGTGAACTTGTTGACCTAAACAGGTTTTGCTTTAACTATGTTTCTGTAGAGAAGTAATTGGACTCCAATTTCTCCAACAGAATGGCTGCCCATACCGTAACAGATCCACTAGCATCTTTAATATTTGGGAACAGGCAATGTATGTTGATGACTTTCCTTGGCCAAACATAAACCTGTCCAGATAAAAGAGTGAAAAACAACTCATAAAACCATAATTACACATCTATTACTCTGAGGTCCCAGCTGTGTGCTCTTTACAACAAGTTATGTGTGCTGTTGCTTTTGCCTTTTTTTAAATTTTGACATATGCTGCCATGATTTTTAACACTGTTTCCCTGTGGTGCATTACATATTTTTTTCTGTACTGACACCTGCAAAGTGGGTCACCAACCATTTGTCCTTCCAAAGTCTGTTAGGTCTCTCATGTAACTTCAGAAACACACATATAAAAGAGATTGTTTTATTTTTAAAGTGTTTTGGTAATTAGCATTGGCATTAGTCTGTGTCTGTTTTCATTTCAAATCGTTAAAAACTACTCCTTAGTCCTTTATTCAGATGTGTATTTCCGTATGTACGCATGTCCTAATACACTTTTACCAGAAACAAATGCACCTCGTCAGTAACCTCTCGTGTACCGAGGGATTTATTTGAATGATTGTGTTGCAGGGGATAGGAGTGAGGGAGAGAGAACGAGACGAGTGGGGGAAGGATCACCTGTCATATTTGTGTGGTAATGTCTTATTCCCATGTTTGATAAAATGCAACATTTCAGAGGATCCTGAGACTTCTTAGAACACTTTGTGCAATCACTCTCAATTTACTGGCAGGAGATATTAGAGTGTGGCCTCTTTGGAGATACCATGCCTTCTTAACACTCAGCAAAACAGGAAAATAATTAAGAATGAATTCTTGTTTTTTTTTTTTTTTTTTAATAAATTTTGTGGGTGGAACAAGAGCACATCCACAAGAGACTCATTTCTGTAATGAGAAAACTGATTCTTTGGTCATGTGATGTCCTAATTCAGACACAGGCTCTCGACTGGAAGGAAGCAAAAATCACATCCTGAATGTGCAGAGCACAATTAACTAATATTATCTGGTCAGAGAAATGTCACAGACAATCCACCTATAATTAAACCTCTGAGCAGAGAATTCAAATGCAGCACTTGATGGAACAATAGGCCCAGAGGAGATCCAGGAGCATTTGTGTATTCTGGTGATTTCTCTGGGCAGACTTTTTTTTTCCTGCGGCACTCTGGGAGCATGCTCAGGCAGTAAGCATTAGCAAGCAGCTGTTTTCTCTGGCCAAAGGGGCTCCTGTGAGATGGTGAAACTCTGGGGAACGTGATGGGCAGGACACAGCTGGTTCATTTCAATCCACCTTGAAAGGTCATGACTTTGGGTCCTATGGGACGGCACCTTCCGTAAGACTTTATTTACAAATATTCAATAATATTGAATATTTGTAAATAACGCCCCAACCAACAGGTTGCCATTCATTGTAAATGACGCCCCCTGCCCCCAACCAACCCAACCCCATCCCAAAGAAAAACACCTATGCGGCTCATTAGCCTACATCGATCATGAACTTACCAAGCTACACATCATAATTAAACTGAATTTGCATGTACCATTTTAAATACATTGTATACATACATACAGTACATCTATGTTTATTTTGATGTAAACAGGCTGGTAAAAGCCTCAAATATATTGGAGATGCATGAAATTGTTCAGATTTACATTGCCCTTTGTCGCTGACAAAGCTTTTCTGCAAATTATGTTAAAGATTAAGATGGGTTAGCTGTGTTGGGCTACGCCACACCAGCAGAAGTAACTGTTAATGCAATCTCACGCCTATTCTTTCCAGTTTCTCAGCTGACTATACCAACTGAACTGCAAATCAGTATTTTTTTAAAATAAATTTTCAATTGGCATTTTTGTTGTCTGAATAAGAGATCTCTCAATGAGTTTTGATTGCATCAAGGAGTCCATAAATTATTAAGGATTCAGAACCCCCTCAATATATATACATTTCCTACCTCTTTAGAAAAGAGTTGTTTCATCTGTTACACAGATTTAGGATGAGCTGATTTCAAAGTAAGTGCTTTTGATCAAAACCTTGTGAACAAGCACATTGCTCAGCTACAAAATGTTTTTTTTTTTTTTTTTTGGGGGCATGATTTAATCATCTACGAATAACAGGACAGATCTAGAAAATCAGGGCGGTGATCTTGTTTTCAGGCTTGGACAGCTTATTTTCATTGGTTTTACTTACGCTGTACACAGCAACCACAGTTATCAGGGAAAGTATCACTTAGCATTCAAGCTATACACAAAAAGAATGGGTGTGTTACACAGGTCTCTTTGGTATCATCAATCGGGACAAAAGCACTCCCTAACTAGCCCACTTACAGCCATGTTAAGGTGTCTCCACAGTGATTTTTTTATTCCACCTCCTTCTTCCTACACTGAGTTGGACATATCAGCCTACCATAATGACTCTCTCTCCCAGAATCAAGTGGAGGAAGCCATTTGTGTGTGTCCACCTATTAATGTGGCAACTAACCCTTGCTCCTTTCCAAACCGAAGGTGCATCACTGATTATGTACTGATTACGCACCGGTATGGTTGGCAAATTGAAAGATGGAGGCATAACAAGTTAGCTGGCTTTGTTAGCTTGTTAAAATGTGTTTTTATAGTAGAAAGTACTAAACAGAACTTCTTGCAATGATGCTAAATAATTACCCTAGGCTACACGTCTCATCTTTTCTTCCTCTACACAACAGGGTCTGAATATTATTGATGTGCAGCCCCAGAAATGGCACAACAATATACGTTGTGTCTGGAATTCCAATTTCTCCAACTTGATTAAATCACAGTAGTCGAACAGCAGTAAGGTATACTGTGAAAAACAAACAAAATTTCCGTTCTGGTGCTGCATTTCCATTAATGGGAGTACAGTTAGAATGGTTACAATGTCGTAGACAAATAATAATAGTATGACTAAAAATGGGGTCTAAACAAGGAAAGAGCAACACTGACATTTTGTCATAAAATAACTGTAAAAAACAAACAAACAAAAAAAAAAACAAATACTGTGTACCTTTTAATTGTTGGCTGTAAGCCTTGTGGAAAAGTGCTTTCTGTGGGGACAGCTTATCCAAAGTTGGCCATAGAACATTCCATGAATAAGAACAAATCACATTTTGGAAAGAGAACGAGACAAAAGTGGTATCTGTGACAAACATATGCAGTTTATTCATAGTGCTCTTTGTAAACAGATTGTTAAACATTTTAGCAACATTGTATGACACATTGGGAGAAAAAGCAACTTAATTTCCAGTACCTCTAATTAAAAAAAAGTTTATCCTTTTTAACGGCCTAGATTATGATTAACTCAATTAGGAAAATACTGGGAATATAAAAACTAATAATTAACCAAGTAAGCTAGTTTATGGCAGAAACAGTAATTACTATCATTTGCCTGTTGCTATGCTATGACTGTGCAGTGTTTTCCTTTACTGAGCTGGAAGAGACTTCACTCTCAGATTTCTGACCAAATCCAACCCAGTACCTCTGACCAGAAATGGCTTCTTGAGTTGCTTGATTTGTAGAAGGTAGCAGAAATGGTTCCGTACTTTTTTCGAATCACAATGAATTAGTGCTGTTGATTTAGGAGTGATAAATCAATCAATAATTCCCATACATATTACCTTATACGGTACTGTTGTCTAACACTTGGCCATCCTAGTCTTTCCCATCTCTCCCATACTAAAACATCTCTTTTTTCCCACTGTACAGCTAGTTCCACTTGCAGGCTATTAAGCAAAACTGGCAGCTGAGGAATTTGGTGCTGAATCACACCAGTGGCTCCATCTGCCAGCCTCGTTAATCTCGGGCATATGGGCCGAGGCGCGCATCAGCCCCTACATATGGCACTGCAGTGGAGCCAGCGGGTAATCCGTGAGAGGGTGCTCGAGAACGACTGGATATGGGAGGCAGATCTCAGGAGGACCTGTAAATCTGATTAATCTCTCAGAGTTCTCCAAACATTTTTCATTCCTCACCCCAACCCCTCTCCCCCTTCGCTCTTGGGGGTTTATCAACTTGCCAATGCCACCTGGTTACCGTGCCACGGGAGTGCCTTGTCTTTGGGAAGATTGATGTGTTTTGATCGACAAGGATTCCCTTCAGTCTTTAAACTGTCACTGCAGATGCACTTCTCCCTCCTCAATGCAGACTTTGAACAAAACAATGCAGCCATCTGGGTGTTGATGGTTTTATAAATCAGAAATACAAGGGAAGGTTAAAAAAAGATACAAAGACATACATGGTTTTCAAACAATGTGTGCATGTATGCACATTATTACATATTGTAATACATGCCCATTAGCCTGTACATGCCTCATAAGGTTTATTTTGGCACGACAGATGTATTTGGATTTATACTGTGGAGGGTTCCAGGAACTTGTGTAACAGACTGTAAAAAGCAAGACAGCTTTTCAGCCAGCCATGCACCTTAGCGACTTGAAGAGAGGTCTTTTATTTGCAGGTGCTTTCCAAACCATTCAAAGATAAGCTACAATCAGCCCAGGTGGTTCTACCCTCCCTTTTTTCACCACCTCCCCTCCTCTTTCCCTCTCTTCTCTTAATTTCTCTCCCCTTTTCCCTTCCCCGCACATGGTGCACAGAGCCCTAATGCGCCTCATTATCTGTTGTGCGCTACCTCAAGATGACAAGATGCAGAACCTGAGCACAATGCAATTTGCATACATTTGTTTCTGTTCACTTGAAGTGGCAGTAATTAAAAAAATGCTCTGATCGTTTTCAAAAGGCAGAGGGAGACACAATCACCTGCCACTGAGCATGCCTTTCCAATGGAGGGGGAGGAGTCAGGGTGGGGGCTGGGGGGAAGGGAGGAGTTGGGTTGTGGGGAAAACGACATGCCCCAGTGCTGTGCAACTGAACAATGTTTTATGTTTTTTCCCAGAGTAATGTATTCCCCAAATCCTCTTAGGCTGCCTGATGACCTGTTGAATGGGATTTAGACAATTGCTTTTTGACTGAAAAGGTGTCAAAACCCAAATTGTTTTGGCACCCACTACACAGTAAGCTTCAGAGTCATGCAGGTAAAGTTAATTGTATGTAGATACCCACAGCTATGTCCTGCCAAGTGATATTTTCATTATGGCACCCTTTCCCCTCGCATCATAGCAGTTGTTTTATAAGCTGTGCTTGCTAAACACATTTCTCCATCCCCATGTGATTTGGAAATCTGTTCATGAGAAAATGAAGGGAGTGGCTTGCAGAGGTTATTATTTCAACAAACAAACACAAAGCATCAATAATACACCAAATCCTTTGGATATGTAATTTCAGAAATGCTTGACCCCAGACTACCCTATAATCCTTTCCTTTTTTAATGTGATGAAATAATGCTTGGCTATTTAACTAAATTCATTATTTCCCTGACAATTGGGTATATTTAGGTCATTTATTGAAATAAATTACCAGAAGGTCCGATGGCTATGCAGTAATTGACTTTGCTAGTTTGGAATCAGGGATAAATTATACAGAGGAAGGTTGCCAACCTGGTGGGGGCAGGGTGTATTTTGATGCTGGCTGAAAAAAGAGGTTAAGCTCATGTTTGGCAGAGTATATTTGATTGCCTGACCTTTAGTGAATTTGGTTTGGCTACAGCACATTGTTGAAGTCTGACACTTTAGATGGCTCATAGTGATGTTGTTGGTATGATGAATGTCAAATCAGCTTGATATTCTCAGGGTTTCTGTCAGATAAACAAGTTTAAGGGGAGTTCACCTGTTTTTGGGTTGGTGTGGTTTCCATGGCCTCATGGCTCTCTGTTGTGGTTCTGCAGAGAGTTTGCACGCTGGAAGGTGAGGAACACGGCCATGGAGAGGCGGGGCCTGATCCGAAACCCAGTCCCGCTAATGCCAGAGTTCCAGCGCAGCGTGCGCATGTTGGGGCGACGCCCGTCCACCCAGCAGTTCATTGACACCATCATCAAGAAGTACGGCACCCACATCCTCATCTCTGGCACCCTGGGAGGTAAGAGCCACATCCTGCACTGTTCCACTCAGCTTCAACCCTTCCCAGCATTCAACAGTGATATAAGCATGGTTTTACTTCCCACCATGAACAAAAATACATGTAGGCAATCATTTATCACAGACAGACAATTGGTAATACAATATCCTCTCAGCAATCCAAACCTCTCCGGGGCAGGGGTGCTTCATTTTACTGGAAGCACATTAATGTACAGTTTAAATAATTTTAAGCCTTTGACTGAAACTGTTACATAATTATCACCTTGTTTTCAAATGGGCTACAGCTACCAGCAATCAAACCAGCAGGTAGAAGTCCCTGTTAAGGAAATAATCTTAAACACATTTATATGCTGACACCTGGAAAAAAAAATATATATTTGTCAGTGATTCCACAAATGAAATGACCACAAGTTGAAAATTAAATGGCAAAATGAAGTCATGTGTGTATTTCAAAGAAACTGAAAAAAAATTATTAACCAAGTTCAGTGCAAGGTAGAAGGATGTGATATAAATGAGATTCCTTTATGGAGGGAGAAAAAGTGGAAGCAAAAGTTCAGCCAATAATAACATCTATTCAGACCAACCCAAACCAATAAGAAAATCAGATCATACTGACCACATTCAAGACACACAACATTTTTTTAATATAATATTTTTAAATATATTAGTAGGTTAAACAACATCTTAGATTAGTGTCTTTGTTCATTGCCTTTAAAATACTCAAATATTGTTCAAAGCATTTTCCAAAGGTGAAAAAAAAAAACCTCTGGTATTGAGCAGATCCTCCATCAAAACTGAGGACAGGATTTTGAGGATAGTAGCAGTTGATTATATGATACATCTAATATCAATGATATTACAGAGTTCTCATGCAATCCCTGTTTAGTTGAGAGAACATATTTGATATTTCTGAGATACCACATTTCTTTCCTGTGAAAAAAATAGTTGACTTAAACAGTTCAAATTTAACAATTCCCAAAATATCAGCTCTTGTATTATCAGAATCAATATCAGAATTTTATATATTTGAATTTTACATGTAAAATCATGCATGCAATTTTTCCATGGCGAGATACCTAAAATGACACAGAGCAGATCATGGAACCTCAATGGTAAAATTTAAGTTATACTCTAAAACAAAAAAAGCTGGTTTAGCTGGCCTGTTTCGTCCACTAGGGTTAATACTACAATAAAAACTACAAAGAGTACCAAACTTGGCACTTTCCAGAATTTCACAGAGTACAGCTTCCAATAGAATGGATTTTTAGTTTCACTTTTAGTCACTCTCATTTTTAAAAACTTCTGTGACAACTTCTGAAGCATTATTTCAATTCTTATTTTAATTTGCAATGTTTTCAATTATTTTCACTCCTCTATTTTTCACAACTTCTTTTTTTGATAAATTCTTTATTTTTTGTCCACTGGTAAATTCTCACTTTTTATGAATATTAATCTCACATTCTTTGATAGCTCATAAGAGCTATTTATTTTTAGTATTTGTTAATTGCCACTGCAATGATATAATTTAATCTGGCTCATTTTTAGTTTGTACAGAATGCACAATGGTTACAGCTCATGCTCCCAACAGGAAAATTAGCAATAAAAAGTATATTATGAATGTATTCATGCTGACATTTCTAACTGCTCCGATAAATACCATTGCTCTCTTGTCATATATACATCCATTTAATCATATTAATGATGCTTTTGAGGTGAGGGAGAAAGGGGACATATAGTTATTGACATTTGATTCATGCAAATAATTTGGTAATTGTCAGAAATAGGCAATATTGGAACTCAAAATTCCACAATGAAAACACATTCACTTGTACTACCATTGCATAGTCCAAACTCTTTGCCTAATGAAGATTTGGCTCTTGCAGCACTGTGTGACAAACACGTTTTTTGTAACCATGCTTTGTGAGGAAACAAAACATGAGAAATGCAGCGTGCTTAAATATCTTCAATTAATGTGGGCACAAGATGAATGCTGTTTATTTGGTGCTTGTGGAAATTTATAGATCATTCTAATGTTACCCAAAACAAGCCAGCATGATTGCTTCATCAGGTGGTGAGCTTACCTTTAACAAGCAGGTTGGTAATTATAAAAATGGTTCTTCATCCACTCACTATTGGTACAAAAACACGCTCAAACAAGACACAAGCCCCTTGAGTTTCCTGTTGAAGTGTTGCATTTCATGAGTTCTCTGGCGGCACCCCTTTTCCAGCCAGCTGAACATTTATACAAAAAAAAAAACAATAATAATATCTGATGAGAGGATCCAGACAGCTGCTTATTGGCCACCGCTGTGATGTGAACACCGAAGTGTTTGTTTGTTTTCTGTCTGTACATTATTATTTTCCAGTACCTTTTGAGTGTTTCTGTGAGTGCCAAGAGCGCTTTCGGATGTCCCTCAGTCTTTCACCGCTGTGGTGCGGCATGCTAGATTATTGGCCGGTAAATGTGGGGTCCAGAAGGTCCAGCTCCTGGGCCCATGGGCCCTCACATATACGATATTTAAAGAAATAAAAAAAAGAAAAAAAGAGAGACAGAGCTGAATTCTATACACTGGCTTTTTCTCATTTTCCTGAAAACAGACACAGCAAGATAATTACCAGGTTCTCAGGAGAAACCTCCCATGGGCCTGTCTGATGCACAGATTCGCAACTCGCAGCGTGCTGTCTCGCTGTACGTGGGCCGTTAGCCATGTCTCTGTGCACTAGTGCCGGATGGTAACTGGACGATTTTCAGCCTGGGTCTCCTGCCTTCTTGTTGGATTTGCCTTGTGGCTCCACAGCCAGTGGGCTCATGAGAGTTTAGGACATTTATAAACAAGAGCCATACGGTCATGTAAACAACAACACATGCCTTTGTTTAGATATTTTTAACAAAGCCTTGGGTGATTTATCATGAATGCATTGGAGGTTTCTTATACAGCTTTGCACGTGGTCATATTTCTTGGAAAACTGTAGATGTCTTTAGGTCAGTGCTAAAACGAGAGATTTTTATCTGTCACCGGGTAAACTAAATGTGATACATACTGTATGCACAGTATACTTTAGTCTTACAAAAACACTATCTTGTAGTTTTGAAAAAGAGGAATTTCTTGTGAACATTTTCCAGTTATGCTGTTTCATACAATACCATTTCATACAATCTGGGATACATACGTTCAAAATGAAGACAAACATGTTATTTGTCATATTGTATCTCTGATTTATTCTGAAATGTAATCCAATGCCTAATTGTTCCATATTTATCTCTATGAAATGAGCTCAATATGGGATCTCTCCAGGAGGAATGACAGAAAGGAACATGATTGCTGAATTATTAACTGTTGGAAAGTTTTAAGTGAAATTTTCATGGCCTTAATTCATGGTTTTAATTACCATTTAAAAGGACCAATGAAGAGTTTGGTTGCATATCAATCTGTGTAATGCTATTCCATTGTTTTGGAGGATGCCCATTTAGTATCATTCCTAAACAATAACTTTGAATACCCAAAACATGCGTAACATTCCCCTCTTTGGCTGAATAACATACATAAAGAATCTCCATCTGGAATCACTGAAGGAGTACAGTGCACTCTTTGAATAAATGAAATTAATAAGCTGATGTTCTAAGGGTATATTTTTTCCTCCAGATTCCTATCCAGTTAGCGCCTTCATTAAACTCGCTGAGTTCTCTGTCCCAAATTGCAAATGCAGCCAGCAGGGCTAGCCATATGCTTTACAAAGCTTACCCATTTTTTAAAAATTATAATATTTAAAGAGGCTATCATTCTCAGAAGTTTGTGTAACAGTCTCACTCTCAGACACGTTAGCCTGTCTGCATTGTATTACTCATCTGATACAGAATGAGGTATGTCTCCTGTTTCCTTATCATTAATGGTAGATTATTAACACTGCTGGATCTGGAGGTGAGATTACAGTTTCCTCTTTCATGGGGTCTTATATAATTAACAATTTCTCTTAGGAATGCCAACCCAAACCACAAATTGTGGATGCTTTTTGGAGATTCAGCAGCTGTGACACTCGAGGGAACATGTCCTTGTCCTATAAACCAGACACTGTTGAACTGTGAGGCTCTTTACAATCCAAACTAAACACACCATCCATCACTCTGATCTCTGAACCTGCTCACTGAAACAAGGGATGTTATCACCATCCAGGCAACTCGACTGGCAATCTCAATACCCAACCTGAGTGAACACAGACCAAGATACTGTACAGCTCTATCTGGGAAATACTGCTCCAGCTAAATAAACATAGATGTTTACCTTTACCAAAATTACTGCTCTAAATAAAAACAGATCTTTTTCACTACATAAATACAAGGTGTGGCTATTAAATAATGAGACTGGAATTATGTAAGACGAACCACAAGGTGCATGCACGAACCATGTGGTATACATTGACTCATGGGCAAGCATAAACAACCCCTGAAAGTTTCAGTCTACTCGTCTTCAATTTGCTGTTACACATCACTTGAAGTAGATGTGTTTTGCTTCTGTCTGAATAAACATCTGATCTATACCACCACAAAAAATACTGCTCTAAAAAAAAAACAGATCTGTATCTCTACCATTATATTCTGTCTAAATACACAAATAAACCTCTATCAAAGTAATGCTATATGTGTGTATAAAAACAAAAACAAATGAATTAGAAAATTCTAGGTAATTGACAAACCTGTTCAGTAAAATTTGATTTCCATTTTGAAATAAGTATTCCGTAAAATATTTTAGCGCACTGAAAGGACTTGATATTTCTCTTCTCACAGGAGAGGAGGCTCTGACCATGTACATGGATAAGAGCAAGCTGGACCGGAAGATGGTCAACGTCTCGCAGAGTGTGGAGGCCTTGCATCAGCTGGCATCATCTTACTTCATCGACCGGGATGGGACCATGAGGAAACTCCATGAGATCCAGATCTCCACCAATGCTATCAAGGTCTGCGGCCACCTCCTACACCCTGTGCTACACTTTCCATTCCAATCTACACCCACGTGGACACTTGCTCATCTTACACCTCCTATCCAGCTGTGCACACCCAAATCTATCCCATATTCAGGGATGTAGGAAGCACTTCAGAGGTGAGCAGGTAACCTTGACAGGAATTTTCCATTTGCAGAAAAATGTATCTACTCTGAAAAGTGATAGGACAAAAATATATTCTCAGAATGTGGCTAAGATATGTCAAACCAGTCAAACTTGTTCTACGGCCTTTTTGAACACCTTATACCCAAATCTATAGGTGCACAGTCTACACCTGCTACACACCAATCTACACCTAAATCTACACCTGCACACTGCACTTCCATGCCCCAATATTCCCCTCACCTCAAGCTACACCCAAATCGACAACCACTACACCTCAGTCCCTGCACCCTAATCTATACCGAATCTTGATGTAATAATCGTAGATGAGGCAATCAGAAGCAATTTATTGAATGATAAATGATGTGTCACAGGACAGTTTTTTTTTCATAAATCTTGAATTCTTTAAGTAAGTTGTAAATAACTCCCTGATACAATGATCTATTCATGATGGCAGCTTCGTCTTGATTCATGCAGAGGTGAGGGGCACTCGAGGTAAACTTTCTCTCCACCAAATCTTTTCTCCTTGTGGGTGCGGGGTGAAATGCCCATATCTGACAAAATGTCTGCCCTTTTCCCTGTCTTTGAGCATTTTGCTGAATATGGATTTGGTGAGAGTAACTGGCAGTTTACTTCTGTACTGTGGGAAAAACCCAGCCCACACTAGACAGATTCCCGTCTCCCTCTGGTTCTGCGTTCTTTAAGTCGCTCTTTCTCACACGTTTTGGATCATTCTGTAAATAATTCAACCCCACATCACTGACTTCCTTAAATCCTGATTGCATGTCACTTTGACAGGCCTCATCTATGTGCCCTTGTATGCACTGTGTGTAACAGCTGTGGGTAAAAAGAGCCAGAGAGAGACAATGTTCCTTTTAAATATTAACTTCTCATAACCGAGCTGAATTGAAAACGCTGCAGCATAGAGAGATTGTGATCTGTGTCGGAATTAATGAATCATTGCTTTCCAGAATACATAACAAGAGGGGGTGGTGACCAAAACATGTAACAGTCAACATTACCCATGTCAAACAGGGTTACATATGCAAATGAATCACTTTGTTTGTTAAACAGAAATAAAGTGTTTGAAATAATTGTTTTTTTTTTTTTTTCTGGGATGGCGTTGAGAAAATTGTCAAATTAACTTGAAGTAGATCTTAAAGTCAATTATGCTTTTGGAAAGTATTTTTGGAGAGCTTGGTGTTGATTTCCATATAAGATAAATCAGAAGGCTGCCTCATTCATTTTATTTAGTATGTTATAAGTATGTAATAAATATGCTAAAATACTACAGACATGGAATAGTGTCTCTAAGTGCATCAAATCAGCATAGACGGATTATCTGCATATTCATGTAACACAAATAACAAATGTTCATGTAGCAGAAATACTGGATCTGTCCGTCCTTAAATCCACTCTTAGAGGAGAGACCTCACTAGGTTTTTAATTACTGGCCTGCAGGATCTCAACAATTGAAGAATTCCCAATTCTTTGGGAAATATGTTTTTTGACTGATACAGCTATGACATCTTACTAAAAGGACACTTGTTAATCACAAGGACATTATGTTACATTATATTTTATATTATAAATTATATGTGCTTTGTATAATTATATTTGTGTTTTGTAGTCGTATATTCTTTGTGGAGAAAATAGTATTGATGTATGTAACAAATAAGATGATGTTTGGAGGGTCTTTGTTGCTACACTCAATAAGGGGTTGATGGAGCCACTTCTTGGTGAATCCTAGTGATTAATCTCTCTCACTGTGCTTCAATGTGACCTGTGTGGTATCAAGCAAAAAAGGCTCCTCACTGAATATCTTACTCCCCAAATGCTTGACTGTATTTCGACTTTTGGGGCTGGAGAAGATGACCAGCTGACTGTTTGGAGGGTCATTTGTTAGACTGCTGCCTCCTGCTCGGTTTAAGAAAACCATCATACTGCTCCTCATCCCCCAATAGCCTGAGAGGCAATCATCACAGTGAAATTAAGTGTAGACATTCCACACAGCCATATAGTTACACAACCTCAGTATGTCCTTAAACATGGAAGTATAAAGTTAAATAAATAAATCCCCTCCAAAGAAAGTTGTCAGTCTGATCCAATGAGTTTTCTCACACTGATAATCCCAAACATCACTCTTATGGCTTCTGGCTCTCAGAGGTCTGTAAGCCTTTAAGCAGTAAGACATTTAAGGGAGAAAAAACTTATCTGGAGCTCAAATGTTCCCAGCTCTCCTTCTCCCTTCTTATGTCAGAATATTTTGTTTTTGTGGTGAAAAAAGAAGCTTCTCTGGTGATTTTTGGAAGCCTGCAGTCCTAATTAAACACATTGACGTTACACATCACGGTTTGAGCTGAATCCATCCAAAGGCACAATTCAGATGAGGGAAAGGGGGTGGTGTGGCTGTACTGACAGCCAATGTACCGAATAACCTGGGGTTTTCTGAACAAACACCAGGATATCAAACTATGGATTTTCCAAATCTCCGAGCATGGCAGTGCAGAGTGTTCTCAAACAACACCATGAGGAGATAGTGATGGTGAAGGTGGGGGTTGAGGGTGTAGAGTCAGGACGCGGAGCGTTGTCATGGTGACATGGCACCATGGGAGTGACAGGAAAGGTTTCTCATGGCTCTCGCTCTGTCCTGAAATGCCAGCAGGCATGCACCATATGCGGCGCATGTGCCGCACAGTGATTAATGCCACAGCCCAACCCACACCTGCATAGTGTGCGTTTGGACTTGTTGCCACAGAACGGCAGGAGAAGAGGGTTCAGTGCACCCACGATTGTTCTGCTGTTCATTTCAGGCCTGATTTTCCACAGGAGACGGTCTGTTAGCACCCCATTCCTCCTAAGAATTGAGGTGCTGTACCCCTCGGGCTTTTGTATTAAATCCACAGCCTCAGACTCTATCTCCATATTAATTTATTTCAAAGTAAACAATTTTTTTCCCTGATCTTACTATTTTCAGAGAAGAATAATGATTCAATAAGTGTACTGACGTTTCTGTGACAAACAATGTATGACAGCTAAAAATGGACCCACAGTCACAGACACACATATGCACACCCATGCATACATGTGAAAGTGATAACTGCTTGCAAAAGCAAAAAGTTGCAAACTGCAGACTGTGCAATTGAAACATTTCAGGCTGAGAGAAGTGCAGTTGTTGCAAAGCATGCTGGGAAGCAAAATGTGTCATTCGTAGAGGAAGAGGAAAAGGGATATAGTGGAAATTAAATGAAATGCTCAATTAAGCCTTTCAACGACAGGCAAAAAACAGGCTTTTATGTTTAAGTGTTTTCTTTGAGAACCTGCTGTGACTATACCCCTGGAATTGACTACGTGCCATTGTCAAGGTCACCAGAACAATCAATTTCAGCTGATTTGAATGGAGACTATGTATGCAAATTACTGACGATGTGGCTTATTTTTCAATATTTTCACTGAAGTATCATATTTTTTATCACAAATTGACTCTCATCTGCAGTAGTTATTTTGGAAAAAAAATTAGAAATTAAAAACAAGTCACTTTATCTACCATTATATTCTTTAATGTGACCTAAAATGAGATTCTGTGGTGCTATATTTTAATGGAGACTGTTATGTTTTTTGATATCCAATGCCTTCATCTTTATCATACATAAAATAGTAATGAAGGGACATTAAGAGTGATGAGAGTGAGCTTCTCTCTTTTGTTTCAATGTTAAATGTTGTGAACCGGTCCAGAACTAAGTGCTATAATATTACATTACAAAGGGATCATTATTACTTAGAAAATTGATGCCGCACTTTGTTTGTGTAGTTGGATTCTGTCAGAACTCAGTTTGCAGAAGAATAATTTAACTTAACAAAAGCATATAAAAGCACAATTTACATATATTTCCCATTCTGTCTGTTTTTTTTTTGTATTTCTGAATGTTTCTCATTGGCTGCATGTTGAATGTTGCAATTTTAAAAATGCTTCAAAAAATGTGGTAAACCAGGACATTGCAGTTTGTCAGTGTGAGTAACTGTACGGAAGCAACCCTATTCTACTGTGCCTGTATGTCACACACCTGTGCCAGAATAAGGGGCTGAGGTTCTCTTTTGTAAGCATTAGGTTATTTAAGCTATTGTTTAAATCATAGTAGTAACTGTTACATTCTTACAATTCTAAAGCTATTGGCATGCAGGTCACACCTGGGCCTACTAATGCCCTGTAATCCTTCTTGGATTGCGGTGTTTGCCAAAGGAATGAATTAGGTGGAGTATTACTGATTATGTCTTCTGATTACACTGCTGTCTGTCACTGTCTATGTATCTACGGCCTCCACGCTGACAGGTGTCACCTGCCACACCTCGATGCTCCTGAAAAACTGCTAAGGTCAAAGAAACCTGCAGGACTGGGGAAGCTGCATACTGATTCTGTTAGCATTTCTATGCATCACAGCTGGAAGCTTGAGCCCTTATTTTTCATGATGTGCTGACACTCATTTTACCCAGAATTCAGTTCTGTATGTATGTCTGTTTGCTCTTTACATATCCTTATTGGTTTAAAAATTCAAGCAGGTGAGAGTCGGTATCATATTTATTTCTCAGGTGCATTGCTGCAAACATTAAATTTTGAAACCATAACATGCATAAACATATCATTTATGGATGCCCCTCATTCCCATATTCATTTGCTGTGTAAAAAATTCCATAGAGGGTGAAGGCAGTTAACTAGCACCAAAGAACACAAGTGACAATACATATTGTTAGATATACTTTTTTAAAATACTTCAGAAATGTAATAAATGTACTCAAAATACAATGGAGTTTTGCAATGAGGAGACTGATCAACTGAACAGCAATGAAACATCAAGTATCATAATTATACTTTTTCAGTATCAAGATCTTTATGATGGATGCATTAGAGCAGACATAATTTCTTTCAATTTAATACAAAAATAAAATAAATAATAGTAATAAACAGAAAATACAATCATTTGTTTCATCGTCGTTTCTGTGGAATGCCTCATGGGACAATCAAGAGTGTTAGATATACAACAGGGACAGAAAGAGAAATGTATTGTTCAGAGAAACAAAATTACAACTGGTGTGATTGCTGGCTAATTTAAACTAAGATTCATAGTTGAAACCTTTGAAGGCTGTTTGAAAAATAAGACTTCAGCAGTGATTGCAATCAATAAAGGGTTGCAATTCCCTGGTGTCTTTATATTTTACTCACAAAATGAAAAAGCTGAGAAAAAACTGAGACTTCCAAAGTACCCCCATACCAAAGAATTTGTATCTCAAAGATTGTGAAAGCGCTTTCAAAGTTTTGCTTGTAAATGTACACTTGTGTATTTGGTGATAAGCACTCACTGATATTTGGGTTCTTTCACACTTTGGTTTGTAAAAAACTAGGGTTGTACTCACTTGGTTTATGCATTACTCTGCAAGGACCTAACCAGACACACAGTCCAGTTTAAGTGAACTCTGTTCACATAGGTTGTGTTACTGTCACTTTTCTTTCATCATGAACATTCTGCCAAGGTTGCTTCAGCTTGTGATCCGACAGCTCACCGCCACCCTCTACGCGTCTGAGTTATGGGCGATGCTGTGGTACAGTCATAGGCATGACATGCCACCTGCTTTGCCTCAGGAAAATATGCAGCTTTACAAGATGCAGACAAAAGAAATGGCCTTGGAAACAGCCATCAGTGAATAATGTTTAGAGTAACAAAAAGCTTTATGGTTTTTTTTCATTGTCTCTTTATTTCTTTGCACTCATTTCCACATTACAGCTACTTAGCTGACACCTTTATCCAATGAGACTTACAGTCCTTGATTGGACTAAAGCAGAGGCCAATCCCCCATAGGGGCAATAAGGGGGATAATTACCTCACTCAAGGACCAGCAACTGCACTAATCTTGCTGTAGTTACCTGGAAAGGGCTTGAACCAATCACTTTCCAGGTCCCAGTAATTCACCTTAGCTACAAGGCTATAGGCTGCTCTGCAGATTTTATCCAACCAGCTTCACAGCTTTCACCCAAACAGGCTGACAGAAGGGGAACATTTAATAGCTACCTAATAGGAAGCATCAGCTGTACATAGAATGAAATATAGACCTCCCAGAAGACCATTCTCAAACCCAGCTGAGACCAATGGTGTGTAATGAGGTGACCTCCTTCCAATGAATGGGTGGTGTGGAACTGCAGTGACATTTATTGTCAGCAGGGGACTTGAGTTTGATACTCACCTGTGGAGTTATGGTGCCACTAGTCTTCTGGCCTTCTGTGATGCAGTAGTCTGGTTGAACACAGTGTGTTCTGGAAAGAAAAAAAAATAGCGAGTCCATCACCAGTCAGTCCTCAATCGCTGCGAGCATCCTGCAAATGGACTCCTGCCTCGGGCTGAAGCATGGCGTCGTGACACGGGATGAAGTCAACCGGCAGAGCCCATAACTCCTAGGTGTCTGCATTATTAAGGCTGGAGAGATTAAAAATGTGGCAGGTGATCTGCGCATCTCCGGGCCTCGCGGTGATGAAGCCTTTACCGCAGAGGGTCCTGTCTGCAAGGTGGGATTTACGTCTGTGGCAGCAATGGCCCTAAATGGCTCTCTCAGCCGTCAGCAGTGAAACGCGTCCATGCGCCGTTACTCACTACTGAGAGAGAGAGCTCCTGGGGAGAGAAACTCAAATGGACATTAACAAACGTGCTTTTAGAGAAGCAGCAATCCTACCTGAAAACTGCTGCTCAAAATAACGGTTTATTTCTCTCTCTCTCTTTACCAGGTAGTGGATTTTCTTACCATTGTGTACATATTCTGTACACCACTATGATTCAGATTAATGAATTTACATAATAACAGCTGTGATATTTTTTCTTGCTCATTTTTGGATTAAACATACTAAAAATGCCTTTGCCCTTTTAAAACACATGGCTTACTCAAAGGCTTTGCATGATTTATGTTTTCATATTTATATGGCACTTGTTTCCCATTACTCCATTCCATAAGAGGGTTGAGAAGCTTTGTGTACTGAACCCTTCCTGCTGACAAAATAATAGACAAAGTAGAAAAAATCATTCAAAACCACTCGCTATTATCCTCAGCATTATGTCGTAATATAGAAGACAGCACCCCAGTCTTATGTAGTAAAATGTTAGACTGCACTCTCAGTATTATGTAGTGATATTGGAGCCTGTACTCTCTGTATTATGTAGTGATATGTTAGATTACACTCTCAGTATTATGCAGTGATATAGAAGACAGTACCCCAGTCTTATATAGTATGTTAGACTGTACGCTCAGTGTTGTCTAGTAGTATGGAGGACTTTGCCCCTGAAGAACGCACACCACAATAGCAACAAGTGCAATATATTTACCTCAGTCTTTGATGTACACCTACACATCACATCCCTGCCCCCATGTGTGTATATATCATACTTTCCTGTTTTAGCACACATAAATAATAGATGATGTAAATAAAAAAAGCATCTGTGCCTTAGATTTACACTAATCATTTACATTTTGTCTTTTAGAAGTATGTCACATCTCTTGAGGTAATATAGCTCACAAACCTTTATCACAAGAAGCATTAATAAATAAAAGACAAACACATGTACTGTACAATAATATTATAATCATGTTCATGGCTGAAACTTGGGTTATTTGTTATTTATTTGTTTGCCAAGCAGAAAGCTTGCTGTCTATAGGATTCCCTGAATAGACCAACTGTACTGTATTTACATAAGATATATTTATACGGTTGGAACATTACTGAAGTAACAAGGCAGGATGGGAGTTTCAGATGAGTGGGACAGGTAATGGAAGGGAGGGGCCCAGCCAATCAGAGGAGTGCATTTAGATGACTATTCAGTGTAAGATAGCACAGCCAGCCCCAGTGCCTTGTTTGTTGGCCTTCTCACTCTCACAAGAGCCTGGTATGTGTCCAGTATTTTTGGCCGAGTAAAATTTGTCCTCACAATGACAGAGTGGGTTGGCCTATAAGTGGAGTGTATGATCCCAACTTCTGCTGAGGTCCTTGAGATTGCCCAGGTCATGAATCAGATTAGTGTTTTTTTATTTTTATTTTTATTTACTATTCACAGGCTGCAGCACTTGAGCTATGTCACGGTTGTGTTTGCTCAGATGTGCAGACTTTTTTTTTGTTTACTACAGAAACTGTCCAGCATGAGTGCGTTCTGTCACCTCAGGAGATTCCAGAGGCTGGGTTTCCATTGGAATCTGCTGCGAAAGACTCCGGATCGTGGAGTGTGGTTCCCACTCGAAGTTCAACCACCACAGGGCTAGGTTCACACAAGGACAGCTGTTACAAAAGCTTAGGCACATAGAAAAAACAGAACAAGTATTGTCCGAAAAATTATATTTATTTATTAGATAATTGAGTGCTACAGCAGGGTCTCATCTCACAAGCAGTGCAATCTTGTAGTGGCAGACCAGTTATTCTAACCACTACACCTCACTTGCTCACTTGTCCTCAATGCAAGACCGGGTATCGTTTATGATGAGCGGTTTAAGAGAAATCGGTTAAGATTGAGACCAACACTTACTATAGCATTGGCATTCTGTGGGAGATATCACAGCTGTAATCATTCATGCAGTTTTTAAAGCTCTCTCACATTGATTTAACATTGTGCATTCTCCATATGTTCTTTGAAAATCTGTGAAGCCGGGCCAATTTCATTTAATGAGTATTTGTTTGAATACAATTTCAATTCTTTTTCAGTTTAGTATAAATTTTCGCTGACATATGTTGCTGTGGAATGCTGAAGACTACTTCTTACCCTTATTTGGAAACAAAGGAAGAGAAAAATTACATTAGAATGTAAAAATTGAATGGCAGTTTAACAAAATTATTATTATTCTTTTTAATGAGTGCCTTGATTTTACATATCAGAAGACATTCAGGATGTCAGGATGTATGAATGTGAATAACACAATATATCAAGCAACTTTCAGTGTCCTGATAAATTGACCGACTCCAGGTCAGATCCCACGATGGAGCTCCGCCTCAGGCACTCTCCGATGTAGAGGCGGGTGTATCCCTGAGCGAAGGCGGACCCCGGCGGGCATGAAAATAAAGGCCAGATCCCATGTGCCTCACCTTGTCCAAGCCCAAGAACAGAGCCAGCCGCTTATGTTTGTCTCAGCAGCTCACCTGATCTGCCCTCGTCTCGTTCCTCCATTTCTGAGAAGGCCGTCCCCAGCTCACACTGAGGGATCTCAGGGATCATGCTCAGATGCCTTCTGGGGACATATCTTTGTCCCAGAGATCTGTGCAACAGAGAACAAATCCTGCCTATCTCAGTCAGGAGGAAAACTCTGGTGCTTTCACGTTGCTCCTTTCCTACTCTAATGAGCATTGAATGGCCTGATTCTAACCTTGTGAAGGTTACTAACCTGTCAGTGATACCTGCATTACTGAAATGCATATTAATTCTGCCTGACAGGTAATCCCCTCTAGGGTGAAAGGGGGGCACTGAACACTTTACACAAGAGGGCTGCATCATTTCTCTCTCTCCCTCCCTGTTTCTCTTGCTCTCTCTCTGTTCATTTTTTTCTTTCATTCCCCATTTCTCTCCTTCTCCTCCCTCTGTTTCTCATACATTCTGTATTTCTCTCTCTCTTTCTCTTTATCTTCTCCTGTCTCTTGCTCTCTCACAGAAGGATATATGCTTTTAGCACATGCATTGTTTCACTTATTTATAAGCATGAGTGGGATCAGAGAAATCTACTTCAGGACATGACTATTGAACCATCAAGTCTTTGGCCCATCCAGAGCTCATGGACACATAAAACATAATTATATAGCACAGGACATGAAAAAAAAAAAATCTGCTTTCATCATCAGAGGACAGTCAAACAGAGAATCCCACAAAAATGAACATGACTACATGAGTTCTGTAAACTTGGTAAACTAACATGATACCTAGTTTTTAAAGTAGTTTGCTAACTCTTTTTTTTGCATGTTGTTTGGTGTAAGATTATGGTAGAGCAAATGGAATCATTTTAGTTAGCAGGTCAATAAAAGAAGAATACAGCGCATTAGTTTTTTACAAAAAAAAAAAATACAAATTTGCTTTAACTCCCTTTGAAACACGATTCAAAAATGATCGCTTTTTGCGACATTGCGCACTTTAACGCGAGTGGTATTTTTTAAATCATATAATTTAATATTAATATTTAATAATATTTGAATTGGCAAAGGAAATTATGAGTGCTATTTAAAGTAGTGTACAGCATTTATTTAGCAGAAATGTAATTATATACTGTACCATTAGCATTATCCGATATCCCCTTTACAAATACGATATCCACTTTCTCTCTCTCATAGGTTCCCAATAGTTCTTGCTATTTTGTTTTTTTTTTTATGAATTTTTGTAAGTTAGTCGATGTTATGCAAGTGCGGAACGCATCTCAAGCATTTCCATTCATTTAAATGGGGATATTAGACTTGGATTACACGATTTTGCTTTACGCGAGCCTTTACAGGACCACATCTTCACGTAAAATGCAAATGCACTGTACGGGGCATTAAAACCCCAAAAAGATGCACAGAATACGTTTTCAGGTAGATGTTTGCTCCTGGGAAATCAAACAATATTCTTTTAATTGCTTTAATGGGAGATTTTCTTAAAAACAATGCTGTTACTGGATACTGTTAATGCTAGCATCCTGGCAAAATTAAAAACTCAGCTATGCCAACCTTCCACCTAATAATTTTTCAGTCTATCTGGCAAAGGTCTTTCTCCCCATAAACCTATTTTTGTTTAGCTTTCTTGCAGCTGTAGATCAGGTTTGTCCATTTACTGTTAAATGCTTATAAGTGCAATTTGTCAGCATCATTATTGTATGATTTAGTGGCTGGAGGGTTGGCTAGATCTTGATGCAAAATTACCTTAGGTTTGGCTATTTACCTTAATCGGCATGATCCTCAGGCATGTCTTTTAATCATGTAGTAAGAAGTAAGTAAGTAAATAAGTAAGTTAATAAATACATAAACAAATACAAGTAAGTAAATCAGTAAATAAATACAGCTATCACAGCAGCCTGTTGTTTTGAAAAGAAATCCTACTACAGTCACTTCAGATGGGCTTTTGTTTTCATTATTGAATAGCATTAGTGGGACTAGTCACTCTACCATTCTTTAAATTCACACTAGATTTTAAATATGTTTTGGAGCTAAGAGTGTCCAGTTGAGTTGGACCACCATGTGTGCTGTGTCTTGTACTAAGTTGAGGACTGAGGTATTGTTAGTAAATTTATTTCATTCTGTGAGCAAATTCCAGTTTGCTTCCAGTTTTTTTAGTCTGGTACTGAAAGGAGTACTGAATGGTACGTAATGTTGGAATACTGGTCAGTTTCACTGAAGCAAGTGAACTGGTCTGATCAATGTTGAGTGTCAGAGACCAAGAAGTACAAGATAATATTTCTATACAAGTGCTGACATGACAATGCACCGAAACCCGGATTTGACGTATTCTTTACTTTTGCAACACAGTCTGGCTATGAGAAAGCAGGAAGTGGTGACAGTGCATACAGTTGTAAAAAAAAAACAAAACAAAAAAAAACCATTATAACAAGAAAGCAGGTTTAACAAAAAACCTAAGTTTGTTAACTCAGAGTTAATGGAAATCTGGGGTTTTCAGTTGCAAAATGCGAGTTCAGTTTAACTCGAGGTCAGTAACTATGGCAACTTATGCTCTGAAGCTATCCTGCTCGGGAGCAGGTTTACTTAAACTAAACTCGAATTACTCATCAGAACAGCCTTATAGCTTGCAGCGTTTAGGTTGGAGATAGTTGTCGGACACGGCATGCCATTTTCTTTGTTGAACCTGTCGATAATGAAGCTCAAATAATTCTTAGATCTTCATGTTGTGATCAGACACCAATTAGATATTTTAGCGTTCCATGGTGATTATCCTTAAAAAGTTAGTTTTCCTGCAACATTAATAATTTATTTTTGAAACATTCTCCAGCCCTACTTTTAAAATGTTACTCATCGTGTATTCGACCTCAGTTCAGCACCAATTTTCTACAATGGCCTTTTTTGCATGTCCTTATAACATCGGAGATGCAGCCCATTAACAAGGCAATTGCTACTATTATTATCACTCTTCTGCATTGTGAAGATAACCTAATTTGTGGTGCTGCCCACTCTATTACAAATGTGTTGAAACCAAGTGGACAGTCGCTGTCCATGACTTCTAGGCTCACCCCAGAAAGGGTATGTGACATAACTGTGTCAAGTTTTTATATTATCACAATTAGAAAAGAGCGACACCCTGCCATACAAATGATGGAGCCCAAAGAAGACTTTTTAAAAATAAACATTAATTGTCCAATTAACATACCACCTTCCACTAGTCTTATATAAAATTATTTAATTGAAAAATTCATTTATATTTTGTTTCAAGCCCTCTTCATTTCCTGCAAATAAAAATGCTTCAATATTCTTTTTCATGATTTAACAATAATTAAGTAAATAATCTATCCATCATCTTTTTTAAATGATTTGCCACCAGTTTATGTGAATTAAAGTAGACTACACTTTATATAATGTCATTATTGTGTAAAAAAATCATTTAAAACTTATTCTAAACTTGTATACTCAGTAATTTTTTCCACGCTAACACTGGCACTTTTGCTGCCACTACCTTGTTACTTTGTAACGAAAGATAAAGTCCGCATATACATTAATACTTATTGAGTGAAAATGCAGAGTAACCTAAAACGTGCATGCAGCTCTGAGATTTTTTGACTCGTTGCCATGGTGCATCCTGTTATCTGTGCTCCATTGATGATGTCTTTTTACTTTCACCGTGAATGTGTTTCAATCAGGTTCAACTTCAGTTATTTGAACAAATTCTAATTGGCTGTTATGGAACCGAAAACTCTGGGTATTTGTTCAACCCAGAGTCCCGGTTTAAGTTCAGGGTTTGTTAAACCACCTTTTTGAAATACCCCCCAGGTTCTTTAAAACCAAAAAATGAACAGCTTTAGCTTTTTCATCTCTATGTGAGGCAATCCACACTGATGCGGTAGTGCCATCACATCAGGCCATGTTACCTGCCATTTTCCATATGCCACTTTTGCAGAAAATCCCAACCCGTGCTGTGTAAAATGGGAGTTCATAAACCAATGCAGAAGATAAACCACTTCAGAAGATCAATATTTGTAGGTTTCTGTATTATTTTTATAGGACATTACTGTGATAACTTAAACCTCTAACAGGGGAAAAATGTTGTCCCAAACTTTTCTTGTGCTGTATTGCACATTGACTGAGGCTATAACTAGCTATCTGTATACATGTTAGTTTGAACAAGTCCAAGGTTGGCTAAACTGCTGTCTTGCTCCATTCCTTGTCTGAAAGCTAATTTTGTTATTTACAGAGTTAGGTATATTTTATTGTTAACAGGCTGTGACAATAGTAGATTTGCTAGCTGTAAATTTGGTTGTTCAGTTCTGCACAGTGTGAACAGACAAAGGTAATACATCATAAATATCATTGTTCACAACTGGCATCACATGGGCAGCCACATCACAGTGGTCAGTGTCGCTCATGAGAAGAATTAAAACCTCTGAAATGTTTTCTTGTGGAAGAGAACTCTCTCTCTCTCAGGTGTGCTTCAGGTTTCCTCTGTAGGTGTGTCAGCTGTCTCCTGTGTGTTTAAGGTTTATTCACAGGCATGCCTGTAATGTTTAAGCTCTCTCTCTCTCTCTCTCTCTCTCTCTCTCTCTCTCTCAATCTCTCTCTCTCTCACTTTCTGTCTCCCAAAGGTGACAGAGACACGAACTGGCCCACTGGGATGCACAACCTATGATAACCTGGACTCTGTGAGTTCCGTTCTCCTACAGAGCTCGGACAGCAAGCTGCACCTGCAAGGTAAAGTCGAACACCACACACACACAAACACAAACACACACAGAAGAACTGTGATACTGACACTTGTAGGGTAAGAGAAATGTGGTGCTCTCTCTTAACCCCAAAGTCAAATTCACTCAACATGAAGACAGAATGAATCAGAGTAAGACCCTTGCTGGGAAATCAAAAAAAATATTCTTTGCAGGAGAGCAATTGCATTTGGTCAAAAGTGCATGCCTCCAGTAACCTATGTGAAACAGCTCCACCCCCTATTCCCCCGAACTTTCCATAAGCAGATGTCTGTTCCCCCTCATTTCGTCCAGCATGTGGGCTGAACATTGCAATTGAAAAAATTATCTTTCATAGAACTAGTCAGAGTGCTAAATTCAGGTCATCCACAAATGCACCTCCACAAAACGGCAGCAGCAGGGCAGACAAAGGGGATTGATTGAGTCATGGGAAAGGATTACCCTTGTCTGTCTGTATCAATCCGACAATGCCCTGTCTATTCACCACTCATTTAGTAAAGGTCATGCAGGAGAACGAACTGGCCATTAATACAATTGCTTCACCAGTCTCAGAGTCAGGAAAGAAATATAACAGAGGGAGAGCAAGGGCCAAGGATTGTAATTTCAGGAAGATCCTAAAATAAACTCGAAAATGAATGAACAATTATAAGTGTGCACATTCTAATAGCTAAAATTCCATGCTGATTCTGTTGAAATTACTTTTCTTAGTACAGGTGTGCACAGCAGTCCTGGAAATGGAGCAGGGTCTTGGTTGGTCATGAGCATTACTTCAGATCATTCCCTCTCTGTAGGGGTCACAAATTTCACAGGGTTAACTTGATGAGGTTGTGTGACATTTGTACAGACATGATGAAGGCCAGCTGTCTGTATGTCTATATGGCAAAATTCTTCTTTTGTTATTTCTTCCCCTGTAATTCATGATAATCTTCACCACATAGATTTAGGAGTTCAGCATGGTATATTAAAAAATCATATCACTGAAGCAAAATAACCAGAATGTAGGTGAAAAAACAGCAGTTGACACAAAAAGTAAAGCACTAGAGTAAAACATTAAATCATGCTAAGGTATTGGGGCATAACACATAATATTTTGGTTGCATTTCTTTTCCATCCTTTTTTTAAACACTGCTAGGATTGTTGCCGTAGCAATGGTCAAAATAATTCCAGTCATGCCAGGCAATTAGAAGTGGCTGTTTATTTCATTAGCATTCAAGTATGTGCTAGCCTGATGAGAAGAACATTCAGCTGTGTGCCCGTTCCGTCGCCTCTGTTTAATTAAAATTTATAATGAACAGGGCTGTTTTTGGTCTCTTCCTGAGTAACCCGTAAATGCCTCTGGCCAGAGTCAACACATTTCCTTTGAGATTGTTATTCTGCTGGGAGGCATATTGAGACAAGTCCCTTCTGTTTACTACAGACTCCCCAGGATTTCTCTGTCTGAGAAGGAAAAAAAAATAGTTTCCAAGTGTCATAGCATCCAAGCTAAGATAACACTGAACACTTTACGTTCATGTTCCTACAACAACAAAGAATGGGTTTGTGCATTTTGGACTGAAACTCAATAAGAAGACAGTGTTTAAAATGTAAAATAGTAAGAGGTAAAATATCTGATTTTTGGGAATGGTAGTCAATAATAATTCATGTGAGTATCACCCATTGTGCTTTCGTACTACTTCATGATAGCATGAAACATTGCTTCTGTGACCTCCTTTCAGTGCACACCCTCTCACTCTGTTACATGATCACCTTCTTACTTTCTCATACTTTCATTGTCTCAGTCAAACAAAATTGTCTTATTGCCAAAGCAAAATATACACAACATGCAAAACAATACGGAAAGTATGACGAGAAATAATCGCAAGAAACATAGTGACATACTAAAAAAACAACAAAAAACATACAAAGACTACTACAAAAAATATGATACAATAGATAATACACAAGTATAATGTTTATTATGAAAAGTGTTAGTATCACCCTCAGATTATTTCTCTTACCCTCCCACTTTCTCATTCTCACTCCCCCATTTCAGCCTATCCCTTTTTTCATGCTCTCTGTGTTGCTATGACAGAAAAAGTGGTCATCATGCATTGTAATTCAGCAATATCACACAAGAGAGAGTGCTGTTATGCTGAATATTGGATTATACTGAAATTCAGTATAACAGCACAACCTCGAGTGTGATATTGCTTTTATACAACAATTGTCAAAACAAGGCTCTTTCTCAAGTAACAGTAATTTGAGACAACAAATTATGTTGTGTTTTGTCGTTTATTCAGCTCCGCTGACAAAAATAGTTCCTGCAGAATTACATTTACACATGTTTTCAAGCAACACATAAACAATTTCTTGACTGCAGGTTAGTTAGCTAGCAAGCTAGCTAGCTGCTTTTTATTAAACATGAAAAGGCTAGTTAGCTACATTCTTTCATACCCGACAGCAGGCTCACCACCTACATCATACATGTAAAGCCACTTTTAAACATAGCCCATTACAGGCTAGCAAGGTACTTTTTAGCATCCATGGATGGGCTAGTTATATGGTAGGCTTGCTAGCTCACTATTGTTTATCATACTCAACTGCAGGCTAGCTAGGTTCTTTTTTATCATACATGGAAACATATCCACGTTTGCACTGTCGGTAAATGCAAATGAAGTTTTCATTGGTGTAATTAACGATTGCATCTGAACATCTGTAAAGCGAAGTAACACATAATAATAATGACATACTATAATAAGAATAATAACATAATAATAATAAACCGTCCCAGTGCTGTTATACTTGTAATATTAGCTCTCATGGAATGGCTCTTGTCCAATCAAATTACTTGGACAGAACTAACTGTTCCTAGTGTGTGTGTGTACATTTCAATCAAGTACTTTCCATTTACCTACAAGCAATGTTCAAGGATGTTTTAGATGAATGGTGATGTAGCTATAATAGCTCTCTGCATATAGCAAAGATACTGTGTCCCTCCATAGAGTGAAGGCCTTTGCCCCACCCCCAATTACATGATCCATCTGAAATTAGGGAAACCAGATGAGAGCTTCCCCTTTACAAATGAGGGTCAGTGATACATTTGGAGTGACCCGTCATGAGTGCATTCCTTCAGTAGGCAGTAGATCCACAATTTCACTGGTCGGTGAGTGGGCTGAGCCCTCCTCTGCTAGTCACAATGCCACTGATCCTGTCATGCTTTTGTTTTATTGATCAGGGGTATTTTTCCTTTTTCTCATTTAACAGCCACAGTGCTGACATCCTCTTTTCACCCTATTTCTCCCTCTTATCCGTTGTCACATTCACCTAATTTTTTGCTGGCCTTGTGGTTTCAAGCACTTGAGCGTTATATAAATGCAGATTGCTCTCGACGGGGAGAGAAGAAAAAAGGGAGAGGGAGAATAAAAGGAAGTTAATTCATAACCAAATTCATTCTGCTTATGCCATTAAAATGTGTAAACTGTTGATTGTTCCAGAACTTGTTAAGCTACTTTGTCAGTTTAGGTAAATGTTCTTGTAGTCGGTAATTCAATGCATATTGCCTTTGTGGTTTATGCATTGTAAATATAAAACAGAATATTTCAGTAGTGTGCATGCATAAAATATTTTCATCATGCTACAATGACTGAAATGCAGGTACTGTATGGCTACATATTTTAGCTTGCATATTTCTGCAGCAAAAGGAGGAAGACAGATGATTGTCAGGAGTTCCTCCCCACTCCCACACAGTGTTATTTGAGCATTGTTTCTGCCATTAACTCATTTACTCTGAATTACATGCTTTATTTATCTGTCTGCTGTGAGACTGGGGGTGATATTTTTTGTGGAACTCATTTTTAAAGTCACAGGAAATGAGCTCTGCTAACTTGATACTTCAGTTTTATTTAAAAGTTGCAGGGAAATGGAAACACAAAAATTCATTCAAGAAAAAATAACACAAATGTATATACAGTAAAAATTTAAGTCTACTCTTTAAAATTGAATATGACAGAGAATGTTTGAATTTTTATCCATCCACCTCTGTACATAACGCATTCAGCTTGATTGCAGTGGTTCTCTTTCAGAACCAAGGACAGCTCAAGTTTCCCATTTTCTCTCTGCCTTAAATTTTCCTGCTCCAGCAACATGCAATTTCTTCTGCATTCCTTTTAGAAGTGGCCTTCAGCCCTCCATCTGGATGGCAGGCCGATTTATGCATTCAATTTTGTGCTGTTAGAGTATTTAGCCACCCTGTGTTTTCATTTTAACATCTATTTAAATGACTGGGCATTTCAGACACTCTGTAGCACCTTCAGCGAGCTCTGCAGCCTTGATAGTAAATTACAGATATCCCAGAGTGCATTGAGTTCTGAATAACTCCTGAAAAAGGAAACAAAAAACTTAACTGTCTTCCTTTTCAATCTAGTCCCTAGCCTTTTCCATCTCAGCTGAGCATTAGGTGGTATTGGAGTGTATGCTGTGTGTAAGTGTGTGTTTGTGTGGTATACATATTTCTGTGTGTTCATGTGTTCAAAATCATATCTAAAGTGGCCACATACACACTGTGTGTTAGCTGTGAAAATAGATAGTATTTTTAGGAATTAAAATGATGATGATGTGGGTCCTAGAAGTGTTAGTATGACTTCCTTGAGATGATGAAACTCTCCTGGGTGGAATAGGACTCGGCTCGAGGGATGGAAAGAGATGGTGTGAGAGCATAGAAAATGAATCACAGAGTCCAAGAGATTAAATCTATTACTCACACTAGAAAACTCCCATTTCAGAGCAGGGGGTTGGGGAAAATTGTCCAGACAAGTACTATGAGATTGAACCTTCTCAATGCTTAGTTTTTTTCCTTATGTGAGAACAGCTTTCACTTTAAGTCCAGTTACTGCTATAGACCAATCAAATGTCTCTGGGATGCCCCAGTCATTAATGGATGTGTTATCTGCAACCTGGCACTCTTTAGCGCCAACATTCTGCTACAAATAAGGCCTGCTTTAATTACTTCAGTAAGATGCAACAGTAAAGCTTACAAGGATATGAAGTAGTACACATCCATCCATCCAAAATTCATCATCATTTTTTTTAAGGTTTTAATCTTCCTAGGCACCAATATAGTTTTGATGATGATGTTCCTTTCTTCAAGGTTAGCAAAAAAGGAAAGCCCACACCAGAACCGGATTGCAGGCTTACAAAATTGTGGTATTTCTAAATGTAATTCTTTATCATGAGTACTTGAAACATTTATGATTGTCTGATTGCTTTCACTTGAGGAGTTTTGAGGTAGTCTAGAGATACCTTGCTATCGACATATTGGATTTCAGGCTTTTGGCAACCAAAGCAACAACAAAAATAATAGTACTTTTAAAGTAATAGAGTCATGTATGTTATCTTGTATAATGAAAAATAAAATTCAACTGCTGTTTACCTCACACTATGTTCTGATCAGTCTGTTCCTAAAGATCCAGTTGACTCCCAGTTTGACGGTAAATTTTCTGTCAGGGGTGGTTTGTAATCATGAGTTCATGAGAGGCTGTCCCTGGGGTTTCGAGCGGGCTGTCCATCATTGTTTACCCTTGCATCGGTAGGATTGCAGAGGTGTGGGATTGTGATGGTAAACAGAGCGAGCGATGCCCATGGAGGGGTTGCTGCAGTCAGCAGCATCGCAAACACAGCTCCTTCCAATTAACCCTGGAGGTGGAAAGAGGAGAAGCCAGAGCCAGAGTCCACATGCATTACACCGTGGTGCGATCAAGCTGGGGGGGGGGGCGGACTGTCCATCGCCATAGCAACCATCTGACCCTGTCCAGGCACTTCTGTTTTTGTCCTGCGGCAATTAGTCCAATCTAGTGGTGTGTGTTTGTGCTGTGTGTGTGTGTAGATGCTCTTTGGCAATTTGTCCGATCCATCATTGCCATATCTGTATGTGGGTGTGCTTCAGTGTGTATATCCTCTGGTGATCACTCCTGTACAGCAGGCATGTGTGTGCTTGTCTGTGTATGTGTGTGGTGTTTATATGTTTGTGTATGCATGTGTAAGTGTGTTTTTATGCTGTGGTGATTTGTTCCATGCAGCAGGCATGTTTGTGTGTGTGTGTGTGTGTGTGTGTGTGTGTGTACCCTGCAGCAATATGTCCAATTTATCTGCCATCTCTGTATGTTTATGTGTGTGTGTTCTGCAATCTGTCCAATGGTGTTTGTATGAGTGTGCATCCCGCAGTGATAAGTTATGTACATTGTGTGTCTGTGCTATGTATGGAACAAACTCCAACTTTAAATACTGAAACAGCAGCTGGTGACGCCAAGGCCAAAGCTGAGCTGACAGGATCTCTCACTGAGGCCACCTGCAGGCTCCCAGAAGGTTTGGGATATGAGACTCTTGATAGCTTCACCGCTGCAAGAGGGCAAGGCCTCACACAGTGAATACTGAGGCTATGGGACAGGAGCTCTGAGTCCTCGGCTCTGTTCTGTCAGGGCTATGAGACAGGTCACAATGTATTGTAGCTGTAGGTACAAACTGTATATGCAGTTTAGAAGTAAAGTGAACAGAAATGCCTAGCTGTAATTTAACGCCCCATTCGGGCTCCACACTGCACTGCCTGAGTGGCTTAAGTAATGATTATTTTGTGAATTTGTGGGCACACATTGAGCAATTAATCCTTGATGAAATCCAAGTTTATGAAGCATGGCTTGGCAACACATGGGACGTTATCGAAGCACAGAGAGATGCCCGCTCCTAACCATTCACCCAGCTGAGCTCTCATCTGCTGTTGAAAAAAATATAATGTAGAAAGTGAGACAGTGCCTTGCGACTGTGTCCACCGCCTGGAATAAGAAGAATTTATAACACACAGTTTAACCGTCACTCCAGAGATGCCTGTAATCACTCGACCAGGCTGAATCAACACTTGTCAAAGACTTCAGGGAACACATCTAATTGTGTTTGTTTTACTGTTTTCACAAGATAAATAACAAAGAACAAAATAATGAAAAAGAATTAATCAAAAAACAAAAGTTAAGGTATACTTAATATATGGGTGTAATAATAATTATTTATTTGCCCTTTAATTATATTCAGGTTCTGTTGTCATTGTATCCAGATCTAACCTTAGTTAACACTGAAACAAGTCAGGTGTAACAAAATAAACAAATCTATGATAAGTAATTTCATATAAGAAACAAACACTGATGATTTGTCATTTCCATACTTTCCCATACACACACACACACACACACACACACACACACACACACACACACATACACACACATATACACCGATAAGCCATGACATTATGACCACCTGCCTAATTTTGTGTAGGTCCCCCTTTTGCTGTCAAAACAGCCCTGACCCATCGAGGCGTGGACTCCACTAGGCCTCTGAAGGTGTGCTGTGGTATCTGGCACCAAGACATTAGCAGCAGATCCTTTAAGTCCTGTAAGTTGCGAGGTTGGGCCTCCATGGATCGGACTTGTTTCACTAGCACATCCCACAGATTCTCGCTTGGATTCAGATCTGGGGAATCTGGAGGCCAAGTGAACACCTTGTACTCATTGTTGTGTTCCTCAAACCATTCCTGAAACAATTTTGCTTTGTGGCAGGGTGCATTATCCTGCTGAAAGAGGCCACTGCCATCAGGGAATACTGTTTCCATGAAAGGGTGTACATGGTCTACAACAATGCTTAGGTAGGTGGTACGTGTCAAAGTAACATCCACATGAATGGCAGGACCCGAGGTTTCCCAGCAGAACATTGCCCAACGCATCACACTGCTTCTTCCCATGGTGCATCCTGGTGCCATGTGTTCCCCAGGTAAGCGATGCACATGTACCCGGCCATCCACGTGATGTAATTGAAAACGTGATTCATCAGACGAGACCGCCTTCTTTCAATGCTCTGTGGTCCAGTTATGATGCTCACGTGCCCATTGTTGGTGCAGGGGTCAGCATGGGCACCCTGACTGGTCTGCGGCTAGTCAGTCCCATACACAACAAACTGCGATGCACTGTATGTTCTGACACCTTTCTATCAGAACCAGCTTTAACTTTTTCAGCATTTTGAGCTACAGTAGCTCGTCTATTGAATCGGACCACATGAGCCTTGGCTGCCCATGACCCTGTTGCCGGTTCACCTCTTTTCCTTCCTTGGACCACTTTTGATCTGCAGTCAGTGGTCAGTACCTTTTGACTTGTGGTCTCAGACTTTTGGGCCCCACGTTTACAATATCAAAGATGGCATCAGTACATAAACCTCTGTCTCACCACTATATCTTCCCCATATAAACTTCTATCTCACCATAGAAACTACATCACCACTCAAGACTATACATTCCTCACACACATTTCAGTCTTTCAATATCCACTACATCAGCTAGTCTTGCAGAGAGAACTTGGAGAATTGTAATACTAGCACAAAAACCTTCATTGACATTCAAAGCTCTGTAGGGTGGAATGTATTTCCAAACAAAATTCATTACAAAATTCATGTTTTATCATACAAAAAATGTACAAGTTAAAGTTATTAACTCACAGACCGAGATTAACTGCAGTAACACAGATAGGGATTTTACCACCCTGTTAATACGTTATAAAAGCTTTTTTCTGTTATTATTTTACATTTTTCTCTTGAAAAGCCAAGGGGTCCTTTTGATAAATATGATAAGAACAGAAGCAGCACTGTCTATCTTATGTGGATTAATTCCCTGACTTTTCTTCCTTTGGGAAGATACAGCACATTAGACACAGTAGTGATTCACAGATAAGATGTGGATCAGAGACATGTACTCCAATCACAATATCAATGTAGTGATTGGCAGTAGTACTGTCCAAATAAAATGGCTTGTTAGATAAAGCACTTTTCCTTTATTTTCCATTCATTTGAAATGCTGATATGGTTCTTCCTACAATGGTGTGGTACGAGGTTAGAAAATTCTCCAACGTCATAATATTTGTAGTCTCCTTAAAATTACATCCTTATCCTACAGACTACAGTATACAATACAACGAGAGCTCCATCTGAGTAAGCAGGATGGTAGCCACTGTTTGTTGCCCTAAGAGGTTGATCATTCCAATGTTACCAGGGGAAAACTAGTTCTGCTAGTACATCAAATCATGTCACTGGATTTTGATGTGAGTTTTTGTTTTTTTTTTTGTTTAAAAGCACACGCATTAGGCAATAGCCTCAGTGTGGATAGAAAGAGAGCATCTTTACATAATATTACATAAATGGATCAGTAAGCGAGGAGCTTCTCACTCTGCAATTCATGGAGATTTCAAGGGCGATGAAGGATGATGTAATATCAGGGAGCAGTACCGAGCTGTGCGCCGTGGTGGACCTGTTCCTTGGCACCGTTACTGTCAGCGAGCAGAGCCGCTCCTTGAACCGGCCATCTGGACTCTCCCACAAATCACATTAAAGTTTCAGAGCCGGGAATACATCACGCCAAATGAATTCTGCCTCCCAGGGGCCCATGGTGAAAAGGGGGCCCTGCACCGGGTCCGGCTCTGGCAGTCACGAATGATCCATTTCGGCCTCGGCTCTCGGCGATTACTCTGACAGGCCGAGTGCTGAGCGCTGTTCTCTCGGAGCGTGAGGTTAGCCCGCACTGTCTGCTTTGTGCTCTACACGGCTTCCTGCGAACACGCGGAGGGCTGCCATGAATCACACAGAACCCTTCTCCACCCGCTGCAGAGTCAGGAAATCAGAGAGGAGCAGAGAGATGAGATTCTCTCTCTCTATGTCTCTTTATCTTTTTCTCACTTTCTCTCTCTGTTTTTATCACTGATTCTCTCTCTCTTCCTGTCTCAATACACACACATATATATATATATATATATATATATATATATACTCATAGAACTTTTAAGCAAACAGGGATGTTAGGGTTTCCAAAAATTATTTAAAAATTATTCCAAAAATAATTGGAGGACAACATTTATAAATGTCTGTCTTTTATATACATGGCTGACAGACAGCTACTACTCCAAAATATAAAATCAAGAGCGCACAAGGATGGCAGAACAGAGCAAAAAAAAAACTCGTAACACAGTTTTTCATGACTACAAATATATCATTTGAATGTAATTTTAATTTAATTAAGATAAAAGTTAAAAGGTGTAATTTGTCTACAGTGAGAGAAACCCACCAAATGTGTGATGGCATGGCATTGTGTTTCCCTCTTGGCAGGCCTCCAGGTTATCTTCCCAGAGTACCTCCAGGAGAAGTTTGTGCAGTCCGCTCTCAGCTACATCATGTGCAATGGAGAGGGGGAGTATGTGTGTCGGAACAGCCAGTGCCTCTGCCAGTGCGCCGAGGAGTTCCCACAATGCAACTGCCCTCTCACTGACATACAGATCATGGAGAACATGCTCCAGGGAATGTCAGAGGCCTGGGCTAACTCCTACAAGGACTTTGAGAACTCAGGTGAGAATATTATTGCAGGTGAGACTGAAAGCCCAGGTGATTCATTAAATGTTGAAAGCTGATGCTACAGATACCATCTGCAGAGATATGTGACAATAGCAAATAAAATGACCTTTATTTTATATTGTAGGTTTTGCCAGTTCACTGTCACTGGATGCTTAAGGTGTATAAAAATACGTGTCCGTGTGATCTTCTGAACAGATTACAAACCAGAATACGGCAAGTAAATATACCTGTGGCCTGCATTCAATGGATATTTTTGTACAGAAACGGGTACATGGACCCAACTTTACTTCAAGTTCACCATTAGGGGGTGCATTCCTGCCCTGTCACCCATAGCGTGACTCCAAATATAAACATCATGGGGCGGTCCTTAATATAAACAAACAACCAGGCATACAGACACTCCGATTTTGTGTTTTACCCTTCTTAGATAAGGAAGGGCAACTTCACAATGCGAAGCCTCCTAGCTGTCACAAACTGTTGAAAATGATTCGATGTCGAAATCAGGCTCTGCCTTGGGCCTTCTCACAGATATCTGTCCTTGTGCGCCGCGCATTACTATTTCACCTTAGGCGCTCCGTCTCGCTGCTGTAACAAGCGGGGCGATGTGTGCATGCACTAGTCCTTGAATTTCGGTTCATTTTGCAGGTTCCATTTCATATCAAAGCTGTTCAAACCCCCACATGGCAGACGTGCTAAATTCTTCATTCCAATCAGCAAAACAGCGGCATGAATTATTCACCACCTCCTGACTCCATCTGTTTGAGGGGAAGACCGGTGAACGTTAATCATAGAGACTCATAACAGTCAATTCTCTCTCTCTCACCATTGTCAGCTTTCACAGAACATGTTGCTGACTACCAGTGATTTTTTTTTTACCCTGAAAATGTAGCAGCTCACAATAGAAGGAAAATAGCAATTGAAACCCATACAAGCCAGTATACACTCATTCTCTCAATGTATGCGCTCGCACACATGGGCCTACATGCACTTACACGCACACGCACAAGCAAGCGCTCAACTTGAAGGATGAAAGCCTATTTCCTGCTGATACAAGAGACATCTCAAGGATTCAGCTGAATCAGTTTTGCACTCATGAGAAATTAAGCCTGCCTTTTGAATTTCTGTTGAATAAAGACTTCCCAGTATTCTCTGACAGGATATTACTGGTAGTACTGAGAGTTCTACTACCAAGACTACTACTACTGCTGCTACATAACAATTCTGCTACTACTGCTGCTACTACTACTACTGCAAGTAAAAAAAATAAAAAAAATAATAATAATGATAATAATGATAATAATAATAATAATAATAATAATAATAATAATAATAATAATAATAATAATAATAATAATAATAATAATAATAATAAGCTATATTTTGCAATTCATGATCATTCTAGCTTTCTGTCCCACATTTCATATATATATATATATATACAGTATATATATATATATATATATATATGTATGAAATGTGGGACAGAAAATAAAAATTCATGTCACTGGGAGGGGTCAGAAATGTTGAAAAATGAGGGAAGGAGCAGGGGGCAAAGGCCAATCACCTGCCCGGTTGCACTGCAGAGTATTCAGCTCCGGCCCACAGATATGCAGAACCGTCCAACAGTATTGCTTGACAGGCATTTTGTGACAGAACAGAATGTTCATGGGCTGAGTCAGAAGAGGGGAGTAGGGATTTATTTCACCAATTAAACCAGGGGATGATTAGACGGTCGGGCAATGCCAGCCAGGTTCGCAGATTTCACCAGGACACCAGGGAACACCCTCTTCTCTTCGTGATGAGTGGCACGGGCTCTTTAACGACCAGTCAGGACCTCGATTTAGTGTCTCATCTGAAAGATGAATTGGCTTCAGTAACTCAGACGGTTATAAAAATCCTGGGTGAACACATGCTCTGCTTCTCGGTGTAAGAGGATGGATTTTTCTTTATTGTATAAATGTATTTATTGATCCCAGGGCAAAAAATGGTAATAACACCGCTGCTTAGTCCAAATAGCAAATATATTTCACATTTCTTCCCTGCCAATCCATACAGAGTACAAAAAAATGAGGGAAGCTCCAGTGTCCACATGACATGTCTGCAGCTTGATACATTATTAACATGCAATAAAATATCACATAAAAACATGCAGTAATATATAGCAAAGGACCCACAAACCAAACTCTGTTTCCTCAAAGGCTCAAAAGTATTTCTGCTATGACAAGAAATGCTAAAAAAATCCTCTGCAATGTCATTAAACGGTAGTGAGGTAATACTGCCAGATTAGGCGAATGACAGAATGAATGTAATACTTGTAAATCGGCCCCTATCAGGCAATTAATGCAATGAAGAGTTTTTTTTGTGGTCACTCCAAAAAAATCAGATAAAACAGGAATTCAGGGATTGGAATTAAAATTATTTTAATATCATCTGGAGTCTGTATTAATAAAAACACTTCAATGCTGAGGGCTGAATTGCAATGGTCCACAACAATGTGCAATGGTCAGAATGGAATGTGTTATATTTATACATTGTTGCCAAGTTCATTTCAAAACTGTGGCAACAATTTTACACAAACAATATGTGATAGTTATTTAGCTGCAACGTTCACAGTTATTCAAACGTTCCACAAATAGAACTTATTCCTGGTAAAGACATTACAAAATTCTGGGTTTTCAAATAAATGCTGCACAAAATATTCATATATAACCTTTTTTTAATCATTGTGCCACAAGCTTCAAATAGTTGTCAAAATAAAGCCCTAAGCCTTCTTCTTGTTAGTCAAAAAAAAAAAAAAAAAAAATCATATGAGAAATGTTAATCACAGAAACTCATACCAGTCGATCCCCCCCCATCACTGGCAGGAAATGCATCTGTAAATATGTCTAAAGCATAAAAAGAAGTGCGTGCAAGCATTAAAACATACTAATGTCTGTTTCTCACTATCTTCCTATCTTCCTCCAACCATCTCTGATTCTCGCTCTCTCCTCTATCTCTCCCACCTTCCCTCAGATGAGTTTAAGTCATTCCTGAGACGGCTACCTTCGACCCATTTCCTCCCAGTAAGCAGTGTTCACCTGCTGTGGGGGAATGACTGGGATCTGCAAAACCGCTACCGCCTCCTGCAGAGCTCCCTGGAGACGCAGCGGGCTAAGATGCAGCGTGCCGCTCGAAAGCTGTTCAGCCTCAGCATCCGCTGCCACCACAACCCAAACCACCAGCTACCACGAGAGAGGTGGGTACCCATACATTTAACAGTTAATGACTGGTTCAGTTTAACCACTGCTGATTCTGTCCAAACACAATGCTCCCCTATTACCTTCAGTGCTGAAGAAGTCATAATGTGTAATATTTTATTTATTTCCTTAGAAAACATCCTACAGACAAATATAGATGCTATTTATTTAAACATATGGATGTTTACTACGTTCCAAGGCCCCATGGTATTGCAATAGCATACATTTAAATATTCACCAAGTTATATACTATGATCTCTTGAAAATCTTTGGGCATGAAGAAAGCACCCTGGTTCCATCTTAATAAAGCTTCTCAGAAAATGATTATTTGATCTCGGATCAATTTTTCCTCGTTGACATCCCAATTTGGTACATTATTGGCTAAACTATAAAGCCGATCCTAGGTCAGCACTCCTGCTCAAAAATGTATATATGTTATGAGGATGAGACCAGGCTGAAAAAACTGCATGTTGGAATTCAAGTTAAAAACAACATTTTATCCTTGAGTACAGTATACAGGCCTTGATTGTACATATTCTCACACATATCAATGAGTAACATGATAAGCTATGGAGTATATTCAGTAGCCCTGTTTTTAGTCAGGCTCTGTGTGGAAAAGTTACGTAGGACAACACGTGTGGGAGGTCATGACTGTCTGAGCTGAATGCATGGCCTTCAAGAACATTTCTCCAAGTTCATTTTTCGTGACAATGAAATGTGTTCACGGCTGTTGCAGCAAGACATTTGATCAAGAATCAGATTTGCTGAAAAAAATGAGACAGTGCAAACAAGCTAAAACAAACTGATACTGTTTGCTGGGCTCTTTTTGGCTACGCAGATAAAATTGATAGTGAATTAACGTGCCTGCATAAGCCTCCCACTCAGGTTGTCAGCTACCGCTCGCCCCACGTTTGTCAACAGCGCGTTACCTTTCCGTCGGTTATGCGTCCGTTCATGCTGTAACCATGTTTGCTTTGAAGCGTTATCAGTGCATCGGTGTGTATGTTCAGCACACTTCAGAGCATACATCAAGCGTGGGTAGGAGACACGGCGAGGGGGAAGTGTCTAAGTGTTTAAGGGAGATCGAGTGATGAAAGCAGACTCAGTCTGGCTCTGTGCACTTGGGAATAAACATTAAAATGTTTTACCCGAAACACAGTTGGTTAGTGAGAGGATTATTTCTGCATTCCGGGGTCCTTTTTAGATAACACGTCATTGGCAGGAATCAGTTGTATGAATTGCCATTTGGCCCTTGAAAAAAAAAGAACTGTTAGTGAAAACAGAACAATTTAAACTCATAAAAATGGTACACAACAGCCTATCAAATTGATTAACCGTGTAGAAAATTACCTTGGGGCTGTCTTTTTCATCTTTTACAAGGCTTGTCATTACATCACCAAATTTACTGGTGGATGTCTTTCGAGAAAGGCAAAATCATATTGTTTAATGTAATGTAATTGTGTAAAATGAAACATACAGTGCCTTAGAGAAGCACTTAGACCCTCAATCAGTTCTCACATGTTTCTGAAAATGGTACACTGAGACGCATTAACTGTCATTCAAAAGGGATCGTTTTAGGATGACAGCACATTTTTGTTGAGAAATTAGAAAAATGTGCATCTTGCATAAATATTCATTCAAATATGCTTTTCTGTATCTCTATACGTGCTCAATTTCTGAATCTCTTTAACTTGCTCAGGTTGATTCACATTCATTATGGACTACAGTGGTCTGGAGCAGACACAGGTTCCTGAGTATATGTTACAGGGAGAAACCTGCACAAAGGAACGGACAGACTTACTAATTGGGGTTTCTGATTCACATTTTAAGGGGTGTGTGCTGCTTGTAGCTAGGAGGTTTTGGAGGGTGAGTAGGGGGGTGTAGGAGGCTAATGTGGAGGCATAGGGGCACATTATATAGATGAGTCAACATTGTGTTGCTTACCAAGCTATAACCACTATTTTGAGTGAAGGCTTTACTTTTTTCTATCAGCACACCCTAACCAGTTAATACTGTACCCAAAACAGGAATTAAACTTTTCCATCGATTCCAGTATCGCCTCTGGCTGCTCGGACTGACCCAAAAACTGACAATACCACATGACACGATATCATATAAAGAAATATCAATGTATCATTTATAAAATTTAAGACTTTAAGTCTACTTTTGCACAGAACTATATTTAATTTATTTTTCATACATACTGAATTGATTAGCTAAGCGGTATCACAAACCACTTGACATTAACCAGGCAGTTAGCTGGGAAGTTAGCCAAGCTGACTGGCTTGCCGTTGGCCTTGTTTGTATTTGTAAGGATTTGAAGAGGAGTAGGAGACACTGTGGGTTTGTGACATCAACATTACTATTGGGAATTCAACTGAAAACTGTGGCCTGAAGGGAAATTGCCAATCGAATGACACCCATCAGCAGTGGAAGTAGCTAAGATCATGTGACCTTTATCTGGCTGTTGCTGTGCAAAGAACAAATGGAGAAAGTTCTGGAGGGACTTAGATGAAGCTTGATGAGCTAATTGCCTATGGGACCAACAGGAAATGATTGGATTTAAAGCCTGCTTGGTTTTTTTTTTTTTTTTTTTTTTTTTATGTGAGGCGAGCACGTGCTCTCTGCAGAGCAACATGGCTATTACCCAGAGTGCTCAGGCGTTTTCCTCAGGAATTCACACACCTGACACCTTGGGGACCTGGGGGACCGGAGTTCTGAGTATCTCTTGCTTCACATTGGCCCTACTGCTGTGTCTGTGAGTACCGTAAAGGTGTGCTACTCTGTGTGATAGCAAGAAGAAGACATCAGCTGGAAAAGGTATGAACTGCACAAGCAGTTTGCTCTGCCAAGCACTTTATGGCACAAGTATTTATGACAAGATCTATACATATAACTATACTGTTGGAAGATAAACACCAAAGATATGGCATAGTTTGCTTTTCATGAGTACAGCCTTTTTTCTTTATCAAAGACAGCTATAAAGACTTTCCATGTGGAGAACAAAACCATGAACCTGAATTCATTAAAGTACAGGCACTGCACCTTACTGATTGCAAGGTTTCTTCAAGCAATAAGAGGTTTAGTTTTTTGTCTTTTGTAGAGATGGCTGTGATACTGTAATTAAAAAAAAATAATAATAATAACTCACTCAGAAAGTTTTAAAACCATCAACCATGTCTATCTAGAGACTCAGATGCAAATTCTGTTGAGTAAACATTTGCATCTAAACATCTATACATACAGAAATATTTGGAATATCACAGTTTCCTTTTATGTTTTACATTTTAATTTTGGTTCTTGTATCTGTTTTAAAATGATCCCTTGAGGCAACATACACATCTGTTCTTCACACATGATTATAAACAAAACTCAAGAAAACACACTGATCTGACTTTTAATCAGCCAGTTCTCAGACAATTAATGTTTTTAACATGTAAAGAACATGCAAAATAATTTTGTTTCAATGAGATTCAATGAGTGGATTGGTTACCTGGTAAGACTACAGTCGAAATCATTGCTAAAGTACATTGATTGTGTTAGATTCTTCCAACAATAAATTATAGAACATAAATACATCAACACTAACCATAATTAAACGAGAGAATGGTTGGAATGGAAATTGGAAGATACAGGGTTGCTCTTAGACAAGGATTGAGAACCACTGCTGCACACAACTGCTGGGATTTATTCATTCATACAAGGTCCTTAAAGCGTCTTTGCAAATACTCCAAAACCTTACAGTGGAATAAAAACATGCGCAAAGATAGCAAACATTATGTTTGTAACCTGTGTTCTCTAAAGAAATAAATGAATAAATTATATGATAAATAAAATTAAACGTGGCTTTCAGAAATTATTTGATTTGACCCGCATGTTGAAAGCAGGTAACATCTTCTGAATGTCCATTTTATTATTCATTATTTTATTCCCAGAATAAATAGAATGTTTTATTCAATGAGATGTAATTAAATGAAAGTCTAAATTACAGGGCTGGCTGCTGCCTTCAGTAATGGCGGGCCTCTGTGATTGCAGATGTCTGCCGGCGGAAAACTTTAGATTAGCAAACATAAGTGCACACTCTGTTTCAAGTGCTAAATGCCAGCACCCTTCTAGTATAAATCATAAAAGAATAAAAGCAAGCCCGCTTACTGGGGACATCAAATTAGCATGCATCACATTCTGGACAAGCCCCCATTCTTGCGACACTTCCCTAAAAGATGTGTGTAAAGACTATCATGGTTAGATTTTAGCATTAAGGTATGCATTGACTGTACAAACAATGTTCGTGCCAATTGTAACATCTAAAAGCACTACATGTGAAATTCTATTTTCTCAAGGGATCACATATTGGATATTGACTGCTTTTATTTGCAAATGAAATGAAAAAAAAAACAATTACAACAACAAAACTGTAATAGAATGGATGTGCTAGATTCATTAACTACATTATTATGAAAAATGGCAGAACAAGCACATACGCATGGTAATGCCATTGGTGTATCAACAGGGGAAAATTAAGATGTGGATGTGATTAGTGGTCCCAGATGTCTGTACTGTATCCTGTCAGGATACACTTTTCAGGATTTATATGAAAAATCTGGAAATAGGAGAGTCCTATGTGAGATGAAATCTATAGATAGGGGCGCAAGACAGTCAATAAATGGTGGGAGTTTTCAGCACGAATCATACATAATATTCCTTTTTCAACATGCAACGGTTAAGGAGCCTAACCCCCTTCCTCTGCTGATATGTTTATGAGAGGACAGTATGTAGCCCAGTAAAGAGACAAATTCGACAGCTACCCCAGATAGATGCACCACAGGGCTGAACTGTTGGGCATTGAAACGTATTACACCCTTCAACCCCCAAACCATTTTAAACAAAATGCCCAAAGCTAGGATAACCTTCAGAACTGATTTCGCAGGAACTACCCATTGTCTGTGGGAATAATGAATGCTGTTACAAGAACAAAAACACTAAAAAGACCAAAAACAAAACATTCCCACAAGTTTATGTCCCTTTTGCGTTATGCAGTGTAATAAAATAAAAACAGCATAAAAAAAAGAATTTGGAATGTATTTCTTTAAATCTTTTAAATTGCCAAAAGATAGAAAGAAAACAACAGGAACACATTATCTGAGAGAGATAGACAGAATGAGGATTGAAGATGAAGCAGATAAAGAAGCACATAACAAGGGCATCTTTACTTTCAGAGAAAGAAAGGGAGAGACAGGAGAAAGAAGGACAGACTTGTGATACCTCCTAATTATAGTTTTTATTTGGGTCCCCTCAGCTGATTTTTCCTGGTACTCTATGTGAATGTCAAGAAGAGAAACAGGAAAAACAGCATTCATTTCCTACTTATTAGACACTTTGTCACACAGAACAAGGCAACATTTTCAAATACATTTAAGAGAAAATAACATATTCCCTGATTTATTTGTTTTGATTATTTAACAGTTAAGTATGTCAATGATTTACATCATGAAAACACTGACATGCTTAATGATGGAAGTTCCCTACATTTTTTGAGTGTTGAAGGACTCTGCAGTTTTTCATTGTGTTTGGAGATTGGATTTGATTGGTGGCACAAACAGGTCTCATGCTTTACAATGTTTTAGCAAGTGATTAACTTAATAATTTGATTGGTAGATGAAGGAACAAATGAAAACATCATCCGTATCCCTACGTCCTGTCACGTCGTGTAAAATAATGTCAAATTTTCATTAAAAGGTACACTCTCTTTTAAAATACAGAACAATTACAAGACCCAAGTGCTGTCAGTGTGGAGAGAGAGGGGGATGGGAGAGAAAGTGTGGTAATGAACATTTCAGCATGTTTTTTTTTTTTTTTTTTGCTGGCTTGGTAGCTTTATGTTCCGTCGCTGTTGCTGGCGCAAAGCCTCACGGAGTAGATTCATTTACATGTGAAGTTGACCTTGTCCCATTCCCGTCTCATTAATGAGGTGTGACTGCGTCTTAAACAAGTGCGTAAGTGTTCACCCTCATCTAACGAGACTGTCAAGATGACAAGGGAGGACTCTGGGAGCTGCGGTAGAGGGGGTTGATGTGTTCTGAATAGGAAATTGCTCTTTTGCTACCAGAAAGTACAGGAACTGTATTCAACGAATATGCAGAGACGTTTTCCCTGAGTACGACTGTGCCAAACAGGTCTACGGATACAAAATGGGTGGTTGAATCAGCTGACCTCCTGATTACTGGCAGATTGTAAAATTGCCCTATCTCTGTTTCCATTTCTCTTTGTCATTTTTCACAGGTCAGTGCTGCAGTGGCTGAACAGGGTCCAGTCCTTCCTGTACTGCAATGAGAACGGGTTTTGGGGCACCTTTCTGGAGAGCCAGCGTACATGTGTGTGTCACACAGGGGTGACCCTCTGCCAGCGGCCAATCCCGTGCGTCATCGGGGGCAACAACAGCTGCGCCATGTGCAGCCTGGCCAACATCTCCCAGTGCGGTTCCTGCAACAAGGGCTACAAGCTGTACCGCGGTCGCTGTGAGCCACAGAATGTGGACTCAGAACGCAGTGAGCAGTTTGTCAGCTTTGAGACGGACCTGGACTTCCAGGACCTGGAGCTCAAGTACCTCCTCCAAAAGATGGACTCCCGTCTCTATGTGCACACCACCTTCATCAGCAACGAGATTCGCCTGGACACCTTCTTCGACCCCCGCTGGAGGAAGAGGATGTCGCTGACTCTTAAGAGCAACAAGAACCGGATGGACTACTTGCACATGGCCATCGGGTTGTCCATGAAGATCTGCCAAATGCGTAACAGCAGCATCGACCCCATGTTCTTTGTATACGTCAACCCCTTCAGCGGCAGCCACTCGGAGGGCTGGAGCATGCCGTTTGGAGAGCATGGTTACCCTCGCTGGGAGCGGGTCCGTCTGCAGAACAGCCAGTGCTACAACTGGACCCTGTTGCTTGGCAATCGTTGGAAAACCTTCTTTGAGACAGTGCACATTTACCTGCGCAGTCGGGCCAAGGTGCCCACAACCCTGCGCAATGACACGGGCCAGGGCCCGGTGGACCTCTCTGACCCCAACAAGAGGCAGATTTACATCAAGATCTCCGACGTGCAAGTGTTCGGCTATAGCCTGCGCTTCAACGCCGACCTGCTGCGCAGTGCCGTTCAGCAGGTCAACCAGTCCTACACCCAAGGGACACAGTTCTACTCTTCATCCTCCGTCATGCTCCTCCTCCTGGACATTAGGGACCGCATTAACCGCCTGGCCCCACCCGTGGCCCCTGGGAAGCCGCAGTTGGATCTGTTCTCGTGTATGCTGAAGCACCGGCTGAAGCTCAACAACAGCGAGATGATCAGGGTGAACCATGCCTTGGATATGTACAGCACAGAAATCCTGAAACAGTCGGACCACCTGACCACAAAACTTTGCTGAGGCCTTGCCATGACCTCAGCTGTAACCATGACAACAACAGTACAGCAACAACAGCAACCACAACAAATCTTACCTAACAACAGTGACAATGTCCTTTTGTTTTTATTTAATCAAAATAATATTTTTCTTCTTTCTTTGAGTTTTACTCTTTTTTGGTTTTTCATGTAAAATAACTTTGTAAATGTAATTATTAAACAAAAGAAAAAATCTTAAAAAGAGAATTTTAATGGGAAAAAAGGACTAACTTTAAATCATTTAACAAGAAGACTGTACCATATTTGTCGAGCATGTCTGTCCTTTCCTTTAATGAACATAAAGAACAATTAAACATCAAATTGTGACTGAAGGGCCTTGAATTCACTTTAGCAGAACAAACCATGTTACATCAATACTGCCACACTCAAAGACTACACCATTATTAAAACCAACTAATATATAAAACATGATTTTAGACCAGGCAATACATTTTATTACAGGGGTGCAGTTTAATTGGTTAAAATTTAAGATTGCTATGGCAACAAGGTAGACACGTAACATTGCTCATGTAAATATTATTTTTGGATCACATGATTGTTGACCCCATTAGTACTTGAAAAGGATGACCAACATGAAAGGTACACATTTTTGCCAAAAATAGTGATTCAAATTGCATATGAAAAATACCTCAGTAAAGTAGAAAGTAGGCTCCATGAGTGATTTCATGTTGGACAGGTACATCAGAGGTAGTTGATTATTGAAAATTTTGAATAAGCAAATTGCAGTTATTTGAGCCATCACTGAACGGTGGCCTGTGCTTCTGCAGACGTTCTTCACTTTGATTTATCGCCTGCCGAGGCCAAACAAAACAGAACTTGTTCCAGTTAAATGCATACTGTATGGTTTAAAGAAGCAGTAGTATGACAGGAGTAAGGTGACACATGGGAGATTAAATTCCTGCCTCTGTCATTAACACACAACCTCCCCTTTACCTGTGCTGAGATGTGTGTGACAGGCTGTGCATATATAAACAGCTTTGATCAACATTTGGACTTGCATACATGCACAAATACATATTACATATGCATACACACACAGACACATGCACAGCTATTAGTCAAACAGTTCTGACTGACAAATTCAAATACAACAACATATTCAGTACAGTCTGCACTGAATTCAGAAGACATTTTTAGGCACTATCGGCTTTCCATGGCTGAAAGTAAATTAATATTGGCATTGGTGCCCTGCAGCAACAGAGGAGCTTTCACTTTTAAGTCAGGTGTAGTCTAACTGAAAGCCATTGCTCTTTAATCCTGAGGTTGCTGCTATCAGAAGCATCCTCACACAGTGATCCCTTTTGATATTCAAATGTGCTTTTGTTGACCAGGCTCACAGCAATGATACAGACAAGACAGCTGGCAGGATGTGTTTTTTTCTCCTTTGCTGTTAGAATTTTACATTCATTTTGCTTCTGTTGTTTATTTGAGTTGACATGAGAGGAGGAGCCCTTTCTCAGCATCACATAGTACTATAGATATCCAATGAAGTGACCAGACTTTCTGTGTGCTTAGGCTTTAAATTTTTTCTCTTTGCCAGGTTGAAGCACTCTTGAACATACATGAAGTGCTCGTATTGGCTGGGTCATCATGAATATTCATGAAGGGGTATTGTCAAAATTAGAACATCCAGCAGTGCAGGCAATAGAAAAATCTCCAAAGCTGGATAATTGTGGCACATGGTATAGTAGCTGGTCAGAATGACAGCAAAATGTATTATGTTTTAGCTATTTGATACTTTCATCAGATAATAAAATCCAAGGACATGATGAATGGAGTTTAATTATAGAATGATTATTCACATTGATTCATACATAAAAAGTTTAAATATGTAAAACAAGACGATCTGAAATGTGAATAATTCTGTTCAGTGTTTACTTTTTTAATTACCTTTTAACATCATTTAGAACTGAAGTACAAAGAACCGATGCACAGAACCACTGTGTGAACTCAAGACACTCATGCAGCAAACTGCCACATCCCTTCCTGTTCGTCCTACTTATGACATCAATTAACATGGGATTGCATCGGAAGGCTTTATTAACACACATTTACCATTTACCCAATGCTGTGATTGGCTGTTGTGTTTCCTACTTCAAAACATTCTCACTGCTGCAGGTGTTTTGTTTGTATTTTTTTTCAGTAAATATCCCTATTTTTCTTTCAACAGTCCCAACAAGTTTGTGGAGCTTAATTACAGAAATATTATTGAATTTATAACTTGTGAAACACTTTAGCTGGACATGACCTCACAGACATTCATAACTCTAGTCAGTATTACTTCTATCAGTGCACCGTTGTCTGCCCTCTATACCTCACCTGTGTTCAGGCTTGGGAGATAAACAGTTGCTGCTTCTTTGCAGAGGTATGTGTGAGAAGTGCCCCTCTCCTTTCACCAAATGTGTTTAAACAACAGGTTTTTCTGCACCAAGAGAGCAACTTAAAATTGATCAGGGGCTAGCATCTGCAGTGGATTACATAAAAGCCCTGTACTTTTATGGAGAAGGACTTGAGAGCTTGTATACAATATTCCAGGAAAGAAATTTACAGTTGTGAAATGGAGGAGAAAGACAGACAATTGGATACCACAGCAACTAGGCATCAATGATGGTGACATCATTAAGTGCCTGTGATGTATCACACACAAACACACACACACACACACACACACACACACACACACACACACAAACACACACATGTATACCCCTTAATGAAAAGTTAAGGGGACGCAAGAAGGGAAGATTGAATAATTAATCCACTGTAGGTGAAAGTGCTAAAATATGAGGGTGTCTTTGTCTTATCTTTTGTGAGTTATAATCAGTGTCTCTGTATTTGTTAATCCCTACAAAAGGGTTTAACTTGAGAGAGTGATGCAAAATGAACTACAGTCAATCCTCCATAATCTTGACACATTGCGAACATCACATGGAAACTAAAAGACCTTAAATCATTTGATTGAAAAGTTACTTGCACAACATTGGTTTATTTGTAAATTGGCTGCTCTTGTTTTGTAGCTACTAACAATCAAATCAGCCTCAGCAGTTCACTAACATAGGTGCATGCCTTAAATACATGAGTACCAATCACGGACCAAAAGCAACTTCAAAAAAAAACAAGTCATCACATTCTTTCACTCTTATAAACTAATTATGTCACAAACCTTAAATAAAACAATACATTCTTATATATTTCAGAAAATACAGATAGAAGGATAAGAGTGCAAGGCAAGTGAGGATCGTCTTAACAGGAAGAAGTAATCAATCAACAAGAAGCTTCTAATGCATTAAAAAATACTTTAAAATGTATTTCCCTGTTGCCAGCAGGAGTGAGTAGGCACCTTTGTTTTTATCATAATGCAAAGTAAAACTCATAATGCAAAGTAAAACTATTATGGTAATTTTTTTCTGGAGAGTTGTCATCTCAAGTATGTTTTGTTTTGGTATGTTCACTTTTTGCATTTGTGGTAGCAAAGATAACATGAAGCTTGATATATGTGTGGTTTTTATTTTTTTATATTCAGCGAGTTGGCTTCATTTATTTTTGTTTTTAATTGTATAGATATTTTGAAATATTGCTGGCTAGCCAATTGGTCATCTCATAAAATGTATTTGTACCTATCAATATTTTGGTGAACTGGCCTTTTCTTTCCAGTTAGTTCATTTTCCTTGTGTGTCATGACTTCCCTTTGTCCACAGGGTTTTCCCTTTTGTACCAATGTTTGAAAATATAGCACAAGTATAATGGCACTTCTTGGTTTATACTCTGTTCAGATTCCTATCATTATCAGATTCCCTGATTCTGCATCACTGACGTTTTACTGTACATCATTTGGAAATAAAAAAAAAAAAATTTGTAGGGAATAATTATTTTATTGTTATTTTGTTCAAAACTATTTTTAATTACTTTGTAAAAAGCTACAGTGTCACAATTTGCCTGTAATCTCAAATTATGTACATACATATTCTAACCAAACTAATAAACTAACTAAAAATAAAGTAAAAGTAGGGAGTTAAAAAATACCCATGATTCAAGGAAGTACTTTCCAGCACTTCTAATAATGTCTAATAATATCTAAGACTCATAATATCACATTAGCCTGATAACAACAGATAGATGTCTTTTGACCATGTTCAAACAGGTGATATTTTTTATACTACTATGTTTTTTCTTCCAACCTAAAAGCCACTACATAGCCATCCTTTGACACAGGGTGCGGAGTACATAAATCAACTCCTTATCCCATTCACTCAGTCCTATTGATGTACTCTTTTACCTTTTTGTGGCACTCTTTCCATTCTTCAGGTAACTTAATTCATATAATGTTTCATATTACAGGTCTTCTTTTAATATTCAAATATGTTATGTTTAAAGAATCAAAGCAAATCCTATGTTCACTGTGTTGGAGAATGAATGATGGAGACGAAAAGAAAGTGGAAACCAAAGTGGGTTTTATATTTCAAACCTTCATGGGTGGTTTTTTATGTAAAATGAGGTACATCATAATTCAGATGCTAAGTGTAAAACATCACTTGAGTCTTGGTCACACCTAATAATTATAAGTAAAAGTGGCCGGTCCTCCGAGTGGCTCACGGGGTTAACCATTTGCCAGGCAGCCCTGAAGTTGGGTGGTCAAACTGTAGCCTCACCATTACCGGCTGTGGCTGGATATCTGCATTGACGAGGCAACAGTTTGCCTAGCCTTGCTGAGGATGATAGTGGAGTAAGCTGCTAAAGTTTGGTAGTCTCATTGCTCTCTAGTGGCCACTCCTGGTCGGAAGTCTGCCAACAGGTGCACTGGCTGAACATATGCTGGCTATGTAATCCTCAGACAACGTAGGCAGCACATGAGTGGTGGTCAGCCTAGGGTGACGAGCAAGGGCCAGTCGTCACATGAGTCAGAGGAATAATATGGCACGCCATTCCCCTCCTGAGTCAGCGGGAGCAGATCACTGCAGTTTGGCTGTGTTGTGGATGTGGGAGATACTTAAATAAGATAGCCATGAGGTAACTCATGTGCTTGCACGTAAAACATTTGTGGAAAAGTACCAGACAACCAGTATTACAGACAATGTTTCGTGCAGGCTGTCTGTGTAGTGATTCTGGAAATATGAGTATCACTTCATAAAACTTAAGAAGTAGATTTTCCAAAAGGAGCAAAATGGCACATTGAGATTGGCAATATTGAGATTCATTATGCAGTAGATTTATTTTAAAATGAAAGCACCAAATATTCAAATCAAAAACTGGAATATAGGCCTATTTGATATTCTTGCAAATTGCCAAACTTGAAAAAAATGTCTGGTTTAGTTTTTTTCTTGGGAATGGGCATCTGGGCTTCTGAAGTACATCAGGACTCTGGCATGAAAGGAAAAGAAAGAAGAAAGAAATGAAGTGAAGGGAAGTCAAGTGAATAGAGAAATGCATTTGCTTCAGTTACTGCATCTTTGTGAAGCTTTATCCACTGAACCTTTAAGCATCTGAGCTGTGAGTATTTCCAGACTCCTGCCAAACCTGTCCATCAGGCAGAAGGCAGCGAAATAAAAAAGAAAGAGAGGGAGAGAGAGAGTGACAGAGAGAGAGAGAGACCAAAGGAAATTAATACATACATTTTTCTGTGCAATTTTTATAGTGACTATATGGATTTGTGTTGGGGATGAGTGGCAAGCCCCCAGAGACCTGAATATTCCATATAATCAACAAATCAACATACAGGGGCAGATGAGAAGTCACTGGGTCCAGTGTGGCCATCTGTTCGCAGTACACAGTCATGGGGATTGCACTGAATCTGCAATAATAATATTGAACAGTATAAAAATATGGCTTAAAATGCATAATCTCTCATGTAGGAAAAGAAATGCTTAATCCAAGGGTGTTGGATTCTTTTACGGCCTCCTTTAGTGTCTGCTGTCGGCTGCAGAGACTGTTTCAAACTACTAAAGTGGGGAAAGAAGAGTAGTTACTGATGTGGCTATCACCCTTCTGATGCAAGAATCAGAGAGTGAGTGTGTGAGATAGAGACAGAGAAAGAGAGAGGAGTTTGAGCATTCTCGAGGAAACAGTGTTGTTATGGTATTTGGCAAACTAAATGTCATTGATTTCTGTGAGAACATTACCTGGAAGCCAATGGTGGCTGTCTACAATGGCGGTGGACAGAACTTGTCAAGGGGGTTTTGTGTCTATTCCTACCTTTAATTTTTCTATTTCACAACCTCATTACTTTTTGTCCATTATTACTTAAATATTTTGTCACAGTACACAATGAAGAAGCTTTGCATTTTAGTGATTTACATTATTTAAAAAATGCATCTGTCAGTAATTTTTTGATTAATTGTAAACATGAACGTGTTGCCTAGCAACATACACTAGAAATCTATAATGTGGTACCATGCCACTTTGTGTGTACCTACGTAACTTACTGTCTGCAGCCAATATAGTGTAAGTGGACCTAGATTTAAATGATTCTAAGGAGCTAGAAGAGTATGAGAGCAAATCATATGACACACAGCCTCCAAAATGCAGAGAACTCATTTGGGTTTTTCAACAACATATTTGTGCTTTCTCTCAGTTCCATGTCAAATAACTCAAAAAGCCCACAGGACAGGCCCCAATTTCTCGCACATTTTGAGTAATAGAATATAAAACTCTTTCAAAGTGCACAGCGCAGCACACTTTGAATGTAGTTTCTGAATAATGGCCTGCTTTTTCTATGGATATTCTAGGTCTATGTTGGCTTTCTGGACTGGCAATACTTATGGAACCCTGACAGCACCTTGGATTACTCTAGAATTAAAATTAATGAGTAGTATGGCAATGCAATTTCTACAGACTGCCAAAACTTCTGAAACTGGATTGACATTTGACATTCTGAGCTATGTGAAAAGATTATTTAAAATATTGTCAAACTAATCAACAGAAATGGGGAATTGAAAAAAAAAAACAAGATAAAATCCAAATTCAATCCAGCCAACTATTTGTGAAAAACAATTATTTTTAAAATCCAAGATTTCAAAATATTTATTGATTTTAATTGTGAGTGCGGAAGCATGATTAACTATGCATGAAATGTATGATTGTTGGTAAAACTGGCAGAATTTAAAATATGTAAATATGACACTGTGAGGTCACACACCTCCTACTCCTCCTCCTCTAAAGCAAACAGCATGTGCATCCCTGCAGAACGGGCTCTTAACGAGCTGCAGTCTGTCAGCACGGTAACAAGCTGAGGGAGGCTTTCAGTACCCGCTGTGTTACCTGTTTCTGTGGCACTCTGGAGGAAGTAGGAGGCGTGGTCGGGGTGCTATTAGAGTGCCCTTATAAATCACCCTGCATAGGGCTTTTTATTGGGTTTAATGTAACAGGAAATAATAGTCAGCAAAGCAGGAACAGGTGTTTTGGGAGGGCTCACCACCCCCGTGTCTCAATAATTGCTGTGCTGCTGATCTCAAACAAGAGATCAAGAATTTGTGTAAAAAATCATGGGAAACCAACACAGGTGAGTGACCAATTATGTAATTAAGGATTGATTGGACAAAATTTGACAGCATATGCCAATGTTATGATGCTGTTAATTGAAAGCATCAACAAAGGAAAACAATGAAAAATCAATATAAATAAATGTCAGAAATATCAAGTGAAAGCTGGGGTTGGCAGACACCTCTTGACAAAATAAATCAGAAATGACAGCTCAGACAGTCAGATTAGCATTGTTTAAAGAGGTATTCATAAGTAAAATATTGATATGACACAATTAATAATATATCACTCAAAAATACCAGATTTCATTAAATAGCTTGTACATGAGAACAATTGTTATTTATATCTTAACACACAACCCAAAATGGAAAAAAACATTGTCAGGCATCTCTAACAGTCTCCAAAAAATAAATAAATACATACATACATAAATAAATACATAAATAAATAACACCTACATACAACTGCTCCCCTACTATCGTATTTTAAAATCCTGTTTACCTTCTATAAAAGCTTTGACTGCAGTCGCTCCAATCAACAAACCAGTAAGTCATGCTTTTGGTTATTTTTAACTCATTTAACAATGCAGTCATCTTTTGCAGTGATGACCTGGTGAATCAGTGTTAATAGGGATTGCAATCACATGTAAGAATAGTTTAAGTAGCCAGATGGAGAGAACCAATTTGTTTTGTAATTTGGCGAGGGGTAAAGTTTTAACATGCCTGCTCTTTTTTAAATGTGTCATAGGACTTGTAAAGACCACTATGAGTCAGGACCTGGAGTTCTCTTTGGTTCAGAGGGAAGAGTGCCCACCTACTTGCCAAACAACCTCTTTCCCAGCAGTAACATAGTTTTCCCAGGTGGTCTTCATCCCTTTTCTAACGAAACTCACATCCGCTCTGCATCCGCAGTTTGACATTATAGTGCTTCAGGGTGTTGTTGCTGCTAGCAACCAAACCAAATCACTTTAAATGTCATTCCAAACAGCTAATTAGTGTAATTTTGATGTCTTTTTTAAATTTTCATACAAATACATTCTGAATTAATACTGATTTATTAAATTTAAAAAGCAAAACAAAAAATAAAGAAACATTACTAAAACTTGCAAAAACTCACTGCAACACCTGAATCAGCTGAAAACAGTGAATGGTTATTTTTATTAGCCCTTAAAGCAGTATGGCGTGCTGGCCCCAAGCATCATTAGTCATCATACTCATACATAGAGTATGATGATTAATCAATAAGAGGCTTGGTAAGACTGTTACAGGTCCTATTCTCATATACCAACATATACAAACAGCTGTAATATAACTTTTGTTATGGCCCAAAAGTCCACCAATATTTCAATAACAAAGAGGACTATGTTCACCAAAACACTACACGTTGAATTTGGAATGGAAAAAAAAATCACAAATACATTGAAAAATATCAATGAGGCACAACTGACCAACCTTCAAAATATATTTTACAACTAATACAAGGTTTCTCTTGGGCTTGAATTTAGGTGTCATACCCAAAGGCCAAGGTTTTGAGCAGGGAGGGTCATGATTACAACTCTACCTCTCTGGCCTTCACCCCACAACAGCGCTGCACAAGGCTATGCCATTCAAATAACTCTTCATTCAAATATTGCTCCGAGCTTGTTCCTTTTCACAGGCAAAATAACCTTCCCTCTGGCAGTTTTTTTTTCACACAAATTTGGTTTTGTCAGAGAGATGTTTTTTATATCCTTAATTAATAGAGAGTTTCTGATAAAAAGGAATTAGCAAAGTTGTTAAAATGTTTCGGTGATGCCAAAGAGGATCTTTATATTGCTTTAAGTGGCATGAAAAGGTTGAGAAGTTCTGGTGAATGTTAATTTACTAAATAAATTCTCTCTACCATGACTGCCTTATTGATCTTATTTTGGTCCGAAATCTGATATACTCAACCTGAATGGCTTGAAAAATCCAAAAACAGGAGGTATTGGGCTCACTGTCCAACAAAGTGAAATTAAATCTCTAATCACGTCTGATTGGAGTCATCTTGCAGAGGTTACATTTAATTACAGCCTAATCCCAGTCTAATCAAATTTAGTTATATGTGGCTAATGTTTGCAAAAGCAAAATAGCAAAACTGGTTACTGTATTTCTTGAGTATGAAATTAAAAGACAGCTTCTTGACAAGAAGGTCAAGCAATTTAATTTGAACAAATAAATCACTTCTGAATGTATTTCTTCTTGTGCAAGATGAATAACTTTGCCAATTCTCCTTTTTCAGAAACTCTGTTAATTAAGTATATAAAAATATCCCTCTGAATAAACCCAATTTGTATGAAAAAATGCAATAAGGAAGGTTATTTTTGCCTATGGACAAAATATTTGTGTTCCAAGAATGGAATCCAAGAAAAATCCAAGAATGCCCATACTTTCATGAGTCAATATTTTCTACAGAAGGATTCTATAAAATTGGCCAAGCCTGGCTAAGGGAAGACTGGAGTTAAACTGGTTGGGTTTACTTATCTCATCCATCTTTAGCAGGCCACTCCTGGTCAGCTGGGCTCATACAGATGCAAAAAACAAAGTATGCACTGACTTCATCATCCTCTGATTACATTGGCAGTCATTGATTTGTGGTGTGTCCACATTGCAGAAAGAAGCAAGTGCTCATTGTCACATGCATCCTTCTCCTTAGTTGGTAGGAGCAGGATCCTGCAGTCGGGCAAATCAGCTGTGTTTGGGGGGGGGGTGGTTTGGTGGGTGAGATGGTGGTACATATAAAAACATGCAACACCAGCTGAAAGCAAGAGCAAAGCTCTTGTAGTGAAAGTTGATGTGTCGGCACTTTGTTGAGCCAGGTTGTGTTTAGTTACAGTAAGGTATTGCACTTCAAATATTGGAAGTATCACCCAAATAAATTACTGAAAAAAATTGGGAGTGATCTTTATTATTCTTTAATATTTACCAAGGATTTCCAGTTACCAAAACAATTTAGTGAACACCTCCAATGCAAGTAAAGCAATTTTTTTCGAAGCAGTTGACAGTTCATATATTAGGATTGGTTTATGTCATTCTCTTAAATTACTATCATTAAGCAAAACAGTAACAAAAACTGTGAAGAACAACATAAAAGGGTTAATGCTGGATTAACAGCACAACCCTCATGTATCAACCTTTAATTAAATACCAAACTAGCTAGTCAGCTGACATAATGCTAGATGGACATTCATTGTGAACAAGCCATGTTACCAGCTTAAACCATTTTCACCATACACCTCCATCACTGACTAATGTTCAATAAGAATCATTTTTTCCTTTCTATCAGCTAACCCCTATCATTGTCTTCCTCCACTAAACCATGTGTACATGCATGTTATTAGTTAACAGGCCTGATCATTGGTAATGAATCCCACCATATAAAGCTTGCATTGGCTGCTGTGTGCTCAGTGATTTGTGTTGAGAAACCAGTATTGTTACATATTGTAAGGTTTTTTCATTATTTGATTAGGAGAAATGTTGTTAGGTTATATTAAATTGTTGTTAGTATCCACGGAAATGTTCATACACAAATATGTCATTTTCCCATTAAGGAAATGCAGGACTGGTTTTTGAGCTGCAAAATTCCAACAATCCCAGTGCAGGGACATAATTGTGTTTTTGGTCAAATGTTGTCAATTTAATTAACTGACAGTAGGTAATCCAGTAATAATTTCAGGTAGAACCTAGAAAATTAATATTGACAATATTTTTATACCGCCATTAGCAGATATAATATTATCTCTGCAAATTGTGTTTTATTGGTGTAGCTCCAAATCTGCCTGCTCCATTGCTATATCCTTGTTACATCTCCATGGTTTCTTTGCTATGCGGTGGTCACTCACATTTTCAGATCCTACAATCTTTCCTGTTTAACAACACACAGTGATTATGAAATCCAGCCACATTTGTTTACTGTAGCTCAGAGATGTACCCTTACTGACCGGGGAAAAAAGAACCACACAAAACATGCGTGGCAGAGTTTATGGAAAGTTGCGAGCTGTTAAAAAGCAAAACTCATACACACATTTATTGAGCAATACATCAGTTCTGAAATGAAAGAGAAGCGTTTTGTAAATTGATTGCAGTCACTGTCAGAAAGGGCCTAATGAAACATACCACAGCTGACAGATCTTTTCTTCAGCTGTGCTATTCAGGCAGGCCAAGCTATTTCAGCTGGGATTGATTTCAAAAAGAACTGAAAAGAAGCTCTTTATATAATATATGCACTCCTCCTTCGTCTCTGGCAGCTGTCTTGCTGAATTCCATGTCTCTATGTTGTCGGCTCATCCCAAAGTTTCTTTGGGTTATATGTCTATGAGGTCAGATGACTAAAAATACTTTTTCTTCTTCCTCATACCTCCTCTTTCTCTTGTGACTTATAAAATCTGGTAATTCATGAGTATGAAGTGTAAATAGTGCATTGACTGGAAATTAATTGAATTATCTACTAAACATAATTTTCCTTGCAATCAAAGGAAAGTGATTGTTTTTGACTTTAAAACATTTATCGTGTCATTTTTTCTTGGAGAGGGGTGTTAGCTGAACTGTATTTGTCACAGAATTTTCACCTGCAGCTTGTTTATGCTGGTTTGATTGGGCTGGTTTCTCTAAAACGTCAGCAGGATTCAGGAAGAAGGGAAAACATGGGGGGGGGATAGAGATGATAAATTGTTTGATAAAGTGTTCACACAAGGTGTTCAGATCTTCTTGAATTTCCAGAACAGACTCACTTAGCATAATCCTAGAGTGGCTGCACTGAGAATAGCAGTACATGGATAATCAGATCTGATTGACAAACAAAGAATTTTTTGATCTTTTTTAATGCAGTTGTGGTTTACATAAACTCGGCACACTACAAAATCCAGAAATACAGATGTAGTTTCTCCCCGGCTTCTGTGGTCATTTGACAAAACAGACAACATTTTCATTAATATTTCATAGTTGTAGATGTTATGATTTTTGGTTTGTCTTTAAGCAGATGGTGTATACACAGCTGGTTATTTGTTTGTGGCATTTTGTTCAAGTGAAATTTTATTTTTTTGTTGTTCTTGATTGTGGTTTCATTTGTGGTGGACTTGTACCTTTGAAAGAGAAAATTCTTAAACATTTTGAGAATATTTCCCTCACTCAATTACCTTTACATGCTGAACAGGGTTTTTATATAGTTATAACCATTTCCAGTATCCCCCTCCTGCCCATCCCCAGCTCTATCCATTTCACCTTTCTTCACCTTCTCAGGTCATATTAACCCATTACATTACATTAAAGGCATTTGTTAGATGCTCTTATGCAGTGCGACTTACAAGGCAAAGTGCGTAAGAATGGTATGAAAAGTGAAAAGATAACCCTAGAGAGGGGTAAAGTCCCAAGTGCCAAAGGTGACCGAATAGATCAAGACTCCCCTACAGACTATCTAAAGAGAAAATGAACAACAACAGCCTAGGTTAAAAACAAATCACAGTTAAAAACAAGAGCAGATGAGTGCAGAGACATTATAAAGAGCAAGGGAGGGGAGGGGAGAGATGCAGCCTGAAGAGGTGAGTCTTCAGTCTGCACTTGAAGGTGGCCAGTGTTTCTGCCATTATGACGTCCATGGGAAGGTCATTCCACCACCGGGGAGCCAAGACAGGCAGCAGACATGACCTGGAAGTGCAGGAGTTGAGGGGGGGTGGCATCAGGCGACCAGAGGTGGCAGAGCGGAGGGGTTTGGCCGGGGGGTAGGGTCTGATGATCTTCTGGAGGTATGTTGGAGCTGTCCCCTTAGCAGCCTAAAATGCTAGCACCAAAGTCTTACATGTGATGCGAGTGATAACAGGCGGCTAGTGGAGGGCAGTGAGCAGAGGGGTTACATGAGAGTGTCTGAAGAGGTTGTAGATCAGATGAGCTGCAGCGTTCTGGGTGAGCTGCAGGGGTCTGATGGTTGATGCTGGAAGGTCAGCGAGAAGGGAGTTACAATCCATTTTTTGTCATCTACCTTTTCTTTCAATGGTCCAATATGGGGGCTCCTCCTACCACTGGAATGGTCAGGCACAACTTAACTCTAAGCCCAAGATCAAGTACTGCAGAATCATCCTCTGGCACCAACAACATTGATTTTGTAAAGTTTGTTTTAATTTTAAAAATCAATCAAAAATGCATTTCCCTGTAGCTATTACTCCCCTCTCAATGAACAGACACGTTCATGAGTTCATTATAATAAACTACAGCCCTGATCAGCTGACATTACTAGTGTACAACATACAGATATACAGAAAAGAACAGCCATAACTCACAAGACAATTGCGCTGGCTTATTAAGTCACATCATATGACTAGGATATGCAAACGATGCTCAGTTGTGACATCTCAAATAGAGCCAATTCCATACCTTTTGAAAAACACAATTTTTCAATGAAATCTATTAAAAAAAATGTAATTTAGTGTGGTGTTTTAAGAACCTGTGCACTGATGGGGAAAATTAGTCAGTCTGAAACCCTAAAAGCAACTCATTTTGGCGCTACTTAGTGCCAGGTGGCAATATATTAAAATAATCATATATTATCATTATCTCAATTTTTTTTCAGGAGCTCAAATGTGCAACTGTTTTTTTTTTCACAATTAACAAACATTTTGAGACTTATTTGTCCATGAACGATATAAGACAATTAAAATGTTAACCTTTCTTTCCTGCCATAACCATTAAATCTGACATGGTCAACAATCTAGTAGTCCTATAGATTTCACTGTCCCTGGGACTGTCTATTCCAACAACACATTTTCAACAGCAATGAATCAGAGTATTCTAACTTATATTTCTTTGAGGGACACGAATACATCGCTGTTGTGATTTTAGGACAATGATATTACTGACCAAGAATAGTTTAATGATTTATGTAAACATTTAAAGAAAGTAAAAATCCAAATATGCCAGCTGAAAGCTTTGTGGTTTTCATAGCCTCAACACCAAGTGCCATATAAATACAGAATTATTCAGAAGCATTACTCTATGCTGTGGTCACACCAAACCCAGTTAGCACAGGATATACTAAAAGAGGAATGTTTTAAAGAAAGATGTTAAGGTATTGGAATTTAACATTCGATTTTAATGTTAAATCAACAATGGATACATTTTTCTGTTGAGGAGAAAATAAAAAGCACAGTAATGGCTACCTCTTTAAAAGAGCTATGAGAATTTAATCAATTCACAGTGCTTAAATCTGAAGCCTTATTCAGTACTGCTAGTGTACTGCTTCAGGGGCTACTTGTCATTTTACCACTTTATTTTCATCAAGCCATGTCCATGCCCAACACCAGTATACTGAGATTGTTAATTAAATCTTCACAAATGGGGGGAGATTCTAAGCTGCGTTTTCACCAAAGTTACATATGCCTGCAGGATCTTAGATGTGGACATTTTCAGAGACCAGTTCATACAGCTCATGTCCCAGTTAGCCCAAGTTTAACATACAACTCATAGAAAGCTTTCCAGCTCAACTCTCACATTGTAAAATATGTTGTACATGTCCCACTTTGCTAACTAAATTAAAAATAGGAAATACACCATGCAATGGTACAGCCCATGCTTCATTGCACTTGTAGAGTGATGAATAGCTGTGAGATGAGCTTCTTTCTTTTGGGGGATGGAGGTCATTTTAGGACTGTAAGATCTTGTGCTATGCTGCACCCCTTCATGTCACAAGTATTTCATATACAGGCAAGATCGACTTTAGCGGGAGATTTTATCCAAGAAGATGATAATTCATTGCAAATCTATCATGCCTGACTGTGAGACTCTGAACTAGTACATCTGAATACACCTTGAGGGAGAAAGCTCATTTCAACTGCACTTGACATTTTTGAGTAATCCAAAATGAAAACACTGTTCTTCAAGACATAGAGCTCACTGTGGAAAATAAAAGAGTGAACTCACAGTTCCAATATCCTGGACACATTTCAGTGGAACGATGCTGATATATACTGCTGTTATTACATTACAGTTAAATAAGTGTACTAGAGGTAATTAACCTTTATTTCACCCTGCCATCTCAGTATTTTGCTTTGCTTGAAACAAAACAGAGCTGGAGAAGAAGTCAAACGTATTGACTAATCTCTAAATTATTTATTGTATTTTCAGTTTCAACTTGTCATGTGGCTCCTTTCATTAGACAGGACCTCTCCTCTGAGAAATGAAACTATTGCATATTCCATATACATTAATGCAGAATCAATGAAGGCAGAACAAATTAGTTTCAGATTATTTAAAAAAATTCAAAAGGGCTATGACCGCAGCTGTAATCAAAATTACATTTTTCAAATGAATGCAAATCTATTCGATTAGGTGGGGATTAAGATATTAAGATTTTAATGGATTAAAGTCATCCATATTTTTGTAAAACTGAGATAAGAAAAGAAGACAAAAATAGAAATAATACAATGAATAAAATGATTAAATACAGTATAATAAATTATATGATCATCATATTTAATTTAAAATGGCCCTTGCAGAGTAAGCATGTTCTTCCCAATTTCTGTTATCATTTTAATCATTTAAACTGACACAGCGCTTAACCAGGCACATGTTCAGGTTACTCAATTTGTTTGAACCATTTCAGTAACACAACTTAATCACTTTTAGACAGTGTGTTACAAATTACTGGTAATATACACTGATCAAATTGTCCCACTCAGATGGTTCAAGCAATCAATATCCTTCAATAAGTTATTTCAAGAAATTGCTGGAAAGCCTTGTTGGATTTTCCAGTGTATCTGTGGTAGAGAGAACATTTTATTTGCTCCAGTTTGTGTTATTTTGATTTCTTTAGTATTTACATCACAGATTGTTCCTGTTGTATCTATCTGCTTAATGCATTAGAAATTACAACATATATAGAACATATATTTTATTGATGTCCAGTTCAACATTGACAATTGAACATATGTTAGTCAACAATATCTGGGAGCCATCTGAGCAGAGTCTTAATAATAATAATAATAATAATAATAATAATAATAATAATAATAATAATAATAATAATAATAATAATAATAATAATAATAATAATAATAAATTATAATCATTTCCACTGATGTTCATCACATGTGTGTGCTGAGTCCATCCGCCATCCAGATCCACTCAGTATTAAACAGTGTTTAAATTTGCCCTTCACATGAACTACAATGGTCTCCATTGTAATTATAAAATCTTGCCCAAGCACTAACACTAAAGTATGAGCATAGCCTTAAACACCTCTTTCACAGTAATAAAACAGAATAGATACCGTGTATAAGAACAGATGAGCCAAATACAGTGCAAGCGGCAGTATTCTTACATGAACCTCATTTGAAATATGAACCACACTTGAAACATTCATCCACAATTAAAAATGTAACAGTTATGCATAATGCAAACATACCAGAATTAATTCTGTTTTAATCTAGCCGTAGCATTTGATATTATGCATTCTTATACATTTGTGTGTCTTTCACACACAAATTGTGAATATGTTGGAATGCATATTGCATGAAAATTGTAAAATAAAAAAATAATAATTAGAAAAGCAACACACTACCTTTATGGTGCACTTAAAATGTTATATACTTTTATGTATGTGTTCTACATCAAACATCACATCAAAGAGTTTGGAGGCACTCTTTAATAAAACATATTTTTGAATGCAAAGGGTGGTGCAACAGAGCCAATTGACTTCATAAATCAACACTGTGAGGCCTTATCAAATATTTCACGTGTTCTATATTGTGTGTGTGTGTTTGTGAGTGTGTGTGATTATGTTGGTATATAATTGAGAAAGATGCATCAAAAGAGAACAAGGCACTTGTGTCTATAAAAGAGTGTAGTAAGCTAATTAACTCACCTGCATGGGTGGAGCAGACTCATCTTACCACCCCTGTGCAGAGCATGCCATCAAGTCTTATTGGTTGACCAGATTATCGGCCTCATATGCTGAACACTGAAATTACTTTCTCTGATATTGAAGGTGAAATGTTTCAATTTGTTTCATCTTATGAATATTCATGGTGGGACATGACAAACGATAATACTGTGGCAGCTAATATTCTGTCCTTGGGCAATCTATTTTATGAATATTCATAAACAGTAATGTAGAACAAGAAACTCCAAGAGTTTGGAGGTAGAGATCATAGAAGAAATGCAGGGGCTGACCATCTGATTGCAAATGTGTAACTGAGAAAGAAAAGGGTATAGCAAGCCAATTAACTCACCTACATAGGCGAACAAAGCTAGTGATTCCACCCTCCATGCAGAAGCTGATAATCTGTGCCATTAGAACGTCAGGGCCTTGTGACATTTTCCGTATAACTTCATAGAGGCATAACTGAAGATATAGGGACAGAATGTCACAACCACTGGTTATTCAGGCACAACCAAGAATCGGAAGCAAACACTAAACTTCACAAAGCTCCTGAAATTCCCTTCAAGGACATACAAATGTTTCAAACATGATTACGGTAGTCCCTTGTTATTTATGTGGTCACACTCTACAACTTGGCTTACATAAATTGAAACAAATACTCTTAATTTGGTTATATGTACGATGAAAACTCAAAGGTCGGCCAGGAATCCAGTACAAACTGCCTCATGAACGCATCTATGAGCTACGCTACATGGTAAATGTGGTGTCACAGCCGGAAAAGGACATGTCCACTGCACAGCACTTTTTGTTGCACCTTTTTGTAATTTATTATAAGGTACTGTGTTGTATGTGTCAATAAAATAGTTTCTTGTTTTATACATATACATAAATATATTCAGACTATAACCATGCACTTCTATTTCATGTTCAAAAACAATCATTGTAGTCCTCCCTGTTAGTCCTCCACCTATAAAAATGTCAATAAATCCCCACACCACTCCCAAGAACAATGGGAAGGATTCTCAGCCATCATCAGCCTTTTGTCCTCCAGCCTTTCAGATGCAATTGCATCCTGGGATCGCTTTTTGGTCAGAGCTGAGTAGGTGAGAATGAGAGCAACGCCACTTTGAACAAACATTAATACTGTCTTTAATATGAAACAATATGGAGAGCAACTGTTAATGTACTGAAGTCACAGATTAAGCGACATGCAAAGACAGGCAGAGAATAAGAAAAGTAAAAAGAAGTGTCTCAATGTACCACTAAATTAATGTTTTAAGTTGAATGATGTTTTTTTAATATTTTATATAAATTTATGAATTATTTTTTTTCAACACTGCAAATTCAAAATGACCTTACTAATTGATTAAAGCACTATCCTAATCTAACAATTATAAGCATCAATTCCTTCTCTAAAAGTGATTTTTGTGCTGAGAATATGTGCAAAAATTAAAAAGTCTGTTTTCTCAGAACTGCAGTTTGCAAAAGTATAATGTTCTATTGAACATTACCGCCAAAGTATTTCTTCAGTCTTGGGAAGTGACACCTCATTTTCTAGCCCTGTATCTGTACTTTGGTATCATGTGATAAGATAAAAATGTGAATTTTGCAAATGTGCCCCTGAATTATACGTTCGGTCACACACACACACACACACACACACACACACACACACACATACAGGAGGTCCTCAGGTTACGACGGTCTCGAGTTACGTCATTTCATGGTTACGACGCACTCCCATAAATTACTTAAAAAACCTAGTCTCCACTTAAACGGTTTGGTTCGTAAATATGACCACAGATGTAAAAGTGAGGAGTTGTTCTCTCTTTTTTTACCACTGTTTCATTTAATCACTGCATTTTATGTGTCCTTCATGTGTTGTGTGTACAGTGTGAGTGACTTAAGGTTTTAATTTAGGTATAAATTCCGACTTATGTCGAAAATCGGCTTACGGCACGTTGTAGGAACGGAACTCGTTCAATTTTATTATGGGCTATGGATTTTTATTGTATTGTACAGTGACTGCAAATGGGAAGCTTACCTGATTGTGCATATTGAAAACCGTACCCCAGACTGTGAACAATAGGGGAGTTCAGTGTCTGCACCTGGTCCCTGCTTTTATTCTTTGTGTTCAACAAAGTAGTGAGATGCCTTGTCCTTGCTGTTGTGTGAGGACCACTCACCGCTCCACAAGGACGACCTTCTCTGGATTTTGATGAAAGCATTTTGATCCCTACAGCAGCTCCAGGCCTGTCGCTTCCAGCAATCTCTGCCTGACTGGATATTATGTGTGGCCTTCAGCTGGCGGGCTTGACTGACAGACAGTCAAGGAATATGTGCGTCTTGATGACCTCACCGCCTGACCTTTCTCCACAGATGCATGCTGGGATAGAAGCATGCAAATAAACCCACCGTCTGTGAGATCTGTCGCTGAAAGCGTATTACTGACATCTGAAATAACTGTTGCTGATGCTGTGTTGTGCACTGGCAGAACTCTTTCCTACTCCAGCTGGGATGTGTTGAGGGATTAATGCTGGAGGCTCTGGCTGGGTTTTCCAGGAACTGCTGGATGACCAGGTTTCGCTTTCCAGGAGCCACTTTCAAAGAATGCTCCCATTAATCCCCCTACCCCCACCTCTCAGTTTCCAACAACACACACACAAATAATTATTGAAAACCATCCTCACGTGAACTTCACTATCACATAAAAGTTATACCTAAGGTCTTTGAACAAAGCAGGAAAATAGAGTTTAAACCATCCACCATGCAGATTCTCTTACTGTATTATTGAGAACACAGATGACACCATATAGAGTCCTCTGGCATCCTGTTTGTGGAGGGTTAGCTGTCAATGAGCTATAGTGGGGAGCATGTTGATGGTTGATACCTTGGGACAGCCTCCTGAATCCTCCCCTCCCAGCTGTCAGGACCAGAGACCCTGTAACTAGGATGCAAGGACTGGGGATGGGGCTGAACTGGGATACGATGGGGTGTAACAGTTAGTCAGAGAGGTCAGGTGCAATACTTCTTTATGGAATTGTGCATCACTGATAAAGATACTGAGACAGATGTTTCCAGGGAAACAGGAAAGTATTGCTTGGTGCAGAAAGTGAGAGAAACTCACATTGTAGGTACAGTGTACACAGGCTCTCATTTCCCAAAGGAGCTGGCAATGAATCTGATCAAGCAACATGCCGGTAGAGAGAGAGACCTTGTTGTTTTAACATTCTGCTCATACCCCCTACATATTACCACCAAACGGATATCACAGCGCATGCAGCTGACCACCATAAGCCGCACAGATTGTGAAGGTGTATCCGGAGAGTGTTGAGCGAGAGAAGACAGTGGGGAAAGAAAGCATATGCTATGTATCTTCAACTTGGCATGCAGGGGGGGACCGGCCTTTTTATCGAAGGAGAGGAGAGAAGGGAGAGAGCCAAACTGACGAGGGCACGGTCAGCACCATAAGGTCAGGCCACTGAGGACCTACAATCTGAAAGGGCCCCACGCTGCTCCGGCCATCTGCTTCTCCATAGGCCCCCTGTCAGCCAGGAGGACCAAAGCCTGCCAGTGTGAAGGCTGGACAGGCAATATACACGCTGATGAATCACCACAAAGACCAGAGAGAGAGAGAAAGAGAACAAGAACTGAAAGGGAAATAATGAAAGAAAAATTGAAAACCAGCATTGAATTTATCATTTTACCATTAACTGTGATCAACCCAAAGTAACTTCTCTTCTTACAGCAACAGATTTAGTTATTGTGTTATCAATGTGGATAAACACACAGTCTCCACAAATGCTCACACATAGGCACATGCACACATAAATCTGAAATATTTCAGAGAGTAGTTACTCTATCATATTTCCAGAATATGCGGGTCAGTGCCCTCAATACAGCTGATCTTTAGGAAATGGTAGAGTGTCAGTAGTTCATCCATACAAGGTTTCAGGTTCCAATTCTCAGATCATTATGAAACATAACGATCTGAGTTCTGTACATTTCCACATGAATGAGATCCTCAGCTTTTGAATACCATGCCCTGGGTCTCTTATCCTCTCACCGGGTATCGATTGAGGAATTGACTGTGTTTTTCTTCTGACATTTATGTTTTTAACCCATTATTTCATTTTTTTTTCTTTTTAGACATTGTTGTTTACTTATTTTTTCATCTACTTTTTGGAGGGTCAGGGTTCTGCTTTGTAAGATTAGCAATATGACATCAAAAATGAATAGGATCAAAGATATCTGTCCTAACATCTACTATAGTCTTTTTATTTAAATGCTCTCTCTGTTCCTCTGATGTCACTTTTCAGGTATTGGACCCTACATAGAAGGATTCTCTGGTATTTTAGCATGGTATACAACCAACAGGATATGTCCATTATTTCAATCATTGTAATCATAATAACCAGACGTCAATTTGGCATTACCAACTGGCAATGCCAACAAAAAGAAAGAAAATCTAGAATCACAAGGAACAGTTTAGCTTAAATAGATGGAGCATTTATTCAGTATATTCACCTTCAACATTTAACATTTGACTTAACTAAAGAATTTCCCAGCTAACCTGCTTGGAGCTCTCACATTCATAATACAGGGGCATTGTATTTGGAGCACTGAAGATAAGAATAAAAGGTTCATAGTCATGTCATATATTCAATTCTTCAATCATTTCTTAAATTCTTTTATGGAAACAGGTGCTCTAAAACCCTTCATGTAATGGTGGGTAGTGCTGCAAACTACATTATTAGGACGATTACACCCTCTTTCATTTTATTTTTAGGGCCTTTAAGGCTTTTAATTCTTATTCTCTTTAAAGACTGATTGCTGTCATCAGAAATATCTCTCTCTCTCTCTCTCTCTCTCTCTCTCTCTTATTCAATTTATCATTTTCTTCTTCCTTCCCATTCTCAAATGTTGGCATTCCAGTGTGAACTGCTTGCAGTCCACTCTGCCTTGCACCTGGTTCATCACACTACATGCAAGTCAGCTCAATACACCTGGGCCCACCACCTCACACCCAGATCTGACCCCTAACACCAAGCCCCACCCATCCAAACCCAGCCCTGCCCACTCACACCCAGCCCTACCCACTATCTTCTTCCCTTATTGCAGGCCTCAGAAGCAGCTCTTCCCCTTCTCTGCCTGTTGTCTGAACTGCTGATTTTTCAATATGAAGGAAGAATGACAGGCATAATCAAGGTAAGTCAGCCCTGGAAAAGCTCAAGGTAAGTCAGCAGAATCCTGCACTCAATTTCTGCAGTAAAACATGGTCTAACAACCCCTCCCTGCTGCATTGTTTTCTCAGGTGTGAAGGCAACTGGTTTTGGAAAGCAATGGCTAATGCCAGATATCTCAAAGTGGCTAAAATATCATGGAGTGCACTGTGAATTGACTGATACCGGTTGTCATGGTGACTCAGCGCTCCGTGCTCCACCTAGATGTTTGTAGGCTGATTTTCTTCTCCCAGTATTCCTGGCAGACTGCACAGAGGAATACTCAAACACAGAGACCTAATCTGGCCCAAAGCCTCACCAATACTTGCAGACAGAGGAGCTGGTCTGTCCCCATGGGCGTTGAACCAGGAGGATGGGGGTTGGCATCTGTAGAAACCTGTGGACAGAAAATGAGGAAACTCACATTGACAGCTGTGAAAACCTCAAAGTACAGCACGGATGACAATTATCAACTTAAAAGGTTTTTTTTTTGCAATATTGTCATCATCTGTGAAGACCTACAAGTAATTAGAATTAGCATGAATAAAAATGTAAATGAATAAAATCACTGCTCCCCAACATTCTGGCCTACTTCTTTTGGATTCCAAATTCCAGAAACGCAGATCACTTTGTTTGGTATATTTTCTTCATTTTTCCTCAAGTGGTATTTCAGATAAATATGGCTCTATGCAGACACCCACCAGTCAGTCAGCAGAAACAGAGCAGCCTCAGCTATTTACGGGTTATAATGATCAGTGAAACCGTAAATAGGAAGAAGTCTGTGAACCTTCACCCTGTTGCCAGAGGGCAATAGGCAACATGGAAGCTTTAGGCTGATAATCACAGTCTTTCACTCTATACTCTACTCATGGGTTGTGCACCTTAAGGACCTGAAGAAGTTGTGAAATCTGCACTTTTATTTCATTGGGTAAAAGCTTCCAGGCTCTCACCCAAACTCACCAGTGTATTGGTTTGCAGGTGTATACTATTTTTGCAATACTGAAAAAAGCTATATCATGATATATTTGATTAAGTGATGACAAAATGTTACAGCATTCATAGTTAATGTGCAAGCAGAATTTTGGAGAAGCTGTGGATGTGAAGCCATGGATAATGAGTTATCATGAATCATAATGATCTTGCTCAAGCAGATGATTTGAATCTAATCCTCAGAGTATTCTTTCTTCTACAACTGATGTGGAGAGACTTTCAAGGGCACATGTCCCCTGACTCGTTTGTTATGGTGAGAGCCAGCATTATTTCAGATGCAGCAATTTCCAGTCTAAAAAGCATATAAACTGATGGTTGAGAGTTGCTGGTGATGAGGTGTATTGGGATGCCCATACAATGGTATGCCATTTAAGTTGAGATCACAGCCACTAACTGAAATATTGTTCAAAGGGCTGTAATGTCACTTTTCGTTGAGTTCTGGTAACTCCTTTGCTGGCTACGGCCCAAGGTCCACAACGGTGTGGCAGCAATTGCTCCATCCTCACTTGTTGAATGATAGGAGGTAAGTTCATTGGTTTTGGTGCTCTTTTGCATTTATGCCTGGTCAGATCAGGAGCCTGCAGACTCATGAGCTGAGAATATGCTGGCCTCATATTCCTCCAGAGACATTGGCAGTATGTGACTTGTGGTGCGTTGGCAGTGTGAATCAGAGGAGTCATGTCCTCATGTCTTACACTCCTCCAAAATTCGGCAGTCATGGCTGCTGTGGGCAATCAATTAGTTTAATTAAAGTTCAGGGTCAAAAAAGTGCAAAGTACAAAGAGTACAAAAAATAAAACTTAACTATTTGGACATCACAATACACATGTACATACAAATAATAATTAGAATCATCAAATATCTATTTGTGTGAGTTTTTATATATTTTATCTCCACTTTTTGTGACCATCATTTGAGTCATTGAATTACATATTTTGTTTTGTCCTTCAGTCGCAGCAAGAGGAGCAGAAATGTCACAATGATGAAGGGAAAAGGCCTGATGGAATTATTAACTTTACATCCCCTGCTGACGGCCAACCATTCAGGGAGAGCTGAAATGTGCCATCTTAACTTCCTGTCTCATCTCACAGCTCTTGACAGCATTTCCGCTCAATTGTGCTTACAGCATTTTTTTTAAAAATCAGAAATTAATCTTTGTATTTTCCCCTCTTCATGATGTTTAATGAGGAGGACAGGTTGTTCTGTTTTGCAGTTTTGACCTATGAAGGTGTTGACTCTCTTGTTGTGCCACTCCTAGTTAGAGGACAAGGCATGAACGACTGGCTCTTGTTCTGCAAAGAAAATCTCAGGTTCCTAAGCAAAGTAATAGAGCAGGCAGCAGCTCACACCGTGTCATCAATACTCCTACTGTAACAGCGTCAGCCCACAATAAAACAAAAAAAGACTACATGAAAATTCATACCCATTTAACAGTGCTATGGAATGGCAGGCATATTTATATCTGACTGCAGAACAACAGGATAATGACTCCCAAGTGTCTCAGTTGGGTGAGGCACTATGTACAAACTGGGCCATGTAGCCTAGAGATCACAAGCTAACGCCATGATGAACAAGATTCTGCAGCAGTGGGAGTGAATTAGCTATCATCTGCCAGGGGCAGGCTGGTTTTGACTCCACAACATTATATCTACTCTTGGAGAGTACATCGTACTCTGGTGGAGTGAATTTGAAAAAAATAAATAAATAAATAAAAATAAAACTTTATGCACTGTCTCACTTACTTCATACCCATGACACAATGGTCAAAGTGGGATATATTACTGTTAGTAATATATGTCATGTTAATTGCAGTTAAACCTTGCGATGGCATTTTCACAGGTTACACAACTGAAATAAAATGAACTTTGCAAAGGTTACTTTCAGAACTTATAAAAAATGAACTTTGTCAAGGTACAGCTTTCACAAAAATCTGGATTTTCAAATAAATTATTAATTATTATTCAATATAATACAGTCCTTTTCTATCATCACACAATAAGCTTGGACTGTCCACAAAGAGCCATTATGCTTGAATTTACAGTGGATATTTCACACTGCAGAGTTCCTTAGATGACTGTTTCATTTATCCTTCTGAATGAGCCCCTGAACGGTGAAACTACTAGCGATGCATCCAGAATTTTCTTTTGTCATCTGCTTTTTATTCCCTCTGGACCACAAGGCCAAACTCCCCTGAAATAAACAAATGGCAATACCAAAAGGAGTCAAGGACATTAGCTTATTTAACAGCAATACAAGAACAACGGTGAACATTTTCCATCCCCGGTTATCAAACAGCAAAATATGCAATATTATTCTGTCCTTGAGCTATTGTTCACACACATTCAAATACTGCACAAGCAGTGATGTTTTATATTTCTTTTTATTTATTTTTTTTTTTTTTTCAGCTAAAAAATAATATGCAGCTCTTTCCATTGTAACTTTGACCCATCATTGTTAATATGGACATAGACATGCAAAAAAGATCAGGTTAACACTCAGAAAAAAGGTAAATGAAATAACCTAGATTTATTTATTTACACACTAAATCTCCATTATATCATTTCTTTACTCATTTTATATGTTTTACTTTTAAATTACAATCCAAGATGCTAGATACGTAATCCAGCCATTTTTTTTCCTTCATTATTATTCATGAATGTGTGTGTTTTTGTGCATATGTGAGAATATATGTGTGTTTGACACATTTTGTTTTTGGGTGTGGATGGATGCATACACCTGTGTGTCCACCTGCATTTGTGCGCACACACACACACACACACACACACACACACACACACACACACACACACACACACACACACACACACACACACACACACACACACACACACATACATGCATCTATGAAAGGATCAAGGAAATACAATTATTGCTTCACTCATTTTAAGAGTCCAAACTCCCCCACATATTTTTCCCAGAAGGCACTGTGGGGGGTTTCATCCATCTGAAAAATCAACATATTGCAGACTGTTCCTGCCAAATTTTAATTTGGGAGGGGGTGGGGTGGGGTGTGTGTGTGTGGGGGGTTGGCACTGCTGCTTATTCCCTTGTTCTACTTACTATCATGTTACTGTTCTGCTTCTGTGGTGAGAAAAGAGACCACAGATAGCAAAGCCACACATTTTCTTGTCACAGAGTTTTAAAATAGAACCGAAACATTTAAAACAGAACATTAATCTTTACTTTCTTTTCGAAATAAATCCAAATAATGCTGCTTTTCATCCATACTCCACTTTCCCATAGTAAAATTGTAGCATTGTATATCATAAACTGTGTGACAGCTATTGTATTTCTTCCTCAGTATATCAAGCTGCTATGAGAAACAGTTAAGGGCAGGGGCAATGAGATGAGTTGATTGCTAGGCAACAGAGAGATGAGGAAATCACAAAAGGACAGATAAAATAATCACAAGTAGGTGGGAGGGAACCTGTTGAAGGTTTTTACATGTAGGAATGATACTGAATATGCAGTTCACTTGAACTGTTATGTCTGAATTTCCAAAACTGTCCTCTGCCTATTTTCGTGGGCTTAAAATTGGATTGTTGTAAAAAGGACCTCTTTTTTTCATCTTCTCTCAGAGTTGCTGGAGGAGGAGGCTACTAGTAGCACATCACCTGAATTCATACCCTCACCAGTCTCAAACTATTTCCGGAGATTTGAGAAAACAGAAAATTTGAAAATAGGAAAATTGCAATGTACTGTTAAAGCGCTGAAAAGCGTTACAGGCGTGTGTGGAAAAGGGGATTAGTTTCCGGCACAAACAAATATTGAGCACAGCGAGGTAATAATGCGACAAACAAGTAATGTTATGGCAGTGCATGTAAGCAATGGCACGATAAACAAGGGTACTAACTGAGGTGAATGCTGCAAACCTTTTCATCATAAATCAAATAGTGACAGCAGGGAGGCAGGCTGAGAGGTTTAATATGAGCGCTGCATCACGGTGGAGAAACCTTTAAACTTTGGTCCGTGGGGATAGCGGCAAACTGTGTTAAACAGGAGAGGGCTGAATAAACCCACCCAAGCCTGTTCTGTGTCTGCCAATAAAAAATAAATAAATGAAAGCTAAAGCTGTTTTTTTCTGCTCTGTCCCATCCTCACAATGCGTGACCCAACACATCCCCTCAAAAAAACAAGGGCATAGAAATTAAACAGACACTTTGTCTCTCCTTCTCTCTTTCTCTCCCACTCTCTTTTTCTCTCTGAGAAAGCAGTTTTTTCCAGATGCACAGTGTTGAAAATCTTCCAGTTCAATGCTTAATTAACAAACAGCTCCAAAAAATTATTTTATTCTTATTATTCTTCTGTTCTTTACCCAACCTCCCTCTTGCAATTTGGTTGAAATATATGATATGACTTCTACGTGGCCAGGTACAGTGTGGAAGTTTTCCAACCTGAAACTGGGTGATGTACGGTGTCGCACCCTTCATGTCATCCTTTCATTTTCTCCTCCACTGCTTCCCTACTCTCCTCTCCTAACCCCCCACCCCCTTGTATTTTAGCATTGTTACTCAGCTATTCAATGCGGTGTTAGCTTATGTAAAGCAATTAATTAGGCACTTTATTCAAGCCTGACAGAGTCTGTTTAGTTATTTTCCAGGAGAGACCCCATTGGTTAAGGGGAGAGGGGAGGGAGGAGGGGTTGGGCAGAGGGGGCGGGAATTAGTGGTTGTGATGTGGAGTGTGGAGGACACAGCCTGCAACCTTCACTGCGATGTGCGGGTGGCGGTGGTGGGGGGGAGGTGGTTGGGGTGCTGGCTCAGCCTTTCCGTACTTATCCCTGACGTCAAGGGCACATTCCGAGCAAAGTTGAAGTTGAGCGGCCCAGGCCTGGGGCTTGGAGAGGGGAGACTGTGTCACGGTAACCAGGGGTCACCTGACCATGGTAAGACCTAACTGGTCCCCAGTGATATGCCATGTAAATCCACTGTCATGGAAAATCAATCTACAACCAGAAAATATGCCAGTGAAAAAATATATTTCAAAAATATACTTGCTGTGTGCTGTGAAAGAATAAGTGTATTTGTTATATCATCAGGACCAAAGCTGAAAAAAAATTATATATATATATATAGTGCAGGGGCATTAGGTGGCTCATCCAGTAAACTCACCGCTCTAGTGTATGACCTGCAGCTTTCCATGCATAATTGACAGTGATGTTTCTGTGGAGGGACAGATTCGATTGATGGGGAAACTTGTGTCCTGAGACGCTTGTGTTATTGATGGTTAGTCAGACATCTAAGGTCTTCCTGCACAAATCTGCATATCAATTTTCCTAAATGAGTCATTTTTGTGTTAGCACGACTAATATGCCACATGTGAAAATAAGTAGTGACTGATACCATATTTCTGATTCAAACACATGCTCATCTGTGTTCTCCTGGACTGATAGCTGAGTTTGCAGCGGTAAGTAAGGCTTGGGAACCTAACACGGAATTCCAACTTTCAAGAGAAGCGTGAAAAGCATAATCCTTTGCATAATCCCCTGACATTTAAAGGACATGTGTTCAAAGAGATGGACTGGACACAGAAAGCAATATCATAGGACTATTGATCAAAATGTTTTACTATTCTAAATTATCCATTTCTTTTGAGACAAAAACATAACCTTAATAATAAATCATATCTATATTTTTTTTTTATTCATGTAGTTTTGCTTTTAAATTTACAGATGATTCTGCAGTTTGTTGATGGCTGTAGAAGGTGACGTATCCATGTAAATAAATTCACTGCACTTTTGCACCTGTAATCCAGCATGTGCAAACTCTACTTATTTGGAGGCGTGCTGACAACACCCTTTGGCGGCTTTCGATCCCTAATAGCTTGACAAAGAGAAGCTGCACAAGGTCAGCGTTTCCAACGCTTTCACCCTGAAGTGCAGTTCAAAATTCCACTTAATCCCTGAATAATGAATTTCAAATGAAGAAAATGTCAATGGACAATGTATGCCACTTACTAAAGATTCAGTGTTGCATCCCTGCATTTAGATTAGTTGTGCTGCAATCAATTCAAATAGCCCGTGTAAATGAATGCGAGAAAGTTTGATTTCTGTGTGTGTTCCTGTTTAACATGAATATTTCTGTGTGCGTGTGTGTGTGTGTGTGTGTGTGTGTGTTTTGCCAATGATTTTTTTTTTAAGTATGGATATCTGTGTGCCCTTTGCAGATAAAAATAATTGTCTTTTTTAAAGTATATTTTTTTAAAAGAGCAGCAATATCCATAGACAAAAGTTGCAGTAAAACTGACCCTTTTGCTAAAGAGTCAAAAATTGTCTCCTGGGTGGAATTTACACCTGGGTAGTGACTGATCTGTATGCTGCTCCTCCTGGACATGTGGAGTGAAGGTGAGAGATTTCCATATCACCACTGCACCAGAATGCACACAGTGAAGGTGAGAGATCTCCACACTGTGGTTGCTTCAGGACACACGCTGTGAAGGTGAGAGATCTTGACATTGCTGCTTCTCCCTGGGAAACGAGGGGTGAAGGTGATAGGTGCTGATTTATGGTACGCCCGATTCTGTGGACCTCATCTTCAAAATGTGAAGTGCATCAACAAGCCCTTGTCCTAATGAAACAGGCTATTTCTAAACACACAGCAAATCGCCACATGCCAAAGCCCAAAGAGAGCTTGTTTTATCATCGAAAGAGCTCTGCATGTAGGGATATTAACACTATTACAGAACAATATTCATCACTCAATATGTGGGACAATATGGGTATGTTTAATTTGCAAGGAAGCTTCCAATTACCTTGGCATCTACTTAGAACGTGCCTTGTTAGGTAACGGTTTTCTAAAAAGGTATCGTAATTTGATACAATCTAACGAGATGGCATGGACTCAACAGTCTCCATGGTGAATGTTAACTATCTCATGCTCTTCGTGATTTCTAATTCAAAATTATCCATTTAAAGCATTGACTATATGATGAGCAAACTATATGATTTATCGGGGGGTGGGGGGGCAATTTGTGTTTTCCCCAGGATTTGCACCCCCGGTCTAACTATTAGCCACATCATTGTGCTGATTTTCACATTTGAGCTTAAAAAGGTTGACCCTGTGACCCCCATGACAAAAACAAAGACTTAACAACATTTTACTTACACTCCTTTTAGAGACAAATCTGTTGTCTGCTTGCTCCTTTGTCAGACAAACCACAATCATGAAATGGGCTTTCATTTCACCTAGATTGTAAGTGCAATAGTTCATAACTGTTTTAATAGCTGGTAATCAATAGATGAAACATGGTCTGTAACAACCTTCAGATCAATCTGTCTCCCAGCATGATGAGAATGAAAATAGCAAATGCAGTTCTGTCTGTACCATTATAAATGTTACATTTTTGATGATGGAAGGAGGGTGTTGTCAAGGATCCTCTGCTTGCCACAAGCTACAAACCACCAAGAATCAAAGTCAGTTATGTACATGTTTTACAGATGAAAATAAAGTGAGGCCTTGTACATAGCTTGGTTTGTAGAAGTGAGGATCTTCAGCACAGATTAGGCTCTGTAGTTGAGGCATTACTTGCGTGAGTCTGGGCTTTGTCATGAACTGATTGTGACCAAGTCGCCCTTATTGGTGGGGAACAAATGCCCTTAGCCTGAGGGGTAGTATGTGTTAAAGTCAATCAGAGTAACTAGGGTTACCATTATGACTTCCACAAAATTAGAGCATTAAACCTTTTTAAGACACTGACATGACATCTTTACGTATAATTTCATAAAATGGCCCTTAGTTTATCAATTATAGTGTTTTCATGTATTCCTTAGTACAACAATAGCAGCTATGGCTAACACCAGTACCAGAAATAACTGTTATTTTGCTAATCGACAGATGTCATCAGCTAGGTCCACTGTGGAGAGGTTCCAGCTTGGTGTAGAACTTTTCCACCAAAACTCTCCGGATGCCTTCTCAGCAGAGCTTGCAAGGTGCTCGACTACAAAAATTCTTGTCTTTCCTTTGATAACCAGAGCAAAAACTCAGGCTCCATACTGATTAGGCAGAGAAGCCCTGGCAGCCAAATTCATCTTGGTAGACGGAGACAATCCATCCCTTCCCTTGACCTCATCAGTGAGCCTTGGGTACTTACTCCTTCATATGCTGGTAGGACTCCTTGCTTCTCTTTTTCCAGGGCACTGAGTTCTGCCATCACCAGTTTTTTTTTCTTCCACTCATTTGATTATGTCTGAACAGAGGGTGATGACTGCAATGTCCATAGCAGGTCAGCATGCATCTCCTAGATTCTGGCCCAATAAAGTTGTTATAGGGGCCTCCCACCTGCTGGTGGCAGCCATCTTTTTCCTCTGCTCTTTCTTGAGGATAATAAGAGTTAATCCACCTGCCACAAAATAGTCATGAACACAAGTTTCATCTCATACATGTGCCTTGTAGACACTATTTGAGTAAATCAACTTAAATGAAGGGATACCTGTCAAAGTATGTGTAAAGTCCTATAAACAAATTGTGTTAAAATCTGTCCTGTGCACATGCAAATACAATTTTGCAATTTTTTTGGTGAATTTTAACAATTCTTAATATTAATTAAATCATGCACACCAAATTGTCATCATCAAATAACAAATAAGATGTGTTTAATTATTAATTCATATGAATAACAGCCTCATAGCACAACTTTTATAGCCACTAAGAGCTAAACCTCAATTCAATTATCATTTGAATTATTCATTGTAAATCATAACTTATAAATGCATTGAGTTGACTATGAAAGGCAATGCAACACGATCTCATTATCTGCTCAAATAGAAAAGGTTGATTAAAGATGTGCAATGTACTGATGATGATCTTCTTTATCTGAGTACAAAATGGCTGCAGTCTCACTCTGTGAGAGGTTTTAAATGCAATAAATAAATACATACATAAATAAATAAAAATGATGTGCATCATTAGCCACAGAATAATGGAAAAAAAATGGAGATGGAAAAATTGAGGAAAAAATGTGAAAATAGGAGGAGATCATTTTGATGAAATAATGTTGACAGTAACGATTTAAAGGTGACTATAATTCCCACTGCAGGTAAGGTTAATGTCTGATCAACACCAGAGTTATTAAATTATGTCTATTTATGTGCACAGCAGAATCACAACAAGCACAAATGCAATTTTCTACATTATGATTATTATCCACAATGTAAAATGTATCTCCTACTTTGTGCCTATTCATTATCTGAATCCCACATTTGAGCCTTGTGTGGTCAGCCTGGCACAGAAAGCCTCCCCATTCCATTATCAATGGGCAAAGAGGACGGTGACAGACAGGCAAACAGACGGATGGCTATATGTTTGCCAGAAACAAACTAGAATAAGGTCTTTTTTACTTGGACTTCCAATAATGTAACAGGGTAGAAGGATTGGTTGATGCTGTTGATAAAGATGCAGAGCTTCCAGAGATGCTAGCACTCACCTCCAGAGAAACTGTGATGGACACATGGCAGACTGTATGAGCCTGAACTGAATGTGGATGATGCTACATTATCAGTGATAATGAGTTTACATTATTAGAAAGCTTAAGAAGCAGGGTTCAATTCTGGCAATTGCTGTATTGCTCACTACAGTAACATACATACAGTTTTTTTTGTTTGTTTTTTGTAAATGCTTTTCTGTTCATGTTGTAATTCAGTTACACTTTTAAAAGCATTGTTTGATAAATGAGATATACAGTGCATTCGTTTTTTATGTGAACTTAAAATACACAAATTCGCTTTAACGCCCCTTGAAACACGATTCAAAAATTATCGCTTTACGCAACATTTTAACGTGAGTGGTATCTTTTAAATAATGTAATTTAATATTAATAGTTAATAATATTTGAATTGGCAAAAGAAATTACGAGTGGTATGTAGTGTACAGCATTTATTTAGCAGAAATGTAATTATATACAGTACCATTATCCTACATCCCCTTTACCAATACCATATCCACTCTCTCTCTCATAGATTCCCACTAGTTCTTGCTATTTGTTTTGCGAATTAGTTTTTAGAACTGTCTAAGCAGAGCACAAAGACTCGTGCTTGTTAGAGTCTTTTGTGAGTTCAGATTTCAGATTTCTGTGAAAAGATGTCAAACAAAACTACACCTGGAATGACAAAAGATAAATGATTCAATAAAATAGTTTGATAAATATTAAAATGCATATATGTTAAATCTCAGAGACAGCCACAGATATTGGACACACATACATAGAGAGTACTAATCACATCAGTAGAAAGCCTGATAAAAATATTAATATTATCAATTATTTTCTATTTAGTTTAGTCAATTGTTGAATCGATTATTGGATTAACTTGGCTGTATTTGAGTAGAAAAAAAGGCATTCCTCATTCATTTGCTTTGGAGGATACTGGTTCTTGCCACTGAACAAGCACAACTGCAGGTACATAGCCTCAGGTAATAGATATATGTCATCATGGAATTTCAGCCCTTTTGGATTGTCCTTTATCCAGCAGCTGACTAGTACCTGCAAGCACTAGAACCACTGACTGCAGCCAAGAAATATATGGGTCCAGAGAATTTTAATTTGAGATCAAATGATATGATTTGAGTCCTGCACTACCCTTTACACAAACACACACACACACACAACACACACACACATGCACACACACACACACACACACACACACACACACACACACACACACACACACACACACACACACACACACACACACACACACACAGAATTAGGGTTACTATTCATACCATTGCCAGTTATAAACTCATTAAGTTTAAGCACTACTGAAGGCATTTTTGAAAAAAACTAAATTAATAATAATAATAATAATAATAATAATAATAATAAAATCTTTTTATCCACATTGTTGGTCCATTTCTTAATAAGTAACTGATGAAACAACTAAAATGTGTTGTGCATCCTCCACCCAGCAGGTGTTGCTAAATCCATGTTTTGTCTGTTCCCAATCATAGACACTTCTTCGTAACCTCTCTGTCTGTAATAAAAGACAATGCAACATACATAAACACATTAGCCTCTATGATACTACATATTGCGCAATGGTTAAAAATGAAAATGGTAAACAAATTTACTGTTTGTTGCATGTTTATTTTTATTTTTTCTTCTGCATTGTAAAAGCATTATTGCTGCAGAAAAGAAAATGAAGCACCAGTAGTGTTGCGATATGATGATGAAAGAAAGTCTTGCTGGGAGGACAGCGTGAGAGAGAGAGCCAATCACAAAATGAAAATCCCTCCATAAAGGCAAACTATAATTGGATTTCACAATTGCCTTCAGTTGCATATTTAAGTTGCTTTCCTGTTTGTCTGATAATCTCAGACCATAGAGTATTGTTCCCACCATCATTATAGCCACATTAGCAAACTCTAATGCTGATGAGAAGCTGCAAAATTAGATTAATGCCTCTGTGGTAATTGGATGAGGGAGGTGATGAGGGAGAGAAAAGTGCAGTTACACCAAACAATAATGCATCTATTATAAGGCCTACATTTATATGGAAATATTGAAAAGCACACTGGATTATTCTATGTAAAATATAAAACCCATTGAAAAAGTACTGTTGGGCAATGAAGTCACAACCCTGTTAAAGTGATTTGCGGTCAAATAAATAGAATACAATTTATGTGCCTTAATGCTCTTAAGGAAGACCTTCTAATTGTCACTTCTAATGGAACGTGATAAAGGAAAAGAAGGAATAGCCGGCACAAATAACATTGAATATGTGAAAAAGTAATAGTCATTATAGCTGGACTATTTCCGCATATAAACCTTTTTTTGATACACAAATTGTGGACGTGCTATGGGAGTCTATTTAATTGTGGATAGTTGTGGCACTGCTCAGGACTCTTGGACCAGGTGCTAACCAGTCCTGCTGACATGCTTATTTTGAAAGGCTGCTCTACAGGAAGTCCACACAGAGACAGGATGTGGCAGGCCGAGTGCAGAGTTGGTAGGGTCCGGTTTCAGTGGGACGGAGCTGGCATGACCCCTTCCTGCTGGCCTGCAGCTCCCAGCATCCCACCATACGATTCTTCCTGGGCATCTGGGAGTAGGCGGAGACACAGAGAATGGGGCTGTCAGCATGCTGGTGTTTAATACACGCTAATGCACACACAGACATTCTTGTACACACAGAAGCATGCAGACACATGCAAGCACACACATTTACTATAACAAATACAGCAGACATATATAAACACACACATACACACACACACACACACACACACACACACACACACACACACACACACACACACACACACACACACACACACACACACACACACACACACACACACACACACACACACACACACAAGCATGTATTCTCACTTCCACACACTTAAATAGATATATATATATATATATAATTGTGAGTAAGTGTGATTGTATTTACACATATACAATCACACACATACATACATACATACCACAGGCAATACATGCACAAGTTTCACTGCACATAAAAATATTCAAGAGTTATAACATCATGGAAGGAAAGCATGCACCCAATGATACTTGAGGCCAGATTTATCAAAGTCTGATTGCACAAGCAAATTTCAGTGACTTGATTTGTGATTGGAGTAAATAAACTACCTCAATCAATCATATGCTAGTATTTGAAAAACAGTTTTGCATGTAAAAAATATATAGTTAATCAGGCCCTTGGTCTTAACTGCATGCAAGTATGGCATCTTTCCTTACATATTGCCAGAGGCTCAAATACTCATAGCAAACAGCAATACCTGTAAGAGAGAAAAGACAGAAGTGGTGATTTGGAAATCATTGGCATTATATCAATGGGTGATTTCAAACCCACATGGTCAAAACTGAACTCTCTGCAGATGGCTGATGGGATAGCTGCTCCAAGAGCTGCAACAGCATCGATGAACTCCGATGGCAGTGGATAATAGGACTGTGGGTAAGTACAGAGCTGAGAGTGGGAAGCAGTAAGCTAAAGCTTGTATTTTAATATAATAATTTAAAAATGCCCTCTGATTCAAAGCTAACTAGGAACAATTATATATGCAACACAGCACCTCAGCCTTCACCCAATCAAATCAATGCTGAATCCAAAAATAAAATAAACAGCAAAAAAACAAAAAAAAACAAAAACAAATCAACACACTGACACCCGTATTCTGGAACTCCTGGCTTGACAGCTGTCACTGTATTTGCAGATAAAGATTAACAGCTCCTCCGTCTTCTCTCTGTCACGGATTTCCTTTAATGAGCTAAAAGAGTATCAGCCTGAGATTATGGAAATGTTGTCTTTCGATGTGCAGATGAAAGTTTCTTATTCTCCAGAATGCTGATTCTCCTTTCTCATTGTGAAGCAGTGGGGGCACAGACAATGACAAATATAAAAAAAAAACATATATACTGTATGTGTGTGTGTGTGTGTGTGTGTGTGTGTGTGTGTGTGTGTGTGTGTGTGTGTGTGTGTGTGTGTGTGTGTGTGTGTGTGTGTGTGTGTGTGTGTGTTTATGTTTGCAATTGTGTTATTCAGTTATTTATTTATTTGACAACGTGTTGACAGCATCTTTTAGAACTAATTACACTGTCATTCTTTGAACCCTACAAGGCTGATAAATATGATATGCTAATATGATATTCTAATTATGACTATATTTAGTCTACCAAGTTTGTGTGAAGAAAGCAGACAGTAGTTGCAGTTGCTTATAACTTCAGTAAAATGTGTTCGGTGCCTTCCTGCATCTGTATCCCACATTCTGGCTGTCAATTCATCTTTGGACGTATAAACCCAGGTCCATAATGAGGAGAAGGCTCAATGATTAGCAAAGAGGACCATGATGAGTCCCAAATAAGCATGTAATTGGACTTGTCCAACTCCCTTCACTTTTGCTCAGACACGCCTACCTTCTAGGTTAATCATTTCTAGAAACAATTTCAGAACAGAATCAGGAATGACCAGCTCATAAAGCAGGTTTTATATATGTTACATGGGTCATTGCCTCCTAGTGGGTCCTGGCACTGGCTTTATTATGTTTGCTGCTGATGTTGTTGCCTGGCACTGGATGATGAGGACTGGTTTATTTGGCCATTTCTAACAAGGATGTTGACAAGACTTGAGTTGGGAACATATCCTTTTCCAACTCATCTGCCAATTCCTCATCTGGATCAGAAATGATCTCAAGACTGGTCCTCATTTTCAGACCCTTCCTCCTCTACTTCAGTGTCCCAATCAAGGTCAAGGGCTTTCACTGCTGTGATCAAGGATGTGCTCCAGAGCCACCTGGGCTGTCATCATTCTGCTCATATTGCTCTTTTTTCATTCTCTGAGAGCGAGCAGATGCTGCTGCAGCACAGTATAATGTTTTTAGGACCTCCATGCAGAACTCTTCTACAGTTTTTGCCCTTCCCTTCTCTGCAGAATGTGGGTTGAACTTTAAAGTGTGACATGTAAGGTTCATTGGAATGATAATGTGTATGCATCTTCTCAAACAGGGAGAGGGAGGGGAAGATTTGGATTCTATGTTTTGTATAGGAACAAACTGCGCTTGTGTATGCGTGTGTGTGTGTGTGTGTGTGTGTGTGTGTGTGTGTGTGTGTGTGTGTGTGTGTGTTTAAGTGTGTGTGTGTGTGTGTGTGTGTGTGTGTGTGTGTGTGTGTGTGTGTGTGTGTGTGTGTGTGTGTGTGTGTGTGTGTGTGTGTGTGTGTGTGTGTGGTGCATGATTGAGAGATCTACACATCAAGCTGGATTTAGTATACTGGAAATTTGTCAGACACATTAAGAATACATAGGTTTACAACTGACCAATCAGATCTATCCCCAGGCTTCAATAACTCAGTGACAACAATTTTTTGTTTTGGTTAGAACACTGGAGAAATAAAACACAAACAATGTGGTACAGCATCTTAATAATATTAGAAAGTTTGTTTTGGTTTGATTGAAGTGTGTATACCCTTACATGACTTGCACTCTTGCAATGCACACTGAACAAAAACAATTCACCATGTCCCCAACATACTCCTAAATCACATACAGGCACAGAGTGATGCCCTGAGCTAAAAGCTTTTTAAAAAAACTCCTGACATAGCACAACAAACAGCCTTGGGCTCCCTTGTGTTTTCCTGATAAAAGTAGACATGATGTAATATGTCTACATAATAATTGAAGTGAATGAGAATATAGTTCCATTGTTAACCATGATCACATCATTAATATTCATGGAGATGACTCTGAGAACCCAAGTTAAACAAAAAATAACAATGGAAAGTACAGGGATGACAGCATTCCGAGCTCTGACTCATCGACAAGGGAGATTTTAGCTCTGTGGATTTTAGTTCTTTGGCTGCTTTGTACTCAGATACCAAATAAAGCCAACTGACTCACTGTGTGGGCACCAGAGTTGTTTATGTCTACGCACATGTTTGTGTCCTGTGTCTGCTAGCAAGATAGGCAAAGTGAAAGGTACTTCATTACGATCATAATCTTATTTAAGGGTCGAGAGTGGGGTTTAATCCTAATCTTTAATATGAAATTATTATTTTTTTCATTATTTTATTTTTTTCAAATGTCACACATTTTCAGCATCAATGTGAAAGTCACAAAATGAACACAAATCAAATGTTAGCTGGTGTTTTGACGTTGGTTCTCTAGTTGCTTAAAAAGCTATATATCCAGCTGCAGTGCTACGAGGTCATGCAGTCAGTCTGTCCTGTGAGGTCTTGTGGTCTAGCTGTTATGTGACATCACGTGGTTTACCAGTGCAGTGACGTCATTAGTCAGTCTTCCCTGTGAGGTCATCTTATTTCCTATTGATTGAGGTTACCTGATCTAGTTTTCCACTCAAATCATGTAGTTTACCTGTGCAAGTTCATGTTGTCAGGCTGACTTGTGAAGACATGGGGATGATACTACTCTGCATACGCCTGGTTTGGGAAATGTGCCTTACTACACCACAGCAACAAAAATGTATTTTTAGTTTCTGGACAGCATAGGATGTGTGGATGTGTGAGAAGTGCTGGCAGACGTTATCCCCATCACAGCTGCTATCCATCCATTAAATCCAGAGAACGCACTGTTTTTTTCCCTACTGGTCTCTGTTGTTTATCTCTAGAGACCAGGGTGACCCATTTGCAGTGAATGCTATGCATTTGATGTAAGATATAAAAAAGAGGACATTTTAAAGTGTACAGTCTCTCCAAGGCTTGACACACAGTTTTGCATCTTCCGCAGTACCCGATAAAATACGCAGAAACCAATTCCTAGAGAAGCTCAAAGACAGAAGTCGAGGCAGAGCTATTTTGCTGCTTTTTTCAGAAGATGGCCACTTCTGGGGACCCTTCATCAGGACACAATCCCTGAATGTTCACATTTGTGTGAATATCCAGGGATATGAACATACTTTGTCTCAACTGAACTTGATTACTGCCTTATTTAAACCTGTCCTTCTGCCTGAGTTGCTGTGAAGTGTTGTTAAGAGAACTTGAGTGTAAACCATGAGTTGTTTGTGTTGTATCCTGCCTAGTTTATATTTTTGCTTTCTTTTGTTTTAAGTAACACTGTGCTGTCCTGTTCCTGTGCTTGGTATCTATGCTAAAACTTGTGCACTTGCATTTACTCCTGCCTCCAAGTCATCCTCTTTGTAACAAATATGCCACATAAATACATTTATTATGAATATAACTGTAAGGAAAAAATATAATACCTGCTTAGTGTTCTTGGATGGTCACCTAATACAAACAAACCAGTTTCATGATCAAGGGGGTTTAAAGTCAAGGGGAGTTGATTGGCATGCCTTTTCCTGAATGACCATGTGCTTGCCTTCCACACCACACCCTTTGTCCCTGATAACGTGGGAAACGGGTGTAAATGCAAGACTAGATTTGCGTGTTGGTTTGTGTGAAACAAACTGAGTATGCCTTTTATTTCAGTATTTTATGTCAGGTTTTGGGAGTAAAGCTTGAACCTACCCCATTCTATTTTTGTAATTGATCTGCCTTTCTTTTACCCAGTATGTTTCATACTGTAAACATACAGTACTTTTTTGCTTTTTTACTAATTTCTTTTAACCCTAATTTTGGAGTTAATTGGAGTTACAAATGAGCCTTACTTACAAGAAGGAAAAAATCCCTACAAACACCCATTCAATTGTCATGGCAGGTTTACTCTTTAAATCACTTGTAAGGGAAAAATCTTTGCACAATTTTCTTCTATGCTGTAATGCAGACACAAGCTTTTCACAATCATGTGACTTCAGCCTGCTTGAAAGACATGCCATTTTTGCAGTCTACCTTCAAGAATAGTTGTGCATGCAGTATGCAGTTCCATTGGGAACTCCTCACTGTGTCCTCATCTTATACTGCTCGCTCTTCAGCTGGACTGCTAATTATGCAGTGGCAAGTGAGGTGCAAGTCTATGTGGCTTGACCAGAGCTCTCATTTAAGGAAAGAGTTTTTCTGCTCCATTCTAGCCTGGGGATTTAGAGGAAACAGGATTAGTTATCTACATGTAAGGGACACTACTTCAGCCTGAAACTTGGTGAGAGAAGATGTCAGTCTTTGAAAAAAGGTGAATCTTGGGAATGCAAAATTATTCCTGGGACCCAGCCAAGCAAAACCAAATTACCTGCAGTGTGAGAGTGTCAGACACTAGCCTTTTTGGTATTCAGTAAGGTCACATGGCAATACCCCCCCCCATTGATTTAAGAATGGTGAAGCCAAATCTTCTATCTCATTTGGGTCAACTCCCATTTTCTAATAACCTTGCCTAACAGGTGGATTATTATTATGTGTGGGCCATACAATGTTTTTGTTCAGTAAATGTAAGCCCTAATTGAAGGATTATAAACACAGGCAAAGGTTGAGGCAATATTTCAATAAAGCCGTTGTTATATTAACACCTACCAAAGGCTTCCAGTAAACCGCCAATCAATGACAATTTAAATAAAAATGGCAGTCTAATAGTTTCAGAGTGCTGTCAGTTCAAGCAGTGCAACTTCTCGATAGTAACATACTGTATTTTATACAAAATAAAAACGCACAGTATCACATCCTTTGATGTGACGAAATTGGCATATTTGAATGCTTCAAGTCACTTCTTTTTGTTTTTCTTCCCGGCAAAGGCTAGTGTTATTATTTATGCACCTCAATATTGGTAGGACCAAGATGAGGATGTGATGTTCCAATTCGTCTGAATGCTGAAAGCATGAAGACTAACTAGTGTTTTGGAAGGCTCCAAAACAACTAGAAGAGCCTGGATGATTTAATTAGTGTTGGCAAGATTTGTGAATATAAAGATAAGCAGAGGTAAAAATTGGTTTTGAGATAAAAAATAAAATCTGACTTTTTTGTGAGTTTGTGTTTGTTTTCAGTTTTGTTTTGTTTTTGTTTTTTTTGGTATAAAAATGATGTACATTTTAACTGCAGTCATGAATGGAAAAGTTGTGAGTTCCTACTTGAAGGCGAGCCTTCAAAAGAAGACTAATATGATTCAGTGCAGTATCTTTTTCAAACATACAGAACTTTGGGGAGCCTGTTTGCACTTTCTTTTCATCTAGCTTTACTTCCCAATTAAATATGCTTTTGTTCACTCTCTCAGCCTGCCTTGTCATTTCAGTTAATCTAAAGTAAATGATGAATAGTGTGAGGCCACAGTAAGTCAGATTTAACTGCTACCCTTCCCTGTCTGTCTCTTTATTGAGTAACAGTAGTAAGGTGAAGGGCATGCTAAATTAATACACTCAAAAAGAAAGTTTCCCCCTAAAATTCCCACAGGATAAAGCTGAGACTGAGGATGATTAGATGTATTCATTTTGACACTCATGAGATTTCATTCTAGTTCAGTCCAACTTCCCAACTTACATGAAGATTCAAGTGGAGGGGGAAAGAATACAGCAGTCTTCCTAAAATGCACAAAATTTAAACACTCAGTCAATGTAATAAAACATCCAAGTTCAGGAGAGGTTGTTTAATTAAATAGTTATATGCGATACACTGATTATGTTTATTTGGTTATGGTCAGAGTAACCATATCAACAGTAAGATACATGGAGTATTGAACTATAAAGTCATGTACACATCTTAATCTCATTGCACATGTCGATTAGGGCATCAATCAGATGTCACAGAATTTACAATTGCAAGAAGCCAATAAAAACGGCAACAAATCATAAATGAGAGAGCAGCATAATTTTGCCCTTTGTGGGAGAATCTGAAAGGTAGTGGTAAGACATTTAGTATATAATGGCACAACTCAAATAATCAAAGTAACCACAAGAAGCATGCAAAATGGGATTCAATGTAGTTGCTGCACATATATTAATCGGAGGAATGCGTTACACTGATTACCGGCCATAATCAGATTATTGATTTACTTTTAAACGTTGCTTCTGACATTTAATAATACTACTACAATGACAATTACTGCTACTACATTTGATGTAATGCCGGAGCAAAAACACATTATTCACACAAATGGCACAATCCATGCTTTTTTCAGATAAGATTTTCTCAGCACAGCAACCTGCTCATGTATTTATGCTTGCTGTGGTTGTTTCAAGTGGTAATTACACTCCTTTAGTGTCATTTACAATAACCATTTTGTATGACAGTTGAAATTTGTCTTTTCGTAATTTTACTGAATGTCCTATATACTTCGTAATTGTAAAAAAGGGGAGGAAAAACTGTCCAGTAATGCTATTCTGTTATAAATGCTTGTACTCTCTTTGAAATAATTCATGAAAAAAAAAAACTGATTAATATGTATTTGGGAATATATTATATTGATTCATTTGTTAATACTAGCAAATGGAATTGATGAAAGCCCTAATGAATGTTACCATCTCTATTTTTCTCACACTGAAGATTTGTTAAAGTAACAGCAGTACTACCTGAAAACTGACAGAAAAACCAGCTGAAAAGCAAAAAAAAATAAATAAATAAATACCTTCACACATTGCATCAGCAGAAAATGAGAGGCAAAGGATTTAAAAAAGAACTACTGCCAAGTTTGTTGAATCTCAGAAAATTATTTAACGTGTACAGCTGAAACTGGATTGCAATATGCTAAAATAGCAGCCTTCCTGTGGAGTAGTGCACACATTTGATACAGTGTGCACATTTTGCTTTTAGCAGCAAAGCAACGCACTTAGCTTTAGATAGATCCAATTTAGGAAAACACTGTTTTGTACTATGATGAAATCTATCGAGTATGTATCTAATAATGTTTATAATTACAAATAAAACTTAACTATGTTGTTCATGATAATTTTTCAATAGACAAAAGAGCCAATAGTAATGGTCTTACAGATAGCAAAAGAGATGGTGTTGTATATCCTTATGTTAAAGCAATTCTGCTGTTATTGAATTAAAATACACTTTACTGACCAGGTGCAAGCAGTCCAAGAATTATGTAGCCCTTGCTACCCTCAAGAGGGGTCATTACTTCACTGTTGAAGCAGAATAAGGATAATACGTATTAGAGAAATACATCCAGTGGCATATCAAAGAAAACAAACAGCTAGTTGATGTTACAAAGTTTGATTTCTCAAAATGTAACAGTTCAAATGTGAAAACAGATTATTCTGTGGTATATATGCATATTTATGATTTTTCCTGAACAGGTGGAATTCCGAGCCCAAAACTGGAGGATGTGCTTCAGACAGAGATAGCTCTCCTTGCCTCACATCTGTTGCTAAACGTCTCCTCCTGGTTCAAAAGTGAATCTTTTCTCATACTCTTCATCTTCCATTTTACACAGAATCTCTGAATAATCTCTGAATGTCTTCTTTTCCCCACAGATTCTGTGCTTGTTTTTTGTGTTTTTCTTGCAGCACAGTAAAAGGGCTTTATCCACAACAGTGAGTTATGAATAATGACAGTGTTGTTTTAAAAAAAGTGTCATGAAGTTCCTCTATTCTGTATCTGTAATGAAAAGAAAAAGAATTTCAACACAATGGCTCGAGAAGGGCATCTTTTCCTTTGTAAACTCTCATGGCTCAAGGTGCCTTTTGTGTTATTTTATATTATGTTTTTTGGTTTTGATGGATATCACACAAAACAAATCCATACTTTATTCAAAGTCAATGGCATAAATACCTTAAAGTAGAGTTCTGAAATGTTAAAAGACTGAATCTCAATAATTCTTCTTAGACTGAAATATATCAACTTTACTTACTTTAGTTGACATTCAGTTTTGATGATAAAATTTGATTTTCTGTGACTTTTTAAAAATTGTCTCTGGCAGAATTAAATCGAAGTCTTCCATTAAACGATGGTGTTGTAATTTTCAGAGACAATTACAATTGCATGCCTTGGAGATTACTTATGTTATCATGATGTATTTGTAAATTGTCTGTGTTGGGAAAATGTGTGCGCCTTTTTCTTCCTTCAGTAGCAAGCGTGTCAGACAAGGTGAGACCCCAATATCAGTTGTTGTGAATTTGGAATGACAGCAGCTAATGGGGTCATGTCTGTATTTTAAAATAAATAATATTTCATATTTCTGTGCTCTGAAAATTTTAAACCCCTTCTTTTGCAAATGATATGGTGACATCTCTCAATGACAGAAAATGTGTCTTTTTCAATTCAGAACAAAATATGTAATTTAAAATAACTGTGGGGATGGGTCATGGCTCCAAAAAATTACACAAAACAAATTGCAATAAAAAGTGACAAAAAAAAAAAAATCTCTTCCCATCTTACAGATGGAATGAAGCATGAAGAAAGAGGAGGTGCCTCTTTTATTATGGAACATTAGTTCATGCACCATTTTAGTCCTCTCAATCATCCTTCACTTATAGGATAGCATGGCTTGTTAGACTGTTTCCATTAGGCTGAATTATTGGTAACACCTCAGTTTGGGTAGGGCAAAGAGATGCTAATAAACACATGCATTAGTTGTGTATATTAATTACAAATTGCTTATTAATCATTATATATAATTTGTTTATGTGATGGTGAACATTAGTAAATTACACTATCTGTGGCTAAAGACAGGCAGATCATGGTAACCACGATTGCCTGCCTTCGTGATTGTCTGCGCCAAGTCAGAGTACATCTAAAAGACTGATATGAGAGCTAGATCAATCGCTAACAGTGACCAATTGTGGTTAGAAAGTCAAACTTTTGTCAAGCTACCGGTAATTTACTAATACAAACAAATAAATGAGCACATCATGCATCAATAATTTGATTACTAATGATAATAAATTGCTTATTAATGTGTTTATGAAACATGTCTTGCGTTACCCAGACTACAGCATTGACAAATTATTTTATTCTACACAGAGTAATTTGTGCCTTTCTTACAGGAATACAACTGCTCATTGAGTTCATTTTGAGGTCTTTTACAATCCCTGAATGAGGGCAGTTTTAACTTTAATGTTTTTGGTGATTTTACCATTTACTACTGCTAGCTAAGCTAACATGTTACAAAACATGCCTGACATGTGCTGTTTCTGAAAGAATATCCATTTTTGTCCAGCTAGAATTTCATACATTGTTGGATATTAGAATATTGATTTAGATGAGATTGTTCCAGACATGAGTTGTATTGCATAAGTTGCAATAAAGAAAGCACATCTGTATTAGTGTCATCTGATACAAATCCGACACTGCATTGGAAAGTAACATAATTAATTGGTACATTTAACTCAGTCAGGATACATATACATAACTAGAGAACTGCATTACTTTTGACCAAGGCATGTTAGCCATGGTGCAAATGCAGGTGGTTTATAAAAGAAAAGGGAAACAACACAGCAGATTTTGTATCGGATATAAAGTTATCTCTCCAGAAAGGAAAAAAAAAAAAAAAAAAAAAAAAACAGAATGGCTTCTGGAATCATAATCATACTAGGGACAATGTGACCTGCATACTGCTGTTAGAGTCATGGGTAAACATAACCACAGCTCAGTAAACCCAATCCAGAGAGGAAATGCTGTCTCATTGGATCAACAACAGCCCCATCCAAGAATAGGTGCTAGAGACATGGTGCTAGGGATTACAGATAATTAATCTCAAATAATTTTTCATGTCTAGAAACATTTTACTTTTACTGCACCATGGTAACCAGAAAAAAAAAAAAAAGTGGAGCTAGACAGAAAATGTTGTCATTTATTCTTACTGAAAATGGTTTTCAATATTCATTGTTCATACCTGTAATGTTTAACTCAACATTTAATTCTATAATTATTATTTAAAAAGAATAGGAGGATGTATATTTTATAAAGATTTTTGGAAATTATACAATCAAATGCTGAAATGTGATGAACACAGAGGCAGAGGGAGGGGTTCCAAATTCTCCTCCCATTTGGCATCTGTCAGTGTTCTTGTTCCCTCCCAAAGCCAGTGGGAGACTATAGGACCTTAGGAATCATATAAACCTGAAAGTATTATATGTATATGCACATGCAGGGTAGTTCATGGTGTGGTTTCCTTGGTGGGTAAAACTAGCTGACCTCTACACCTCTATGCCTGCATCTCTGTTTTGCTTATTGAGATACAATGTGCATGATGTGGCTAGTCTAGAGACCCCACTGACACATGTTGCAGTGAAGTACTGAAAGGCACTCTTGATTGCACCATAAGCTCTGCTTTGAGATTCTTAAAGTAACATGCTTACAGGCCTTGATCTTTCCTGTACTCTAGTCAATAGGCTGGAGAATAATGTTCTCCAACAGGCATGTAAAGGGTTAAAATGTCAGAGGAAAAATACCCATAATCCCAATATTGCAATGAAAAATGAGTTCATTATTCATGGTTCCTTATCAGGTACTCAAAATTGTGTTACTATGTCTGTCATTGTTCTTTCTTTAGCTTGTTTGAAAAGGCAGACTTGAATTAAATGTAAAGAACTTCTGCTGTGACCCAATGACCTCTCCAAACACATCCATCAATTCATCTAATGAGTTGCATTTTGGTCAACACCACCTTCTTCAGGACCCATCAATGTGTGTTCTTTTCTTGAAAAAACAGTTACAACAGACATACAAAACGAAGCTCTAGAAATAGTAATAATGAGGTGACATTTTCACCTGGGAAGATACAAAATGAAGGAAATGAGAGATGAAAAACAAGCAATTTTCGTCAGTCTGCATCTGTGAATTGTGTAGTAGAGTGGTAGGGTCACAGGCAGAGGCAACAGTTTGTAGGTGCAATATTGGTCATCTAGGTGGGTGGGGGGGGGGGGGGTCACATGTATGGAAAAAAAACAAAAGCAAAAAATGTATTCCTGAGCAGACAACCCAAACTCATGGTGTTACATATCAATGAAGTGTGTATTACTGTGTATGTATGCCGACCTGCATGGGTGATGTGTTCTAGAGTTACATGGTATGAACAAAATTGTTTGACTGCTCTTACAGAAGGATGATCACTTAGGGTTCACCCTATTCACTTCACATGCAAATATGAATGCTTTGCTAATGCAGAGAACACATCATTGGATGCACAGTGTGATGCAGCGTGAACACGTTACATGTTAAATACATTAATAGATTTTTATACATGCAATGCTTTTTTGTAATTCCTTCAGGAGAATGCACACATGTATTATTCATACATTAACATTCATGCATTGCTTGTCTTCATGGAATCAAATTAACACATTGTTAACTCTGAGGCTACTTAAATATGCCGACCAGACACCTAGATACGAGTGACTTTTTTCCCTATTTGTTCTGTCTTCAACAAGACCAAAAACACTTCAGCTTACACCTCAGCAAGGGAACAATTAATCTCTTTCTGGTTATTATGGTATAAATATTTTGGCAATGTATAAAAGAATGTGCAATGTCTACAAAGAGTGCAATCATCTTATAATGACTTTAAATAAAAAAGCTGCAGGCTTCATTGAAGAAGTAAGAGTAAGAGAGTAACAAAGAGAGGAGTTTGCTGATGCTTACCAAATGTCCTCCAAAGAACAAAAAACTTGTTGGAGCCACCTGAGGTTGTTGTATTTTCATTACCTGCTTTTTCACCTGTATCAGGCCAAATTAAGAGAGCCTCTCCTTCAAAGTATTTCCCCCTTCCAGTCACACATCAGTGCAACTTATGAAGAGATAAAATGAGGCTGAAAATGTTTTGTTGCCAGAGCACTTATTTAAAACTACTGGTAATGTTCTTAAAATGGTTCCACCTGGTGAGAATTTTAAAGCTGAGGGTTTGCACTGTCTTCATCCCACAATACATAATGGTCATTATAGGAATACTGTTATACTGTTAGCCAATAATACACCAGGTATACATTGATATCTACTTGAATGTTGGGCACTTGAAAGGTTTAAAATTAATTTCTGCTACTGCATCAACTTTACTTCAATTTAACAGAGGCATGTGTATGATACTCAAACTGACAAGACTGTTCTTGAAGAGGGCTTACGCAAGTATTCAGAACGCCTTACACAAAATAATATTTCTAAAACATTCATGTTTCCCCACTTTTATGTACTCAAACTGATAAGATCAAACTTGAGGTGAGGGACCTTATGTAAGCAATCAAATCCGCTTAAAGCATTAAGAAAATCACATTGACTACACAGTCCCACTTTCATGGGAAAGATTGAACTTGATGCAAGGAGGCTTATGTAACCATTCAGTATACCTTACATCAGCTATAAGACCTCCATGACAATGACACTGATTCCCATGTAACGGACCCAAACCAATAAGACTGAAACTGAGGTTGAGGACATCATGTGAGCACTCTAAACAGCTTTACGTAAAGCCCTCAAAATTCTTTATCTGGTTATTTAGGCACTCAGAATGGATATCTCATATAGTCACACCTTTCTGTAGTACCTAACTGTGAATTTGTCTACAGAAGCATTAATAACCTCTCATAAAGCATTCCAAAGACCTTCATGACCACTGAAGAAACACCCACAGCTAGGGTAGAAGTAGCATAAATATTTAATAAACACTTTGTAATATACAAATGTTTATAAAAATCCTTGTGAATATGCTATTATTTCTTGCAAGGTGGATTGAATGTCTATGTAACTGACCCACCTTAAAGCTTTTCCTATTTTGCTGTGTGGCCTGCATTTTTCATGAGTTTATAATTGTTCAAAGAGACTAGCACTTGATCTTTTGTATGGGTATGAACACTTATTTTCTGAATTAATTACTTAATTTCAGAAATCTGTATTTGAAATGGCACAAAATAATTAACAAATGCATTCATGCCATCAGTGCAGAGCATTTTACATACCCTATGATATTTCATAATTAAGAATTTCCTCAAAAGCCTTGTTCTGCATGTGAAAAAAATATGCTTGCAAATATGCAAATCTTAGACTAAAATGTCACCTAGTAATATGCTTCTCTAGCAAAGCATAAATAAATGAATGTATATATATGTATTCATTTATATATTTATATACATACACATATTCATTTATATATCTATATACATAGCTACAAGCTGCACCACTTGTTCTGGTGTAGTGTCTTAGCCTACCACAAAAATGCGAGTTACCTGGGATGCGCTGTTGGGAGCAGAGCCTCACCACCAATGAAGATAGCTGCAAGTTCAATGCTCTTCTCAAGCCACCTAATAACCTGAGGATTGCCGAAAAGAGAGGTCCTCAGAAACAACTAACTCTTAGCAGACAAATACAAGTACAAAGCAGGGAAAAAGTTTGTCCTAACATGTCAAGACAGACTTGGGGCTAACGATGCCTAGCTTTCGGCGCTACCTGTTGCAACTTTCACATTAAAGCAGTATTAACAATAATATTTCTTCACTAGCAGGACACCTAACGATAAACCATATTTTAAGATTGAGATTATGTCATTATTATATGACCAAAAGATCAACAAGACAGAAATACATAACTTGACAGGTAGGCTAGCCAGCTGAATAACAATAACCAAATGTTTGTACCATAACCAGCAATGTAGCCATCTTCGGTAATTTAGCCATGTAATAGCCAATGTTATCTTGTTTTGTTGTACAAAAAAATTATTTCAGTCAGATACAAGCAATCAAACACCCTGTATGCAAGCAGCCTACTCATGAGACATATCATGTATTTAAACTGCTGTTAATAGAGAGCAAAACACTAGTGTACTGAATGATCCATGGAGAAAACAATGTCAATGTTAGTGCTCTAACGAACAGAACAACAGTAGCTTTTCAGTCTGCGACAATATCAGTAAATTGAAATGTAATATTTCAAGGTCAATCAATTTCAAACATGGCATTAGTACAACAATAACATTATTTTCATTCATTAAAAGGAAATAGAGGTTCGATTCAACGTAAAAGACCAACAGCTGCCTCCACAAAGAGATGAAAGATGAAAAACCTATACAGTCGTAATTAATACTAATGTCCACACCCACTTCCAGTTTCTGAATACCGAATACAGATACAGATAATTTTGTGGATAAATGAATACAGACACAGATACAAATAATGACCTCTCTGCACACCTCAATATATATACATATATATAAAGGTCCCCCTTTTGCTGCCAAAACAGCCCTGACCCGTTGAGGTATGGACTCCACTAGACCTCTGAAGGTGTGCTGTGGTATCTGGCACCAAGACATTAGCAGCAGATCCTTCAGACTGCAGTCCCAAGACTGTAGTGTGTGGTGTGGAATGGGGTGCTCTGTTTGCTCACACCATTACTCACCAAACTATCAATACGTCTGTGTTTACCTTCAAGAGCCTCTGTAATTACATCCTCTCTGTACCTGGCAAGGCCGAGGTAGTGTTCATAATAAGTTAGACCATGTCTGTTTGGAATAATCAATAGCTCTAATGAACTTATCCGTGGTTGATGGTGCTTGAATTTATTTTTATCACAGACATCTGGTCAATAGGCAAGCAATGCTATTGCTTCTGCAAGCAACAGCATACTGTCCAACAAAAGGATACCATGCAATAATAATAATAATAATAATAATAATAATCATCATTACTGAAGGAGAACCTTTTACAAGATCTAAATATCACTTGACCTTTTTTGGGAATTTTGGAACATAAATTGTGGTGTACATTCCCAAAATTCCAAAATTGATTCGGAATCACCACCTTTAATCAGTACTAATCAAAACAAATTCTCATCCAGACTTACAATATTCATAAATTTACCCATTCTGTAAAAAACAGAGAAATGAAATTATACAGACCACTTTTAATTTGCATATACCAATTATTCTTTGTGTTTGGCAATTGTAGCGGGACCGAAATAGGGCTCCATTTGTCCTAGAGACATTGAACAGGACCATTGTTTAATATGGTGTTGACTGCAGTCTGCATCCAGTGTCTCTTGTGGTTCTTTTTTCTGTTTTCACAAAAAGGTTTTCCAGGAAGGACAAACTCATTTTGACAAGAGGACAAGTGGAAGGTAAACAAATCCCTCTCCCATCCACTGCTCCCCCTCAGGGTAATATGATCTGCAAATATGATTATGGAGCTTTTGTCATAATCACACTCATCAGGAGTTTAATTTCTTTATTTTTTTCCCTCCCTGTTACAGATATGCATTAATAGTGTTCCTCATTAGTGGTTAATAAGATTTCTACCTGTGTGGATTTCCTCCTCCCTGGGAAAGGAGGACATTTTTAGCAATTGACCCAAAGGTGAAACCACACAGCTGCACCAATTACATCAATTATTCATCTGATGTTGATAGATAAGGAAAGAGAAGAGAGAGGCAAAAGGGAGACAGTAATATTTTAATTGCAACAGCTTGTTATGACAGAGATTTAGGGGGAATTTATAATATAAGCAAAAGGTATTGATGACATGTGCAGGATCTCAATGATGGGAGCAGAGAGGGTTCATGAATTCCTTGATGACTGGACTTAGTTTAATAATCAAAATGCTACACCAACATCATTATTAACTGAAATCAGTGAGCCGCTTCTGAGACAGCATGGCTTTGGGCCTAATTTTTACATTGTATATACATTCCAGGAACCATTGCATCCTAATTGTGTGCATTCTCCTGTACACTAGCCTGCAAGCCTCCAGGACAGACTTTATTACAGGAGAAAGCCCATTGCCAAAAAAGGAAAAGCACATCTCTTACCGAGGATAGCTTTTAGCCAGTGGGTCCGTGGCATGACATGGGTAGAAATGTAATGCAATGTTAACCTAAGGAACACTGGCTAACATGAGCCCACCCAGAGGGTTGAAATCAACGCTGAACTGCCACTCCTATCTCCTTGCCATAGTTGTCTGATGGCACATTCAAGGTTTTCACATGTGAGTGTGGAGCCCAGCATGTGCTGTTTTACTGGCTGAGCCAATTTGGAGGAATAGGACTGCTTCTGTAATGAGTATTTACTACCTGGACTTTAGAAACTGTATGATCTTCCAGTGAGATAAATGGGGGGGAGATCAGGCTTTAGTGTACATTTTAGGGAGATCACACATCACACAGATCTGAAGCAGAATAAGTGAAGACCCACTTTGTTTGAAAATTAATTAAATTACCCTAAATTGAGCAGCATATTTTAATTTGCAAGATGATGGTATTTTTCACTCTATACAAAACCACTGACACAATTAATTATAAGTCCCAGAGATTCATTCTGTGTGAGAAATTAAGCAGTGTTCTCTAAAATGGCTGCTGCTCATCTTCAGATCTAGTTTAATCATGGCACACTTCCTGAATTGAGTAACACCGGTTCGCAGCATTGTTTAAAATATGTTCATTCCAACTGATCTAAAATTAACAGCAAAGAGATTAAATGAAATCACTTTTCCAAAAGAAAACTAGATGAGTCCCTTCTCCCTCTTCCCTTGAGTCTCACTTTGCTCTGCTCGGCTTAATGATGACTGCTTAGATCAGACATCAGGGGAAGTCGTAATTGCTGTGATTTTTTTTTTTTTAAATGTGGCTTAAACTAATAAAGCTGTATTTCAACAAATATATATATTTTTTTAAATAGTGAAATCGTGATTAGCATTGACATTCAGTTTAAATGTTTCTCTCAGTCTTTGGTTCATCTCTTTATTCTTTGCATTCTTTTTTTGATTAAATCTGTTCACATTCAAATTAAATCACATTTTACCACAGGAGCCTTTTTTCGGAAATGACTTTGATTTGGACCTATTACATGAGCTTATGCAGTCACCTGAAAAGCTCCCAATTCATTCAGTATAATCAGTCCTATGAAAGGATGACAGTGAATGAAGGTCATACATACTTTTGCATCTGAAAGAAGTTATTTATTTATTTATTTATTTATTTATTTATTTATTTATTTATTTATTTATGGGGCTTTTGATGGCACAATGCCTCAAGACCATATCTAATCACATGCAAAAATTAAAATAACAAGACAACACTCATGACTCACACTTTCCTGCTCATACATAGTAAGTCAAACAAATTTTAATAAATAAATAAAATGTAGTAAGATATTTTCTTGTGATGATCCAGAGAGGTTGTTCTCACCGTTCTGCCAAGAAAAACGAGGCGGGAAGGCCAGAAAACCAAATTCACAAACAAAATTGGAACATTGAGGCCACAAAACTCACCTCTCTCAGTAATGCAGTGTTTTCCTACTGTCAAGCTATCAGCAGCAGTATCTAGTATATAGACTCGAGCTCAGAAAGCCCATGCAAACTGGTGTTCTTCCACAAACAACTTCTCACAGTTCTGCACTCCCACAAAGCAGAGATAACTGGTTGTTTCCAAACCTTCAGTCTGACAGAGAGAAAAAATAAATTAAAAATGCAAACTTAACATTTTTCCCAGCTAATCCTTACAGTGAATGAGCCTACTTTTCAAAAGGATTGTCACTACATTACCTAACAATCATTTACAATAAACTCCTATCCAGAACTACTTACAAAGTGGGTAGAATCAAAGTGCATTCAGCTGATTAATGGTGGTAATAATTCCACATTTCCAGTAGGTATACATAAACAGCATCACTACAGCAGAAATGCAAGTTGGCAGTGCTATTCCAATTTAAAAGATAACTCTTGAATACTAACAATACACTACATAATAAAACATACCAAAACCAATATCATAGCCTTTAGCTATCTTAAATAAAACTGGGGGATATCTAGGACCCTAATCTTAACAATATGAAGGTCAAAGTCTACACAATAGTAATAATTCACAGGATTATTATTTCCTTCTGAGACAATAACAGATAATAACTTCCATAAACAGCCATGGGCTTCCCTTGCCAGAGAGACGGCTACTGTACCCGCCCACTGTTACTGTGGGAAAGTGTACTGATGCAGCTGAACAAATACAAGTTCATCACTTTACTTGATAAGACGCTTCAGTTAAACAGACAATGTGGAACTCTAGCAGGTGAGCAATAGCTTTCCAGAGAGATCTGAATTGCTTTGCAGGTATCAATTCCTTGGATTCAATCAACACCAAAACTGTCATGAGCTAAGGGAGAAAAGGTAGCACTTTCATTAACTCAAGTCAAAGTTAAGCCACTATTTGAGACTATCAACATAGTCCATTGTCTGGTTTCAAATGCAGACCCAGTACCAGGTACCAGTGCCAAGAATGGCTGAGAGTACATAATTGGTTGTAGTTTTAGCTGGATTCATTCACGATTTGTCCAAACCTTTGGCTAGGATTTGAACCACATTTTGATAAAACCCAACTGTGAATTGAAGATAGATGTAATTAACAGGATCAAGCACCTAATAGTTCATAATGTTTAAATATTATATTAGATGTAGGGGAGATTTTAATAATGAAATTTATATTTGAATTTCTTTGAGTTACACCAGAAAATCTAAACTAACAACTGCAGTTGAAATGCCTTCATTCTATGCTGAAACTAAATTAATGTGCACAAAAGCTTATATTCCTTTAAATGACAACTTAAGCACATCCAATGTTCTTTTCAAAAGTTTATTTAATTCAAGAAATTACTTCTCTGGCATTTTGCCCATACCAATGTAATATGTTAGTCTTGAAGTCAAAATTATATGAGTAAATTACCAGTAACTAAGGAAACTGAAAACCAAGTATCCCTGTCTGGCATAAACCCAAACTGTGTGATAAGCTGTGTCTTTCCACTGTTCATTCCTAATCATAAATCAATGGATTATGAGCCTACGATCAGAGGCTCAGCCTGAGCATGTGGTATGTATATTTTCTTGCTAAGCCACTTGGGGTCGGGGGTGTTGAGGGAAATACTTAAAATCTAAAAGAATTTGCTTTGTGGGTGTATTCATTTTACTGAGGGGAACTGGGAAGTTCCCTCTGGTTATTCTGTCTTCCGTTTAGTTGGGCAGAGAATGCAACGCACAGTATGGCTATGCACAGTATTCATAGAAGGCTAACAGCACAGAATCTCACAAGGCTATACCAACATACCATTTACAAAATTTCTCCACTCACCCAGCTTCATTTATGTAATTTCATGGCTGAAAAGTTAATCTGGTTAAGAGATGCTGTTTGTTGACAATCAGACAGTCACAAGAATCTGATTGTGGTTGTGATTTGTCAAATGGTTTGCGATGAATGCTTAACTCAGCTTGGTTATTATGGCTTCCTTAGTCAGACATGGTATTCAGACATATTCATTGTTAGTCAGAAGCAGCTAGTGATGGACAGGACACCTTGCCCCTCAGTTCCAATGGTACCAAGTGTCTGTTTCTCCATCACTCTAGAAATAAACTGTTGGTCTTTGGTCCACATTACTCTCCTTTCCAGGAGATGTCAAAGGGCCTGTCCCATCCCACAGCTCTCTAAATGAATCTCTTATATTCACTCCCCACCATACACTGTGTTTCTACTGTGCTGGGAGCTTAATCTATTTTTGTTCATCCAAAAAAAAATGAAAAACTAAAGTTAAAATCCCCACAGCCGGTGCTAGGGAATGGAAGCACCAATGCTATAAAACTATGTCTATACACAATGGGCTCATCTTCGCCTTGTATATTTTTTTGGTGATTGTAGGGAGAAGGAGAGATGAGGAAAGATGAGAGACAGATGGACAAACACTGATTGCCAGTGATTTACAGCTGTTAATAATATTTTGGTTGTACTGCATGTGCTAAGGGAGCACGATTGTAATCCACATGGATTTTACCTTTCCCGGCAAGTGGCCCACTGAAGGTAATTCTCTTGAAGAGTTAAGAGTATATCACTAGATCTTCTGAGACGACCACTCCCCATCCACTGGCACAGAGAAACAGACAGCCATGCGCGCACGCGCGCACACACACACTGCATAACATAGTCAAACAGCCTGGGAGACAGAAACCCTCAGATCGACCTAGAAATAAATGAGCTTGAGAAAGAATATAGTTCCCTGGCAAGAAACAATTAATTGAACAGGAATTTGCTTTCTGGTGAGCTGCCAGTGAATCAGGTTGAAGGCGGGCTGGGGGGGGGGGAGGGAGGTGGAGCTGGGTGTCAGGCGGGCGGGGCATCTGGGCTTTGGAGAATAGCAGGAAAGAGAAAAGGGACAGAAGAAATTAACTATATGTGGAGAAGTGTTGGGAAATGACAGAACGAACAATTCAGTATGGTATGACATGAGTCACAGCCAACACCTGATCCCCGTGGTATAGACTGAGCCATAATGGGAGAGAGAGGGATGTTCTTCTGTAATCACTGGGGGATTAGAGAGCATTTAGGAGCCAAATCAATGCCTATCACACTGAACTGCCAGGTTCCTAATTGAGAGAGAAATTTGTGGCTGGTGAGATTGGCATTGCACTGGGATGGAGGGATCTTTCTGTCAAATGCAGTGCACACACACACACACACACACACACACACACACACACACACACACACACACACACACACACACACACACACACACACACACACACACACACACACACACGCACCCTAACACACACATTACATATATACTGTGTATATATGTGTGTGGGTGGGTGGGGGGGCAATGCTATTATGTACACTTTTAACTTGTAATGACCTGGCCCGCCTTTGTCCTCAAAACAGACAGAATTTGCTTGGACATGAACAAAAAAGTTATGCACGGGAGGGCATCATTTTCCATTAGTTATTGCATATTGGCTGGGTGTGGAACTCCAAACAGGTTGCATCATCTCATTCCACATATTCTTGATTGCGTTGAGATCATGTGCCTGGGGAGGCTGATGCAGTAAACTGATTTTACTGTCTTGTTTCCAGATCCATTCCTGAATAATCATGGTCTTTTGGTATGGAGCACTATCCTGCTGAAAAGCCAATTCGCAGATGGATAGACTGCTGGTGTGAGGGGATGTACTTGATCAATGATGTTGCTCTGATAGCCTTTTGCACTCAAACATTGCTGTGCTTGCATCAAGAGACCGATATGTGGTGAAGAATATACACCCCACACCTTTGCACCACCACCACTAGCTGGCAATGTTGACACCCAGAAGGATGAGTCCACAGACTCATGCAAATTTTTGTATTTAGGATGAGTTTGTGCTATGTCAGTTTTACTCTCATACATGTCATTGAACTTGTTCCTGTCGTCTTCTTTTTCCTATTTCAACTTCATTTCTGGTGAATCTATGAATTCAGGTCAAATTCAGTTGCGAAAATAGGGGCGAGGAAATTTGAAATGGAATGTATCTGCATGAAGGTGATCGTAGAGAAATGTTGAGAAATTGTCAGATGCACTTCCCTCTGCCCTTGAAAAGCTGAAGCCTCCATGGGAAAATGAATGGCAACTCATTCAAACAAAAAGTGTTGCTACAAATAAACAGCATTGCCATTGCAAATGGCCACTAGGTGATATCAGTAATTAAATAAGCTTTCACATTCATGAAACTAGACTGTTAGGTGGGAGACTTGTGAGGGCACTCATATAAATCAAACTTTCAGAAAGAATATAAATTAAGTTATAAATACAGGCTAATGTGCTATAATTATTTGATGTAATACAACCATGAAACTGAAGGCAGGAGGCTAATGTAGGGCACTCAAAATAAAAGAATATGAATCAGAATTGCTGGGGTACAAGTTTTTATGACCAATGGAAGAAAACAAAAACTATAATATATAAGAATAAGACAAAAGGATTATATGTGCAGTGCTTAAAATCAGTTCTTAAAGAGTCTGCAAGTATTCAGAGTGAGACCAATGAGATTCAGTGAGGAATTAATTTGTGCAATGTATGCACTTTGACAACATAATTCTTGTCTGCCACCATGGTTATGAATTGTAATGTAATATGATCGATTTGTCTGCCACTTCTGCTTCTATGTGGTTACCGTTCTCATGTAAGAACATATGAGAAGGACAGATCCCTTCAATTACCAAAAATGACCTTCAGAGCCTCAGCCAGTCCTGCTATTACCACAGAGTAAGCTGTCATAACATTTGCTAACCGTGCTGGAACCAAACAGAGGGCTGTTAATACTTGGAACAGCCTTGTCAAGGCCAGACAGAGTGCGATCAGAATCTGTGAGCTGACTTGTTAGAACCTCAGACAGCCAAAATGAGACACCTCGAGGCCAGAGGGCCTAAATGAACCTTTTGATTTACCAGAAATCAAATTAAATTACATTAAAATGGATGAATGCCCTGCCTCTCAACACAAAATATATGGGTTGAGTATCCCTTATGCAAAATGCCTGGGACCAGAACTGCTTTGGATTTTGGATTTTTTTGGGTTTTGGAATATTTGCATATACAGCCATTCCCCAACATGCCAGTTGTATCTCAAAGTGGATGTAAGTCGGATGTACAGTATGTTAGCATGGCAAGTAGAAGTACACACGTATCATGTAAAAGATGTACACAATGCCAGGATATCATCTGATGGTCACTCCTGTATACATGCAGCCATCCACAGGACATACTACCAAGCATAGCTTTTATATTTTCCTTTACTTTTTTCTTTACTTTTTAAAATGAATGCAGTATTTTTTTCGGTCGTATGTACAGATGGGCATAACTCACATAGGTCAGGTGTGGAATTTTCCTCTTGTGGTGTCATGGCAGCGAAAGTTTCAGATTTTGTAGCATTTCAGATTTCGGATTAGGGTTCCTGAACCTGTATAAGGCTTTGGAAGCAGCCGTATTGGGAATTTTTATTTTTGTGGATGTTACATTTACATGAGATGGGACATGAGATGTCCTTTTCAGATAAAAGCAGCAATCTTTACATATGCTAAAAAATATATTGCTTTCCTAATGACATTCATATCCATTTGTATACATATGTATTCCAAGTATATAAGACCATTTATTGAAAAAAAAAAAAACACATTTAATCCAGGAAGTAAACTCAATAAAAAAAGTTTCCACATGAGGGAGATTTCAACAGATATCACACACTTCTGTAGAATTATATGTTTCATCTACCACTCAACCTTAACATCAAATGTCTTAAAAAGCAAAGCATCTCGCTCAGATAAATCCTTTGGCTTCTGAAAGAGGTGGGTGTACACAAGGCAGGACACATTTCTGCTGGTGTGCTCAAAGGAGTGGGTCTAGTTTTATATGTTTGTGTATTTAAAGGGACATTCCGATAATGCATTGGAAGAATGTGGTCCTTGTGTGGTTCACTCAGTTTGCTTTGGAATGAACAGATAAATGAATCAATGAAGCAATGAATGAACTGGCAGGGTAAGGGACTGTGATACATTTTTTGCACAGCTAATGTGTATCAGTAATTTTGGAAAGATCTTATTGCAGTTTATTCAGACTGAGAGTGAGAAGAGTCTGCTGCATAGCAGAGAAAAATTACGGACATAGTCAGCAACGGATGACATAGCCAGGCACAAACTCTACCTTGTAATTCACAAACTTGTATAGTTTCTGCTAAAATTAAGTGGCTTCAACATGTTATCAGATTAACAATTAACAATAATTATATTCTAAAAAAATCATGCAGCACAATCTACATGTAAAAGCCAAGTAGTTTGGTTAAATGTAGTTATTTGTTTTTAATATATTTAAGTCAAATAGATTTCATTCTTATCCGATTGAGCTGGTTAAAATATACTGATAAATGACTTGTCAAGACCAGATACTAGTTGTAATACTGATGGGCAATACAATTAAAATGTTAATATGCACTTTTGTGAAGTAGCAGTAAGCATCAACAAACATGATTTATCACTAATTGCAATGCTGGATATCAGATATAAGGTGAACACAGTACCCACAATTTTGAATTTTTTATATTTAGCTGTAATCAGCCTCTCAGTCGGTCCAGTCATCCAACAAACAAACAGTTAGTCATGCTGAAAGATTATATTCATTCATTTCAGGCAAACTAGGTACCCATTTTGTGTATGCACTCTGCCCTGTTGAGAACACCTGAGTCATTTTGTTTGGCGAATCAAAGCGTGATGGTAAAATACAAATGGAAACAGCCAAAGTAACAGCCAAAACATTTTCTGACAGTCTTTATAACTGGTCAAGACGGAAATAGAATGGTTAAGTTTTAATGTGAAATAAACAGTGTATCCTGTCATTTCATAAATACATGGTAAATCACATGTTTATCATACTGAAAGCCTGCTGCTGGAGACTTCAGTTTCAACTATAGTGCAAGAAAGTTAATTTTAGGACAATTATAAGTACGTAGTGGGATTTGTACAAAGTCACACAGGGAGAGGATGCAAACAAAGACATCAAACACAGGCCGATCAGCACCGGCTGAAATGCAGAAAGTGCCAGGCTGAGCCAGCAGGGGACTGGTGTATCCACAGTGGTGTTTACGGAAGCCCAGCTGAATGGATGCAATTCCAGTGGCGGGGTGGCTTTCATTGTAAATGGATTTGTATCTCTATTTACTGGACGGCTGAATCAAACAAGAGACGGATTCCCTGATCTGAAAGAAATCATAGTTCTCGTTCAGTCAATAAAACATTTGCTACAGGCTCTATTTAATGTGGATTAAGGTCTGTCTGAGAGATGCTTGTCTGTCTGGCTTTTCGCTGGTGAGTGTTCCTTATGAAAGGTACACAATGTAGGTAGATTATATTTACAGGCTCATGTGTCAGCCCCATTGTTCATGCATGTATGCAGTTTGAGGATATGCACACACTATCACTGTCAGCATGCATGATTGCACCAGAAATGTACTGAGTGAAAATAATGAAAGTGACTCTCAAAATTGAAAGAGGAAATTGATATGATAGAGAAATCTAATTTTATGATGTGCACAATGTACATCACTCATGACTTTTTCATAGACATATTTTCGGCCATAATATAATGGTGCTTTGTAGAGTTAACGATTAACAATGGCCCGATGACCAGAGGAAGCGAAACATCCTCGGAATGCCAATAACACATCACCATATTTCAGAATAGGTGTGAAGATATTTTTATGCATTGACCCTATGATGCAAAACATAATTATGTGTGCTCAGTGACAGCTTTCTCATGGCAACCCTTTCAGATAGGTTATTGGCATGGATGTAGCATCTAATTGTTGATGCAACCAAACTATGCTATCCTCCAACTCTGATCGTAGCAGCCCATAATGGAAATTTTCATTAGGCTATTCACTCAATGCTTTACAAATGACCAGAATGTGTGTGTGTGTGTGTGTGTGTGTGTGTGTGTGTGTGTGTGTGTGTGTGTGTGTGTGTGTGTGTGTGTGTGTGTGTGTGTGTGTGTGTGTGTGTGTGTGTGTGTGAATGGTGATCCTTTGCTGAAATTGGGAGCGCTGTCTCAGATGTTGCATGTTGCCTTGTAGGACACAATCTCTGATAACACTTTATTATAGGTGTCTATCATTAAGGCACCAATTATGCGCTAATTACCTGCTAAAAGATAATTATATAATTCATAATTTATTAGTACCTAGATATGCTGAATCAAGAACATGATTCGACTAACTGGCATCACTTTATACACCATTAACTCAAAACAACTTTGACTTATATTGCATTATCTGTGTTTAGTAGGAGTTTGTGAGGCAAGTATTTAGCAACTTATTATGATTACATTAATAACTTGCTGTCTAATTAGCTAATAGCCAGATTACGTTATCACTGGCTACCTTTTAACTCCTTTAAACTCATTTTGATTGGTTCCCTGATTGAACCAATCATTATTGTTCCTGAAATGATCCTACGCAAGACTAACAGGTCCCATATCAGTCTACACAAGATAAATAATAATAATAATCATAATCGAATAGGGGGTTAGCAGGACTTTGCCTAAAGCTTAGTACTGTCCTGGTGAAACATATTGGAGAAAATGGGCCCAATAAGCATTATTTATAACTGTCACTATAGTCAACTCAGTTGCTAAGTGATCACACTATTCACCCCCAAAAGAAAAAAAAAAAAAACTAAACATAACTTAAAGAATAACTATAACATGATGCCCAATACATGAGAAAAATACATAGAGAAATCACACACAGGGTATATATATATATAGCCATAAAAGCCATATGCAAATAAGACATGGAAAACAAATCTGATTTGAGGCAATTGAACCTGTCTATGTTTATTTGTACAGTTCTAAGACTGTGATGAAATCTGAATGCCATTGCAGATGTGGTGCAGTCATTTTTACACCTGTTTTTAAAATAAAAACAGTATCAGGTGTTTTGCATATTTGTATTGGAATAAAAGTATAATTCAGCTATACGTTGACCATATAGTGTAGTTCATTATCTGTGATGCTACATTTTTGCAGTTCATCTTCATCAAGGGTGCCAATAATTTTGAATTTGACTGTAAATTTTTAAACTATATTTTCAGTGATCTGACTCTCATGGTCAGCTTAAACCTTTTTCATGCTGGGAAGATGTGTATGCTGCTAATAATTGCTCTGAACTTGGTATTACTGATGATATTAACTAGCACAAATGATTATACATAATCATTTTACTAATCATCATCATCATCATCAAATGTATGTTGCATGCATTTGGATGTATGCAAATGCATGTATCCAAAGCAGCTAAATGAAAGGTCCACCAATTGAATGTTGGTGAGAAATTGTTTTGCTTTTCTCTGAAGAATTTAGCCTAAAGCTTACTGTATTGGTTGAAAATCAGAATGCTATTTTAAAATTCCATTAAGCATCCGATACTTGATCGATTGATCAATTTCATACAATGCATTTCTACTCAGGTGTCAACTTTGTCTCTGTGTATGGGTGGGTGTGGGTGTGCGCACACATGTTTGTTTCTGTCTACACTGACATAAAGATCAACCACAAATGTACATTATATCTTCCCAAAGAACATATTCATTATTAAAAAATGAAACAATCAACACTGGAGAAAGTTTAACAAGTGTGTGAATTCATGTGCATGTTTTGTTTATGTTTGTAGTGTATTGTTCTTCAGTGTTCAACTCATGGATTAGGCTTTGGTTGGGAAAGAGTTTATAGACTTACAAAACTGGAAGAAAATGCAAAAAGAAAAAACATTACTCCCATCCAAAAATGTCATTATGAATCATACACTGATCATATTTACATTGTTATTCATCTTCATAATTATGGGCAGTGAATGGCAACCATGCCGTTTTTCAGCTATAATTATTATGGAGGTCTTGGGTGGAGGAATTGATTATGTCATTTAGCAATGAGGGTAACTGTGTCACATAGTTATGAGCTCATTCTGCTAACTTAGAGTGACTTAGAGTGGGTATCTGATTAAAACTGGCCTTCTTAGTCATGGTCCTTGCACAATTGAAACTTTGTCATACTTTTTTAATGACTTATTAAAAAGTATACTTTTAACAAAGGGTACTCATGAACATTCAAACACATGCATGCACGCACACACGTACAAGTACACATGTAGAAACACATATCATCAGAATGCTCAACATTTCATATCAACATACTGAAATATATATTTTAAAATTACACACATTTGTATAACATTTTCCAGGCAAGGGGAAGAGAACTGCATTCTTACACGATGTACAGACACAGAGGAATAATTCTGAGAATTAAATGCAGCTAGGAGTTCTTTTGTGTCAGCTCAAGCTGCAAGTTCAAAGAGGGTAGATCAACTCCTGCCAAAAATATGTTTGCCCTTGGAACGAAGAATAAATGAGTTCTTCTAGAGTGCTTCTTATTTGGACAGAACATTAAATAAATGAAATATTTGCATGTTTGTTTTTGTTATCTGAGCTGTGGGATGTGATGAGATGTCAGCTGATCAAAGGCGATTCTTGATGATAGAGGTTACCTGGGGCACCCGGTATCTGTGCTTAGTCACTGCAAAACAGAGGTTGCTGAACAGCGGCCCACACCAGGAATCTATGTAAATATGTGAGAGATAAAGCATAAAATGCACATGGGGGCAATGTAATAAGATCCTAAAATAAGGCGTATTATTTTGTAATAAGTATTTGCACATCTTATCACTTCACTCTTTGCAGGTGAACAACTAAGTATCCTTACATAAATGACTCCAGCAGCACACTGCCATATTAAATATGGGATTTTTTAAGGGTCTCCTAACTATGGTGAGGACAAAAAGTGCTGTAAGTACCTAGCATTTTCCAACAAACTGTTACACTTCATGTTTCTGCATGTGACTGCCAGGGGTAAGAAGTTTTTCAGAACTGAAATGATTGTAATTATAGTTGCAAGCACTATTTGTGCAAATATTTTATAAAATCTGATCCCCATTAGATAATGGCTTTTATTTCAATAGTGTTTTATTTTTTTCATGTTTTTTTGTTGCAGAATTTGTTACATGATTTAAAATGCAACAAGGGTTACAAACCAGGGACAATGCACATGGTTTCTACCAATGACTTGCTAAATTCCATCCCCTGTTACATTCAAAAGATATAAAACAGCACTTAAGAATAGGTGATATCAACAGAATGGGCAAAAGCAGTATAGCATATGTCCAAAAGGAGTTTGTTTGACTGCGTTCTGGGTTTGGTTGCTTTATAAATTAATAAAATGGGTCTTGCTTATACGTGAGACTCAGGGAAAGTGTTTGGTAGGACTTACTAAGTATTTACACATTTGTCCGGTGAGGGTCATTTACATAAGCACCTGCACAGCCTATTATGATCAACTTTATCATCCGCAAACAATTTAAAGTAATCACATCTCTCCTGTCCTCTTCAGATTAAACGCTGTTACTGTGTACTGCTGAATACAGTGAAATATACTTTGGCTCATATTCAGTGTACCTTTGTTTTCTGCAATGTGGCATTGTATTCAGGTATTTCTTTAAAGTGCCACACTAATGCAGATTTAAATTGGTATCATAATTGAGCAAGTATTGGGTTTACAATGGGAGTTGCATTAATCAGCCAATCAGATGGCGGTCACTAAGGCGGTCACTGGGATGCAGTCCTGCCACATCGTAAATGCTTGCTTCCTTGACTTAATTTTGCATCCTCTTACAAATTTATAATGAACTGTACTAACTTAAAGGAATTCAATTTTCTGCAATTCTGTGACTTTTGAAAAGCAAAACAAATGGAAGCACATACAATTGATAATCGTGCATGAAATGAGATCCAGACCATAAAAGATCATATCATCATACTCCTAATTATCCAATTTTTGTACAAAAGTGACATTATATTCACATAATGTAAACAAAATGACTGTTTCTGAAGTTTTTATTGGTAGCCTTGCATCCCTACCTCCAACCTACTAATTTTTTTCACAGCTGAAACAGTCCCCAATTAAGCTACAATGTGTGATGTTGCTTAAGTTGAGAGCAGTGGTGAACTGATACAATAAAAAGTAACATGCTCTGTCACCTACCTGTCATAGATACAGCAGACCTCTTAATGCTATGTAGCATGTTAATCCTTTCTCGCAAGGGGTTTTAAATTATATGAATTAATGATCACTCTCAGCACCTACTAATGGTAAAACTCGCAACATGACTGTGAAATTTCACACCTAAAGTGGACAATGGACCAGAAGACTGCTTTTTTCCAGTTGAATATAAATTCAGACAGAGAGCTTAAGAAAATAAAACTATTGTTAAACAAGGGATAAGTCAATATTAATCCTGTCTTAGCAGACAGTCCAGCATTTCCATAGTTCAGAAATGGCAGTGAGCTTGTGCACATTACGTCAGCCCTTTCAGCTTCAAAACAGTATGATTGATTTCCTGGGTTGGAGGGCTTTGGTCTTTGCCTTGGCCAGCTAATCATATATCCCATGGTGCACTGCAGCCAGTCAAGCCCATGAGTCAAAGCCTGCTGCTGCTTGCAAACCTGCGACCCCCCCACTACCAATCACCAACTTACCCCTTAGAGCAGGAGTAGGCTAAATATATGCCACTCATAATTTTCAAGCAGTTGTGACTAATTTCTTCATTAAAGACACTTTGTAAGTACCAGCCCAGGCCTAATGTAAGATAATATGTAAGGGACCACTTATGTTTGGTCAGTTTTGTGTTTTCTATGTTTTATTTATTTGCCATTAGGATTCATTGAGATGGTGTCTGGAGAAATCACAGGTGTTTCACAAGTGGCACAGTGGAAGCTTATGTTGTATTCTGTATACAGTGCTTCTGAAATCTTTGAATGTGTCACTCATTTTCTCTAAATGTTTGTTTTTAACCAACCGATGCCTAGAAACTCTGGATTGAAACAAGACAAAAATTCTGTTATGCATCAAAAGAGCTCCTATGGGATCTTGTCTACCACAGAATATAAAATATTACATTCCATCATTAACTACAGGGAAAGAATATGTTATTGTGTGAATAAATAAATAAATACTGAATGTTTGAAACATTTCCCAAAGAAATTGTTTTTGTCTGTCCTGACTGTGGTTAAACTTTTCTTCTTTGTGACAGATGTAAGGAAATGTAGCGTGTGTCTTTTCCGTCAGATAAAGGAAAAATAAACAAGATTCTGGCTTGTAGACACACAAAAGCTCCATGTTGGGTGTATTCAGATATTAAAGGGAAAATGCATACCGCTGTTGGTACAGTGCAAATTTCCCCCTCTCATAGACAAAACCACATATTCAGCGATGCATTCACACTGAAAACCATTCTCAAATTCTACAAATGCGAATTCACAAGTGCACAGAAATGCAATCTATCAAGCAAATAATTAAGCGGAAAAAAAGTTGAGGCAAAAGCTAAATATCACATAAGTCTCATCTCTATTACTTTGTTAATTGCAGTGTGTTATTGAATTACCGAGTGATTAAGCAATGTCTGCATACCCAACTGATTATATGAAAGCTCAAATTTGAGTTTTAATGAAATCTTATTCTCCTTGGGTAAGCCTGCAGAAGGCCCTCATGTATCTCTTTGAGTGGCTGTAAAATGATGACATCGTACTTCCTGTAAAATCACATGGCAGCAGATGTAGCATTGCAGTGGCTCTCAGAACTAGCAGTGCTCTTTTTCCATGTGCCATCACTCTTCTGCATGCCCACGCAATCTGTTCCCCAGAATCACTAAATTCATAGGTATTCTTTCAGCACACTAATTTTTATAAATGACTTACACAGTGGAAAAATGACAAAGTATAAATAACAATAATTCTAAGCATTACAAGAGTACAGGAGCACAACTCCAATCAGGCTCAGTCACCACTCATTAGATGTTAGGTGTGCAAATACTTGACTGCAGCACAGCCAACAACTGTACTGAGCCACAAGAGCAGTAAAAGGATGTGAAAATTAATGCAAAATACTGTCTAATTATTGGATAATAATATATAATGATAAGCCCAGCTGAGCATCGTATTGACCAATAGTTTTTTTTTCCATATTACAGTTATTTAAAAGCTGGAAAATGACCCTGCTGATGTCGGAATTTCTATTTTGTTTTACTTATTTATATTTTTGAATTGGTGGTGATTGAGTATAAACATTGACACCTACATGAAATGTCCATATAGCTTTGTAAGAAACATACACATATGCAATGCTAACTTACAGACACACACTCATATATTGATGATCTAATATCTGCTGACAGCATGTTGGTAATTGTCATACAAAAACATATATACTTAAAAACTGCAAATATAATGACTGGTGTATGCTGACAGAATGTTAGTAGTTCACACACGCACGCACGCACGCACACACGTACACACACAAATACAAACTGCAGATTTAATAACTGTGGTGTATGCTGACAGAATGTTGGTAATTGACTCCCACACTGCAAATTCTATTCAGTTTCATCTTTCACATAAAGTTGAGTGTAACTACAGATTATAATGAGCACACCTTCCCTCCCTAACCCTCATCTGTCTCTCTGTCTCTCACCCCCTCTCGCTCTCTCTCTGTCTCCTCTCTCTCTCTCCTCTCTGTCCTACAGCTTCTTTCTCACTCACATAAATTGATCATAATCTCATGTAGAGACCTTTACAGTCACCTTAGGATGCTTTTCAGATCATGCCTGAACCCCAGTGCAATGCCATGTGAAGCAGTCCAAAACACTGTGTCAGTAGAAGGCTTTGCTTTTGGGACAGAATCTTTTGGCAAACACCTATGGCTTCAATTAAGCAGGAGTAGCATAAATTTGAGCATCCAATTCATGTCAAATCTCGATGAATTTCTGAATAGTTCCAGGAGCATCAAGGTCATTAATTCCATCAATAATATCTGGAATTTCTGAATAGTTACAGAAGTATCAAGGTTATAAATTCCACCCATAATAAGTGGCTAAGGAACAGACTTACATTTTCAATATTCAATTCAAGATTCAATGTATGTAAACATATAATGATATGGGAGTCATTTGAAGTGAGTAGCTGTATATAGGTGCATACACACAGTGATGGATATAGTACAATACAATGTGCATGGTGCTCTGCATATTACTGAATTATATTTGCAAGACAGCATTGTTAGGAAATAAGCAAAGTGATAATGTCCATTCAAGAAAGGTTTATGCAGAAACAAATCAATTGTCTCCGCACTGCACAAACTTTGTACACCTGAATGCTCAAAGTCAAATAGACAGGTCAAGATTAGCAGTGACTGGCCGCTGCAGTCATGGCCTGCCAATCAATGGCAGGGCTGTGGCGGGCCTGTGGGGGAAGTGCTGTGTTTGCCTTGCCTATTCATGAGCGACCTCCTAGTTGGGAGGCAAACAGAGGGTAATTAATGCTCGTTCCGACTGAAATGTGATGGACTGGCAAGTCGGAGGCCTGGAACAAGCTCCATGCTGGCCTTAGGCTAGGCTGACAGCTGGTGCCTCCACGGTTAACACATTGCCCTTGTGCTTCATTGCGTCCCTCTGTCTGATGACCGGTATATAGTGCATTATATCTCAATTCCATTCTCTCTCCATCAAAGCCCAATTCCCCTCCAACAGATGGACAGCGGCAGCAAGTATTATCAGGCTGCTTCAGAGACATGGTTTTGCTCCCTTCTCCATACCCAGCCCCCCATCCCCCTCCCCCTCGCTGCCTTCTCCTACATGCACCCCCCCGTCTCTACCCCTGAGACAGCTGTGTGACTCTTAGGAAACTCGTATTTACCCTTTGACTTCTGTGGAAGCTACGCTTTTGGACCAGCAATTGAACACTCACTGTATCTGTTATTTCTACAGTGTCATTCCCCTTGAATGTATGTCCGAGATTCTCATTGTACATAGAAGATTTTGCCCACCAACACATCTTTAGGAGAAGGACGTAGCTAGTCAGCTATAAATAATAATCCTCAACTGAGCTCTTTAGAGTGGCATTGTAGGTAATGTATGCCCCCCACTGCTGAATCAACAAAAAGTATTTGGACACATTCAGCAGTGATAACCTTGTAACTCTCAGTGTCACATCACCTCAGGCTGTTACCACTGCAGACAAAATACACCCAACTATGGGTTTTATTGCATGCTGTTATTTATGTTTATTTATTTGCCCCCATATCCAGGGTGACTAACATCATTTACATGTTTTTGTATTTGTGCAGCTGTACAAAAGAAAACATCAGGTCAATCGTCTTTCCCAAGGGTGAAGTAATGTCTTATTTAATGCTGACGCAACCTGCTGGTCTCTAATTCAGGTTGTGAAACCATTGCACTGCATTGTCTCTTATGACTGTGTAGATATTGACAGCAATTCAGTGTCTGATGAGGAGTAGTTGCTTATAATGTAGGGTTTCTTCTTGCAATGAGGCACTTTAAATCCTTGCTAACATCTTGTTGCAGAATGCAGTACTGGCATATATTAGAAACATCTCCTGCAGGTTATTCATGTACACCTACTACTCAATAACTCATCCAATATAGTGTGATGCACTAATATTGAAGAGTGGGTGTAATGTAGCTAATGCACAGTAGAAAGTATTTGAACTCTAATACATGCTTTCTGCCTTGGAGTCAAAAACATAAAAAATGATCATCTGTAGGTAGAAATGTCAAAAAGAAAGTATGTATTCATGTCAGTTTCAGAAAAATCAAAAGCTCCTGAATAAAATGCTCTACCTAGATGCATACGTTGGCTGGAGGTAGTCGATCATGTTTACAAGATCAAGGGCATCAATCCTTTGATTGAAAAAGCCATGGCCAATATTGAACACACAGCACTGTGGCCTTAGTTTGTGCATTAAGATGCACAGAGCTGGAGGAATGAGGGTCTGTGTCCTGTGAGACTTTGAAACAGCATGGATGGTGAAGCACTTGGGTCCTGATGGGGGAGCAATCCACTTAACAGAAGAGAAATGGAGAAGGCCAAAAGTTACTAATTGGAAAGTCTAATCTGCTATGAATGTAAGAAGTTTGAAAGCTCTGGGTGTGTTTAAATGGATAAGGATGGTGGCCCAAAGCTTACTCGGTGTGAGGGGTTTCACTTAATAAAACACCTCTCTCTTTTACCCTGCCAACAGTTCTGAAGGTGGGCAATGGCCAGGCCTGTCCTTGGTGTGTTCCCTCTGTCTGTACAGCTCATAATGCTGCACAGTTGACACAGGTGCTATTGCTTTGTTAGGTGGGGTCTGCTGCTGAAATAATGACTCAGATTATACATTTTTAAAACTTTAGATTTTGAGTTGAAAAACATATTTTACCAGAAAATGATCTAAAATAAATTATGCCTGCATGCTCATTGTGGGATGATGAAGGTATATTCATGCATTGGTGTAATTCATGTATTTGTGTTTTTCGGGCACACATCTACTGCATTCCCAGTAGAATGTCAAAATAGAGATGCAGCCGGTCAGCCATGTTAATTACCCATGTAATGTGCCCACGTCCCCTGTGACACAGACTCAGAGGGGCACTTCTCTACTGTCACAAACGTTTTACAGCCCATATCTAAACATGACCTTTTTGCAGGTTTTACACATTGGCTCTCATTACTCACTCATTTTATTTCCCCCAGAAACAAAGCACCACAATTGTGAGACCATCCAGGCTATTAATTAGCGTGTTATGGATGACTTCTGAACCAGTGACAAAGAAGATAGTTTTATGAGAGGGCACATGTTTTAAATGTGTTTATTAACCCTGAATGAGGACAAGTTTTTACAACATTATAGGTATAAGAGTAAGAGTTTGCACACTTGACTGTGTAAACCACAGGTGCTGGAGACGTCGAATGCAAACGATAAAACAAAAAACTCTGCAACCCTGTGTCTCCTGCGGTACTTGCAACTTTATTGAATGGAAATGACTTGCATTTCAGACATGTCCGTCCTTCGTCGTCTCTGATGAAGGACAAGACATGTCTGAAACAACTTTATAGGTAAACATTATATCTGCCCTATACACAATAAAGCTGCACACCTCATCTAACGTCAATCATGTACAGAATAAAAACACCCAAAATTATACCAGACATCACAACATCATGTATAACATACAACTTTCCTTTCAAACACATAATAGAACCTTTACACAGAGAGCAATAATATGATTGTTTGATGTATAACTCAGTGTGTGTCAGTATTAGAGCATGATTGATATTTTTGTGTGACCTAATGTAAAACATCTGCAATGAAGTAATGCTACGGCTACTCATTTCATACAATTTATTATTTCATTTAAATAATAAAATATACATCCCATACAGCTCCTATCTATATGTATATAAGGTATTGTTCCCATGTTCAGATATGGTCTATCTTTCAGCACTGTTTCACACACAAAGTTTAGAAATGAAGCAAAAAAGAAAAGTTGCAGAAGTAAAAATGAAACACAATTGCCTGGATTCATTTTAGGTGTTAGTAACAGAGTATTTTTATTTATTTTTTTTTTCACAAACATAGTTTGCCAAGTTATTTGGTGATTAACTCAAAAAAAAAAAAAAAAATCCAATTCTCACTCCAGCAAGCAGCTCAATCATACATATTCCAAGGTGTAAGATTTTGCAAGAACGCAGAATAATGAAAATTAATTTTTAATGATAGATTTGTGTATTTCCCTTTTCTCCTTCATTCCTATAATTTATATCAACACACATGCCGAGGTACCTAAAGTATATATCACTTGCACAATGGGCACTATAACTACAGGCCAGTCCTACAGGAGATAGGCAGATAGGCAGAGGAAAATATGCTTTGTTTTTTGACAACCCATAGCCCGGAGGCTCCAAGCATTTATTTAGGAGGAGGTAGTGAAACTCCAAGGCAGGTGGACTCAGGCTGACTGAAATCAGCCTCATCACAAATGCAATGCCAGTAGTGTTCAGGTGCTGCTGACTTTCATGATCTCAGTTTTGGGCCCCAACAATCATTTTTTTCCAGGAAACTGCAGGACAAAGAGCAGAAAAATTATAATGGTTGATACTAATCATAATGTATCATGTTTGAGTCAGATATATCCTGTGTATTGGACACTTACCCATTCCAGGAGTACAATTAGGGTTACCAATGAATGTTTGTACAAATTCCTTCCCATAAGATTTTGAGGGATAGACTTATCTTTTAAAATCATTTGACTAAGCAGATATCTTATATTACTAGCATACTTTTTTATCCATATTCTTTTTTTAAATAATTGGTCCAATTAAAAAGTGCATTTCAAAAGAAACACATATAATCAACACTTTGGAGTGTGATGTCGATTGCAATTGAACAGCAGAAGTTGGATACCTTAGCACTCCAAATACATTTTTAAGGCATATTCATAAGCAAACAATATTCTTGGAGCTTTTTATCTGTCTTCTGTCTTCTAATTTTCACTATTTTGTGGGAGAGAAAAACAACAAAAATGTTCTAAATTGCTACTGAGATTAGAATCTCATTAAAACCCTTGGCTTCCGATAGCTCTCACACAGTAGTAGGCACTTTGCCATGCTGAAGACATCCACAGGGTATAAATTAAAACAAACTTTCCCTGCTTCAGATAGCACACATTGAACTTTTGATTTCCTTTGTGTTCACCCGTACTACCTAACATCTGATTAATAAACATTTAGCTCTGATTAATAACATTCCCCAGTGGTGAGATGTGTTTTTTAACATTCTCAGTACAGATGTGAATTTAAAAATGTATCTTTATCAATAAAATATGATTTTAATTTTGGACTAGCAAGGTTTAGTAGATTTTTGAGTATGTGAAAATATATGCATTTTGTTGAACAAAGTATCCATGAACTAATACATTAATTTATTTTGAGCCACAAGAGGAATTAAATAATTTTCTGAATGCTGAACAGGCAGATAGTCAATTTTCATTTTCTGCACTGCAAGTTGAAAACGACACTGATGCCTGCCTACCATGGTGCTATTCAAAGCTATATTTTATCAAGTATGTCTCGACTGTCTGACATCATATAAGTTCAAAATCTTCTCAGCAGTTTTGCTCAGGGACCCACTTTTTCAAAACCTTGTAAATAATAAACAGCATATCAAGAATTTCTGGTGGTCATTACACACTGTAAAAGCAATAGGACATGCCTTGTTTAACTCATATAATTATGATCGCCACTCACCATTCCATTGAAAGTACTGTTACTCAGTTATACTCTGTTATTACCAAAGCAGTAATGATGTTATTACATTGGGACAGGTATACGAGCAACACCAAAATGATGTCCAGAAAACATCATAAATAATATGGTTATTTGCATTGTTTTGGTTTTGGGCACTTCAAAGACAACCAGACCAAAATCTGTGTACATGTGTCTATTTGTGCATGCATATTTCTGCATGTCATGCAGGTATGTTATGTCAGTATTTGTGCGTGCGCTGTAGATGCAACATCTCCTCATTGAAGGCTGCAACTAATCTCAGCTGAAAATAGAACTCTATGCTTAAGTTATTCCGTGGTTGAAAATAAAACAATGCTTTGGGGTCTGCAACCAGAGTTCTGCAGAGTGTGACTGTATGCAAAAGATGACTCAAAAGGATTCAGCCAGAACACAGAACAAAAAAACCTAAAAAATGGGGAATGCAAGTTAAGAACACCATTTACTACAAAAGGTAGAAAATGACTTTTTTATTCAAATGGGGAGAAGTATTTGAAGAATGAAATGCAAAAAGCATAACTTTGTCCCTACTGTTTTGATGTAAATTATTCTCAACCTGATTCCCAACTCCTCTCCCCCAAAAAATTCATGTCCGTGACATGCTGCGACTGGAACACCAATGATTTACATTTGCATGTTTTCCAAAAACACATATCAGGTCATGATTTACGTTCTTCAAATATGTATTTGGTATTTTTTTGTTCATATGCTGAAGTATCATTTTTCATGGATGAGTGGCTCTGTGAAAAACATTCTCTGTCTGTCAGGAAACTGACCGCTGTGTTTGTTGCCATGGAAATCTGTGACTTTGGTTTTCTTCATTTGCCGCCCTGGAAAAAAAAACAGGTTTTCATTGAGCTGCAGAGCTCAGTTTAGGACCCCATTCCAAGGACAGACATGGCAAAAGTGGACAAACGATAATCACTACAGTTAAAGCAAAACTGTCTGTAAATTCGCTTGATGGGTGTCTCGTTTGTGCAAATGAAAGCTTAAATTGGCTCAGACCTGTAAATGGCCCCAGTGAAATTCCATCTGTGTAAAATCATGTTCCATGTTTCATGCCTGTTATGAAAGTTTTGTTGAATACAAGATGAGAACAAGCATCATGTCTGTATTTATTTTAAACTGTATTTTCACATAGCCAGTGTTAGGTTGGGAGTGCTCTCAGGTAAAACTTTAAAAGACATCAACTTCTTGTGCCTAAACTTTTTAAGTGTAATAACTTGTATAAGCTTTGCAACTCTTTTGTTCTTGTATTGTAATGGTAATACTCTCATTTTAGAGCCATTAGAGAAAAAAAGTGGACTTTCTGCTGAGATCATCTGTGGCTGCATATTGCATGTTCTGGTGTTCCATGAGCGGAGCTTGGCGTCTAATTAACGAGGTGCTAGGCCAGACCAGACGGACAGGCTCAGCTCTCAGGCAGAGTGATAAAATGAGGCTCCTATCAGCTTCTTGCAAACCCAGCTCCCTCAGGTTATTGTCACGCCGCGGACACAAAACCGCCGTTGGATTTTGATAACTTTGTGACGGTTGCTGAAATTGTGTTCCGCTGCCTCTGACATATTGCTTTTCTCTTCCCCTGACCTCCTGTAGGGTAAAAATGAATTTCAGCCCTGTAAGTTGAACTCTGGAATTGGAAAGGTTTATGGATGGCCTCATCTATGTACAGTATCTCATATTCATAAAGGCTTCTCTTAGTTCTGTGCTGTGTACCTCAGACTCTGAGAGTATCCAGCACCATTGAACGTGTCCAAACAGGTGCTTAGATTTTATGTCAAACCAGAAGGTAGTAAGTTACCTCTACTGGTCTGCCAAGTCTTAGAGATATGTTATGACTCTTTTTGAGGGGTCATGACTTAAATAAATCCTTCAAAAACTTTGAAAAAAAAATACATAGAGTGGTTCTGATTTAGGCATAACTTTTGACTGCAATAGTGATTTTAAAAGTACATTGAATAATAATAATAATGATAATAATAATAATAATAAAAGCTAGGGTGCAGCTGGGAAGGCAACATGGAATGTTAGTCACCAAAACAGCAGCAGAGATGAGCAAATATTTTGGAGGAAGAAGCAGGAAAATCTAAATAATTCTATTTTTTATTTTGTCAAGTTTTTTCATTGGTTTTCCACCACACAGTATGATGTTCACACATCACAACCTCTGAGCATTTGGCTCCTGTTTGTATTTAGACACTGATAACTGCATAGCTTGTCACATTAAGGGAACGGGGTTGGTGGGTGGGTGGGGGGATGCGGAGGGAGTGATTAGATCACTGTCGGCCTCAGCTCCATGACAACAAATGGAATTTATTACTCAGAAGACCTCAGCTAACTGATAGAAATGAACAGAGTAGCCTCTATTTAATCAACATTTGGCTTATAATTTCAGTCACACTACCATTTAAGTGCTCATCCTTATTTATTTATAAGAAAAATGTTCAATCACTGAATCAGAACTACGTTTTGTATGAATGTATTCAGAGAACTATGTAATTGTTTACACGAACTTACAAAACTGCAACTAGAGAAAAATACTTGCATTTAAATATGAGATAGCAATAAGGAAAACTGGTGACAGATCCTAGGCCTATATCTCTGACATATGAGAGATGACGCAGTTGTACTAAATGCGTTCCCCCAGTGAGCCCTTGCTGGTAAACAGGCAGCCTGCTGGTTAGTACATGAACTTGTCTTATCAGGCTTTAAAGGAAACTGCAGTGGGGAGCCTCTTATGAGCACACTCAGTTATGCAATTAAAAGCAATGTTAAGCCACTGTGAAATCAGCACGTGGAAGAACAGGCCGGCTGGGATGCAGGAACCAAAGGGGGCCCTCCTCCTCGTTCTCTGCCGTGTCTCTGCCGTGTCGCATCGCTTCCCCCGGACACGAGCACCACCTGCGCATAGGGATTGAGAGAATGGAGTCAGGTCAATGCTGAGTCTACACAGGCTATTTTCACACCCTCTCTCAGGGAACACAGAGTGCTAATGTTTTTAACGTTATTTATTTTATTTTTACAACCCGGGGAACATAGCACCATATGTAGCAGTGGTGTCAGTAACCTTGCACAAAGGCACTTTGGAAATTGAGACCAGGCAGTTATTCATTCATACCCTTATTAATTAAAAACATTCCCAACATGTCCTCTCTATCAGAGTTATGTAGTACTGTTATGACAATTAAACTACCATAATAGACAAAATCGATACACTACTAAACCTAGCATATTATCTCATATAAGACGAATCTGAATATGATTCTGTTATCATGATTGTAATAGTAGTGTAGTGTGGTAGTGTATGTGTATGTGTATGTGTAGATATGTGTGTTTAGCCCCCATAGTGATTCTTTGCCATGGGGGCTCCCTGGCATCCTTTTCCACACATTAACATAAGTATGATTTAAAGACAAATAAAACTATGGAGATAATTGGTGCTGCTGGCATTTTCTGGGAAAAAGACACAATTCATTGCAATCTCAGGTCTGCCTATATTCTCAATCCTTTTGCATTATTTTGGACAAATGCAGCAATTCATGAGCTCACATAGTGGATGATTAAAGCTTTCGAAGGAAATGATTTTCTTTTAAGTGCAGGCCAATGCAATCTGGCAAACATCTGGAACAAAGCAGACAGCAGCCAGCTTGGAGATAAACCACAGCGAAATGTTAAGGTAGCTATTTTTGTTTCTTTTTAGGTGAAAAAATTTGCAAAGTCTTCAATTCCAAACATGTCTGATGTGAAGTATAAACAGACTTGTATCTTTGAATTGTCTTTGACAGCATACTAATGCTATCAGGGACAAAACATTGACTGTCTTCCAGGGTATTGAAACATAGTTATTGAAAATAGACAACTAATTTGTTTATATGTGTCATACTGTATATATGTCGTAATGTATTTTGAACTACATCAACTCTCAGGTAATACTCATTTCTCATTGTTCTTTGAAAATTGATGCATGAAGAGAAGGTGGATGGCAAACGCTGGTCTCACTTAGGTAACATTCTTCCACTTAGGTTTGCATTCTTTTATAAATCATCTCCACCATTTTCTTTCATCTCAAAACATTTTTGAGTGAAGAAATCACAGCACTGCTAAAGTAACATTGTTTGTGGTAAGTTTCACAATCAAAGCATATTTGCTACATTTACCCATTTCTGCACATTCCATTAGCGTAAAGGTCATGTTTCATGCAATCTGAGTGCAGCCTCCACACTCACGGTTATTATGAGCTCATAGTTTGGTTCTGCCACAACTAAGCATGCTCTAAGGATCTCTCTCTCAGTGCAAAGGTCCTGATCTAAGGTCAGCCTTGTAAATACTGCTTAATTCCAGTATTTCAAACCTCCATTAGAAAAGCAGTGTGAGGAGGCAGGAAGGCCCATCAATAAAGCTTAGGATTTCAGTGCATATTACAATCTCAATTCATAAAACCTTTCTGTAAAATGAAACACTTTCTCTATGTCATATAAAACGCAAACAGAGTGCTTTTCTTCCCATACGAGTTTAAAAAAAGAGGGTATGTGACCAATACAACTGCAGTTTGATAACTTCATTTCTAAATTGATTCATTAAAGGCAATTTATTAAATCATGAAATCAATGGTCTGTTTCTCCTAGGATTTACAATATCAAAGAGACATGGCTAGTTTAGGATCCATTGCAGGAAGTGGGAGGATTGCCCTGGACTGAAATGATACTGAATGTAGATAAAGCTAAGAAAACAGTAATGTAACCACACACTGTCTCAACATTCCCAGCGTTTTATATTCAAATGACGTTTTTGACCTACACGATCTTCATTATGTTTCTGCTGTGTGGGATGAGGTCTCTTTAAATAGACATATCAGCGCTTTAGAGGACATGCTGTAGTGAAAATACAGAAGAATGTAATTTATGAAAAAATGATAAAATGATCTGGTAGCAATATGGTGGATGTGGGCAGCTGAATTGCAGTGTCTTTGCTCAAGGTATAGATTATAGCTCGTCGTCCTGAAGTTGCATTCAGTTGCCTTAAAACTGAAATATGCCACTATGAATTAGGAAAAAGGATAGAAGTACAGCACATTTAAGAACAGATGTTTCCCTGCACTTGGGAGATAAAAGGATGTGAGGTTATTATGTTAGAATGTACAGTGCAGTGCTTGCTATAATATAATGCATGGCCTGTACTGTATCTGCTAACATACTGCATGCATGAATGCTATAATACCATACAATAAAAGATGAGAATCTGCATTTTAACAGAGGTGATTGTTCACAGCTCTAAAATTGTGCCGAAGAGGACCAAACCACCTTAGCATTTTTTTTCTCCCACAGGCTAATACGTTCAGTCTGTACTGTATATTTTTCTTGCCTTTCAAACTAAAAAATAAATTTACAAGGTACAATGAAATTGTCACCTTTCAAAGAGTTTATAAAGTGTAGATATACTGTCAGGGAGATTTTTTTTTTTTTTTGTGAATTCTGATTTCTGTAGCTAATTCTATTCACTGTCATTTTCCACAAATGGGTGTTTCACATATTACAAACTAAATATTACAGTTTTGAAAAGAAGAGTGTTGACACCGCTGAAAATTACGTTGTCAAAATAATTCTGTCCCTTTTTAGGACACTGAGTGATTGGAGCAGGCTAGCTGTTAATCCTTGGGACCCTGTACAGTTGTCTACCATGTCTACAGAAGCATATTATTCATTCTGTCATAGGAACATGCATTTCAACACATAAGTGTTGAGCTGTGAACTGAAGTGTTGATGTCCTGAGACATCTGTGGAAAGAAAAGTGAGAAAGAGAGAGGGTTCTTTTTTCTTTTTTTCTGTGAGTCTTTGCCTTTCCTGCTTCCCCAGGAGCTCTGCGTCCTCGGCTGCCTATCTGGTAAGAATCCATGATAACATCTCCCTGTCCGACATGCAGCGAAGTGTTTGTTAGCAGATGGACAGTGTGCTTCCCATCTCCTTGTAGCCCTTTTTCACACCTGTGGGTACTGTTCTCCACAGAAGTTTGGGGCATAAGTTTTCATCCCAAGTTCTTATGTTATTTTCCTTTTGTTAGACACTCATATACAGCAGATTCCCTGTCAGTAGCTTCTCCTGATTGTCTGAGTTGTCTTTGAATAGAAGACTTGAAGAGGACGACAGCCTGGAGACAAAGCTCCATGTATCACATCGGTCTTTAGCTAGAATAAATCAGTGATACTATTCAGGTTGGCAGTTGCAACTGCTAAATAACCTTAAATCCTGTAATGTATTTTATTTATTTATTTTTTTTGTCCAAACGATGTTCAGAGCCATACTTTTATGTGTGCCTGTTATCCAGAAATAATTGAAATGATTTCAAGATATCCTACTCCATGCAATACAGCAACACTGATGAAAAAAGTAAGTTTAAAGTCTGAACGATAGGAGTGCATGACTTAACACAGCACGGTTGTGATGCGTGTAGGATACTCACCATGAAAATCCACTTCAGTCAAAGTCTGAATCCACATAGAGGGTATTTTATTGAGAAACGCCCCGATTTCTATGAATCTCCACCCCGGACGCGCAAGTCTCCCAATCACGCGTAAAGGTTCAAGGTCAGAATACGAACAGAAACTGAAAAGGCGCACAGCGGGTCAAAAAAGCGCTTAAGTCGCACTGAGCGCAGGTCTGAATAGACCCCTCTGTTTCTTTTGGATGCTGTCCGTGTGAAAATGACATTACTGTTTTTGCATTTAATTTCTCATTTCTCAAAAAATATTCAAATGGAGATATATGCTTATATCTTTCACTGGGTGAGAAATTTGTGACATCATTACATCCAGTTTTGAGCCATTCACCTGTTGCTTAAACCTAGTATAGAAAAATGCATCTGTTGCCATATGGATACTTTTTTTTTTTTTTTACAAACATTCTTAAAAGCATAGTGAATGAACCTTTTCACCTCCGCAACTGCTGTGATTGTTCATATCAGCTAAAGAGGATTCAGTTTAACCATAGCTAAATGGTTGGCGCTTCAACGATCCTGGCATCTTTGAACCAGTTAAATTGTTTTGCTCTTTACATTAAAGCATGATGATAAGATCATCAAGTATTGTTAGTAGTGATGGTAAAATATATTTTCACAATACCACACATTGACAGAACTACCACATGTTACCAGTAGCTGTCTCTGAGTTGAAGCAATCATTGTTTTAATGGGTTAAAAAAGGCAGGTTTATTGTATCCCCAGCCATTATGAGGTACATGACAATGCAGTCTTCCATCACTAACTGATTTGGTAGCTCCACCCATTGGTGGAGTCATGAAGCTTTGTTTCATGATTCCAATCACTGATTCAGAGTAACATTCCCACAGCTTTAAGGGATGAAGTAGGCAGTGTCTCAAAGAGATAACTGCAGATTGTTGTGTTGAACACTGTCTTTTACTGTTTATCACAATACATCTGCTGCTTTGAGAGTAGCCATGGCAACAGTTAGAGAAGAGTAGAACTGCAGACCAATGTAAGTCACTAGAACACAAGTCAACCAGTTTGATATTTATCAAATAATAATGATAATAATAATAGATGAAGAAAAAAATATTTACCAAAATCTCACATAATGCCATATGCTGATGAAAATATCCCCAATAAATCTATTTTATTTGTGCAACAGGAGAAAGCTAATTATGCCTGTCTATGTCACCTTATAATATGGTCCTCCAGCTGTCATTCTTACTTCCGCATACTTGTCTGTATGCCACTGTAAAAGAAACAAAGTCAAGAATTGTTCAATGTAAGATTCACCATAAAACCCTCCTCAAGTTACTTAAGGAGAAACAAATAAAGAGAGAACTATTATGCATTTAGATGTTGCAATAATTTGAGCAGATTTTAGATGGAATAATATAGAACACCCTCAGGAAAATGACTCTTTGACTGAAGAGTAATGCATAAATGAGTAACCATAACACATATTAAGACAAATGCATTTTCTTTTTAAATTGAGTGTGTGTGAGCTCTTTACTGTTGAGAATGACAGTATCCAAATGTCTTGTTGTTTTCTCAGAGATAAGCTGAGCCAGTTTACACAGGCAGACTGCATGTTCGTAGTCTTCCAGAGGAGGCGCTCTTGTACGACACAGCAAAAATACCCTCTTAACTGGGCGATGATGTGGTCGGTCCTGCTTAGACTTGCAGCACCAGGTAGGAATGGTTCAGCCAGATGTGCAGCCTGTAGTCTTTTAAGAGGTTCAGTCAATATTTTGCAGGCCTAAGAAGTGGAAACAGTGAACATTGAGATGATTATAAAGGAGGGCATTCATATGATTGATGAGGAAAACTATATGGTAATGACAAGGGCAAAAGCCAGTCTGATTTACATTGGGCAGAGGTCCACTTGTTTACTAAAGCATTCCAACAGCTGAGCCCAGTTAGCGGAGCCTTTAAGTTAGCGAGGAGGAAAATTACAATTTCAAACCTAAAGATTGCATGTTTGATTACCTTGCACACAAAAAAAAATAATTATTTTTATACTACCACAGCTCACAAAATGGTGTGACCAAATGTATTGTGAATGTTCCAATACTCAAGCCCCACATATTCATAGCTTTTTGTTTCCACATGTCAAATTGTGTTCAAGCCTTTATGCATTTATTACAGCTCACTGCTCAGAACAAAAACACAAATTTCCTTCTTAGATGTTTGTTTCTATATTTATTTCATGGGCAGATTTATTTCCACTTTCCTCTAACATCTAATCTGATGGAATGAAAGCAATGAAAGAGACAGTTTACATTCGGCATGTGAACCTCTGCCTTCTGCTTATTCATACAAAGGAAATTCTCAAAGCAGAAAAGAATATTAGTCTTCCTGAAAGCACAGGCCTTTGGAAACACCTCCAGAACTGAAGATGGGTCATAGTTCTAGAAATGTACATTTCACGACAGGATCAACTGAAGCACTGACAAAGGTCCAAATATCATCCTCAGTAATAGATTTTAAAAAACCCAGGTACATCTTTTGGCCAATAGGCTTTTTCAAGAAGAACTGAATGCTAAACTATTTAATCAAAAGGGAGTATATTTTCATTATGTAGCCATAACATTAATGTCACTGTTAATGCCAGTCCAAAATTAAGAGAGGACACAACCAGCACAGCAGAGGGGAACATTAGCAGAGTCCATTACAGTGGCAGAAACTATTACAGTACTGCTAAGTTAGCAAAACACCTTGAGTCAGCTTGGAGCCCTGCCTGTCTAGATGAACCTTATTATCAACCATGGCTGCACAAAACCAGCCTTAGTGAGTGTGTTGTCAATGTTGAAAATGGTGTTGACAGACATAAACAAGCATTTTAATTGAATGACATATCTGAATATGAGATTTGATTCCACTTAGTTTGCAAAATGACAGCTGACTAAGATTCTGTGATAAATGTCTGGCATAACTGGTCAATTTGCACAGACACTGACACTCAGTACAGCATTGATACTGCACAGCATTGATGATCCCAGTATACTGCAGTAGCAATGCAGCTTTCTCCATAACATTAAAAATAGGAAACATATTTTCAGTGCTAGCTTTTCAATGGGCCTTCTCAAAAAGAGTCTGATGTTAACAATACCCCATTACAACATTTGCATGATGTTCATCTTATCTTTCTGTGAACTGTTATTACCATATCCTGTAACATGTGGTAACTTTCCAATGTACCCAAAAAACAACTGAAAATCTGTTTTGCCATTAATTATTCCAGATACATCAGGCTGTGACTTAAGGTGTCCGGAAAGTAGCCATTCATGATTTGAGCATCTGAATTGCAGAGAAGCTGTCCCAGAGCAAGCGACCGTGACAATAATTTTGTTGTGATGGTTCAGCCAGTTCAAACAAAGCTTTGAACTGGCTGGTCCTGGGATTCATGGGGAAAGGCAGGAGGGGCAAAGGTGGACCTGGCCCAGTGACTTTCATGCCAGCTGGCATGGCAACACCTGGGGGGGGGTGTGGTGGGGTGCGAGGATACACTACTCAGCCTCCTGAAAACCCTGGCCTGTGACACTCTGAAAGCCCTGAAGCCCGCACTCCGTGCTTGTCAGGTCACAGCTGGGGCTCGGTATCTCCTCCTGCAGGAGGCTTATCCCTGTTTGGGTAGTGGTCCGAATGAACCCAAAGAGCCATGGCCAATCTCCTCTTCTGCCCCCCCACTGCAGATCTCTGTCATCCTTACAGAGTCCAAAATGGCCGCAGATCTATGAGCGACAACCAAGAAAATGAGGTGCAAGTTGTTGGACAGTTGGACAGTTCCCATGATTCTTTGGGCCCACATCCACTATGTTTCAACTGGCCACATAGGAGGACACACATTTAAGCTTCTTGAAGGACACGTTGAAGACAGAAATAACCTGTATTTGATTCCATATCTGCATAACCTCCCATTATAAATGAACACATTGTAGTACACAAATGTGGTCCATCATTGATACACAAGTACATTTACGGCTTTGCTTTCCCTTCTACAGAACCCATGGGGTCTCATGTCTCATTATTTTTTTTTTTTACACTTAATAATAATATAGATACAATAATTTCCAGACCGTATCTTCCATCACAGATGATGGGCGGAGATCTGGGTCAATTCAGGAAAGCCATGAATACCCACAAAGCTTATCACATAATGCAAAAAAGGAGAAATTTAATTCAAAATAACTGCATGTTGTAAGGTGAATGTCTAAAAAGTAAAATAGTAAAAGAGCTATATAGCTGCTCCAGAACTCTTAATTGATAGTAATTAATAATATACAGCTGAATTAACAGTTGTTTAAAAATATGATCAGTTTCATCATTATTTTATCAATATTGCATTACACTGCTTCTTGCATTAAAGTTATTTAGCCAAAGGTACTTATAATTGATCAGATTAACAGGGACCAAATCCCCCAAGGAGCAATGTTGTGTTAAGGGCATTGTTTAAGGACCCAACAGCTGTACTTATCTTACTATGCCTATATGATTTCTATTTATGATCGTATTATTTATGATTTTTAATCATATGTTATGCAAACTGAGGGAAACTGTTGAAGAAATGGGCATACATTTCTAAAACTCATTTAGTGTATTATTCCACATTAAAAACATGTATGCTGGATATTTTTGACTTTAGTAGGATTATGTATTGGGTAAAAGGGTAATAAAACAGTTTGCAGTATAATAAGCATGCATGTCCCTCCAGAGATGAAGCTCTTTTGGAAAGCTTTTGGAAATGTTGCCTTGGAAACTAAATATGAAAATTTGCTTTTTTTTTTTTTTTTTCTTTACAATTTTTGAAGCGATGGACTTATTACATATTAAACTTCATGTATTTTAAGCAGCCTCTGTGCACAAATAGAGCAATTATTGATTGATTGAATGAATCCATAACATGTACAGTATGGCACCTTTATGGAAGATAGACCCATTAGGTACATTCATGTCTTTGCTAACCACTGGCACTCAGCAGCCAAAATGAAACAATATTGGATTTTGTTTTTGTCAGTGCTAAACATAATTTATTTGGTCATGCTTCCCCAACTTCTTGTAATACATGATGTAAAGATCATGTATTTTGGATGAGTATTTTGTGTTCTCCATATGCATCTCTCTTTTGGGAACGGTGTATCCTTGCTTAAGTGTGCACATTTTTTCCCCAGACATTGTGAACTATTAGGTAGCTGAACAGATTTAAAGCCCAGCCAAGATGCTGCTCAGATGGTCCCGCAAACTTGGCGAGTGCAACTTAGTCTACCATGGTGATTTATTCATGCACACTAAGAGACTGAATAAAAGCATATGAGTTATTTTCAAACTTTTATTAACAGTATTATTAATAGGCTGATATACACTGATCAGCCATAACACTATGACCACCTGCATAATATTGTGTAGGTCCCTCTTTTGCTGCCAAAACAGCCCTGACCCATCGAGGCATGGACTCGACTAGACCTCTGAAGGTGTGCTGTGGTATCTGGCACCAAGACATTAGCAGCAGATCCTTTAAGTCCTGTAAGTTGCGAGGTGGGGCCTCCATGGATCGGACTTGTTTGTCCAGCACATCCCACAGATGCTCAATTGGACTGAGATCTGGGGAATCTGGAGGCCAAGTCAACACCTTGAACTCGTTGTTGTGTTCCTCAAACCATTCCTGAACCATTTTTGCTTTGTGGCAGGGCGCATTATCCTGCTGAAAGAGGCCACTGCCATCAGGGAATACTGTTTCTATGAAGGGGTGTACATGGTCTGCAACAATGCTTAGGTAGGTGGTATGTGTCAAAGTACCATCCACATGAATGGCAGGACCCAAGGTTTCCCAGCAGAATGTTGCCCGAAGCATCACATTGCCTTCGTCAGCTTCCCTTCTTCCCATAGTGCATCCTGGAGCCGTGTGTTCCCCAAGTAAGTGACACACACACCCGGCCATCCACGTGATGTAAAAGAAAATGTGATTCCTCAGACCAAGCCACCTTCTTCCATTGCTCCATGGTCCAGTTCTGATGCTCATATGCCCATTGTTGGTGCTTTTGGCAGTGGACAGGGGTCAGCATGGGCACCCTGACTCGTCTGCAGCTATGCAGTCCCATACACAACAAACTGCGATGCACTGTGTGTTCTGACACCTTTCTATCAGAACCAGCATTAACTTTTTCAGCAATTTGATCTGCAGTAGCTTGTCTGTTGGATCGGACCACACGGGCCATCCTTCGCTCCCCATGTGCATCAGCGAGCCTTGGCCGCCCATGACCCTGTCTCCAGTTCACCGCTTTTCCTTCCTAGGACCACTTTTGATAGGTACTGACCACTGCAGACTGACCGCTGCAGTTTTGGAGATGCTCTGATCCATTCATCAAGCCATCACAATTTGGCCTTTGTCAAAATCGCTCAAATCCTTACGCTTACCCATTTCCCTGCTTCTAACACATCAACTTTGAGGGCAAAATGTTCACTTACTGCCCAATATATCCCACCCAATGACAGGTGCCATGATAACGAGATAATAAGTGTATTCACCTCACTTGTCAGTGGTCATGGCTGATTGGTGTATTACAAAATAGACAATGGCTGCATCTGAAATCACATACTATGCCCTATATAGCAGGCAAAAATCAGTATGCATAGTATGTAGTATGTCCGAAATTCTCAACCAGCTGAATCAGTATGCGAGCATTACCTGGATGGTGTACTGCTTCTGGTAAAAATATGCAGTGTGCAAGGACTATCACACAAGGCCGTTGGGTGGATGTATACCAAAGATGAAGACAGCAAAGATGGCAGAGTTTTATGAAGTTTGATGATGGCTGTATGTCAGCTGTAAACCTCCAACTATTAGACTGAAGAAAATAGTGACCATTGTATCAATGGTGGTATGTTTAAAAGCTTGCAAACTGCACTGAGAAGTAGCCACTACATTGTTGCAGAGCAGTACACTTTTGTTCGAATTTAGTAGGTACAGGTCAGTATGCGATTTCAGACGCAGCCTATATATCATGATTTATTGGGAGAAACCAAGCAAGTCTATGTAAAATCAGACTTTCAGCACGCCTATATAGCCGGAATGGAATGATCCTTGTTTCTTAACCACATTTTGTGACGATTTGACAGTTTGATTGGCAGTCAAATCAGGTTTCTTGAATCGAATCGTTGAATAGTCAACTATTCAGGGTCACCCCTAGTATGCATATATGAAATGTACATGTTATTATTATTATTATTATTATTATTATTGTTGTTATCATTGTTGTTGTTGTTGTTGTTGTTATTATTATTATTATTATTATTATTATTATTATTATTATTATTATTAATAATAATAATAATAATAATAATAATAATAATAATAATAATAATAATAATCTATGACCTCTGTGCACTTTTTTGTGCAGGTGTCATACATGGAAAGAGACATATAATAAGCAACTTTTAAATCATGGAGAGAATAGTCGTGCTGTTCAACAAGATAATCTAACTGATGTATAATGTTTCCCACAAAACACAGAGGGAACAAATTACAATAAGTTAATATTTACAGTCCAAATATCTGAGGCTCTGGGCTGTGCAGGAAATCTATCCCTCTGGCCTGGTACGGTGTCAGGAATTCAAACTATGCATGATAACACTATACAGCAATGATCTCACATGGGTAATCACAATCTGACCACAACAATAAACATCTATCTGAATTTATATCATTCAGCCATTTATGTAGCCATTTGGGGCTTTGCAGGCATCAATATTTATTTGGTTTTGGCGAGGCCACAGTTGCGTGTAACATAAGTGTGTTCTTTTCCATCTTCCTTTGAAAGGACAAAGCCATTCAGGACATCACAGAGCAAGGAGTGTTTTAACAGAAACATCTTTTCCCTTCTGTTTTTTCATGATAAGGTTTAATTGGATAGTCCTGGAAAAGTCCCATCTGAATGCTTGTATTTTATGTTAGACGAATTGAACAGTGGGGTGTCCCTGAGGAGCAGAGGGCTCAGTCACTTCCCAGCAGTGTGGTCTGCGGTGTTAAAGATTGTGCCTTAATCCCGCCCTGGCAGAGAACAAGGCTGTACAGACCCAAAGTGTACTTTTAAATGGACAGGAAGCGGATTTGAAGAGTCAGAGCCTGGCAGAGACGTGGAGATGGTTATTGAACAAAAACAAAGGCCAATCCCTTCCCCCCACAGCAACAAATCCAAAGACAGCACAGCATGTTAAGCTACAATAGCCATGAACAATAATTACAAACACCCTCAATCAATCATTACAATTATAGTGCATGTGGCTTGTAGGTAAAGAAGAAGCTGGGCCTGGTACCGATGCTGAAGTCATTGACCCCTTTTGTGAACGCTGCTGAGTAAGAAAGAATGACAAAGATGGATAGAAGGTAGAAAAGAGGACACCTGGACTAACTGCTATGAACAGATGATGTGGTATGTAATATTTCATTTAGATTGAGGGTTTGGCCAGGTGACCCCCAAAACCTGTTTCTTGAGTCTTAAAAAACTGTGGTTTAGTGACAAGCCAGGATGTCTAAGAAGGTAATGTTTGCAAAGATAAACTTCTGAGTTCTACTCTTTGTTTTTCATCAATTCACATGAGAAATAGAGACTAAAGTAAAATTAAATTAAAGGTAATTGCTACTGCATGCATCCCTGATCTGACAGGAAGGTCAGACAGGAGGATAAGTAATTTCAAGTCCTGGGATTTTACATTGATCATTATCTCAGTATTGACGAGGGACGGCTTTTTAATGAACCACTGGTCCAGATATGGGAAGCGGCAAATATATACAGTGCATAAATGAAAAGAAGGAACATCAATGTCAGGGAAGACATGTTGAAGGACAGTATTTCACTTTTTCCATATAAATTAGCTCTGCCCTGGTTAAATCCCAAATCAACCGTGTCAGATATAAACACAGGAAAAGACATCCATATTCAGGTCTCCAGTGCAACTCAGGCGGTGAAGAAGCTCACCTGGTCTGTGGATCTAGTCTAGAAATAACAGGGTCAAGACTTAACATCTATTGCATCATTAACTGACCATGATTGGGGTTACAAAATGACATTAGTGTGTGGGGTTTACAATCTGCATTATTTCCTCTTAATGATTTTTTTGGTCACCCTCAACCACCCTATACACCTACCTTGTAGCTGGTACCAACTCTCCAATAATATTACTTTGAGGCCTGTTATTTTATGGTGGTGTACAGTCATTTGCTCGTAGTACTTATTTCACCTGCAAGGTTCGTTCTTTGGGGTTACAGGGATAACAATGGGATGCCATTTTTGCAGCTTAAAAATCTGTAGAGGAACACAAAATCTGCCAGAAAAAAAAATGCATATAGTCATTGTTGGTAAGGTGCGTGGGCTGACAGCTCAACTATTTGTAAACTCTCTTCTCGGATTAATATATCCAAATTAAATCAGTTAATAGTGTCCATGGCTTCTAGGCTCAGCAGCTCCATTAGGGGGCAGATGAAAGCATTCTCATTGCATAGCTGTGGAATGTAAAGCCCTATTCGGATGGGATTAGTTTTACATGGGGAGGTGGAGTAATGCAATATTTACATGGCTTCTCTGTGATAAAACCGATGCATCCGGATGGGATTAAACTTCACTGGGGATGTTTGGTATTTCCAGTTACGAACCTGGATGATTATGTCACACATGTTCAAAAAATGGCACAATTGAATTATGACTGAATTTGGGCTCTGTAGTATTTGTTTCATCTTGTGCTAACATGTCCAGGTTGAACTATGCTCCATTTGAGAGAAAATTGCATGTTTACAAACTGTTGTGGAGTAGGAGCTGACATTCTAATTTCAGCTTCATTCCCGTGTCTTGTTTCCTTATACACACTCAAATAAAGGGGCATAATCCTTTAACCCAGAAGTGTCCGTCTTATAGGCTACCTTTAACCGTTTATTATAAGTATTATTGTTATGATTAAGTCACCTGTCATTTTGACAGAAAAAAAATGACGCTTTCAAAAGCTAGGGATTGTTCCGGTCCTGTTTGCTTGGCCAATACAGCCTTTCAGCCATGGAATATTCACAACAGAAATAGTTGTATTTGTAAGACTATTTATGAAGGTATAAAATATAATTTAATATTTTTTTGTATTGAATATAATTCTAAAACAGTATTTATTTAATATATTATAATAGTATAAATAGTATTTATTTTATATAGCACTGTCATGTTTGGGGGTTAATATTTTCAAGTAGCCTATAGCTATAGGTATACACTTAAAAACACGAAAATATTATGAATAAAGTTTTCAGATGAGTTGCGATTAATGCCACTGCCAGATAAACCTTTAAGAGCCTCTTCAAAAGCTGCCATTAATGCAGGTTTCGGAGTTTTGCAAAATTTGCAAAATACAATAATACAAAGTACAGTAACAACAGTCAAAAACTGTTTTCTAAACCACAAGAGGTGTAATAAAAAACACTGAAATTGCAGATGCAGATGGGACTAGAATTACCTATTAGCACCTGCAAAACACAAAATTACCCCACCTCCCCATGTAAAACTAATCCCGTCCGAATAGGGCTAGTACCTAGTACCTTACTAGGTGTGGAAATGGGGTCTGGAATCTATCATAAAGTAAAATGCATCATCCGGTATTGATATTGTACATTTTATGAAAAGGGTTTTCATATTTTTAAGCTTTGTACGAGTCATGAAGTTTCCATCATGGATTGAGCGCGGACTGTGTGACAACAGAGGGGTCTGGGTCCTAAGACTTTACAGAACTGGGCCAATCATATACTTGCTCAGATCTCACAGGAAACACATGCAAGAAAAAAAATCTTCTTCTTTTTTGTTATGGCTAATTCTATTTCAGTTTACATTCTGTATTTGACCTATTATTGTTTTTCATCTTAATTTCCAATTTGTCTTCATTTGTTTGTAACCTGTTGCCTTTGTATGTTTCGTATCTTTGTTGTCTTTGTATGGTTATCTTTTTTTATACCACTTTTATGTAATGTAATTCTGTGTGAAATATACTATGTAAATTATTATTATTATTATTATTCTTTTCCAAACATGTTAAGCTATAGGTTGTTATTTATTTATGTTTGTCGTTGGTGCTATTTTAGAGCTAACGTGTCAATAGAGGCAAAAAGCGAATCAGAGATTTAATTTTAGATTTTTGTGAGTAGTTTACACAGGGAATGAAGAAAGAAAATGTAAACAGCACTGTTTGCCTGTAGCAAGGCACATCGGTAATGAACTTGTCAGTTTTTGATTCCTGTCTTGTCCCCTCAGATGTTGATAGCTGATGCAAGCTTACAGGAACCCTGCAGCTGACAGGATGCTGTGACTGTTTTACTAAAGAACCTCTAGAGAAGGGTGGTTTGCTGTGCTAAGGACATACCTAAAACAAGCAAATGAACAAAAACACAGCTGCTGTGTGAGCATTCAATCAGTGAATGGAATTTCCAAGTCCATTGTTCAGAATCGCCATTACCTTTAAAACCAAGCCAAACAACATTGTCCCATTAGTCACAAGGTCAAACCTCCCTAAAGTCCACTCAAAAATATTCAGGCCTTGCTGTGTCCCATATGTAAAATCTCCACTTTATGAATATTTACCCAAGCTCCATAGAGCAGATACTTCCACATCTATGTCTTTTGTGCATCCTATAACGTAGTGGTTAAGGCATTTGAATAGGACCCAGAAGGTTAGTGGTTCAAGCCCCAGCCAGGATCTTGACCAAGGCATCTAATTCCACATTGCCCTGGGGGGTGCTGGGTGCTGGGCCCTGGTTAGACCAATCAACTGCAAGTTGCTTCAGATAAAGGCACAAGCTAAATAACATACTTCTGTTATGCTAGGATACTACTCTTGGATGGGAGACCTGGGATATGTCATACTGGAATTGACAATGGTAGACCAGTGGGCAGTGACATTTCATGTCAGGCCCCCAAATTTCGAATGAGACTTTAAACCTGCTGTAAGTCCTGAAGCACTGTGGCCCATTTCAGATCCCATCCTGACACTAATCGCAAAGCATTGGGTGCTCCCTTGTGTCCTGGCAAATTTCCCAACCTGGATCTTTAATCTTCCTACAGTTTAACTGGCTAATTAAATCCAGTCCCTCTCCACCTCCAGCTGATGTGCAGTGAGAGTTCTGCTTCAAAATGGCTGCCTCGTATTATTCATTAGGGGCTACAAATTGGTGGTTATTACTGAATCCCCACCCCCCACAGTGAAATGCTTTGGGATTCATGAAAAACACTGCAACAGTATAATTCACAATTAATATGAATCATCCCCATTTATGTACCTTAGTCATACACAGCTGAGTCAGAAGGAAGCTCAGTTTGGATGGTTGCACAGATCATTCATCAGTAAGTCAAAACCACTTTTAGGTTAATATGTACTGTTGTTGTCTAGGTGAGAGGGCAGCCAGAGGGCACACTGGTGGAATTGTTTATTTATCTGTATTTTCCCTGGCAATGTAACATCTCCTTTACAATAGAGAAAACAAAAACAGCAGCATGCATAGTCACAGACAATTGTTAAAGGGTTAGGTTGCTAACAAAACACACTCTCATATCCATTAATTCAGTTTTGTTTTATTTTTGGCCATATGCACTCTGTCCAGGAAGTGAAAAGTTGAGGAAAGAAAAAGAGTTTGTATTTTATTTGATGTTCCATCTTTCTTTTTACAATAGATGGACAATAAAGAAAAAACGGCAGGCTGATGGAAGTGACCTGAAGACTGGGCATGTGGGCATGAGCAAAACTTCCTACAGCTGGGGGCGATCCATCTGCTTCACTGTTTGATTTGTAGTACTTGTTTGGCCTGTGGCTCTTTTATGAATACTCCACACACACATTGCTGTTACACCGGGTAATTTTGGTAATGAATAAACTTTGGGTTGTAAAGGGCTGGGTCATATCACAATGACCAACATGAAGCATCAAAAATGCAATTAGTAGTAGTAAAAAAATGTTATATTCCCAGATGAAGGGGCAAGGAACTTGAAATTTGTTTTTTTTCCAGAGGGGGACATATAAGCACTGTGTAGTCAATTACAATTGTAAGGGCAAAAGAGTCTTGCAAGTATCAGTGCAACTTTGTATATAAAATGTACTGATGAACCTTACTACAGTCACTGATAAAGAGGGTGTAATGATGAGTAAGATCTCTATGCATCCTGATACACAGCGCACTGCTTGCCATAATATGGAAGAAGCAAACAGGCACAGATTATCTAAAACTATTATGTTTGGCCTCAAAAGAAAGGAAGCAAGACTTATTTATAAAAGCATAAGCAAGTTCTGCCTTCATATTTGCACATGATATTGAATTCGAGGCTCAGAGATAAAGCAATCATAAATCACATAGATCGAATCGTTGCAATACCCATGTGTGTTCAGGATCAGTGAGGCCCAGATTCTCCAGTCCTGCTTAGTCCCTCTTCAGTCCCACCATTGGAAACAAAAAAAAGGAAAAAACCTTGTGGAAATGTAATAAACAAATCTGACAAGTATATTTCAGATACAAGAACTCAAAGATCCGAGGGGGGGAGTCCTTGATAGTAAGGCCATTTCACTTTCTTTTAATTTAAAAATGAATATAATAATTAAAAACATCAAACACAAAGCACAGACTAATAAGCGATGCACAGATTTGTGGAAGTTCCAGAAGAGCCAGAAGACAGCTTACTCAAAATGCAAGCTCATGTTTTCGCACATGTGAGGAAGCTAAAAGAGGGCGTTAGGAGACATGGACGTGGCAGGAATCATTGGTGCTGGCTGTGCAGTGGCCAGAGGCAGAGAGCCCCCTGTTGGGCAGAGTGCAAACCTGCTGCTCCAGTATCCCTCTGCATTTTACAGTACATTAAATAAAGGTGTGTACAGATCTTACTATATGGAGATGCACATTGGAGATTCACAGATTACACATTGGACATTCATTCCTACATTGGACATATATGGTATTGATAGGTATGGTATATGTATTGCATGCATATCCACATGTGATTTTGTTCACTGCTGTTTTTTTTGTCAAGCATGTACATTTTCTATTAATTCAGTTATGCTTATACATTAGGGATGTCAAAAGATTTAAAAATCAAGTCACAGCATAGACTTGATAGTTGATTTGTTGTAGGAGGGATGTGGTGGCAGGTTGCAATGCTGAGGATGATTTCACACAAAGAAAGAAGAAAGTACTCTGCATCAGAATTTATTCAAATCCAAGACATTTCACATTTTCCTGGACAGAAGATACAATTCTGGTACAATCTAGAAACATATGGGATGGGTGACAACCATATCCTCCAGCCAAGTCCGTCTGCCAGGATTCCTCCAGACCCACCATCCAAGGACCTGTATAGCATCAATGGTGGCAACACTACATCTTGTGTTTCCATAGACAGTGTTGCCTATTGCTTGAACCAACAGTAAAGACACAAAACAGTCTGTGCTGGATTCAATTCTTTGAATCTTCATTAGCAGATCCATGAACCAATATGGTATCAAATTAAAAAGGAGGTTGTGAGCATTATGGTATTAATAGTGGGTGCAACAATTTATTGGTGTCTGTTGGTGCAAGTTGCTGTTTGTGTTGATTCACTAAAACATTGTCATAGTTATAACTACATTTCTCATTCCATATTTTATCCCACTCACATACTTCTTTTGCTGCTGTTGACATTGTCACACTGTGAAAATGAGACCTCACACGCCTGTCTGTCCAACAATATAGGTTTTGGTTCCAATAAGGATCGTCTTCCCTGCTTGGGTGTTTTTTATATATTTTGCCTTTTCTTTATATTTACTAAGGTTTTCTATATTTATAAGGGAAATGGCACAATTGTTTGATGAAATGTGTTGAGTAGGGCTACACACTTAACCCTGTATGATCATGTATTTCGATTTTAGTTTCAATACATTTTAATTATGTACTATAGTTATATCAAAGCATTGCATTTCATCATAGTTAGTGTATCAAGGACTCTCATTTGTATATATTGGCTAATTACAGTGTCATAATGTGTGAAACATGCAGCCATGAGACCAAGACAGGTGCATTACAGCTGAGAAACAGGCTGCAGGTGGAAGAGACGGAGACGAGCAGCCAAGTTACTAACTAGCATGTCTAACAAGTACAGATACTGCACAAAATGTGCCTTTGGGTTTTATCTGTGCTTCAGAGTAATGTGACCTCCTGTTTTCAGGCACACATTCAGGCACACACTATATGCCAAGCATATAGCTGCTGTGTCTGGACTGTTTTTAGCATTTTTGATGTTATTTCGAGGAACTTTTTCTACATTTTTTGGGAAAGAGATGGAAGACAAACCTTTGTGTAGCTGATTCTTAACGCTTGCTTAGACAAGGTAAAGCATGCCAGACTGGAATTTTAAAAACTTTGGTGCCCTTCTGGAAATTTAAGGATATTAATAGAATAGAGTTAGAAGGCAAACTTCTACAGACACCCCCCAATCTCAGTCAAAGACAAAGAATCATAGGATTTTCATAATAATGTTATATCACCATACATCAAAAGCCACACCCTGGATCTTGAATACAAAGCTAGAAACTCAAAATGCATCATGGGTGGAGTAGTTTTAGTTTTCTGATATGAGGCAATTCAGACTGAACCTTTTGAGATTGAATAAAGTAAATAATTGAGCTTGGAAGAAATAAAGATATATGTGTACTACAATTGCAATGAGGAACAACATATGTGCAAGATGGGAGATTTTTCTTTTCATATACAATGCCATGGCCAGAATAACTCAATGTATTAAAGAGTTGTGAAGTGCTTTGTTCATTTCCCCTGGTTTAGTCCAGGGAGGATCACTGACGCTATTGTATTACCTTTGAAAGTAAAATACCTATGAACTCCCCAAAATCTGGAAAACATGATTTAGTGAGAGAATGATAAAGTCCACCAAGACAAACATAGGAGTATCAGGACATTTCCTGTGCCACTAAAGCAGATACTGTCATTAGCATGCCCTGTGATGCAAGCACAGATGATCACCACAGCAGAGCATTCCCTCAGGAGACAGAAGGGTCACATAGACAAGGTGAACATTTCAAGGTCTGGGGGACAAAGCTTACTGTGTCTCTTAACATTAGCGCACCATCTGGGACTGACACACATGTGCACCCTGCCTCCTTTTCCCTCCCCCATGTCTCTAGTCCTATCCATCGGGACACTGTAGGCTAACCTCAGCATTCTGGAACAGTCCCATTGGGACAGGTTTCGATTGGGGCATTGAGCATTGACAAAACTCCATTGAATTGAGTATCAGTGTTGTTTCTGACTGATCAAATGTCCAAAAGAAAGGGGTTGTAAAGAGGCACCTTTTGTGTCTGCTCTACACCCCTCCATGCTAAGCTCTCTTCTATTTTGACTTGAGGAAAATGATCAACTATGTGAGAAGTAGTTGGATCCAATTTGCAGTAGTTAGTAGGAGTAGTAGTTATTTGTAGTAGGTAAGTCATTGTCTATCATTCACTTCACTGCTACATAAGATGCATTCACTGATAATCCATAGAATATTGTAGGAAATTCACAGTGTTTTTAGGCATTAGACATACAGGTAATCATATCACAACAGTGCTTACATGCAAATGGTGTATGTTTATATGTATCTATATGTGTTCCTATCAGGGAGACATTGAGTGAATCACCATTCACTGTATTACACAAGAAATGTGTGGAATAGATATGCTTGGATATGCAAATTTAAAACTTTTGTAAACAACAAATGCCCGCTGAAAACAGGAATGCAACTGGATCTTTCTGAGGTTCCCAGGTTACAAATGAGGGAATGAATGAGCGATTGTGCAGCTATAGCTCACCTGCTGCTCTGCCAGCACAGGGTATTTATCATTTCTACTGCTAATCTGTATTTCCCACTGCATATTCATTCACCTGCTTTCAGCTCTCAGGGCTGCAGAAAAGTGAGGCTTCATTTTGAACAGATTTACCATCTGAAGGATAACCACCATCATCCACCCACCCACTCTTTGATCTACACTACATTTGCGACACATATCACATGTGTGTGTGTGTGATGTGATTACAGGGAGTATTTTGGCTAATTATTTTGTAACTTCAAGGTATGTTTATATGGTAATGTATTTTTTCACAATATCCTACAATAAAGGCAGAAAACGGTCTTTCTCTCTCTCTGGTGACTTGCTGATTTGTCCCAGGATCCACTGCCAAAAATAAAAAAAATGCATAAAACTATGAGATGTACATTTTCAGTCATAAAATTTAAATCTAATAGTAGTTTATTCCATGATGGAATTGTGAAGATCCACCAATTATTGGTATCCCTTAAAAGGGAATATTATTTGCATGTCTATGTCAGTAAAAACAAACATGGCAATACAACCCCATTACTTTGTGATGATTGCAAGATAAAGCCAAACCCACAACCCATGTGTATACAGTATATCATAGCTGAAAAGGTTACACTTTGGATGCTGTCAGACGTCATAGAAAGGGGACAGGCGCAGTACATATGCATATGTTTCCAAGGCCTGTCACCGTGGATACCCTCCCCTCAAATTATCGTCTGAATGAATGGCATCGGCGGCGGTCGGGGCCCTGGCCTTCTTCCACGGATCCAGGACGCTAACGGTTGGATTTGCTGGATCAAAGCTGGATGCCCTTGTCACACACAGCCTCCGTGCCCTTGTCATCCACTCTTTCTCTGATAAAATCAGTCCTGTTTGATCTGAATAATGGTTTGGCGCAGGCCCGAGTGGAGGTGCCCTCTAGGGGATGCGCAGGGTGGGAGGATATGACAAGAATGCATTTTTTGGACTTGGAGGTGGTAACATCTGCACACCATCTGCCAGGAATCCAGGGTAACTTAGCCAGCACCATTTATTGCATATATGATAATGAGGTCGTATTCCACTTTTAAAAAATGTATACATTTATTTGTTTTTTCTTTACGCCATCTGTTCTGGAGGGAGCAGAATTTTTAAAAGTATATAAATAAATAAAGGGATGAAAGCCAATGAAATGCCTGACAAAACATTGTGTCACTTACAAAAGCCTAATTGTTACATTTCAGCAGTTGAGCCTCCTTGTTTTTTTAGGTTGTTGATTGAAACTTGCCCTGTTCTGCTAACCACAATCTGCTTACTTGTTGTGATTTCCTTAATGAGCTATCTTCCCCAAGTGTTGCACTTTGTGCGTTGTGAAGATTGACACATTGGGCCATAGGTTTGAGCAGACAAATATTTAGTCACGGGGACTTTCATTTTGACATTGCCATTTTGCTGTTCTGTAACCTTGCTGTCATCATGAGTCTTCCATTTTTCTTTGTACATATTGTCTGGGTTTTTTGAGAACTAGTCTGTTTCAGGCTATGCTGTACAGTCATTTTTCAGGTGTCATTTGCATAGCTCCCTTCGAGACCCTAATGACTCATCCATCTTCATCTGATTGGTTTACATTCCTATCTGTCATATTTGACACTTAGCAAGGCAGGACTCTCACACATACCTTTTTTTATATGCTTTCCAGATGTGGTATTGATTACATATATACATTCTGGGACTACTCAGGTGCCACGTCCATTAAATTATAATAGTTTAGTGCCATATTTCATCTACCACTCCATCTACCATTTTTACTTTACTATTTTTAACCCTTGGCAACAAAAATTATTTAAAGCATCCTGTCTGCTACATTGTGTGTAGCTGAAAATTGGATGGACCGTGCATTTTACCATTCTTTAAGACAGAACCAGGTAGCAAATCATCATACCTTCATGAACAATGAAAATGTGCAGTTTATTCTACAGTGGTGCTCCGGAAAAAAATAATCAATACTGTTTACCCCAGTGGTGAAAAAAGATGTCTTTATTATTTGAATGGCAGCACATGACCTAAGTGTATATCACTTCTCATCTGTCAGCCCAGATCAAAGGTATACCAGGGTCAAATATGCTGTAATTTCCTGGAGAGAGTGATCATCTCCTTGGAGTTCCTTTCCATTCTCAGAAAATAAAGTACACTGTATTTAGCAGGAGCAGTGGGAGCTATGACCTCTGACAGTATTGGGAAGACACCATTATGAAGGCAGAGCAATGAACACTGACTTCTGCAGAAAACAAGTTTATCTTCCCTGGCGTTTTCTGGCAATACACCTATACAGATGTAAAGAGGCCCATTTTTAATGTGTCATGTCTCATAATCCTTATGCTGATACATATTTTAGTACACACATTTGGACTGTTATGTGTGCATGTGATTGTGCACACTCGTTTTGTGCATGCATGCTTATGTCTGTAAATGTTTGTGCAAATGTTGCATACACATTAATAAACATACACATTAGCATAACCTAAACAACACATTTGAAGCGAGGATCAGCTGTCACAAGATCAAGCAAAATCATATTTGCCTGAAATATGAAGTGAGTCTAAATAATGAAACAAGCACCTTTCTGATCCCTGATGTAACAAATCACACCAAGTGTAACATTTTCAAAAGTTATGTATCATGTCAGGTGAATACCTGTGAAGTTAATGTGAAAACTTGATCCCGTGATTAAGGGGTATTGTATTTTCATGAAATAAAATAGTCTTTTTTAGGTTTGCAAATATTTGTTAAAATTCAGGGTCATCTTACATGCATCTGAATACGGTAGAAAAATACAGTACATTTGCATTCAAACATGCATGTCAGTCTTCATTGTTAAAGAATGATTTTTTGTTCCTCATAGTATGACAGAAGTATTTTGACTTGCTGAAGGCAACTTTAGCTCAGTGTGCAAGCCTCAAAGAAATTGAATAAATTCAAAGATGAAGGGCACACTTTCTGCAGCAAAGTGAAAGGTAACTTTCCTTCAATCCATGCTTGAACACGGGAGCTGTAGGTACAGCAAGGATCAAATTTCTACTGAAACTGATGGAGGCAAAGATTGGTTATTTAAAACAAAAAACAAAGCTTTTTCAGAGGCTATTTTTGTTTGTTTCATGTGACTGACAATGATTCAAATGCTCTTAACAGGATATGTGTCATCTGACAGCATAAAAGTAGCTTAACCTATGGGTGGTTGCATATCTCTTTGATTAGCAAACAGATATTTATTGTCAGTCATCATTTATTACATTTTGACCTGCATTAATAACCAAGTAGCTCTCTCATTACTGTTTAGCTGATTAGTCTACATGTGTATGTACTGTGTACGAGTGCATGTGTACTTATGTGCAAGAATATGTGTCAATGAACTGTGACATTGTGAACTGGCATGGATATCCACAAATGACAAATATCTAGTGTGTGATAGTGACAGTGCTGAGAGAGAGATTGCTCTGGTAGGCCTCAAGGGTACCTTGACTAACTATATTGCTATATAGCAGACTTTACAAGTTCAGATTTTATTGTATTTCCACAGTCTTGTCCAGTACAGTCAGAACTGTCCCATTAGCCATACTGTACTTCACAGTACACTGATTAGTGCATTGTTCAGTGTCCTTATAGGCTACAATACACACAAAGTGTTCTGACACAGTAAGCCAGATCAGCAAAATGAACAGTAAATTGCCTTTTGCTATTCCATCTCCACATTAACAACATGTAATGGACAATTATACTGTGTAAAAGGCAGCTAATGAAATGTAGTTACATTTCCATAGACATGGACTATGTTTAAGCTAAGTGTTTTCCAAGCAGCATTCGTAGCTGTCTCCTGAAAACATGGTTTTTCTTGCAAGAACATGATTTCATATTGTATTTAAAGGTCTGTTTCTAAGATTCTAAGTAAAGTCAATATTGAGTGGCAGCTTCAGGTAAAACAAAAGGCCAAAAAATAGTTGATCAAAGGACAAAGATGATTACATATAAGCAAGTCATTTTAGATAAAAGAATGTGAAGTCTTGGCTTAAAGTCATTACAGTGCTTCCTGCTCTCACAAGTATAACATGCCCACTGGCTGAGATCCAGACAAAAGAAATCTTTGATTTTCTTCAAAATTAGTTATGCAAGATTTCAGTTCCTTTAATGAAAAGGCCTAAACTGAATACTCCTAGAAGAAACAATACGATGATGCCAATTCTGAGAAAAAAAAAAAAAAAAAAAAACATAGATAACAAAATAACGTAATGAAGACCAGTGAGGATTTGTTCTGGCAGATATTGAATCTCTAATGCTATGCGTCTGTTTTCACACAATGGGCAGATCTCAAAATAATAACTCTTATATTAACTCAAAATGATGCCAATTTATAAACTCCAATACAGTTGTCAGCCTTCATTTTGTTCATATCTCCTTATGTAACCCATGCAATTACTATCCAGTTCTGTGAAATTTGCCTTTCAGCTATTGTTGCTCAGGACTCCAGCAGTGCAAATAGTCTGTTATAAAATTACAATTCTTTTTCTTAGCCGTCATTGGGAATTCAACTGACAGAGGTCTAAACGCTTTGCTCTGCTGTTTTTTAATGCTCCCTGCTTTAAATTGCTACCATCATGTTTTAGAAAAATCTGGAGAAGCAGCATGGTAAAACATAGATAAGGAGACAGACTCTCAATTATTCCCTTAGATGAAAATGCACTTCCCTGTTAAAAGATTTAAAGTGTACCACAACATGAAGTACAGTGAAAATAAAGACATATAATTATAATAATTAGTGGAATGAATTTAAGAATACTTGAATAACATCTGAATAATAATTATTCATTTCCTCACCTTATAGAGATTTGTTTTGTCTGTTTTTATTTTTAATTCTTCTTAAATATTTGATTTATTTTAAAGTTTAGTTTATATAGCTCATATCACAACTTGCTCCTTATATGGCATTTTAGGGGTATCAGTTCATGATAATCACTTTGTGAACTGACCACTGATTTACAATTCATTGGTTTTAATCAACATACAGGCCAGGGTTTACTGTAAAGCATATTGTAGCAAATGTTTGTGAAATGTGCAACACAAATAAAACTTGATTGATTGATTGAATGCTTGATTGACAACTTTGATGAAAGCAAATACTGTGCTTCCACATTTTAAAAATACAGAGGAAGTGTTATATCATTTTACAGGTAAATTTGCATTTCTTTTTATTTATTTATTTTTTTTAGAAAATATTGATAAATGAGGCTCATGAAGTGGATTGCAAGAATTTGACTTCCTGAAAACCTGTTTGTGTATTTATACTTTTTATATGAGGAATCTGCTTGGATTATTATCTTAGAACACTGAAGTGGACAAAGAGAAAATAAAGTAGACAATTGTATTACCACCCTTTCTCCCAACATGCGTGTGTGAACTCGAACAAGAACTAGTCAAGTGTGTCATAGTCCCTATTTCACATCTTGAAATTAGCACCACCACCACCATTTAATCTTGATGAAGTATGGCTGAAAAGAGAGAAGACAGAGGATTAAGACAGATGACAACCTGGGTATATTTCTCAGTGGGAGTTAGTCCCACTTTTGCAGTCCTTTGATGTAAGATAGGCAAACTAGTTGTTGTTTTGTTTCAATGGTCTAACAGATTACCAGATGTAGTTCTGAGACCAACACAACAAAATTGTGTATGTATGTATGTATGATGAACAGTGAGTCCTGATTATTAGGTTATTTTAATTAACTAAACTTGTTGACTGTATCCAGGCCTGAGTATTCTTTTTCTTTTTTGAAAACCTTATCACATCTATATGCCAATAAACCTCAAATTAGGGAAAACCAAGATCCCCACACAGTGGGATATTACATTTTGAGTGGTTTCTTTTCATTTAGGAAAAGGCAAAGCAGTCTGTGTCTGAACCCCCAACATCACTCTTTCCCAATAAACAAGATACAGCTGTCACCATTGAGACCTAAAATCCATGGCATCATCCCCCTAGTTGTGCTGACTTACTGGCGGAATCTCAGTATGAAAATAAGTGATGTAGTATGCAGGAATGAGACCATCAAGTTCATCAAAGTACCTTTCTTTAAAAAAAGGTGGAATTTTCCACATCCTGAGATGACATCACAAGTATACACCCCTGTCTAAAAACATAATACTGAAGCTAGTAAATGCAGATCATAATTACTGTGGCAAATAAATGAATAACTGTTAACAGCCAAATAATATATCCTCTGAAATCCCAAATAAACTACAGCATGGCATTCATATTCAGCAAACTATACATGAATTATGTTATGGCATGCCAGGCAGTGAAACCATTTTAATTTAAAATGTAAAGAGTGAAAACGCAAGGCAGACATATGATTTTATGTAATGCAAATGTACAGGCTTGGGAAAAAGGTTTGCACACTGTTTATTTTATCTAACACTTCATATTTTATGTAGCTTAAAGGTGTTGAATGCCACCATATCCTTGTAAGCTTATTCAAGTCATTCTGGGGGTGAATAAATTGAAGCCATAAAGCTAAACACCGTGACCAGCAACTCAAAGCACTTTTTTTTCCCTGAAAGCTCACTCAGTTATATGTGAAAGCTTTTCAGATCTAAGGTCTAAGGTCAGGATTTGGTCTGTACTGAGTACTCATAATTTCCCTTGCTTACCTACTTTAAGCATGTGAAGGACTTGATAGCGGTATTGGTTTAGAATGGAAACAGTTTCTAACATTGGCCCCTGTTGCCCCAGTCCCCTGTATTCATCCTGACAAATACAGGAATGTTGCTTTCAGTGCTTTCCATATAATTTTGGCTTTCATTGCTTTCTATATAACAATGTTCTTATATATAAAGCATAGAAAATGCACGGAAAGCCATCATTTCTGCATTCCATAAAATTAATGCAAAGTCCTTTATAATACATATTTTCAACAGAAGTCACCTAAATAACTAAAAAATTAAAAGAGAAAGCATACCATTCTATAGCATTCATATGGTCCTATACAGAAAAGCATTGAAATGTACCAAGCACAGAATGTGACAGGAGCAATGGGCCTTTGAGTCCATCTTGGCTCATCATTTTCACTTCTGTCTTGAAAGCATCCAGCACTGGCACTTGAGCACTAAATAGAGAAAGCAACCACATATACAGTGCTCAGAATGTATTAATATGGACTTAAGTGCAGGGCTTGATTCAGAGATAATGTACTGTGGGTAGATATACAGGCTCTAAATATAAGTTGTCATTTGACAGAACTGTTGCTTGTAACTTCAAACATTTGGAGCATTGCTAAAAATTGTGTTTTGATAATAAAATTATTATTGACACATTTCGAAGTAACTACATACATGAACATCCACTGGCTATGCCGTGTGTTAGAACGTTCTTTAGTTTTACCAGCAACCTCAACATTACACTGCTTACAGTGTATGCAAGATCAGCTGCTTGCAAATCTGAAATAGGAAAAGCAGAAAACTGACCATCATACTTGACTTGTAGTTCCTTTATTTTACTAAACTAACAATCACATCATATTATCTTAATTATCTTATTTTGCAACATTTCCTAGCATCCCTTTCTTCTATTTGAAGTGGTAAATCCATTTTAAGCATTTTGAAAATTGGCAACACGATATCATGGGTGTCAGTTTGTTTCGAAAAGTGCTGGGGACAAAGACTGGTTCAAGTAACTAAAGACTTTCGAAAAGTGGTGGGGATGAAATGGGCCACGAAAAAAAGTAGTGGGGACATGTCCACAGCGTAAATGATGCCTGTGCTTGCGATAAATCCTTTAACTTTAAGCCATTCACACGAGCAGGATGGCTTTGAATGTTATTTTCATTGACTTGACCACCCAGTTTCAGGATTAAAAATGTTTTACATGGGTTTTAATGCAGTTTTTTATGGACACTTAGACACTCAGAACATATTCATATAAATTTGCCAAAAAATTTAATTGATTACAATTTAATCAAGTATTTCTATCCAGAGATGAGAAGTGCCTGTTATATTAATTAAAGATCCCACCCCATTTCAGTTAAATTGGTTGTCCCTGATATTCAGCACTGTGTAAAACCCCAAGGGGTTTTATACTTCCACATGACCTGGTGAGCTGTTTAAAACTGTGAAAACCTTGTGTGAAAATACTTCCTGATATCATTTCAAATTTGTCTTTAATTAATTTCCAGCTAAGCTCCCTTGTTCTGCTGACAGAACCCAACCTGAAAAATCTTTTGTGGACCACTTTGTTAATCCTCTTAAATGAAGGATAAGAGCGAAATTCAGGTGTGCCCATGCATTCATAGAGACCCACCTGTGGGATATGGTGATGGTGATTCACCAGACAGCAAGCCTGAGTGTAGCTGGAATTACAGGGTCACATGGCACGAGCCTGCTGTTTAATGATTGATGGCACGTGGCACTCATGCAGAGAGCCTGCAGGTGTTCATTTCAGACAGAACCATCAGCACAAACAGCGTTAGCATCATCACAAACCACGGATGGGAGTCCAGACCCCGTTTCAAGAGCAGAGCTCTCCAGTGGTTTCGCCACAAAACACAAAAGAGGCACAAACAAGGAAGCTGCAGCGTCAGCAGTTTTACCAAGGAGTCGAATCATTCCTGCTGGCAGCTCATCTATGGAGGCAGGGACTGTCAGGAATCCAAATCAATGTTTCAGTGCAGTAAAACCTTCATGTTCACCAAGGCGTTCCTATGAGTAAGGAAGATGAGAACGATATTGGGAAGAGTGTATTCAAACAAACAGAAGCGTGCATTTCATAACGGCCACATATGATATCCTCTGGAATGTACATTAGTTTGCTATTTTCTGCTTCACTTTTACCCATTACCTATAAAATAGAAGAAGCATTTGCAGATACAGGCCATGAATCTTGGATAATTGCTTGCATAATAATGTTTTTCACTGCTACAGTCATTGTACAGTGTACACCTCAGTTTGCATTCAATATTTATGGTGGGATTCTTCATAAACTACAGCACCCCCTTTGAGATATCTTCTGATACCCTTACTGCATACAGACAGTTTGCCTTGGAAAAGTGAAAAACAGTGATCACAATGATCAGATTCTGATACAAGACCATGCCCATTCAAATTAGAATCTCAAATATATGATTCATATATTGGCCTACTCTTTCCAGGAGGTATTCCCAAATCTGTGAGCGAGGGATTGATGTTACATTGCATTGTGAAGATCTATTACTAGTCTGTACAATGTTACACTATCATTTGGTATCTACAGACTAAAATATAAAGCTGCACAAATTGTCCTTCTTTTCTGCCGTTTAAATGTTTTCAGACATGAAAAACACAGCTGAAAAACAGGGCTTCTTACATAGGCTATATATTGATGTGTGGTGCCCCTACACGGTTTCTTGACAAGATGTTAACTAGCTGTATGAAGGAGAGTCTGACAGCTTTGTTATGTTCACTGCAACAATGACAGTATGAGAGGTAACACTTCATATTTTCTTTTTTGTGCCAGCAGCAAATCTTTCAAACTCATATAACAGCTATCAGGGGATACAACCAAATATTTCCAGCAAAAATACTTAGCCAAACAAAGCCAGCGTCTTAGCAAGTGACTGGTTAAAATTGCACTTATGAAATAATCACATGAAATAATCCATTCAGACTTTTCATGTCCTTGTCTTCATTTGAGGTGAAAAGCTCAGGTACTGTCAAGAACATGGATTTGTATGTCTGGATGATGTTGTATGAGTAGAAGCTGTGTGTGGGCAGTGTGTGGGTATGTGTTCATGCGTATGTGGCAAGTTGCAATTGTAGTCCTAATCAGTCATGCTACTGAACAGAATATTTCATAAGTGATGAATAATTTCATAATTAGTATCTGCAGGTGTTACAAATTGGTTATAGGCATACTGACAGGCTGTTTTCATTTGTTGGCAAAGTACATGTACATTTATTGTGCAAGTAAGACCTAAAAGATCCCTTTACTTGCATGATAGGTATTTGGATTTTGTACATTTCTGCACATGGTCTTAAAGTACCCAACCTTGCATAAAGGCTACATGACACATCATGTGCAATCATCAACATCCATTAAAATGTCCAGAGAATAGCAGGTATGTCAGATGAAGCATGTTACTTCCCTCACCAAAGTGATGTTGTCAATCATGTCAAATGACATGTGTCACCTGAAATCAACTGTCATCAAGAAAATCAAGTCAATCTCATCACACAGCACAATAAAAGGAATGCTTGTCGGTGTCAGAATCCACACACACGCATTAGTGTAGGTGTTATTTCCCAGTACAAGCACCACCTTAAAGTGAGCATTACAGAGATGACAAACATCTACCTGAGTTGTCAGTCGTGGTAGTATAATCTCTGAATTTTACTCCATGGCACGCTCCCCAATTCCTCTGCCCGCGGAGCCGGCTGTGTGGAAATTGATGCCCAGACAATAATTAATCATGTTTAGAAGTTGACGTTGGGGAACTTCTAAGCCCCTGTCTAGCTGCCCACCTGCCAGTGGCTCCGGGGGAATCTGTGGCTCAGCGTGTACTGTCTCCAGTGGTGGCATAATCCATTTATCTTCTCATATGTGCTTAGGCACTTTGATCATTTATAATGTTAATGTTGGAGAGCAGCAGTCAGAGGGATAAGGAGAAGAGGAGTGCTTAGCACCCATACTCACCTGGAGCTAAACACATATTATTATTATTATTATTATTAGTAGTAGTAGTAGTAGTAGTAGTAGTAGTAGTAGTAGTTGTTGTTTGTTGTTGTTGTAGTAGTCATATATACTTACATAACATATTAGTATATAATATATTAACAATCAAAATATTTCTAATTATATGCATGATGTATGTTGTGCTATGTGGGGGTTTATATTCACATGGTATTTTCAGTTGCAAAAAGTTTACTGAATTCAGATGACCTTAGAGCCATAAAATGGTCAATCACATTTGAAGTCACGTTTGAAAATGGAACTTTTAAGAACATGTTTTAATGTCCTACTTTTACCTAAGAGCTGTTAATAAACAAGTTATATCAGAGTAACTGATGTACTATGCACACATTAAAACAACTGCAGATGATGTGATATGCCTGTGCAATAGGTCTTTGGGTTTTTGTGGTTTCCTTCCAACAATTTTTTTGCACAAAGAATCATATGGTCTTTTGGGGCAATGAGTGAATTAAATTATACCCCAAAGGATTTAAACACAAAAAACAAACGCAAATAAACAAAGACAGTGTAGGCTGACCTGATGTAATGAATGATCATTATTTTTAAAGACATCTCATTCCCTCCTGCCTGCAAAAACATAGATACCATCACAATGCTGATACCTTGTACCAGAATAGAGTATATCAAATATAAAGCCATTTGAAGTTGAACCATAAAAAGCAGGTATGATAAAGTGAAAATGCTTTAAACAAACCCAGATTCCCCCAAGATTTTGATTCCTCAATCCTTTGCTGGCCAACATGATTGACTCATTGCCTCTAATATTGGCAGAGCATGGGCAGACATGTTCTGGCCGTGAATATACATGGTTGGGTGTGTTTTAGCATAAGAATGATTCCTTTACAAAACAGTGTTTGAAAACTATCAGACCAGCTACGTCCAGGATATATCAGAACATTGCTTAAGCCTTACACTTGAGTTAGCATCATACAACATTAGCCAGGATTCTCCGTCCAGTAGTAATATCCAATTAGATGAAATCAAATCAAATGTAATCAAATCTCTCCTCTGTGAACCAAAATAAATAAATAAATAACCCCTCAGTCACTGCATGAAACAAAGTCTTGTTTTAATTCTAAATGAAAATTGCTCCTGAAATTTTATTCTTCTTCCATATCATTCCTCGTTTTGAAATAGAAGTCACTAATATAGTCTTTAAAATCAACACAGAAACAGAGGCTATGTACACACTTGAGTCAAATACAGTTTTGAGTCCTATTTTTTTTTTTTATTGCCAAAGTTGCACACAGTACGATTTTGCAAGGGAATGGCAGCTACATTTGCATGCCTGCAGGAAACAGGCAATGAAACCTCTTGTTTAATCCAGTTAATGTGTAAATGAGTACTGCCATTTGTGAATAAATGGCAAATGATGTTCACTACCAGCAGTAATCGTGAGGACAACGGTGCCTGTTGATGGTGACATGAAAATGGAGACTCATTGGATTTGGTTCTTTTTGTGAGAATCCAAATCCCTTGCCCTGAACTCTTATTCAAATAATCTATTCAAGCTATCAATGACTGATGTCCAGATGATAAAAAGCAATCAAACCATGTGCTAATTTGTGTCTGGAAGACCTACTAAGATAACTTGGTAATATAACACAGCCTTATTGTTTTCACACAGTTCCAGGCACACAAATGGGATATATGATATGCTGCAGGTTTGGAAAGTTACAGAGAAAGTGTTCATATATGCCATTGTACTTTTATGAAAACAAGGACTAAGACTGGTACATATAAACAAGTAAAATTAGGGAATTATCCTTTCACTGTCTTCTTTTCACCTCTGCCAGGTTATAGAGCTATAAAGCATTGTGAGAGAGGGAAGCGTGTTAATGGCAGTGAGAGTGACTGAGTTGAATTAAACACATTTAGGGAGTGCAAGGTTGTGTTAAATGTATCAACAGTGTGCATGACTGTGTTTTCATGTAGAATTCTTAAGTGCATTGAGAGTTTGGTCCATTAAAATCAATGACTGTAGCAGCGTTCTGTCAAACACAGTGAGAATACAGGTTGTGAAGAGGATGTCCAGCATGTGAAGTGATGTATGTGACAGCCTGTTCCTTAGCTCAGAGCTGTTGTCCAGGTCATGACCTCTGTGGTACAAGGCTAATATCAGAAGCTAGTAGAGGTTAAGCGACTGGTGTGTCACCATGGAGATCTGTTTTCCTCACTCGTTGGGCTCTGGCTGAGGCTCTGTGTGGCCCTCACTCAAACCAGAGTGCCAGATAGAGACAGCTCAATGTGACAACTGTGCCCTGACCCAATTAAAGACACATAAACATACAGGTGCATGTAACTGCACACAGTCACTAACACATGCATATGCACAAAAGACACCCAGTCACACATGAACACATATGCATATACACACCAATATTTATGCCCATACTTACATGTATGAATGTAAATAGATATGCATGTCTGAATTCATTCTTAAGTGTTTTGTGTACACAAGTATTCAGTTACATTCAGAACAATACGTGTCAGACTCAGAACAATACGTGAATGCAAACTCACGTGTACACGCACACCTGGATTTAATCAAAATGTTTCTGTAACAGGGATAAATATGTGTAAAATACAGATTTTTTCTGTTAAAACAGCTACAATGAACTTTCCAATGTGTTTGTGTTATTTAAAAATGATAAATATATAAATAAAAACTTAACCAGGTCACACATCTTCTTGAAAGAATAAATAAGTCAGAAGCGCTATCACCTCACACCAGTACATTAGCATTAATTACTGGCATTAAGGTCAGCTGACATGTTTCATTAGTTAAAGCTGGCACATGACAGTGTACTATGATAAATATCAAAGAAGAGAGATATATATAAACCCCCAAAACATCATCTAATTGCGCAGTGCTAATTCAAAATGTCATTACCTCATGCATTAACACATAGCAGAATTATTTCTACAGCAGAGGGACCAGGAGGAGAGGAGAGGAGGGCTAGGAATGGAAGCCTTAGGATGCCAACATGTTTTAGAAAGTGACACTCTGTCAGTGACCTACGCGCTGCAAAACAGCCACAACGTATTTCAGATGTCTAAATAAACCAAGGGCCTGACAGCCACTTGGCAGTTTGAACAAAGGAGCACAAGAGCCAGTTACAGCGCCCGTACCAATCTCCTGACAATTCCTGCAAAAGCCAAAAGACACAAGTCCCTCACATGCTTTCAAATACAAAGAGAAATGAAATGCAAAAAGTAGAACAGAATCTAGAACAGCCTTGGTAAGGTTGTACAGTTTTTACCTCTCCTTTGTAACGTGGGTGACATGTGTGGTTTCGTGGGCTGCTGCCAACAAACCCTCCCTAGCATTTCATTGGTGGAGGACAGTGATTGACAAATATGTTGAAGCCCTTAAAAGATAAGGCTTAAAATGGTTTAACGTAAAACCATTCTATTTTTGTAAGTATGGCTCCAGTCTCCAATGCTAGCAGAGAGATAAAAAAGAAGCAGGCACTGATCAAAAGAGTTTAACCGGCTGTGGACTAAATATGCCTCGGAAGAGGTCTGTATGAGGAAGCTATTAGGCCCTGAAACGAAAAGCTAATGATTCTTGGAAATAAAAGGACATTTTCTTTCTTTCTGATTAATCTACTCATCTGTATTCTGTCCTATGATGTTTTTTTTTTTTTAATCAAAACAGACAGGCAGTGGGAGTCTTAAGCTATATTAAAAGTACATTTGGATTACCCATAAAAGTAAAAGGCATTGACTGCAAAGTTCAATTTGACCATCTTATGAAAGGTAGAACCATTCCATCTAAGGCAGTCCATTATAACTATGAACATCTTCAATCCCTTCATTTATTTCCACCTATTGCATTATTAAAAATAAGAAAAAAACTTAACTACATACTAAAAATTTGGTTTCATTTCATAGTATTGTGGTTTCATTATGTAGTAATCATACACTTTGCTAGTTAACAGACTTGTTGTGTACACTGAAAGCAGTAATTATTATATTACTATGTTACTATTATTAAAATAAAACCAATAACCATGCCATACCTGATTACTCTGCTAACAAAATATGTGTGACACTGGAACATTTCTCCCTTGCGTTGTTAATATTTACTTGAACTGGTTTTCTACTGCATACCTTATTTACAATCTGCATCATTTCAGTTTCAGTGTGTATCTAATTATTTTGTTCAAGTACATTACAAGAAATGTAAGTGTTAATGCACAGCCATGTATTATTTTTAGTTTCAATATCGCAATAGTTTCAACATGCATTGTTCTCCCAAAGGAAACTACCAGAATAGCACCATGTAATATTTTCATCATACAGTACATTTTTATTAATACACATATATATTTCTATGGTTTGTATTAACAGAAATGTATGTGGTGAGTGGCTTTAGTGCACTCATTAGCATCTGGCAGCACAAGCTGTGCTAGACAGCTTTGTCTTTAAAATAAATCCTGGCCAAATTGTAATCTGAGCCCTGTTCAGAGGACCCGGTTTGTGAAATCTGGCAATTCTGCACACCCGCAGTCTTTGTTTTTCATTAAAATTCTCTTGGTAAAAATACACCATAAATGGCAACTATTAAGTAAATGTTTAATTCTCAGGTATACTGGAGGTACAGCATACTATAGATGGTTTGAGGAACTGTTAATAACTTGTGATAAAAAAATGGACTGGGGTTGATAATGCAAGGGAAATGTTTTGTTTCAATTTATATTCAAACCTTCAAACTTCTCCACCTGAGACATGGTCTTCCCAAGGTCAAAGAATCAATTTATTCCAAAAACAGTTTCAACAAATTGTTGTAACAAACAATGAATGTGAAGAAGAGGCATGACATAGTACACATATCCATTCATTTTTGCTTGAGTGCTTCTTTTTCAAAACTCAATTACAAATTTATCAAATAAAAAGAAAATATGCATATGGTATTTTCACTTGTAGCAAGAAGAACCCAATCACTGCATTTCCTGGGAAATTGGTTGGTAGCAGTGATGCTATGGGGGATGGAGGGATGAAGGGAATAGTCAGGAGTTAAGATTAGGGTGATGTTTATGAGTGGGCATGGCCATGTTTGGCAAACTGCTCAAAGTGAGGCATTCTGTGAGTTAGCCATGACTGGCCATTGTGTCAGAAACATTAATTCTGTTGTCATGTATCATTTTGATAATCACAAATCTGTAACCTAATTTTGTATTCATCTATCTGTCCGTCATCTTGTCCTTATGACACTTCCTCTTCCTCATCAATAGTCATTCTCTTTCTTTAGAAGTATTCATCTGGGAAAATAGATCCAGAGGGAAATCATAACTTGAAACTATTTTAACTGTTAAAGTTTTTGCTTTTATCCTGAGAAATCTCCATTGGGACAAGCAAGCATAAAATACCCTGCATTCAAATTTGTCTGATGTCAGAGATATTTCCTTATAACATTAATTACATCAGCCCTGTCATTCTTGATCAAAAGCTAAGACCTACTTTCCCAGCCAATAAGATGCATGCCATTTTTTTTTTCCATAATTGCAGCAAGCATATATATTCATGTACATTTATGTGTATCTTACATCAGAACTCCCAAAATACATATGCATTAAAAGGATATCTCAGTCTAAAATTGTTAAACATATTTATTCATGGTGAAGTAGGAAATGCTTTCCTTAAGTAATTTCTGAAGCAATTTTGTCAAACATTGTAGAAAACATTAGGTTCTTTTTTGTGATAATAAAATTAAATATTCAATGACTAAGCATGGTTGGAGCAGTGTAATGCTACATGATGCAGGACAGAAATCATGTCTTACTAGAGATAAAACGTCTAGCTTTACAGCTGTCTTCTGCATGAGGACAATGCATTTTGCATACATCACTTCATTTTGGGTTCATTTTTGTGTCTATTTTAACTGTTTTATGTGGTTTGTTTACTTATAATATACCTTACAAAAAATCCATTCTGCTTTAATTTGTTTGTTGGAGTGAAGAGCAATGCCTTGTAATAGCTGAGGTTATCAGGCTCATGGGCATACAAGGAATCTACCAATGTTTCATGAATCCAGCACTGGTATTTTCTATACCCTTCTCATGTGAAAAATAAAAGAAATACTAAATACAATTTTAGTGCACTGGAGTCAGTGTCTTAATTGTAGCTTCACAACACTCCACATCATAATACATGTCATCAAATGAACAATAGAAATCTACAGCTTTCTCAAAATCTGATTGTGGGCCTGAGAGGGACAGGGACCAATAGAATGCCTCCTGTGATCTCTGTGCATTTGCCATTTGCATCCTCCCAATTGAGCTCTGAGTCTAATATTTCTCATTTTAAACTCAATATGCCACTGCAATGTGCTTCATGTCAGTGGCTTTGGCCATTTAATACAAAAAAAAAATCTCTGGAACTCTGGGCCATTAGACATGAATGGCCTTGGTACGCCAGCTATTTTTAGCATGATGTGAACCAGAATGAGACAGAACACAAGTTACAGCAGAGCGCTAACGACACAATCACATTAATATCTTAAATTAAACATGCAGAACTCTGCCTCAAAATACATTGGATTTCTTACCTTCCTGTTGAGGAGAAGTTCAAGCATATGTTATAAAATGAAAGTTTTCACTATCAGGCTAAATTTAGAAATGTAATTATCGCAGTAAACTTTTATAAAGCACAATCCCAGATTGCCCCAAATTGATGAAGAGGATATCTCCTCCTCCCGTGCCAGTTATGAAAAGCTAACCGGGATGTGGAGAAGATGAAAAACGGAGCCCGTGATCTCCATTTCGTCCCCGCCCTACTTCAAGATGAGCAGAATCACGGACTATCATACGCATCAAGGGTGAAGGAGTTATCCTGGGAAATTAGTGAGCCTTAATAAATTCTGAGGTGGTTTTCAGAGTGGTTCCTCTGTAATACTTATCAAATATAGGTGGTGTTTATATGCAAAATAGCATTTGGAATGACTTTATTGCATGAAAATATAAACCATTCCATTAAAAAAAATAACCTGAATCGTAAATAGGCATGAGGACTTTAAAGAGGACACTTTGCTGTTATTTGACAGCAATGGTTGTTTAGTATAGAAAGAGTCAGACCGAGACATAACAACTCATAGTTATCAAGTTCACATGAGTGAACTTTTCCCCTGTGGGAATGGAGGGGGATGAAGGATTCCAAGGTTCTTGAGGTCAGGTCACCCCACTGAAAATATATGGCAAGAAGACAAATGCTGTCTGAGACCATGTTGCTAGGATAAGTGTTGGCGATAAACATCCACTCAATCCAGTGATATAAAGCCATGTAAGCTCCAGCAGGCTCTGTATGTAAACCCATGTGCCTGGGAAATAAGGCACATGGCGAGACACAATTCTGCGTTCATGTCACAGCTCACATCATGGCAGAAATAGACTGGCTAACCCAGGAGAGCTCTGGCCGAAACACCCAGATATGGGCAGGGCCTTGAATGACATGGAAACTTCCTAATCTCTAATCTTCATTCCCACATTCCCCAACACACCCAGGGGGCTGGTATTCTTAGCAGTGTGTGGGGTGGGTGGGGAGCATGTTGGGTGATGGCCCTGCCCCCTCTCACATTTTCCATTTTTCGGGCTGTCATCGCCCTGCTGGTGGTCCAGCCTCTATCACCCCCCCTTGAGAGGATGTTAGGCCAAAGGATCAGACAAATTACAATAATGGTCATCATACCACAAAAAGATTTTTACTTCTACTTTGACTTTAGTTTTGAATTTATAAGTGGTCTGTTTTCATTTGTACTCCACTATTCACTCCTCAACACCCACCACTACAAAGTGGCCTACACACCAGTTTCCTTTGCTAAATCCAGCACTGTAGAGCTATAGAGTCTCTGGGACTTGAAAAGGGTTTAAAAAGAAAAGCCCAACTTTAATTCCTGATCCCCATCCAACACCTTCTCCCCAAATTCCTCTTATCTCAGAGCCCAAGGACACCTCAGCCTTTATTCACCTGGGCTGGAGAGAAAAGACTTTTTTGTGAGATATAGTTCCCCCAGCTTTTTCTGGAGTCAGCTCTTGAATATTAAAACAAAAAAAGAAATAAAAAATAGAGGCTCCCAGAAGCATAAAGGGGTCCCTAGGTCAAGAGCTATTAACCTCTGCATGGTACCATTTACAGCATGAAAAGGACAACTCTATGAATATAGTTTAAATGTGGCTTTCTTCCTGAATTTGAAAAGAACATTATTTGTTCACTGGTAAGAAGGAAAGGGAATAAGAAAAAATAACTGCTGTTCTATTCTACTCTATCTCCTCAGTTTATTCCTTTTTCTTTGTAAACTGGAAATGATGTCAGAGGATGACTGCCAAAGGATGGAGCTCCAGACCCTTGCGTTTGCTTCTTGGTAACTATTACTGAGATGCTAGTACTGAATTTTTGCAGTTATGTCCCTAGTGTTATGACTCCTGAATTTCCCAGCATGCAGTGGGTTGTATGGATGGTAAAAGCTGACCCCAGTCTGCCCTCAGCTTGTGGTTTGATCTTGTATGGAGACCCCCCGCTTCCTTTGAAGTCAGACACTGGTGCTATGAGGTGGAATTTAGCTGTGATATAGTTGTAGTTTAAATATAGTGGTGATTTTAACAGATGTAACTCCTTGTGCCTGCAAATGAACATATGTGTGCATCCATATTCGCACACACACTATCTAAACTACAACATTGAAGTTTAGATAGTTTGTTTTTTATTGTTTTTTTTTATTATTCTATTATTGTAGCTTTATTTTTGAAAGTTTAGGAGAGAGAGGGTTTAGCTTCACAAGATCAGAATAAAAATTCTTTGAGAACACTGTGTAAACTAAGCTGATCATGAAGAACTTGGGTAAATAAAACACACACACACACACATACACACACACACACACACACACACACACACACACACACACACACACACACACACACACACACACACACACACACACACACACACACACACACACACACACACACACACACACACACACACACACACACACACACACACACACACACACACACACAGAGACAAATTGAGACTCTTAGACCACTATTTTGCCAAATGATCACTCATGAAAAAATAAATAAGCAAATAAAAATAAATAAATAAATACACATTTCAGCTGACTCCAAGGCAAGGAACAGCTGCTAAATAGCTTAGCTCCATTTTCTGAAATGTTGCCTCTTTATCACTTTCAATACAGCATTATGTTTTGATTAATTTTAAATTGGTTGTTTTGCTTCAGTAGAGTGTGAAATTTCTTTTTCTTTTTTTAGGTAATTTTTCAATTCTTTAGCATATAGAGGGAAAGCATGAAACTGGAACAAGCAGAACCTGATTGTATAATTAAGAAGCCCAACCATTAATGGAGAGAGTTACCTCTGCTGCACACTTTATCATTCACACACTTAATTACACTGTTTACACAATCCTGGAGGAACTGACTTTCTGTGTTTTTGCAACCTTTTGATTCATTTTTTATCTTTGAAATGGATGGAGCTGAACCTCCTCCCTTTTCACACAGACTGATATTAAATGTACATGTGATTAAAGAAGCCATGTATATTACCAGAGGCATATAGTGCAAAAGTATAGTATAGTTTATGACAGTCTGCCATACTGCCACATCAACCATATTGTCTGTGATGGACAACTGTATTGAACAATAGCATGGTCTTTCTTCATACTGGCTTGACATACGTATAAGAACATAATTCTTCACAACAAATTCATAATGTTTCATGGACTGTACATTTCCCTATCATATGTAAATCACTGATTTCTATTTAATGTTGACAATTTGGGATGCTTTGATTGTCAATCCTGTCATGCTGCAAAATAATAATACAAATAAATAAAAAATAAAAATTATGGAAACATGATAATAAACTCTAATAAGGTGATAATTTCCATTATTATGAAGACAATATATTTGTGCATTTCCTTGGACTATTCTGAATGTTTATTTTCAACATATCTTTATGTTAACCATAGTATACATCCAGAAAATAACATGTTCAGGTCTCCCGAGTCGGCAGTGAATGTTATATCTGAATACAGAAGTAATTTCAGGATTGGAATTCTCAAGGTTTATCATTCACTGCAATCACAACTCAATGAATGCAAAACACACACAGTTACACACATTCAAAAATCTTTGATGAGGGTCATGAAGAAACCACAAATGTAAATTGCCTTGCCTTATTCAGTAATAGTCTATGCATTTATTTGAAATGTGAAACATCTACGATAGTGAAAGCTCAACTGAACCAAAACAGTAAAGCTCCCTCAGGGTGTAACCAGCACTGAGGACTCAAAGACCTTTATTAAAACGTTCTACTGTCAGTAATGTCCCAGAAGAGACAGTTCTTGCTTTAATTTCCGACAAACATGTCATGGCCAGGAAAGCAGGTTATAGTGACAAAATTAAACAGTTTTAAGCTTCTGTGAAGAAACATTAAGTTTGGATGAGGTATGAAAGAATCAATTTATATAATAGTCTGTTAATTGTAAGTTATAAACATAAACACAGGATGGATACAATAACTCATCAAAATCCCTCTTATGCTGTAAATAGTCTTATGTTCATACAGGGAACTGAATAGTAGGAATGTAACTTTTATTATGGTATGGGGCAGCATTCTGGTAATCTGATGGCTGAAGTACTGTAGCTAAAATAAAATATAATGTCCACCATATTGTGGCTCAGGACATGAGATGTTTTACTGGCTCATAGATGAATTTGGTAAGCAATGAAGTGAGCTAGCCAGCTGAATGCTATGTGTTGTATTCAAACAACAGTGTGTTTTTGCACCTGTGCCCAGAAAACCCAGGACCGCAGCCTCACCATGGCATATGGGCGTATGCAAAGCAAAGCTGGGCGTGATTTCAGAGAGGAGGCTTCTGCTTCACTCACTCGCCGGAGCACTTATCCACCCCCCCCCCCAACACCCCGAAACCCTCTCCATCAGATGCTGAGCTACAATTTGTTAAGCAATTCGAAGCCATCAGTCAAAATGTCACCTCAGGGATTTTATCACATGCGGGGGTACGGGTTTGAGCCGTGTGGTGTGAATATCAAGGTGTTCCGTCTGTCTCTTTGTTCGCTCGCAAACACTCCCATTTTCCCCATCCATATTCTGATAGTCATCGCAGGCGCGCCAGATCGCCAGGCGAGACCAGGGCTACTTTGGAATTTATCAAAGGTCACTGCATTCTCCTTTGAGCCGGGTTGACTATTGCAGAGACATATAAACTACAGCCTCAGCTTTTCAAAAAACAATCTTTATAAAAAACATTGAAGTTTAGATAGTTTGTTTTTTATTGTTTTTTTTATTATTCTATTATTGTAGTTTTATTTTTGAAAGTTTAGGAGAGAGAGGGTTTAGCTTCACAAGATCAGAATAAAAATTCTTTGAGAACACTGTGTAAACTAAGCTGATCATGAAGCACTTCGGTAAATAAAACACACACACACACACACACACACACACACACACACACACACATACACACACACACACACACACACACACACACACACACACACACATACACACACACACACACACACACACATACACACATACACACACACACACACACACACACACACACACACACACACACACACACACATATATATATATATATATATATATATATACATGCCATGTGCCCACACCAACTTATGAATTCAGACTTTCTTGCTGTTTTGAAACAGATCCATGGTAACCATATTACCATGTTCTTAAGAAAGTAATTCTGTTACATTCTTTTTTTTCCTTTTTTCTTTATTGGACATATGACTCTTGTTTCCATTGGAAACAGTGCAGGCCCTCCATGTACTATTTTATTTTTACCCTTATCTTCCCCAAAATTAAGTTAACGTGACAGAACTCTTTTGACTATACTACCTGCCTCATATATTATTTTAGAAAATATTAATTCCAGCATTTATACTGCTGATTTATTAATATGTTCACAATGCAATCAGTCAAACAGTTTTGGATAGTTTGGTGAATGGTGCTGCTACCAATGAATGTGAGAACATTCTTGACACCCAGAGCTGATTTGGCACCATGTAACAACTGGCTGTTCCCCAAACCGAAACAAACAATGGGAAGCAATGTGACATGATCGGAGACATCACATCCAACTTGACAGGCCGTCTGAAGGTGATTAACAAAGAATTCCAAGCAATGTTTTTGACCTCGCCAGGAATTTTGAGTGTGTGTGTGTGTGTGTGTGTGTGTGTGTGTGTGTGTGTGTGTGTGTGTGTGTAGGATCACGTGGATGGTGAGCATTTGCATAGGGATTAACAACGAAAGTGTTTCATTTTAACAAAAACAGTTTATTCTAATATCCTCAAAACTTTGTAATCTCAATTTGTACTGTACAATGACCTGAATGTCCATTTTAAGGATTTCTTATTCTGTATATACTGTTGTTCTACCGTGGAAATTCTCTGTAGCCTAACATTGTCATGAAGAAAGAGGAAGAATTTTGATCACCCTTTACAACTGATCTAAGCTTCATTTAAACTTCAGGGAAGCTTTGTGATCCAAGTAATGGATGGAGCTTGAATCAGGCTTCACTTCCTTAGTGTCACTGATGGATTAAAGTCAGTGAGTCTGTGGTGATGCAATGCATGTTCAACCTATTTTGGGGGTCATGAACATTCAGAGTCATTCAGGCAGGATAATTAAGAGAGTTGTATCCTTTGCCTCAGTCCTCTAGATGAAATGTGAGCAGAGGAGGCACCCAAACTTGGGGCTGAGAAGTTGGAGAAGAAAAGGCAAATGAAAATGAATAAAAACCTTTTAATAATATTTACTTTCTATTTTAAAATTTCATCTGATAAATATTGTTGCAATATAGTAATCGTATGGAATTTTCATAGTATCACAGCATCAACTTATGCCATTCATTTATGCATAGCTTCCTATTATGGTGTGTTAAATGTCAATGCACTGCAGTATGTAATGGATGGGAGACATAAGGGATATTAGATGTTGGGTGTAAATGTGTCAAATGTCAGCCATTTTGTTGGAATAGAGGTTCTAAGCCAGAGGGCAGGCATTTAAGAAGGTCTTGAAATGAAAAGGTTTTGGAAACCCTGGCCTATATAATGTGGGCTGGGGGTTAGTTTATGCATTCTTTATCAGACAAAAAAATGTTCCCCTTATGAACGATGACGATGGACCCTGTCACGATGGCATCCCAGATCCCCAGCTAACCCCGGAACATCCCATCATTCCTGCTTCCTGGAAACTCCTTAGACCACATTCCCAGCTTATCTCTGAGCTTTACAGCCCCTCTTGCCCCATGGCTTGGCTTTAAACACCCCATGCTGTAAAAAAGCTAGCATTTCATCACTGCTGGAGTGATGCCCCTTCTATTTTTAAACCTCTCTACTTCTGATAGCTTATCTAGCGTGAGGAATGTTACTTTCATGTTACAGTCCATGGCTTTGGTCTTCTTCCATCAAAAGAACAGTGAAACATAAATCCTACAAATTATAAACATATTTGTGCAAAAAAGCTGCCCAATTTGAGAGCTGTTAAATTAACATTTTAACAGCATTAGAAATTGTTGGATTTCATGTTTCTGACCTCCCCTTGCTGCACAACCAGGGTGGGTATTCAATAAAAATGCAGCATTACCATTTTCATATAATATTTATGAAGAAGGTTAATGCACTTTCCATTAAAGCAAGCACTGTTTCCCAGAGAACACACTATCAAGGTCAGAGCTTCATTGGGCCCCAGTCTATCCTGCGATGGATGTGTCTCTGTGTTCCTGTTCCATCTGGAGTGGTTCGTCTGACGTGCCAGTACAGCCAGAAGGTCTGGATGACTGGATTTCACCTTGTGGGGTTTTGGGACAGTATCCACCCATGCTGTCCACCCCTGTCCATTAAGGGGGCAGGGTCTGTAAAAGTGACTGTAAAAGTATAAGTCAAGTTCTTAATTCAAACTATTATTATTATTATTATTATTATTATTATTATTATTAGTATTTACTACTACTACTACTACTAATAATAATAATAATAATAATAATATTATTATTATTATTATTATTATTATTATTATTATTATTATTGTCAAAGAGTATACAGTTGCAGCATTCATAGGTTGCTCCTGAATCCACCCAGTGTAAACAACAAGGTTTTATGGAGGGAGAGTTAGGACCATAAGAGCTTTGCTGGGGGCGGTTTAGCAAAAGGGAAAATGATGTGCCTAATGCAGTCTGGGAAGATGAGGGGAATCACAAGCGATAAGCCCAGCCATTATAAATGGACTCACTTAATTATTTACTCGCTGTTAACAGCTGAAATAATTAAAGGGAAAACTGAGACGTCAGGACCCCAACATATGCTTTGGAACCATTCAGATTGATATCAGCTCTGACAGTTAGAGTCAACATCCGCGCAAAATGTCTCTCTCAGACTGATGCATATGTATAGAGTGGGAGTACTTGTCAGTTGGAATCCTGCAAAGTGATGTTAAGGTGGCAGTTGAAATTGAATATTGCATGTTCAGACAAAGGTCTGCATATTAAAAAATCTGCTTAATTTATGAATTTTTACAAGAGTAGAGCGTGTTCTACTATCACGTTTACAGGCTTCTTGATTCAGTTCAGATCATATATCTTAAATACTAAATTACACTCTGTAATATCTGTGTAACAACTTGCTCATTTTGTATTGCAGAAATGCGTGTGTGTGTTTGTGTGCATGCTTCATTCCACATTGTAAAATTACAGCAGTCAAACACAATTGTGAAAGGTTGTTCAATGAGTGACGGTTCCAAATTCAACTTTTGGCCAGCTCAACACACAAATAAAAGTAATATGTAATCTCTGTAAAATGATCTTCAGTATCATATAACTGCATCAACTTTGAGCTATGTTAATTCATACGCTAAATGTGCTTATATTAAAATTGCTAATCAAAACAGTATACAGCATCAAATTACAACTCAAAAATGTATTAATTTTGCTATGTCTACGAATGACACCAAGTCAAAGAAATTAGCAACAGACTGCTTTGTTTGAACAACCAGACCCTCAGTTAGAATAAATAAGTGACCTGTATCATGTTAGTCATCTATTGAACCTGAGTCTTTAAAAGTGTTCAGCTTGTGCAGATTCCCTTTTTCAGTTCAGTTGGAATAATGAACAAGAACACAACTTTTGAGGCTAAGGCAGTCTTTTTTGGTGGCATTGGTTTCTTAGTATTGTCCTGTATTGCAATTACTGTTATGACCAAAAGGTTTGAAGTTGACAATATCCTTGTGATTATTTTACCAGATTTTTGATAGACTTAAACTCAATTATGGTTTAAATGATTATTAATTGAATTTTGATATGCAATTACATATTATATTAAATATGTTTAATCAATTAAATTTTAATAATAAATGATTTACAAAAACCTTGCATGTCTGTCATCCATTTGTTTATAAATCTGCATGAATCCATTATTTTTCTCTCTCCCAAATTACTTCAGATTCTGTGGAGTATGTTTAGTTTTCACAGATCTACTGAGTGTCAGTATGATCAAGTCATTGCCTTCTGTGCTGTCAGCAGAAAGTCACTTTACCAAGTGAACGACAAAGGGGTCGCAAATCCCGTCACTGCAGCACGATTTCAGTTCAGGACAGGAAGGCACAAACCCACTCCAGCACCGGGAATCGTCAGATGTTTGGCACCTTCTGACAGTTCTGTCTGGCTATGTGTTCTGACAGACGACAGAGCTCATCCCTCCCCACTCTCTCAACTTGTGTTAGCTTTACAAACATTCATCTTTCTCAGGGAAGGCTTTTTAAAATGTATAGCTTATCTTGAGAAGTGTATTTGAATTATCTCTGTGTGGTGACAGAGTGGGAGTGTTTACTGAGTTTAAAATGTCTACGAGGTATGTTTCTTTGCGATCCCACATTGTGCTTTTGAAATAACAACAGGGGCGAGAAACCGTGATGCTTTTTCACTCATTCCGCAAGCTTGAATGTGTCCTCATAGCAGAGTACTGTACAGTATATAGCAGTACAACTGCAGTTAATTATCTAGTCTTGTTCTCACAGAAATCATAATCACAAAATCATAGGCTTTGTGTTGTCCTGAATTTAATATCTATTGCTTTCCAACAGCAGATATTTATAACATAGCACCTTGAAAACAATCTGTAGTTGAACATCACTTTTAGTTTTTAGAATGTTTATTCCATGTTACAATGTAGTGGTGATTTTGTACCATGTGCACTTGATATAGTTTAGTAAAGAGTGCTGGTATTCATTAAATCTGAAAATCCTTCATCTTTTATTAAGATTTTTTTGAATGATTGAAATCATTTCTTTGATGTATGTGATATGACTATCACCAGTGATCTTGACTATAATATTTATAAGTCATACATTTCTGATGAGAAATGTTAACCAAATTGATGTTTCATTTCATTGGCGTATCTTGACTTGGCGTAGACTTATCAAAGGTTACAGAGAGGCATTTTTCAGATGAACTGGATTACTCATGTCTGTATCAGTGCAGTAGCTATAATTATCCATTAAATTTACTTCAAACCATCCTTTCAATTTCAGTGTCAATTCTCTGAAACATGGAACGAGGTTTTCAGTTTTGGTTCAGATGAAAAGTATTTTAAAACAATATTTTTAAATGAACAATAAATGAAGTAGTTAATACAAAAAATGAGTACAGTTGTTGGAGACTGGTCTAACTCGATGAAATTAAGATGCCTCTATCCAAACTTTGAGCTTTAACAATATAACATGACATGTCATATTACTCTTTCCATGTCATTAGTTTACATGATATTTAAACGAGTGTAGTTTTTTGCATTTTTGTTCTATTATAATAAAAATCTTGCTTCATATTGATAAAATTGTGTCTGTTTGGAGGGGGTGATAAACAGAGATTACCAGTGTAATGTGAAATTAATATTATTAATATGTGTGTGTCCAAAATCCAACGCAGGGATGTCTTGTCTCTTTATAAAACAGTTTGCACTGTATCTGTTGGAATCCAGTGGCCTGTGTGAGAGTTGCTAATGGCATGCCAGGGACCCTGTTGAGTTGGTGAGAGCAGTGGATTACAATCCTCCATTGTGAAGTGTTGAAGGGGCAGGTCTATATTGGGGTTCTTCCTTTTATAGTATCCTAAAGAGTCCCTTTAGCCTGCTGACATCCCCTGCACAACCAGCCATATATAAAAGTGTTAGGGGCAGCTTGTTCCATCTGTGGTTCTCATTGCTGTCTGTCTCTGTCTCTTTCCTCCTCTTCACCTGTCTCTCCTTTTGTCTATCTTTCTCATACACACACACACTCCCTAGGTCTTGACACCATGGCTCCCAAAAAAGTAGAACCAAAAAAACCAGAGCCAAAGAAGCCGGAGCCCAAGAAGGAGGCAGCACCCGCACCAAAGCCCCCAGAGCCTGAGCCACAGCCCCCTGCGGAGCCTGAGTTTGACCCCAAGAGCATCACGGTGGAGTTCACACCCGACCAGATCGAGGAGTTCAAGGAGGCCTTCACCCTCTTTGACCGTACGCCAGCAGGAGAGATGAAGATCACCTACGCTCAGTGTGGGGATGTGATGCGGGCGCTGGGCCAGAACCCTACCAATGCTGACGTGCTGAAGGTGCTGGGCAAACCACGCGCGGAGGATATGAACGTTAAGATGCTGGACTTCGAGACCTTCCTTCCCATGCTACAGCATATCTCGCGCTCCAAGGACCAGGGCAACTTCGAGGACTTTGTTGAGGGCCTGCGGGTGTTTGACAAGGAGGGTAATGGCACCATCATGGGGGCAGAGCTACGGCACGTCCTGGCCACGCTCGGCGAGAGGATGACTGAAGATGAGGTGGACCGGTTGATGGCTGGGCAGGAAGATGCCAATGGCTGCATCAACTACGTCTCCTTCGTCAAACACATTCTGTCAGGGTGAATGGAGACCCCCATGTTCTTCAGGTTCGCTCACCTTTGCACTTGCTATTTCTGCTGTCAATTCCACTCCACCTGATGCCCCCTGTTCTTTCTCACAAATGCCTCCCTCCAAAGACAGTGTGCAAACCTACCTTCGAATGCTACAATAATGGCTCTTTTTTATGCTGTGAGTGGACTATGCTGCACTTGATATGTGCCTAAAATTCATCAGTATCGATGATTTAAGCTGAAAGAAATGGACGAAACCCAATGTTCTAGCCTCTTAAAGAGACTCATTTACAAGTTGTAATTGTCACAGTATTAAATGTCAATGGCTCTATGATAGTAAAGATAATAAAGACCTGCATTTGTCTTGACTGTGTTTCATGTTTGTGTGATATTCAGTCACCACAATATATTATATTTCAGCTTAATCAATATTTCAGGGCAATGAAAGCAACGAGTTGTGGTATACTCTATATAAAACTAGCTCTCAAATTAAACCTTCCCCTGTGCAGTACCTCTGGTTATCTGTGCTCTCAGTATAAATTGTCACTTTCTTGATTGGATCACACTGAAGTATGAAACCCCTGAATTCCAGCATGAGGCTGTTTTAAATCTTTTTTTTTGGAATGAAAATCGTAATCCTTCAGCCTACAGCATATTTTAAGTAGAAATGACATCTGTCTGAAAAATACAACAATTTTGGATGAATATTAGAATTTTAAGATGATTCCCTAAAATCTAACCTCAGGGGTAAACCCAAGAGGTGTTCTTCCTGTAGCACAAATCACATATATTTGGAATGTATCCGTTGGTGGTGATGACTAGTCTAGTGATGTTGGTATCTTTGCAGTCAATAGCCTGCATGACTCCATTTTATCTGCATCCACTCACACCAGACGGGTTCAGAAAGCCCCACTAAAACAGTACAATTATAATTCATATAACAGTCACAAAGAAAGCTGAATTGTAATGTTATGTAGCCTAATCTTACGTTACAGCCTCACCACACACATCATAATAGAAATGTCTGTGGTTGAAGAACTAGTCATTGGTGGCCAGCTTTTAAATTTTTAATCTTCATGGGAATAAATGTTTGAATCAACTATGGTTGATTTCATTTCAACATTTATGTACAAACATCAAACAAACTTGTACACATAGAGATTTTTTTGTACACAAGAACATCATCTTCTTATGAGTTCAAAGGTAAACTGAAATGAGAAAACTGAAAATGCAAAGAATACTGTATTTACACCTTCACTTGGAGTCTGATTAAGTAAATTATGTTGTTTATGCAAAACTTTTTCAGGTGTAAAAAGACAAAGGCAGCATGTGATTGGCTTGGATTATCAGTGTGCTTCAATCGAAAAATCATGTGACTGAAATTGCATGTGCAAACATTTGAACATATCCTAAGGCTTTGATAAATCTAGCCCTTGCTTTTTTCAATCACGAAAACAGGTCACATATCCAAGGTGTAAAACCGTGGTTGCGGTGGTGTGTTTGGGGGTGACCACAGAGATGCAACTTGTAAAAAACGCCCCTAGTCGAGAATCACAAAGGACACAATGTCATCACGTTCCTACTGCTCTTTGGCTTCTTGTCAATGATCCTATGAGCAGAATGGCCATGACTTATGGAAACAACCAGGGCCACATAAATCACGCCCCCAACCACCTCCCCTTTTCCAAATCCCATTAAGCGGTGGTCGATTCAAAAACCCATCAATATGTTTATGGGCACATTCTGAATGCCTGTATAGATTTGTAGACATATTTCCAGCCATATTTCAGGGAAAGGTCAGTGGACTGTGAGCGGTGACAGAATGCTGGTCTCACCAACCCAACATGTCTGCGAGCCGAGAGATGGATTCAAAACTTTGTTCGGCAGCGGAGACGAAATTAAGGTCGTTTAATGTGAGGTGTTTTTTTTTAGACGACATTACCGATGATGTGTGTTTCTGGAAGCCTCAGAGACTTTGTGAAGTAAATAGAATGGATTGCTTTTGCTGAAATATTTCATTAGCTTAAACCTCTCAAGGGCCTGTCAACCCTCATACTCTCAAACAAATGAGTATGGGGGTAACATTACAATCTGTTCAAGTCGCCCTGTAAAAGTTGTGGGGTTCACTGCTGGCTAGCCTCAGGGATATAATATGGGGTTGATATCAACACAAGCTCTGCAGTAGTATTATCAGTGACTGGAGTTATTTGTACATTAATCTTTTAACGTGGCGTAAGGCTTTGTCTTGGATCTTAGCTTTTAGCTTAAATATGCCACCATTCATCAGATGACCTATTCAATTTGCATAACAATACCTCTCAGAACCTCATAGGACATAAAATACTTTAGCTGCAAACACAAACTGTTATAGGTATGTTTGTCAAATTGAATGTCAAATAAAACACAATAAATCCACAGATCTCAGGGAAAGAGAAACATAACATAAATACAGGTAAAAATATTTTTTTCCCTGTCCTTCATGACCTTTGGTCTGAAATCCAATTACTGTTGAGTCTTCTGCCTGGACTGTAAAAGTTAATTGGTGCTCTCATCCCTGGGCTTTTGTGATGTGCCATTAAAAGGCAGTCATCACTTAGCAACTATGACTTATTTAGAAACTACCACTAAGTAAAGGACAAAAAAAACATGAAAATATGGCTGTAATGGAGCACCTTCCTGTCACGGGGTAATATGGCACTTGAATATGCATATTTCTAGGGCGCTTCCCGCTGCGGAATTCCTCTGCATTATTTAACCGTTGTGTCAGATTATACTGCTGCACGCTGGGCTGAGCTGCGAAGGACGCAGCATGATGCAGTGGGTTTTTTCCCCTCTTTTTTCATCTTTTCATTCTGTCCTGGAGTCTCTGGGTAGCAGCTGTGCTTCCCTTGTGGGAGGCAGAGCGAGTGCTGACAAACAGCATGCTGGCATGTCAGAGAAGAACATACGATAGTGTGCATTGCGGCTTATGAAATGTAACAGTGGGGAAGGGAGCGGGGGAAGGGGAGGTAGGTGGGGGAAGAGGGACGGGATTTTAGGTATCACCACACCACGGCTTTCCACTAACACTTTATCCTCTCTGTAGTAATGGCCAAGCCGGGAATTTAGGAAAGGGAACAGCCGTTTATTTACTAGAAACAGCGGCTCGAGGACAAAAGTGAGGATTGAACCCATCAGGTATAGAGGGAAAGTGGCAGTTCTCTGAAAGCATAATCCTTTTAGAGAACAAAGCACAGTGGCAGCCGGTCCAGTTGCCCTCCTGTCTCTGGTTTTGTGAACGACATGGATGGCGTTACGGGTTCAATTCCAATGATTTATGAGCACATACACTGGAGAGCGGGTCTGTTGGTTCGTGAGTGTGTGCGTGTGCAAGGGTGTCTGTGCACGTGGTAGTATGTGTATGTGCACATGCGTATATGAGTGTTGTCGTCATTCATAGGAGCATTATTTTTTGAGTGTGAGTGTGTGTGTGAAAGTGGGTGCATGGGAATGTGTGCCAGTTTGAGAGTGTGTGTGGGTGAATGCGTGTTTGTGTGTGTGTGTTCTATTTTTGTGTGTAAGAATGCATTTTCACTTGTATGTGCATGTCTGTGTGTGTGTGTTTTTATATGCACATGCAGATGGTATAAAAATGTGTGTGTGTGTGTGTGTGTGTGTGTATGTGTGCCCACATTAGCAGTCACTGTTACCTTGGAACATCTCTGTCCCTCTCTCACGTCACTCTTTCACTTTTCAAAAGCCAAACACATCTGGACCCTCAGATGCATTTTTCTGCCTTTTGATCCGTGGACGTTTATTACACACTGTGTCAAACCATGGAGGCAAATGACACTAATTCTGCTGGCATTGATTCTCAAGCAGATGTTCCAGCATCGGAAAGCTGGCAGGGTACCCCTGCAGCCCCACACAATTGCCCATCTCTCTTTCTCTCTTTCTCGCTCGCTCTCTCTCTCTCTCTCTCTCTCTCTCTCCCCCTCTCTCCCTGTGTCTCTCTGGTTTTCTCTCTCTCTCTCACTCTCACCCTCTGTCTCATTCTTTCAATCTCTCACCTCCCAACTAATCCCCCAGTTATCTCTCTCTCTCTCTCTCTTTCATATAACCTTCTAGATTAATGCTCACTTGTTATGGACTCATGGTCTCATCACAAGGGGTCAGTTTGCCTTCTCCAGGTTGCCGGGGCAGAAGGGGGTGGTTGGGAGAGAGAAGGCATCTGTTCAGAGATATGAAATGGTAAGAGCAAAGGGGTGAAGCTGAAGTTATGCTCCCCATGTGACATGAAAAATGTACCAGTCCTGCCACCCCTACATCTGGCTATGCTGGAAAGCCATCTTACATTAAAACCTGTTTGTGTATGTTAGTATGTGTGAGAGTGTGTATTTGAGATGATGATGTCATATGTTATGTCATACAGTCAATAGGGCTGGGTTAAAATATCGATTTTCCGATTCAAATCGATCATCATTAGAATGATCCGACATCGATTCATAAAATCGATCAAAACATATGCCTTTTCCCGTGGATGCTTTAACCCTGTTAGTCACAAGTGACCACCCTTGGTTCTGGTAAGCCAAAGGTGCTGTATAATCTTTACTTCTTCTTATTATTATTATTCCTGGTTCTTCCGGACATATCTCCTCCTTCAATTTTTAAGCTAGACATACCAAATTTGGCCACCAGAGGCATGAATATACTGGTCAGGTTGCTTATATTTGAATAAACTATACGATTTAAACTTCTTTTAAAACTATAAAGGTATAAAAAACGGTGTCCGTTGACTTAATATTGGTGTAATACTGAACATGCTAACAAGCTAGCGTAAGTGATACTAAGCAACAGTTATCTCATGTAACATTACATTTTATTTATCTAATACTACTTCACGATTAGTAGTCGTAAGTATTACCTACTTTCCGATAATTTTAATGTCGTTGACAAAACAATATTATCCAAAGAATACAGCATGCTTGCCGGTTAGATATCTTACCGGACTTGACATTCTGAAATAACTTTCCTTTTGACGTAGATATCAGGATAATGTTATCCCTCGCCACAAGTGCCACTCTGTTACTACACTGTCTTTGACTGATTTTGGCATTTGACAGACTCGCTACTGTTTGCTAGCTAGGATGTTGCTGTATCTCATCTTGGAATTAGAGCCGAATGATGTTACACTGTACTAATTTGTCTCGGGCAATCACAGTGCGTGGTTGGAACTAACTGATGCATACAATGCGTGGTGTTATATATGTGTGGTATAATTGTGAATCTGCTGGGCAAACAGGATTCAATAAATTTAGCTCTGAATCCAGCTATGGCCTGTTGAGTCTAATGAGATTAACATTACTTCTCTGAACAATTACTGAAGGGGACAAAGAACAGTAGAATTTAAAATGCCGTCCATATAAAAATAATAAAATATATTTAAATGGTTCATTGTTTAAGATAATTCTAGTTACCATTGCTGTTGATATTAATACTTCCTTGTAGCCTACAGATAATTATAATGTATTGTGTACAAGTATGATACTTTAGCTTAGCAGATATAATAACACTGCAATACTGTTCAGGTATAATGACCTCAAATTACTCATTCATGTTTTGAACAGAAAGTTCAGATGTTCTTTGAAAGCTTCTAGTACTACTGTTGCTTCTACTTCAGTGCTTACTGTACCTAGTAGGTACAGTTTTAAACATACTCTTCAATCCTTCAGCAAGCAAACATAGTTTCTTCTGGTTCTGAAGCTTTGTGAGACAATTACAGCAAAGTGTATGTTTTCCTCAGGTATTAATGATGTTTACATTAGGTATATGTTTGTAGGCACCTTATTTACACTGGCTACCTGGTGATTTGACTTAAAATCTAAAGTTGTTGTTTATACACCACTAAAGAAAACACTTATCTGGTCACTCAATACTCACTGACTGTAATCTGTAGAGGTGCACTACATTGTGTTGACTGCTATAGTGTGTTGGTCATATTAAATAAAAAGTACATTAATGTTACTGCTTTGGGGTCAATTCTTAATGTAAACATTAATATTTTTCATAATGCACCAGGTTAGACGGTTCCTTGTACAATGCACAGCAATAGTTCTCTGAGAATCTTTTACATCCAAGTAAAACTGATATTGTAACTGAAATATCCCTAACTGAAAAGAAATCGAATCGAATCAAATCAAATCGGGACATTGTGCATTGGAATCAATATGGGAAATCAGTGACGATTCCCACCCCAAACAGTCAATCTTCTTAAATTGATCTCTTTCATGCTCCCAACAAAAATGAGGTGTTAAGCATCATCCTTTGAAGTACCCCTCTCCCCCAAAGCCTGCCCCTCCCCCAGGTGGATGAGGTCTGATGTGCCTAGTCTGCAAATCTGAAGGAAGAGAGAGATTCTTCTTGCTGGTATTTTTCTGCTGTATACTTCAATGGAAGTTCTGAATGATTCCACTTTATCCTGGCTCAGACTTAAGATGGTGTCTTATATCATCTAGTTATATCTTTTCCAGTCAAAAATGGCCAATCTTACAGAGCACCTTGTGTATTGATATTACTAAAAATGTGGGTTTTAGTGCCTGTGGTAATGAAAAAAGACACAAAAACTGAAAAATGATCTGAAACTGAAAATTTATTATAAAATTACAATTTCTAATAAACATCAACATAACCAGGCTTACATAATTAGGGCTTGGTCGATATGTCATTGCCCTCACTGGATTTGCTTTTGCTATCAACTCAGCACAAAATCTCTCAACTTAGGCAGTTGACTTTCTGCACACTGGTCTGTTGAATTTGTCACACTTGGCAGAGGGGTTTTTGTGTTTTGTGTGTGCTGCATATTCACTTGGTGTTGCCTCTTCCTTACCAGCTGTGGCTGCGTTCTGGGCATTTGTGCATTCAGGCTTGCTGTTCTGTTACATATGGCAGTCAAAACACAGATGTAGATGAAGATCTCATAAATTGACTTTGTTTTTCGGATCACCGGTGAAATGAGAGAGGGAATAAAAAAACAAATAAGAATAAAATTAAACTGAATCTTTGGTTTTCAGTTAAATCAATTTAGCATCTGTCTTGTGTATTCTTTGAATGCTGTGTCTGTTCTGGTTCTGAACTCACAGATGAACTACAGGTGCAAACAGAATAAGAAATACAAGGATGGAGATAAAAACTACTGGCAGCATTAGAGACTAAAAAAAATCATGAAAACCAAAGTCACATTTCAGTGCTTGCAATAATAATAATAATAATAATAAACTTTATTTATATATAGGATAATTCAAAACACATAGTGCCATTCAATGCATTTTACAAAAAGATGAAAGAAATAAAAACTGACAAGTACATAAAAACAGACAAGTAAGAGGAAAACAGAAAGGCAGTGGTTTCAGTAAATCTGACCAGTGCCAGTGCAAGTAAGAAGACAAATTCCACCGTTGTCTGGCTGTTATTCTAAAACCATCTTACCCTTTATGTAAAGTCATTTAGACATTTTAGGAAAATCCTGTTGACTGTGGGTTACACGTTTTTATTTTATCAGATTAATGAAAGAGGTAATATAGGCTGTAATGGCAGTGTAAGAAATGAAAGTGTTATGTGTTTTTTCTATATGTGGAAATACTCTGTAGGTGCAGGTGTTCATTATAACCTTTATTTTTCTGAATTTGAATTCAGATGTTGGAATTCAGTGTCCCCTGCCATATGTTATTAAGGAGTCCAGTCGTGGCCTGCTCTTTGCTCTGCTATCATTAGTGGGGGCAGATGCCAAATTGCCAAAGGCCATCGACTGGTGTAGTGTCTGCAGTGAATTAGATTTAAATACGCTGTTCACCAGATCAAATATGGCACTGCAAATGAGTGTGTGTATGTTGTGCATATGCATGTCTGTGTATGTGTGTGGCAGACCAAAGGCAGTCTGCACAGCCATTCATGTGACAAAATCTCCCTTCTAGAGAGGAGCTGACAGACATAATTAGATATGTTAAATTTCTCAGAAATGTAGCTGTGATTCTCTGAAGCCAGTGTGTGTTTGCCTCCAGAGATTTTTACAGCCATTTATATTTATTTTTCACTCGATATATTTGGATCCCTCTTCAGCACCGCCAGTGGTTCCCCCTGTAAGATTATGTGGACTCTGTAGACCTTCCATTTCAGGGGTGCGTAATATTGCCTTTTGCAATGACTGAATCACAATCCTGGAATTCCATATAGTGGGTGCAATGACACAGGTGGTGTACATTGACATCTCCATGGAAACAGAACTTACCCAGTCAAAGCACATAGAAAAGAAGAAAAGTAATTTGAAGAAGTTTGTAGGGATTTGAATGAAATGCTTTCGTGCCAAGGTACTTGGTAAATCAAATGGAGAGGTTTATCTTTAATGCCATGTTTTCCAAGGTTTTTTGTATTATTATGTGTCTGTTCATTTTCTTTCTTCTTTAGCTTATTTATTTATTCATTCATTCAGCAGTCTGTCAGAAAACTTTATATACATTTTTTTAAAATATATTTGTTTTCCATGTACAGTAAACATGTAAGTAGATGTAGAATCAGTTGTTTAGTGGTTAAAAATGAGATCACTCAGCCCATTTTCTACTGCAAGGCCAGAGGAAAGCTGGCTTTTTAAACAACATTCTCGTTATATTTATACACTGAGGGCCTGTGAACTGAATGCATTTGATCGTAAATCCTCTGTAAATACATTTCATGCAAACAATGTGGAATTTATAAAAGTTTTCATATTTTGGTCTGGCAGTGGTATCCAATTGGGGGTGCAAAACCTATTTTTTTTCATGGTTTTATTGCACCATATTTTTGGTTTGTTTGCTTGCAGAACCTTTCATTGGAATTTCCTGTTTTTTCTTGGAATGCAAATCCATTAGCAGAACTTTGATCTCCCTATCATATACGTTTCTCTTTCATCTTTTTCACATCTTTATATTGCCTGCCGTATAATTCCTTGCTCCTTATATGGTATCTTAGGGACAGCGATTTATGCTAATCACAAATTCTGTGAAACAGCCTCTCATTTACCATCAATTGGTATTTATTACCACGTACACAGGGAAACAAACAAATGCTGTGTTTACACTTGTTTGATAAATCCAGTGGAATTTGTTAGTTTGTATCCATTTCCGCATGAATTTACACATGGTTTCTCAAAAATATTAATACATGGGCTTGCCTACCACACTTGCCCACTTCATTGCTGAAAGGTCAGCTAGTAACACCTTAAATGAGTAACTAATGGATGTTTCACCAATTGACATCACCACCAAATTGTACAGCAACTCTACATTTAAATTTGATGCATACCTCACAGACTCATCTGCTCAGTATGCTTATGCATGAACTGTGACTGGTGGTGGATATAGCAGCTATACAGTGGTTAAACAACAATTATCATCATGAGTTCAATGTTGCTGTGGTCAATGTACACAAAATTGATACCAACATGTAAATTTGTGTCTTTTAGAATTTCACATGATTTACCATTTAATGTCATCACTTCGGTTATTGGTCTTTTAAAATGCCAAATTCAGTGTACAAATAAAGTTTTTAAGTTTGAAAAGGTGAGGTGACGAGGTATCAGTGGAGTTTTGTGACATTTAGCAACTAGCCAGCTTGTCACTAGTCAAACATTGACATCAGCTGCAAGTTCGTTTGCTATTTAAAGAATGTGGGCGCTGGACGAGAAAATGACAACCCCATCAGTCTGAAACTAGCAGACTTAGCCATGAGTCTAAGATAGATATTCAATGTTATGTACAAGTCGAAATGTGTCTTAAGATCACAAAAATGATATAGAAGATACATGGGATAATGATGTAGAAGCTGTGTAATTAAAAAAAAGAATCTATTTAAAGTATTGTTGTCAAGCCATCACTCAGTGGGCAGGTCTGACCTGAGGTCCCAGACTGCAGAGATCATCCCAAAGGTCAGCTGCCATGCCTTCTGTATATGTGTTTGTAAACATCGCACAGCACAACATGCTCCTGCCATTTCTCAAAATGTCAGATAGGGACACACCGGTTAAACTTGCTAAATTGGCCTTCTGTTATGGTGGGTTATGATGTTGCAAACCTGCCATTTATGATGTTGCTGTCATTTGAGCAGCATAGGTTAGAATCATAATCATCTTTACTGAAGCCCAGAGACAAGCTAACCACAATATAACCCTCCCCTTAACTTTTGCAAGGTTTAAAATTGCTCAAATGTATCAACAGCATCTAGTCAGTTGCACTTAGTTGTTAGATGCAGACTGACAGAGTTGCCATTTTATCATTCACCTCAAGTTGTTTATAATAGTAAATTACTTTGTGCTTTCTTGGGTGCGTTGGACTTGATGAAGTGTGGTCTGGACCATTACTGACATATTGCTGTTTTGATGCAAATTATTGTACAATAACCAACAGATTTAAAGAAACTGAATCATGTATTAATTGGATTTGTTACTTATATTAGTGTTGCCTTATAAAATGGCCTGCCATAGATATATAGCTGAATAATGTGGTTTCATTTTGGCAATAATCAAAAAGCCAAACCAGCAAAAAGTGGAACATCAGTAGTGTTTATTGTAGATTTTACCCTAGACACACCTATATGTAATTAAAAAATACAACAAAATTTTAACTAGCAAAAATTCTTGTAACTAGGAAAAATGGATCAGGACATACTATGCATATGCTTGTGCCCTGCACAATAAGATCATTAAAATATAGCCCAAGGTGTTAAAAAATGAGTTATGTTTTAGAATTTTCTAATACATGTTAGCATATGCTAACACTTTTTAGCATCAAAATTAAGGACATGGCAGTTTGATTGGACCTAGTTCTAAATGGCTGGCAACAAGTGAGAGTGATGTAGAGCTGCCACCTCAGTCAGCTGGGTCTCAGTGTGTGAGGACACATTTTGTGGCAATTATAGGGCTTACTCTTTACTTGGAAACAGCAAAATGTCACAGGATATGTTCCCTGCTGCAGATTTTAATTGGAGCTGGGTCAGAGGCCACTGGCTGTGACACAGATGGAGGTTAAAGATGGATCTGGAAAGAGACAGAGAGAGAGAGAGAGAGAGAGAGAGAGAGAGAGAGCTCATGATGTTTTCATTCTCGCTCTGTGCGACACCTCTGACAGCCCGGGTCAGGACCGAACATCTAATTAAGAAGCCTGGTTTGCAAAAGCAAACCGTAACGGCAGGATTGACTGCAGACAGGCAGATGGGCCCTCAAAATTGGATGCATAGAAAGTAGATGTCTTTATGTTAAAAATAATAATAATGGCTGAGTGGGTCAGTCTAATGACTGGGGCTGACAAGCGTGACATAATCATGATCTGTTTCGCTTCTGTTTGCTTTGATTCTAATCTGAGATGGGTGGACTGCTGATTTCCATAAAAATATGGGAGTGGGATGGAGAGAGTGTGAGTGTTCCCAGCATGCTGAGCTGTTCCAGGAATGCTGAGCTGTTCCTCTGCTCCGTCCAGGCTTGGCAAGGTCAGCAGTTAAGGGTGTGCCATTGGCTCCCCACTGAGAGAGGCAATTAGGCATGCAAGTGATCCACACCTGCACCCGCACCTGTCCAGGGGAAATATGCTTTAAATACTGCACAGAAACCACTGTTCCTCTCTGCTGAGCGACTGGGCTTTAGGGGCTCCCCTTTATTTACCCCGGCTCTTCAGAGACCCTCGTTCATTCCTGGAATCGAAAATGTCGCCATCACCAGAGCAAGAGCAGTTCTTTCCTCTGTCTCTCTTCTTTAATGACACCCTTCGGCTTCAAAACTGCAAAGAGAAGGGACTGTTTCTGCTTCATTCTTTTTTTGTGTGTGCATTTACTTCAGCTTTCTTTTGTGGTGAGCTAAAGGTGATTCACTCTGCATGAATCTCCAACATATACATATGGGAAAACAAATATATGCCTTTGAAATAAATGCACAGTTTGGATGAAGCTAAAATACTTTTAAAATTTATGTATCCATTAGTGGATGGACAAGTCATGGGAAGGAGCACAGATCATACAGCATGTGAAAGAAAATGAAAATGCAGTTCAGAAACTGAAACTGGAACACAGAGTAGACTGTAGACTCCAAGAGACCAAAGCAATTATGCTGACATTCAAATTAATGAACACATTTAAGATAAAGCCAAAGGTTAATGACCCCCTGCTTTGTGACAAAACATGAAGAAAATGTGCACTCCCCCACCAATAAAAATTTTTTTCAAAGTAGAAAGGTAGAACAATAAAGCCTACTCTGAAGTAATTAGAAATCATTATGACCTGTAGTAGCTGTCTTTCAACACAGTATCAACATAAAACATTTTCTCCAGTGGATTATATTCACTGCTGTTTTATTTCAGGCTGCTCTAATTTTGTAGCTGTAAACTTTTGTTTGAATTAGCCAACACTCAAATGAGCAATGCGATCTCATGTCAATTAATCTGGGCACACTGTAATTATGTATGTTTACCTGTAGCTTTCAAAAGCTGAAAAAAAAAATCACAAGCTGTAAACTGTAAGCAAAAGCATAACATGTGTATTCAGAGAAATGGATGGATATGAACTAAGAAGAAAGATAAACAGAAGGACACTTGTGCCATATTATGATTATATAGCTTATTGGGGTGGCTGCCGTTGTGTCATAATACATTTCTATTAGCACTTCTAATGAATAAATGCATGTCCGAATGTATTTATAATATGCTTTACTGTCCTCAAGTAAATAACGCTGTTTTTACCATTTTTCCAGCTCCTGTGAAAGCTGGCTTCTTTCTGCACCCCTACACACAAGTTAAATGGATGTGGATGTATCAGTTATATTATAGGAATATATTCACTTTCAATTTGTGTAAAAAGTGCAATGTTTGATTTGTCTTAGTGCTCGTTGTTGAATGTAACAATTAGGTTATATCATTTTTTTCCCAAGGCAGAACTGTACTATATCCCATTTTTCAGGTTTCCTGACTATTGAATTGAAAATACTCTATATCACAGATGGATTGCAATTAGTAATTAGTTTGCCCTGGACTGAACTTAAGTAAACAAATACAGCAGACCTAAACAGGGAAATCATGTGAAATATGATGCATGCTTTGAGAATGAAGGTGCATAATGAGAACCAGCTGTCCTGTTCATGATAATTATTCAGGTAAATTAGTTTGTATTTCATGACATGAAGGATAAACCAACAATGATGAAAAACTGTGTGAAATCAGTATCCCTCCTGAAAACTTCATGAGGCTTGTTGACAGCATGTTCTTGATTACTCAGATGTTATTGAAACAATTGAGTTTGGAACAAGAAAAGTACCTTTTTATTGCACCCTTGGACTTACAAAGTTAGAATTTGCTGATTTCATCCATGCTCAAGTGTCTTATCCCTTTGAATGTATAACATCCCTAATATACACCTATCAGCCATAACGTTATGACCACTGACTGGTGAAGTGAATAACACTGATTATCTCGTTATCATGGCACCTGTCAGTGGGTGGGATATGTTATGCAGCAAGTGAATATTTTGTCTTTAATGTTGATGTGTTAGAAGCAGGAAAAGTGGTCTTTGAGTGACTTTGACAAGGGCCACCAGTCGTTATGGCTAGACGACTGGGTCAGAGCATCTCCAAAACTGCAGCTCTTGTGGGGTGTTCCCGGTCTGCAGTGGTCAGTACTTGTCAAATGTGGTCCAAGGAAGGAGAACAGGTCCATGGGCAGCTAAGTTTCATTGATGCACGTGGGGAGCGAAGGCTGACCCGTGTGGTCCGATTCAATAGACGAGCTACTGTAGCTCAAACTGCTGAAAAACTTAATGCTGGTTCTGATAGAAAGGTGTCAGAACACACAGTGCATCCCATTTTGTTGCATATGGGGCTGCATAGCCACAGACCAGTCAGGGTGCCCATGCTGACCCCTGTCCACTGCCAAAAGTGTCAACATGGGTCATGGTGTTATGGCTGATCAGTGTATGTTTTCTTCCTCTTCACATTTCACATAGCAGTGCCATCATATTTACTCCATGATTCTGCCACAGGCTAATGTGTAACGATTGAGAACAGTGAAATTTGCCACATTTTAACCTTCTTCATTTTACATTCTGTGAGAACTTAAACAAAATAAATAAATAAATAAATAATAAACATCCTGCCTTCAAAATTCTTTATGAATTTACACCAATATATTCTCTGTGTAAAATGTGTTTTATTATTGTTTAATTTAAATTAATTATTTATGCTTTTGGCAAACCCACAGACCTTTCAGTTACCTCAATATTATGCTATCAAATTTGCCACCAGCTGTACAAATAATTGCATTGCCATTTTAGGAAAGTAGTGCTGGACTGGCCCAATGTTAGCAGGATGAATGCCAGGGTCTTTATCCTCTCATATACTCATATATTTCTCCTGTAACTACTGGTCCATTAAAAACGCAGTTGGCTGACTGGATTTTTAGTGTATAGATAGATATAATAGACATCAATTTTTTTTCTCTCATAATCGATGCGCCGGTTTGATGTTATGGTTGGAGAGTCTGTATTTGAACAACTGCAGTTAGCATAGAAAAAAAATCTTAAAAATTGGGGGAAAAGTACAAACTAGAACAATAACCTACCTTTAAAGGCATAGTCCACATTCTACAAAAAATACAGATTAAGAGCCAGGAATAAGTGGGTTCACACATCTTTTTTTATTTAATGAGTTCCATTCAATCTTAGCTTTTGGGCTTTTAACACAAGCGATTTTACCCACCTGGGTCTCAAAAGACTGCTAGGCAATATGGTATATATCTTTCTGCTTCTTGTTTGTAATGTTTAAAGTTTTTTTCTTGGCTTCTAATCTAAATCCAACAAGACCACCACCCTTACATTTGAAACAAGGTGTAAAGGACAGAGTCACCAATAATAGCTTCAAATCAGATGTCACATTTCATCAAATACAGCCATGAGTAATTAGGGAGCTCTTGATTGACTAAATTCATCAATTCAAGGAATCAACTGAATGTTGTTCATTTCCTCCGTGTCTGAAGTTACCATGTGATTGATCTTACCCGGTCTCTGCAGTTTTGAGTCATTATTTGTTCTTTGGTTGCCAGGGGTAGCAGTGAAGTTCTGGCCTCAAACATGTTCAACAAATGATTATGATTTAATAACAGTTGCATTTTCACTGAAATTCCACTGATGAGTCAATAACATACAGGATTTAGAGTTCATTAAAGTACTTTCTTCCCATTTAGAATGCCCAATCATTTTCATGAGCTGTAATCATCAACTATTTATGTCAATTTTGGACAATGCGTACAAGTTCATTACTCTCCTCCGATCCTTTGATGACAAAGTAACACGTCACATCTTCAAGTTAAGCTTTTGCAGACTTGAACTGAGGGAAGACAATTTTTGGGTCATGCCAAAGCCAATTATACATTTCCCTCCAGATTCAGAGTAAGACTGCGGAGTCTATCCACACATGTTGGGACGTTCCCTTAAGACAGGGGTACCAAACTCCAGTCCGCGATGGTAGCTGGCAGCAGTACATGCAGGGGTCACAAGTATGCAGGGTTTTGTAGTGTACTTTCAATCGCCAGCCATTTTAGGCCTTGGCAATAAAATATATGGCCTCTACAACCAGTCAATGATTGTAATTAATCAATTACTTTCTGAAACACAACAAAATCAGCACACACTGTGGCCTTCCAGAACTTGAGACTGACCCCACTGCCTTAAGAGGATGAGCCACTCAGCAGCGCCTAAAAAACATAGTAATGCAAGTGAATTGAAACACCAGCCTTTAATTTTATTAACACCCTTGAATCCTATGTCTGCCCAAACAGTAAATGGAAATTTATATTTAATTCATAGAGTAGCCAAAACACACACACCCAAGACATCCAGGAAATGGGTTTTCACAAATGCAATCAGGCATGTAAAAATACATTATTTATGTACTATATAACAAGTCATTCTTCAGTTTTTCTAACTACATCAACAATTAAGACATGTACAGGGATATCTGCATAGCAGATTTGTGTTACTAAAATGATAGATATACTGTGGATAGTACTATTTGTCCAGATGAAAAATAATATAGTCATCCATAGTTTGTATTATTTTTCAAGCGGAGTAACAAAAAATTGAACACATAACATTGCTAGATTTTGCCTACAGTGTTCAATAAGTTTCCATGCAGATTCAGGAAACTGAACGCTTGTTTTTAGTATTTTTTTCTCTCCAAGTTTATGGGGATGTTATGGATACCAAAAACTTGATTTCTGCATAGGGTCTGTATGGCCATATTCATTTTTGCAATGAGCAGAGCATTCTTATTGGATAAATTCCATGTCGAACAACAGGGGTGAGAGTGCAACTTTTAATCAAAGAGCAGCAATCCATTAAAGCATAATTCATTGTAATAAAGTTAAAAGCGTTACAATTCCAACATGAAGATCAAATATCTGACGATGGTCTTTATGACCAAGACATCACACTTTGACCTTTACTACATTAAACCTTGTATGAATGGAGGGAGTGTTGTGCCTTTCTTCTCTAATAAAGATGGTGTTACCTGCTGTCTCTTTGTGGCAGCACCCCCTCCGAACACACACACACACACACACACACACACACACACACATACACTCACACATATTCAAGCACACACCAGTATTTCGTATTTCTTTGTTCAGTCTTACCGGGTGTAGTGTGAAAGACCTGAGGGGGCATGTGAACCACTGTGTGGTAAATTATCTCATTGGCTCAGCAATCAGAGAGAGGACAAAGAGAGCCCCACCCCCATTACCACCCGCCTGTGCCCGCCCCTTAATGATGCGTGCCCTGTGATTTGCAATGTTTCCTGAAATTGTCTGCATTACCATCCATCTGTTGTCATAACAGTATCACTGACTGGAACATTTGCTGTTTTGCCTCAGCCCAGAGAGGAAGGGATGAATGCCAGGGAATTACGTCAACACCCAGGCCCCGTGTGCCACTCGTGTTCAGATCAAATATCTCCAAACCAAATGCCGAGTGTTTACCTTCCAACAGAGCCACAGTCGCTCTCAGATACCTAATGACTGTGTTTAGAACTTTGGAACATGGAGCTCTAGATGGTTCCATTACTTCATTACCATTGAAAATGAAAGACAAAGCAATAAGTAAATAAAATAAAAATGTGCAGACTATCATTTACATGCTCTAAAAATTCATTGAGTTTTTACAGTCATTATTACTGTATTGCTTAACCGTATAACACAGTCAGTTAGCAGCACAACTGTACACACAATTGTACAGTGGTAGGCAAAAGCTTCACATCAGTAAGGAAGGATTAGCTCCTTTCCACCATCTTTACCCACGGGGAGCTGCCTAGTGAGTGAATGAGGTAATATTCTCACATGAATATTCTCAAGGTGTCCTCAATCACAACAGAAAAAAAGAGGTATCATCTTTTCCCTCAAAATCCATGTTGTTTACAAAACTACCATACATTTGTTATTTGTCATTTTCTGTGCATTATTCAATATGTCAGCTTGTTCTATCAGACACCCATAACCAAAACAGGATTCAGACAGGACTTGAAATGATCAGATAGTAGATAATGGATCCAAGCCCACTTTAGTGACAGGAATTCAGGCCTGTGTTGATGTACATACATACCACTTTTGGCTATAAAAAAAGAATACTTGGATTATGCCAATTTCCCATGTTGCCTATATCCATTTTTGAAAGGAAAAACACAACAAATTGGACAATACCTCCGCTGGAGTGTGTCTTTAAACTGAGACACTTTGGTGGCAGATAAATCAATTCTCAGCAGCACTGATCTAAGACCCCTGTCAGGACATGCTTCTCCAGCAGAGGTGAAAGAAGCTCAGAACCTTGGCAGTAGTCTTAGGATGCTCCTGGAGGCGATGCCACTCAACTGTCTCCTCTGTGCTGCAAAGTATCATGGGAGAACTGATTCTGACCTCACTCTGATTGTGTGGGATTGTGGGAGTTCAGTATTGTTGTGATTGATGCTTCTCCAAGTGCATACTGTATGTTCATGTGTATGTATTGTGTCTGTTGTCGGCAATAGTTCAGAGATTCTCTACTGACCTATTAATGTGTTGTGTTCTGTGTAGGGCTGTGTGCCCACATATCCAGAGCATATAGCCATTGTACAAACCCTCTCCATCCAATTCATACCTGCTTCATCTAGTCTAGGGTAAAGGGAGGGCTGGAACCTATCCTGGCATGCATGGGGTGAAATGCAGGGAGAGAGATTGCCAGTCCATTGTAGGGCTAGTACCAAAGACAAATAGACACACACTGAGTTAATTTGGCTAGTCTAATCAGCATAACCAAACATGTCTTTGGATTGTGGGAGGAAATCAAAGAACTACATGAATCCAGGGGGCACATACAAACTTCAGATAGACAGGGCCAGCTGTGGTTGAAATCAAACAAGGTTCTTTCTTGCTGTGAGGTCATTGTGGTAACCACCGAGCCAAGAACATTTTGGTCTTTATTTCCAAAGCTTACTGTTATCTAAGTGTAAACAAGAGATTAGAAAACTTTACACAGAAGGGACCAGCCATGGTGGGTGTCAAGCATGGATGGATCCTTCTTGCTGTGAGGCCACAGTGGTGACCACCGCGGCTAGAATATTTAAGTCATCATTTATAAAGTTAAATGTTACCAAAGTGTAAACTGCAGAGTAGCTCACATAATGTCAGCAAAACATGCTGCTATTTATGTAGCACAGTTCAAAATAGTTTTTGGGATCTTGGCTGAGCCAAACCCTTCATTTGACCCTTTAAAATTCAGTGCGTTGATCTGATTAATGAACCACGTTTGTAAATAAAAATCATAACCTAAAATGTGCAAATATAGTGTTTACCTACTCTTTACCTGCAGTGTCCTTTCTGCTGTGTTGCCATATTGTGTGAGTCAGCAATGTCCCCAAAGGAAACCTCCCACCTGACCCTGAACCCATATTCCCTGCAGGGGTCTTTTGTCTCCTGCAGCTTCAAGTATATCCTCAGCTGGGGATTTAAGGTGTGAAACCGGCCCCCCGGCCCCAACCCACATAGATATCTGGGACGGCCAGGGACAACCTGGGGCTAATCTCTCACCACAAGATGCATGAGAGCGTGAGAACCAAAGGGGGAAGCTTCAGAACAACAGGCCGGATAGGATGGAGAAAGGAGTGAGGACAGAGGGAGGGTATGGGGGGGCCAAGGGGGGGAGGATGGGTTGGGGTGTAGCAGTGGGAGGGTGTAGGGTAGGCTTGGATTTCACAGGGTGCACATGAACTACTTCCCAATACTCAGAATGTTTAAGTATGCTATTTTGAAAGGTAATCAATGTCATGAAACCAAAGTTTCATTTAAAATCAAGGCTATTGGAGGCTGAGGTACTTCAGAAAGAATGCGGACACTGACATGGTGAACGTCCCTTCAAAAAGCCCTGTGTCCAGGGCCTTTGGGTAACTCAGTCAGAAAGACATTTGGTTGGAAAACACATTCATGTCCAACAACTGGTTGTTCTGTCCAATCCCAGCTGCACCTTTACCAGCTATGGCTGAAGATCCACAATGGTGAGGCACCACTTGGCTCAGCCTTGCTGGTGAAAGATATATGCTGATTACATCATCCTCGAACAACATAGGCAGTATGTAATTGGGGTGGTGCGTCCGCACTGTGGAGAGAGGAGAGGGCTCCTTGTCAGTTGAGTAGAAGTCATTTGTTCATGGCTGCTTTCTTCAAGCTCAGTCTGTCCCAAGCAATGGTGAGTAGATGGGCTTTTTAAAGGTTAAAGGTTTTTTTAAGGTTAACATAATGTCACAATAATAGTATGTAAAATTGTGCACATGATTTTAATAAAATAATCCGGATGGTGTTGCCTTCTACATCAGTTAAGTCCTAGAATTATGGTACTAAAGGTCAACTAAGCAAAATCGCAAGGTAGCATGGGGGAAACAACCTGATTAAACATACAGCAAACACAGGCTTAACAAACATTCTCATAACTTTATGATTAAAAACATCTTCAACAAACCTGAGGAAAAGCTTCGGTTTACACTCCCCAGGGTGAGGGTTTTTCATTCCAAAAGACACAAAGCACTAATCCAGTAATTCAGGAGGAGAACTACATGGAAAAGAAGTCTGAAGGTGAAACATTTCTTCTGTCATTCAGAGTCACCTAGAAACGTCTGTCTTCATTTCTATTTTCAATGCTGTTCTCTGTTGCCCAGGAGATTATATAAGTTTTAAACATCACCAGAGTTCTGTCTATTTTAAAACTTGCACATCTGTGAAACTGAACTTCCAGTGTGTTTTTTTCACACAGATCTTTCTTTCTGCCAAAGTATACTATTTTTTTCCCTAGTCAACCATTTTGAACAGAGGTATAAATATCGTTTTGCATATAAAGTAAAAATTCTCAAGTTTTGTCAACTTAACAGCTATAGTGTACTTTTTGATTGAACGGTCAAACTCATTCTATATTTAATAATTCACAATATGGGTGTATGTGCGTGTGCATGTGTGTATGAGTGTATGTACATGTTTGTGTGCATTTATGCGTTTGTGTATGCATATGTGTGTCTAAAGAGAAGACAGTCAAATGTGGGAGCCAATTCCTAAAATAAAAGAGTCAGTTCACAGCATTCAGGTACTCAGGGTAAATTGTCAAACAAATTTGAGTTGCATTGACTGAATAAAATTGTGATGTTTCTAAATGAAAAAGAAGCAACAATTAATAATCAGAGCCTGAAAAAATAATACTTCTATATCAAGCTAGTGTCCGGGGAGACAGAAGGGCGTATAGCTGTATGTATGAGCAGCGGCCTTTCTCCCCTGTGATTTCATCACTGTATTCTGCACTGTGATTCCTTTATTTTTAGATCCTTGTTTCCAAAGTGTTTGTGTTGTCACTTATTCATAGCATGGAGGTGGGACATGGAGGAGGAGGAGGGATCTCTGATCCAGGGCCAGTGGCTCTCGTCTAACAGGAGCGCCATTCTGCCGCAGATACGTGAGTGCTGGTGACAGGTGCGGTCTCCGGTGATGCCAAATGAGCACTCTGCAAGCAAGTGGCCTGCATTCACCCACTTTCATGCTAATTTGGGGGCCAAAAAGACATTAATCCTATCCATTCATCAATAAAACGAATTGGCTCAAATCCTCCCCCCTACCCAGTCTCAATATTGTGTTACTTATTCTGGTTTACTGCTTTGTTATTGAGAAAACAAAAACTGTCACACACTGTGTTGCTCCGGGGATCCTGTAGATGTGCATATAACCACATATCCTGAGACACATCCTGTGGATGTTGATAGAATATTCTCAGATTTCATGTTATCCCAGAAACTGGGAAATATTTTTTGTGTTACAATGATGTTTTTCTCATCTGCACTAATTTCCCAGAAAATTCATCGCTATTTCCAATTGAGATTTTATATATTGGTCAGCATTCTGTGCTTTTAATTCCCCTGGTAATTGAAAGCCAGTTTAATCTTTGAGGTCTGTGATGATGCCTCCATATCAGAGAAACCCACACAGCATCTGAGTGAATGATAGTATACCCACAACCAGGAAAGGCAGGGCTATCACGGCCCAAGCCTGATCTAATTACTGCTTTGTAGATAAAGGTCAGCATGTCTCCCTGGCATTTAAACACCACTTTGCTGATTAACAGCTATAAAGCAACCTTTCATCCTTTCCACAATTCGTGAAAACCGCAACCTGTCTCAGCAAACATGTTCTGTAAAAAGTAAAACAGAAAAGAAAAAAAAACATAACATACCAAATGAAATGTTTTAAGGGTCTCAAATGACGATTTTTTTGAAAAAAATAAATAAATAAAAAAAAATAAAATAAATAAATTAAAAAAATAATCCTAATGACAATATATCTATATAAGTGGGAAAACATTTGAAAAACCTGAAGAGTTAAAAATACCCATAAAGCAAATACTTATAAAACAATTATATATTGCTTCACTGATGCAAATATGATTTTAGGAAGCTAGTGTTCAGGAAGCATAACAAAATGAATGGATTCCAGAAGAATGCATAATCCTACATTAGAAACTTGTCTTATTTAATAATCATATTAAATGTTAAATAGAAATCTCTTCAAGAGCTCCTATAATTAAAGGACACAACAAGCCACATATTTACTTTTCAAATTGTAATTGCACATTGCAAGAGAATACACTAATTAAGCAGAAATAAGGATGTGGTGTGCTCCAAAGGGAGATTATTTGAATATTTCTAAAATCATTGGCATGTGTTATGCTTTCTCAGGGAATACAATTATATGGAGGAAATGGCTTGTAAATGATTTGGTTTTTAGCTGCAAATATTCATTCATCTCCCTTGTGTTGCTCTATTACATATGGGAAAAATACATTTATGCACTCCCCTAAACTTCCTTGATAGGAGCCACGAGAAAGCTGTGAAGGATTTAATTATTGTCTTTATTTCTTTTTTTAATTGTATTACTATATTTTATTTAATTTTATTTCCGTGGTCAAAAATTTCTGTATGCCATAGTGGTTCTATGTTATATCTAGATGAACAGCTTAAATGATAACAGCCTGCTCTGCTCATCTCAGGGATGCATCACATTCTAACTAACCCCCCACCCCCACCCCCACCCCCAACCTTTCCCCACCCCTTTCCATGCTTCTGCTGCCAACACCTCAATCCCGACTTCACCTTGGGGAAGCAGAACCAGTTAACACATTTGCCATATGACATCTATATTGACACTTCAACAAGGATAAGACAATTATGGATGCGAGCTAGGTACTCTGTATTAAGAACAGACTTCTACATTTGCATCACTTATACCTTTACAATTATACCTTGACGCTTCCACTTGCACCTGTAACCTTACACCTTAACTCACACCCACATCGAACTCAATCAAAGCTTTACAAAAAACCCAGTAAGATGTCTTCACAGTTAATTGGCATAACTGTGTACTTCTCACAAAGCTCAAAGTTAAAAATAATAAGCATCTTTGTACTGCCCTCGCGAAACGCTTGTGCTTAGCTATCCAGCAGCTTAACAGTGGCCCAGATAATTCCAAAAAAGGCGTTTGTGCTTTTTATGGTTTTATCCAAACATGGCTGTAAAAGTGTAACACCAAAGAGAAAACGTACAATTACTGAATATAAAGCTTAACTTTATTATGCAGTACTATCTTTGCAGAGGGACTGCATAAAGAGATAGCTGCTCTTAACAAAGTATGAAATAATACTTACAGGCATTGCGTGTAACAAACAAAGAAAAAGATAGATGGAGATACTGAAAAGCTTCTGCCATGCACTGCTAACAATAATAACATAGTTATTCCTACTTCTTGTAACTTCTTGTAGGATAGCTATAAGTGCAATTATCAAAACAACCACTAGATGGCTCTTACATAAAAGAACATGCATAAGAGAAAACAATAAGTTCCAGTACAATCTTTATATTTCATTTTAATTCCTGTCTCACAAAGGTGAGTAACATGCATGTTGAGGTTTGCATCTGGCAGGGACACAAAAAAATAAAATGTAATTTTTTTATTATTATTTATTTTTTTCTAGGACCAGACAGACAGCAAAGTTGTCAAGCATCAAACAACAACAAAACTATCAACATAAGCCAGAAGTATCAAAACATTATTTTGTGTTTAATGATTAAGTGTATATTTGGTCTAAAATCTGCAAAAACTTTGCATTTTCGCATTTAAACACACACTCCAATACACAGTGTGGGCACACACACACACAGACACACCTATACAAACATAAACACTCATCTCTCCTACATGCACATAAACATGTACTCACATGCATGCACATACAGATATAAATCAGTACCAGTGTCATAAATAATACTTATCAGTATCACTAAAAGAAAGGTCATTAGTTAGAAATACAATATTAATTTTAGTATAACATTCTTATACATTATGTAAGATATCCTGTTGATTAAAATGAATGACAACCATAAAAATTATAGGTTACACATTTCAATTCATTATACATTTATTAATATATAACTGCTGACAAAAACACTGATGTATTACTAATTTATAGCAACACAAATGAATACTTTAACATTTAAGATATCCATCATGTAATTGGCATGACCCACTATTTGCAAATGATTTTACCACAGACACTGTGAATACCTAATACCTCATAGTGTAGGAATTATTTAAGCTTCACACGTGGCACCAGATATGTAGGAATTCAGTCATCCTCACCCGGGAACCAGTTATGTTGGGAATTATTATTTTATTCCACGCAAGTAGTACCAATTATGTAGAGAACAATTAATATTATCTATATCCTCAAAAGGGGTGTGCCAAACATATGAGAAATGGACATTCTATAAATTACATGGGGCGCAAGATAATATGAGGATAATGTGCCTTATTCTAACACAGCGACACAAAACAATATTAATATTCTAAATAAACATAGGTGTACCAAGGTCTTACCCCTCGTAGACTCACATGGAAATCAGTCTCATTTCATTCATTAATCAGTCTCATTTTAATAATTATAAACTATACTCATTGACTTTCTAATCTATAATTAAAGATACAACAATTACTAATCCATAGTCGAAGGCATTATTTTCAGTAATACACTGTGCTGTGCAGGATGGTTGAGCTCTTGCCTCTGAGATGAAGCGCTGGGAAACAAAACATATCAAGATCTGCATGATCATATCACAGAGTTTTGTTGAAGCTTGTTAGCAGAAATCAAACAGAGTTATGTGTTCCTGGACAGCTGCTATGTTCTGACACTATGCAGGCATTCTGGCTGCCTCATGACTTTTAAGAAAACTTGTGTGACACCATTCTAGGAATCCATATCATTGGTCTGCTTAGCATGGCATCACTTCTGAAACTGCTGAACACCTGGTTTTTCATCAGCATCGGTGTCAGAAATGAGCTTGCATCATCATGTACAGAAAGTACACAAACCAAACTTATCCTGAGTAAATGGGGAAGTGTTTCACAGAACTTATTTAATACCCTAGTTTACTTTTTAAAGTGCTGAATTTCTTATATTTAGATGACCAGTATTTGAAGTGGGAGCAAATTGGGGAGGAAATTAGCCGGATAAATGATGACCCACAAATTCATGATGCAAACAAAAGAGCAGAGTGGAAATATATCATCGCAGAACTGAAAAATGGCACTTTAAAAACAAAAAAGAAGACACGGATAAGGAAATTGGCTATGGGAGGAATTTTGGTCAAATTAAAGCTTATCAAAGAGGCTGAAGTATTGGCAACATAATTTACATTCATTGTGGGGTGCTGAAGAATGAATATTGCAGCCTTGAACATACTGAATATGTCTGCTATTGTGCTGTTTCTGTTTTCTGAGTTTTTATGCTATGTCTGTCAGAGACAAGGCAAGCACTGTCTGCCTTAGGCCTGTTGTTAAATGTTAAATATAATGATGGCATGACAGGACACAATAATTAAGGGAAAGAAGACAAAACTCATTTGAAATTTATAAATAATTGCCTCTTTGAAAAATTTTCAAACATGGCAAAGTGTATTTTAATTAGTGGTTTAATAATTGGACTGGTGGCTATTTTAACTGCACAGATGAACCATCAGGTCAGTGAGTTCAGGTAGGTGAAAAAGTAGTGGGCATCACCCTCGAGGTAAAAAGGTAACAAAGCAGACATTTAATTAACCAGGAGGCTGTCTTGATATAATGTGTCTTTATCCGAGGTGCCATAAAAATATATTAATTGCCTATTGAAAGAAGGAGCACTCCTGGTGTGTAAGGGGTCAGGAATGTGGGTAAAGTGGTTTGCCAGCCTCCCTCAAGCCCACCAAGGTGGGGGAACCACTAGGATTAGGTGAAAGGATAACTTGAGTGCACACTTCCTCTTATAATTCTGAAATAATGATAATTACCTTGGCATTGCTTGACGTATTTTTTTTATTGGAACTCCTCTGTTTGCACCTCTGATCCTGCTATGGAGCACAACACATGTCATCTCTATAACTCAAATTAATGATAATAATATAATGAAGTGATCATTTCTTTTTCTCCTGCTTGAAGATCCAAGCATTTTATGAACCCATATTGACTAACAGTGTTGCGTTTACTCATACCAAGGAGAAATACACCAACTCTGACTGCTTACTCTCTTTGATGTTGCCCTTTGAGGGAGAAATTGTGAAATTAAAGAAAGAGTACACATCAAAGACATCCAAGAACCAACCACCTGTCAGCTGTTCCCATGTTGGGGGCTACATAACATGGCTCTATCCTCTCAGTACACCTTAAGACACTTCTAATCTGTGCAGAGGAAATGTTTAAAGACATCTGTCCACTTCTCTCTATTAGACTGCAATATCAGTGTGATTTTGCAAGCTCATATATTGGGCTAGGGGCCCCATTTGAAGCCATATTTTTTATTGGGATTCAAAAGGTGAATTCATCAAAATTTTCCGGTGTGCTATTGTATCTAAAAAAAAAAAAACTTAAAAAAAAAACTTGTTCTGCTGTGATGTTTTTCTCTATTTCTTGCCTGACTTGAACTATGTTATCAGTTGAAGTTAACATAATTGTCCAACAGGTTCAGAATTGGACAACATATGTTGTAGATTCTCAGATTGTGGCAACAAGCCTATTTTCTGCTCTGCAAAAATATACTACATTTACTGTCAAAGGAGCATGATGTTAATATGCTGTATACTCAGTTCAGGAACCTGAAGGTACCCAGTCAGTCCAGAAAGGCAGAGAGAATTGAGACCAATCATTTTAACTGGCTTACTTTCTTTTTTCCACCCTATAGGTAAAGGACTCAAAACACTCAGCCACAGGATGTAAAGCTGCACCATGACTATATAGCTAAAGAGTGGTCACCAATCAAAGACAAACTACAACTACATCAATAGCTGAAGAAATAGGGCCCTATTTTTACAAGCAGATGCAATTTAAAACACGCCATTACCGCAACAACCCCCGCAAAGTTATTTTAAGCAACACGCCAGCCTCCTATTGCAGGTAGCAGCATTGACAGGACCCGCCCAATTTGCCGTATTGCCTTGGACTTGAGCCCACAAAAATAGGTTTGTGGGTTTGCCCCTCCCATCGAGTGTTGCGCAAATCGGGTAATGACTGATTTATGGCTTCTGACGTATGAGTTTGAAAATATAGCCCATAGTACTGTTTATATCTCATAATAAATCATATATCAAGTTTGTCACACACACATACCAAGACACACCAGCTATAGCGAACCAGCAGAACCTGGATTGGTTATTTGTGGGGACTATCTATCAGTCCCAGTGTAAGACAAGAAAGAGCATGCAAGTTCCTTTGTGAATCTGTCCTGTGCAGGAGAAACGAATGAACACACAGAAGACAGTGAAGCAGTTTCTCACTCTTATCTTCGCAATCCAGGGTAAGTGAACAACCCAGGTCAATCTCAGTCCATACTTCATGTTCTGCACACCATGGGTGTAATAGCTATTATAACACCGATAGTGGCTGGAATTCCTTGGGAGGTCTTTCTTTAATTTAGAAAGAGTGAATGCCCTTTTAATTGTTATGGTTAAAAAATAAGCTTAACTATATCCTGTAACTGTTTCAGTATATCTATTTCCATTGAATAATTCTTAACACTGAAATAGTGGGCAGGACGAAGGCACAAAGAAGCAAGAAATATTACTTCAAAAATGTTGATTTGGTTGTGCATAATCCATATCAATTCTTATTCAAATTTAAACAGACAAAGACATGTTTGCCTTTTTGTTAAATTATTTTGAACTACTGCTTGGATTCTCTCTGAGTATTGTTTTTATTTAGCTCAGTATTGCACCTCCATGTGCAATGGAAATGTTTGTCTGTCTCATGAATTTCTCAGAATTCTCCTGTAATGTAGACATTCACCTCCAGCAGTGTGTTTAGAGCTTACCAGTTCCTGGCAGTTTTGAATTAAGTGCCACAGTAGCTTTTGCAATTTCAAAGATATTGTAGCTGGTCAAATTCATGTACTGGGGCCATATATATCAAACACAGCTCTGACATAAAATATTAGGGAAAGGTCAGATTTGTTGGGGAAATGCCACTGGAAAAAAAAGTTTCTAAAGATGCATTTTTTCCAAAAAAGAAATTGTTTAAACCAACATACAGTGAAGCAAAAACATTTAAATTATGCAAAAAGGTGTGATACTGTGGGATTATTGTATCTTCAAGCAGACATACTGAGATTATGACTGAACTCTTGAAATTCAATTAGGGTATAGATCGTAAATGAGTTAACTGATTATTCTCATGTTTTCTGATGGCATCATGTAAATATGTAAATACCGTCAACCAGTAAGGCTTGTTGTCATTCACATTCAGGGTCTCCACAAGCTACATTAAGATTGCCAACTACATTAAAAGGGGTGTCATATGGAGAGATGTTCCTATTTTTGATTAATTAATTGAGTTGTATCTAATTGCTTGTTAACCTGCTGATAAGCACAAATTCTTCTACAAGGTGAACCTCTCTTATATTGATGAGTTGTGTTTGTATGACTAAGGGAAATCAGTGACTTCTAACCCTCCTGATAATTAATTCACTTAATTCACTTTCTGATATAGTCTTTGTGCCTAAGCCGAGACCATTAACAGCACTTGCCTTCAAAAGGCTTTGCATAAATTTTGTTGGTAGTGCAGGTCAGAGTCCTGTGTGAGTCTAATGTTTGCTACTTGCACCTGGTTCATACGCTGGACATTAATATCAGGGACCAAACTACAGCCATCTGTCAGGGTACCTGCTACTGCTACCAAACCTGGCCTGCGGTAAACTAAACCACTTGAACCAATTGGTGATTGATGATTTCCCTGTGATACCTTCATGCGTGGGTCCTTTTTGTTGAAGAAATCAATAGACGTTGTCTTGGCCTTTGCTCATTTCATGATAGTTCAGTCCTATTAAATAGATCCCTGTCCACACATTATTGGGTGTAATTTCACCTTCAATGTCCATGCTGAAAGTGCACTCATTTATGTTTAACTTTGTAACGTCCATCAGAGTTTTCAGATGTTTTCTGAAGATTAAATAAAAGTAGAGCCTGTGTATCTAGCTTTTTCTGAGTTGAAAGAGATTTATCTTCCACAGTTCCGGCAAATGAAATGCAATTCAACAGGCCAATGTGTAAAACATATTCAATTTAATATTGAAAAAGGCAGGCACTGAAGAGGAAATATTGAACATTTTAATCAGACTAGAATTTATGTATTGGTTAAACCCTTTATGATTCTTTCTATTAATATACATGCTTTTCCTTTGAGTTGTGTATTGTGAATGTTCATGGTCTGCCTGTTCATTTTTGTAAGCATTGCCTATTTCTAACATTTTATTTGCATGCACTCCCAAACTGTCCTCTGAACACCCTCCTGCTGTCTGATTGGCTTAGTGGATAAAGGCTGGGCATCAACAACCAATCTACATTTTAAATTATGGTTCTAGAATAATTGCCAAGGTGGTGTTTCTAAGGATATCTGCTTTGTCATAGGTAACCCTGCAACACAAAAAGGGTGACTGATATCAGGTGATGAAAGACCAAGATTCACAATGTGGTATCCTCATCTTATTCCTCTACCACCTACCTTATGGGTCCCCATCCTTTTAGGTCTCCTCTTTGGGGTTCCCCTTTTTTATCTCCTTTGTCTTTGGCCTCTGTCTCCCATCATTTTTCAGCAACTCACTTACTCAAATCTGTTCTCTTTTATTGTCAGTTATATGAATTGAATCAGCAGTTAGGTAATAAACAATTGATCACTTAGGATTTCTACATGTGCAGTTATCAATGTCAGTAGAGTGCTGCAACAGATGCAATTCCAAATTGAAAAAGTGTCTTGTAAATATCAATGTTTAAATGCATACAGTATAAACAGTAAGTCAAAAAATACATATCTGGACTACAGGGGTGAACAAGGAAACAAACAAATGCACCAATACCATGACATGTAAAGCCCATCCACTTGCATGCATGTTGTTGTTTGTGTCATTTTGCTACTTCTTGCTCCACTTTTCAGAAACACAAACTCATTGGTAGTTAAACATATGCATGTTTAAATAAGTGATTAAAAATATAGTAATTAGAAAGTGCACTCATTATATTGTGTTTCAGGAAAATATTGTTGTTGACTTTGCACTCACAATTTTCTCGTTTCAATTTTCAAGAAATGCACTTTGGCAATTGAAAAAAACAAATATAAAAGCACTGTTCAACGCATCAAGAATTTCAGCTATTCATACCGGCAACATTTCTTTGAAAAATTACAATATTGCATATTACACTTTCCTAATCTACCCACCGGCAAAACACTGGATAAAAAGAAACCTGCAGATGTTGTTGTATATGGTCCATTATTGTGGGAACAGCTTTTTATAGGATTGAGAGAAAAAAAGAAACATATCAACCTTCATTTTCCTCTCATTCGACAATGTGCAGCCATTACTGTGCACCATTTACTGTAACATTACAGTGATAAAATGAACCATTACTGGCACCAAATCTGAGAAAGGCAAAAGGGGTCTTTTCAAAATTAATTTTGTGTTTCAGCCAGGGTCTAAATTATAAATCTGGAAAGGTTATATTTTCTAGGCTTCATTTCCTCTGTGTATAATATGGGGGTGTAAAATGACTAGGATATGGTTATGTAGTTGTTTCATTCCACAGATCAAATCACATCGGAAGGAAATCTGCTTTTTTTTTTTTTTTTTTTTTTTACAATATAGACGTACATTGTAATGGATGAAGTACAGATTCAGTGCTGCTAAAAATAGAAGGTGAAAGAGACATAATATACATAAGCAATGACCCATTGTGCAGGAAATGGCCATAGGGGCATCATTGGAAAGAGGGCATGGACAGAAAGTTGCAGGCTCAAATCCCTGGTGGGAAACAGTCATTGTTTTATAAACAAAAATGAATAAATGCATACAATGAATTTAGGATGTAAAAGGACATGGGTATATTGCAGCTGAACATTAAAGAGTCTGAAAGTAAAGCTGCCAACAGCCAAAGAATACTATTATTATTATTATTATTATTATTATTATTATTATTATTATTTGCAGTAGTACTAGTAGTGCTACTGTTGTCATTGTTGTTGTTAAGTTACAGTCCTTAATTTCGTAAAGAAATTTAAAAATTAAAAAAATATATCAACAACCATCACAACTTCACTTTCCCTTCCGTATACATTTTATTCAAACTTCTGTATGCTCTTCTGCAGTTGCAACATCTTTACCAGGAATTAACTGCTATAGATAGATATGCTTAAGCTCTACAAGCTCAGATCTTAAATGCAGCTAACAAGCTTTTGAAAATTTCTTCAATCCATATCCATACCATTTTAATGAGGGCATTATGGATTATTCTTTATGCTCTCTGCACCCATCTTGGCTGACAGACATTCAGATGAGAGCTGTGCAGTTTCAGCAAGAAAGACATAATTATTAACAGGACTCTCTTATTACTTTTTTTTTTTTTTTCCTTTAACGAGACATCTACAGAGGCCAGTTTGTTCTCTGAAGTCAGAGGCAGCCAGTCCACTCTCACCAATATGTGCAACTGTTCAAAAGGCCCAAAAGCAGGCTATCAATCTCTGTAATTTAATTATAAGAACACTGTCCAAGAAACCAAATACAGGGGACACGTTTGAGTGAGAAAATATTGCTTTGAAAAAAGGAAAAGAAATAAACCCTGGCGTTGCTGACATTTGTTTAGATGTGTGACCTTTTTACACATTCCTGAAATCAAAGCCCAGCTTTTATTCCCCAAAAGCCAATTTAGTGAAAGGCCTAGATTGGAGGGGAAAAAGGCCATGGGAGTAAAGCTTGTGTTAGCTACAGCTTGCTGCCTGTCTCCAGGAAAGACATGTCAGCCAAATGAGCTGTTAGCAGTGACATATTTGCAGAGGGATATCAGCGAAGGGGTAATGAGTGGATAACACATGCATGCCCATGGCACAGGACCTCCGGATTCTTCATCCTCCATGCTTACTGTAGTCTTAACCACCAGCACACAGCATGGATTCACAAATATACTTGATAACTGGATTTATGACTTTTCATCAGGTTTCCTAGCATCAATAATGAAATAATGTTCTGATGTGGTTTTCTTTTTTATTCACATTGATAGAAGGGAGCTCTCTGTCCAAAACAAAAGTCAAACCAGGAGGGGTATCTCTAGGATTTATGAATTTATTATACAAGAAAGAGACAAGATACCAAGTATAATCAGGCTGGGTGAGAACAATGAGAAAGCGGGCCCCTAATGTACTTTTCAAGGGAATTCCATAAACTTTAAAGGTGGAGTGAGGTATGAAATACAAAAACTAACAAGCACTGGGAAACGGATTACATCTCTGGGACTAAGAGTATACATCTCTGTAAACTAATGCCTGAAACAGGCAACTGTCACAAGTATTGAGGTATGGAAAATACACAACAGAATCAAAGAAATGTAAATATTTTTGTTTTGGGAAATAAGCTGTTATTCTGTCCCCCTTCTCACTCAGAAACTATTTGTCAAAACAGGTGTTTTAGAATATTTCTATTTTTCTTGGCATGTGAGCTAAAAGGAAAACAGGAACAAATTGATTTCAGGCTGTGGGCCACCAGTATAAACAGATGCTGATGAGAGACACGTTTCCGCAAAGCACTGATTGGAGAGGTTCAAAGCGAATCATTCTGATTTGTTGTTCATGCCTTGGCAGTTTAGTCTATAAATTGATAAATAACCAGTAACTCCAAAAGCACTTGCAGACATCAAAGGGTAAAGTGATTTCCAGGAAGATAACTTAGTTCCTAAATGATCAGTGCCATCAATTGATGTAATACATACTGGAGCAGGTAGAGGAGGTGCTGGATGATGGTGATTTAAAACAATAATAAAAAAGAGTTACACTAGTATTTGTAATACTCATTCTAATTGGTGGTGCAATGAAAGTGAAATTAAAACACTGAAGAATAATTAAGCAGATGGAATGTTGGGAGACAGTCAATAGCCTCATTTGGATACCTCACTAATAATCATTTGCTTCAAGGACATGATTTTTTCGCAAATGGCTTAATCAGATTTAGCATTCTCAAGTTTATACAATGGTTCACATTGAGCCTAATGGCAATTAAATACAATTGCACCTACAGTTTTAAGGCAGAGCTACTCTGTGTTCCCTAAATGTGGATTTTGCCTGGTCTTTAGCAAATCTGAATAGCGTTAATCGTAAGGTGTCATTTTAATCATGTTAGAGTAATTTGTTTTCCGGTTCACATTTATAGCTGGTTAATTAAGCCTTAATGACACCTAAAATAGGCAAAATAAGTCTCAGAGTGCAAGTGAACAAACAGTATCAACACAATTGATAGGGTAACTACTGTTTACTTGAACAAACTTTTTTAACAATACTACTTCTTCTACTACTACTCCCACTACTACTAATAATAATAATAAAAAGAAGAAGAAGAAGAAGAAGAAGATGAAGGAGAAGCGTAAGAAGAAGAAATTGTTGAAACGATTAGTAATTTCACTCCCCAATAGGATGGCGATATCTGAGAATACCTACACCAGTCAATCAAAGCCACTTCCAGTGATTATATTTGATACAGAAGGGCAGGGACAGTGGTGATATATTTTTAATATAAATACGTTCAAACATAAATCAAAATCCAAACATCAATTTATTTATGCATTCCTTTGACATTTTTTTGATGGAAATGTGCATTTAGCTACAGGTTTTGACAGCAGTTACCAAAATCCAAGCCGTTTCAAAAAGGCTTCGCAAAGCAGCTAGTGTCAGCATCAGACTTCAAGTTGTCATTAAATACATTTAACAGCATGTTATTGTGTTCCATGCCTCTTAGTGTGCAATTATGGTTCCGTTATTAATAGGACTTATTTTGCTGTGATCTTAAACCTGGAGACCAATACTTTGTTGCTTAGTGCCAGAGTAGCTGACAGGTGACCTTTTGGGGCGCTGGTGCGAGGCGGTCCGATAATGGAGGGAATGGTGATTGAAGGTGCAGAGGCTCCCTCACTGTGCACAGCTCTCTGAGGCATGGCTACACTGTGGATGACCTCAGGAGCCTCTAATTAGGCTCATAAAATGCAGTCACTGGAGAACAGAGACAGAAAGAGGGAGAGAGAAAGAGACAGAAAAAGAGAGAGAGCGAGAGGGGCAGTGTTGTACTTCTGTGTCTAAATAGGCATAATAGTATTTACACGATATGATAGCTATGTATTTCCTATCACGCAATTTTAAAATTCAAAGTCAGGTCCCACTGGTGAATTTTTACGCACTCGTTGAGCTGAAAAGACCCATTAGTCTTTTCCATGCACTTCCTCTGACATATCAGCTGTCTGCTGTTACAAAAGCTCATTCGATCTTTAACCCAAAATAACTCACAACATCAAACCAGCTCAAAACAGCACTGCTATCCAGCTGTAAATCAGCATAACTCAAGTTACTCAATGATCATTGTATCCTTGAAGTGCCAGGATTAGTAGTATTCAATGTCATTTAACTGACCCTAAAAAGTTGCCTTTACTCTTACAGTATCCTATCTCTCCTGTGTTAGACATAGAAAGCAGAGAAAAACATAACCACATACAAGTTTGCTGACAATATGCTAATAATAATAATAATAATAATAATATTAACAAGAAGAAGGAAAGTCTGAATCTCAGTCCTTGCTTTTAAAAGGGCTCTCAGGGCAGGACGTGGGTGGCTCTGTGTGTATTTCTTGTGTGCCTACAGTGTTCACAGCACTGTGAGGGACTGTGGCCGGTGCCAGCACTTTGCCAGTGCATCACTCATCCATGACAGAGCCAGTGTGACTGAGTGAGGCCATGGCAGCTCTCTGTGTTGGAATGTTTTACCCATGACCACCCACATGGAGAAAAAAAAGCATTAAAACACCGAGTAGGCCAAACACAACAGAGCGCTAGTGGGTTGTCTCTGTGTGTTTATGAGTCAAAGTTTCCAGGACGTGACCTCTGCGAGCCTACTGATGCCCGAAAAGAGATTAGGAGGGCCTCCAGGTGACTCATCCTGTATATAAAATGGGTTCTGGATTCTTGTTCAGCAATGTTGCTCTCCATAGTCAGGTATCAAATCTTGGTCATTGCCGATGCCAACTTCCAACAGAGTGACACGTAACTGCTTTTAACATCAAGCAGCCCCTGCAGTCTGCCTGAAATTGTTATGCTGGTGAACCAGGGAGTGAAAAGACAGCAGGTGTGTGCCTGGCTTTGAAGAAGAGTGCATGCATTGTTTATATTTCAAATTGGTGGAGGACAATGCAGCAATGAAATGCAGAGAAAAGCTCAGTAATGAGGTGGGCCCACATATCCAATGGGACATTATAAATCAAATGGGTGTTTAGAAAAACGTATGGTTATAATAAGTTTGTAGTTCAAATTAGTTAATATGAACTACAAACAATGTATTGTAATGCTCTAGAGTTAGCCTTGATCAAAATTAAGAGGGGATGGTAGCTGATGTGCAATGTTTGCCTAAAGTGGACACCTCACTAATCAAGGACATCCCTCAAAAGAAAGTTTGGACTGTGGCCAGATGCAAAAACCAGACAGAGAGAAAGTTCCAGAAAGATTTGATCCTGGTCTCTCTTGTGATTAAGTGCAGCACCACAGCTTTAACTTGCTTTGCTTCAAAGCTGTGTTTTGGCCACTTTACATCCTGACTTGTCTGTGCTTCAATTTTCCCTGGGTTTACCGTAGTCTCATTCAGACAAGAAAGCCAGCTGGTGTATTTCAGATATAAATAAAAATACCATTTCAAATTAGTATGTGAGATACCACCACTGTCATGGGCCTTGTCCTGACCCATGTCAAAACCCAAAAAGTGACAAAATTATAAGTCATAAGGATAATTCCCTCACTTCTTGTCATGGCCAAATGCTATAGGCCAATCACAATATTTGTAGGCCAATCACAATATGTATGCAAAAGTCCAAAAGTCTGAGACCACATTAAACATTTTCAACCAAACCTGGAAAAAATCAGAAAAATTTAAACATTTTGAAACGTTTAAAACAAAGAAAAGTTATGACATTTAAAATGAAGAAGAAATATTGAAGATTCTGCACAATGTCTAGATCAAATTTATGCAAATGTGTGACACCGACCCTGTCAATCCCTTTGTAGAAAAGGTCAGACCCCATCAAACATGTATTGGGGCCCTTAAAAGGCCCCAAGTTTTGTGCACTTAAAGACCATGGGATAACATGGATCATCAGGTTTTGCACAAACTTGTGGAGTCCATGACAGCTCCACTGCACCCTGCCGTTAAAGCAATAGGGGGACATACAGAAAACTAAGGAAATTCTTGTACATTTTTCAAGGAATCAAACTTATAGATAATTGGTTAACATAATTTGTAACTCAAAATGTATTACATTGTAAAAGAATGCAAAATAGAAGCTCTTCCACTAGTGGTTTCAGACTTTTGAACCCCACTGTATATGGAAATGAAATTAATCATAAAATAATGCATCATGTAGTACTTATTAATATATTGTGAATACAGTGTTAAAGCCTAGAAGCCTACTGGCTAAGGCACTTGAATGGGAAGCTGGTGGTTCAAGCCCAATACTAGCCACAATAATACTACTAATACTACAATAATACTGCAGCAATAATACATAGTGCTCCTGGAGGGGATTGGCCTCTGAGCTAATATAAATTGTCAGCTAAATAACTGTAATGTAATTTTGTGTCAGCACACACCATGATGTTCAGCATACAGCAAACAACACCCTGTGACACAAAGCTAGGCTGCATTGCGTTTCATTTTGCCAATGATCAATACAGACGTGAGAAGCCTAGGAACACATGTTGCTTTCAGTCAAAGGCTTTTGATCTGCTTTTAGTCCAATGCAATCTGATCCTCTGTAATGGCTATGGTGTGGTGTGGTTTTGTGTAGGCGTGTGTGCACAGGAGCAAATTGTCTTTGTGGTTTCCTTGCTTCTGCCCAGTGCTGTTAATATTTAATATACAATATCATTTTTTTTTCCCATTGTTTCATTCTATCATATGTTCAACTTTTACAAACTCCTAGCACTAACGGGCATTTTTGATGCTGTGCATCTTTTCATCTTTTCATGACTACAGCAAGTCAAAACCATGGCCATGATATGAAAAAACTTTTTTGTTACTTGTAAATATTTATTCATCATTGACAAATATTTGTGAAAAAAATGATTAAAAATGATAAATATCTATTTAAATGTCTAGACAGGGAATATATTAGTAAGCAAACAAAACTGAGTCAGTGTATCATTATATGTTATCGATAATATTTAGGTTAGCAACTAATGATTCAGGTAGGATGAAGGGATGATTATTGGTCAGGGCCAGAAGGTGGCTTCATGAAGAGGTGGAATGTTGGAATCTTGCCCTTGGCCAAGAGGTCATAACACTTGGTTGCAAGAAGAAAAAAAATGAAGCTACCAAAGGATGCACTGTCTTCTGTACAATATTTGATTTCATGCTTTACTGATTTTTATCAAATTGCATTACATAGCAGAATAATACACTTTATTATTGAGCCCTTATATCAGCAGGTTTGTCAGCATTCTAAGACAATATCAGAAATTATTTTTACTATTTCTACTGATACTACTACAACTACTAATAATAGTAATATAATAATGACAATGATAACTTGCTACAGATACTATAGCTCTGTACTCCTTAAACAATTTGTAAATATTTTCTTAGTCCCAGAAATTCTGCTTGAGGCAGTTGGGCACCTTGTTAAATTTCTGATTAATTTGTACATTTTATGTTGCTTTTATGTATGATTTGGTAAATGATTTGCATATATGCTTTGTAAAGTGGCACATATCGCTTCAGAGTGCAGTGAGTGGATATGTAAGCTTCTCTCTTTATTTAGCTGCATAAGCACCTTCTTTGTCACATCAGTGAGAAAAGAAGCTTTTGTTTAGGCAGCTTCCTTGAACAAAATCCCACAAAAGTTTCTCACCCACCCCACCTCTTTCTGACTGACAAAGTGTGAGATATGTTCAGGGTGTTAGAAATAATTATATTATTACAAATGGTGTGACCCTGACAAGCACTGATTTGCAAAGATAAAGAGGTCTGTCTCCCCCTATCCTCCAGTTATAATATTGCTTCCTGACTCGTTCTGTACAAGCTGCAGTACATATCTTTGTCCTCGCCTGTAATCACATACATACAGCAAACACCTACTGTCACACAGCCACTATACACTAATCAGTCTGACTGGATCCATGCTCTTCTGTAGTGGTAGCAAAGGTCTGGCTCTTCCCTGCCTCTCCATCTGTATCAGCCTCGGCTTTTCCGTACCCTCCATGGCTGGTTCTGGTACCTCCCTTGGGTCCTCCATGGCTGTTGCCTGACCTTCCATCTGTGTACTCTATGACTGTTCCTGCTCCTCCCTCTGCTGTATCTTTCATGGCTATTCTGTGTCCCTCCCACTATAACCTGCTGTCCTTTTGTTAGCCACTCTGTACCCATCATGCTTGTCCTCTGTATTATCTCTCCCTATGATCCATGGCTGTTCCCTTTCCCACCCTCAATAACCTTGATGGCTGTTCTATTTTCCTCCCTCTGTATCTGTGATTTGTTGGAATTCATTAAAATGAACTGAAAAAAAGGATATGACTGGCATTGCTCCTTTCTCTGACTCTCCTCTGCATTCCTCTTAAATTAAATACACATAATAAGATTTTAAAATTCATCAAAACTATTTCCCTCAGGAGTCAATGATAAAGTCTGACCTCTTTTTTTCAATTCTTTCCCTCCAGCAAATAAAGATGATTGCTAATTGTCACTCAGTCATTGTTTCAGAGTAAGACAAACCTACTCATCACCTACAGGTCACCCCGCTCCCTAACCCACCCCCTCCCCCTACTCATCACCTGCAGGTCACCCCGCTCCCTAACCCACCCCCCCCCCCTACTCATCACCTGCAGGTCACCCCGCTCCCTAACCCATCCCCTCCCCCTACTCATCACCTGCAGGTCACCCCGCTCCCTAACCCACCCCCTCCCCCTACTCATCACCTGCAGGTCACCCTGCTCCCTAACCCACCCCCTCCCCCTACTCATCACCTGCAGGTCACCCCGCTCCCTAACCCACCCCCTCCCCTTACTCATCACCTGCAGGTCACCCCGCTCCCTAACCCACCCCCTCCCCCTACTCATCACCTGCAGGTCACCCCGCTCCCTAACCCACCCCCTCCCCTTACTCATCACCTGCAGGTCACCCCGCTCCCTAACCCACCCCCTCCCCCTACTCATCACCTGCAGGTCACTCCGCTCCCTAACCCACCCCCCCCCTACTCATCACCTGCAGGTCACCCCGTTCCCTAACCCACCCCCTCCCCCTACTCATCACCTGCAGGTCACCCTGCTCCCTAACCCACCCCCTCCCCCTACTCATTACCTGCAGGTCACCCCGTTCCCTAACCCATCCCCTCCCCCTACACATCACCCCCGTTCTTTGATGGTGCATCCTCTTTGATTGCTGGTTGCCCCCCTCTGGATTTAAGCAGGTGTGCTAGCAGTCCTCTTCTAAAAGTAACTCTCCTTATTCTCCTTATCTTTCCTCTGTTCAGGACCATCACCCCCCACTTCCATTACCCTTTCCACTCCAAAAGCATTCATCAGATTCTTCTTCAGAGGAAGAAGAAGAGAAGAGAGAAAATCTATCCTTTTTCCCTTTTGAACAGAAAAGTTGTCCTGGTTCCCGACCGCTGGCTTTCTGAGTTACTCCAACTGGCTGTCCTTTTTTGGTGTTTGAAAGCCCCAGGCACTGAACAGTGGAACTTCCAGCGCATTGCCCTCAGTTCTGATCCACCATAAATGAGTGATGTTCCTGTCTGGAGATGGGTTCCTCTCAGGTCTCTGAGTTTATATTCTCTGTACACCCATGTTGTCACTATACACTATTTTTACACAAACTATGTTTTAAACCAAATTTAAATTTGAATTACAGCTCACATTCTGATCAATGCACAAATGGCATGTATTACCAGAGATCCTGGTCATATCTGTTTCCCCAAAGAAATTGTAATATTGTCAGAGGAAGAAGGCCATTAAGAAAGAGGAAAAAGGATCATTACTGTGGTAGTGTTGCAAGATTTCAGAAGTTCCAAAGATTCATTGGTCATAAGGGACAATTGATTCACAAATATTTGTTTTAATACAGAGCTATAAGTCAGAAATAAATAATACTGACATTCGGTGTGATATTTCTTTCAGGAGCATGGCAACATGTGATCGATACTGAAAGCAAGAGTATCATGCCAGATGTGTGAAAGTTAGCCAGTTGAAATTGTTACCAACCAGTTGCCTTAGTTACTTCTGGATGGTTAGCCAATTAGCAATCTCTCATGATCATAAAATCAGTTTGGGTAGCTAGAGGTAACTCATGACATGTCCTATTCAAAGTCCCAAAGCCCAGCAGGTATAATTTCAGTATTTCTCATTAATTTAACTTATCCTGAGGTCCATTTGACTGGTGAAATAACAGGATACAAGGGGTAACCATAATGCTAAACAAAATCACATTTTTTATTATTTATTTTTCATTTTTGCTGCTCTTGTATTAATAAAGTATACGCAAAATAAAATAAATGAATGAGATAGTAGTTAACATATTTTGTTCATTTATTGCTAAGAGCAGCAGCTGGTTCAAGGTATTCTTGTTCCTAGTGTTGCCTGGGACTTTCTGATTCACTACTGCCATGGGACATATGATCCAGAGGCATTCTGGGATTTGCAGTAAAGAGTGGCCAAAGTAAGATGAACAGCACTGCAGACAGGAGTTCATTATGGTACAGGCAGCAACAGAACAGCACCTGACAGGCCACAAAAGGATGTAACACCTGACAGAGCCTCTCCTGTGAACGTTCAATAGAGAGGACTGCTGAGTCCGCAGCTCCATAAACTTGTACCTCGACAAAAAGGGGGTGGGAGACAGAGAGGTTCAAATAAGGTAATCAAAAAGGAGAAAAAAGAAATCTTGCAAACCAGGAATGTACTTGTTAGCTCGGACTATGTGGACTGCATTAGGATTCGGCTCAAGCATCCTTAAATACTTGAAAGTAGCATGGGACTCGATAAGTAAGACAGGTGATGACAGGTCTATGTTCTGTGGGGACCTGTCATAATTTGACACACTGTTCTCTGACCCCAACAGGATTTGAAGAAAAATGTACACACATGAGTGTATATGCCCACATGGCATGTTGTGATTGTTTCATATACAAATTAAGTTCTGTGGGATTTGTGAGACAGTTTTCCACCAAGGCATAAAACACAATAATGTTGTTTTTGGGGGGATTCTTCCATGTCATGCTTTATCCTAATTTGTCAGTTCTGAGTGCACAACCGATCATTTTCTGAGTGTCAGAATCATCACAGGGAAGGTTTTGATTAGCATTGGTGTTGGCAGTGATGGTACACTAAAGGCTATCTGGCATTTGATGTGCTTTAAATGGTATTGTTTAATAATTAGGTGGATCTCATTAACCTATATACTGATAAGGATATTGCATGCTCCGTTTGGTTCAACAGGCCTCATATTAAATCAGACCCAAAATGTGTATTCATGTATATATATTCATTCTTTTGTTTATTGAGTTGTGGAGGATGGCAAGTGTGAATTTGTACACATTTTTCAAATTTACAGAAGCAAAATGTTAGGAAATGGTTATTTGGTTACTTGTATAAAAACAAGTAAGATAATCCAGAGAATGCTTATTGAGTTTATTTAATCATTTTGCTAATGAAATATAATGAAATATATGATAAAATAACTGTGTTACCTAAATGGTTATTTTTGTTAAAAATGATTAAACACAATTTGTAATTACTATATGTGCCTTTTGCAATATTAATTACCGGTAAGCCCTTTCCAGTACATTAAACTAATTTTTACCCCTGATCTTTGAATACTTTGAAAAAAAAACAGGTTTCTCCTGGCATGTTTATGAATTAATGAATAGTCATAAGAACTGCATGGGGTTGCTGGATTAAGAGGAATACATAACTTTGATTTGGCAGAGTCCTGTGAACATGAAGGTGTTTCTGAAGCCTTGCAGTAGCACTGTGATTAATACCTTAAGTACCTCACCTGGGGCTAAAGCGAGCTCAAAGATTTCATCTTTATGAAAGGCTTAGCAGGGTCAGTGGGTTTCCAGTTTAAATAAGGCTTTCTCCAGCATGGTCATTACTTCAGTTGAGGAGCAGACTCATGAGGAGGAAAGAAAGCAAAATGACTTTGTAATAACTTTCTCACAAAGAAAGTGTGGGACTATAACATCCTTAAACTATTTATTATTCCATAGGTTCCTTATGATAACAACAGAGGCTTTATCAAGTCATTGTGAGGATCACAATTAATGAAGAAATATGTTGAGATGTGTGTAAGCTTGTCAGACGACATCTTAGCCAGTTGGAACTCTGCAGTTTGTTTATAATTTATTCTAACCTGTTTGTCTTGTCTCTCCCTGCACAGATGAGTTGGTCTCTGAATTAGTTTGCTAAGGTTAGTGATGTAAAATGCAGAGGTCCAACAGGCTAGGAAATTAGCTGATGAGTTAACTAGTGTCAGCTCATATCATTCATGAAGGTCTTCCTCCAATCAAACTTCTCATCATTACCTCAGGAAACCAGAACTCTGCTCTGTCTGAAACAGATAATATTGAAGCAAAGATTATACCTGTCCAAGCAGCTAAATTAATAATCCATTTAAATATATTCACATAATGATGCTCAAGCATTATCTGTGATCTCCTTCCTTCGTCATGAGAATGGCCTGAATGGTAGCGGTGCTGCTTTAACTGAGAAAGGTCATGATATTCCGATGTATAATACTCAATGATGTCATGTTCAGTAAATTACAAACTCTGGTGCTTTGCATCGTGGAATATGGCACCTTATCTATCTGAAGCTTTATAGGTTTTGTGTGAAAATATTCAAAAATTATATGAATGAAATATTCATATATTATATATTCACTGTCCTGCCATTGACTCAGTATTACATTCAAATGTTAATTGTGTGTTAACGATTGTTAAGTGTTAAAAAAGTGTAAAAAGTGAAATACTTCAAAAACACCTGAACTCATTTGTAAGTCGGTTTAGATAAATTCATTATATTTTTAATTATTCAAACATAGAAACACTCTTATCCAGAACAAATTGCACTTTCAATTTTTCAAACATTGCTTCGAGGCCAAATTAACACTTCAGATTCCCAAGGCTTACATATTTTCTGTAAAGAGCTGAACAACACCAATAGTGCTATACGAATTTAGCACAAAAACAAAGAATACCTATCACATTTATTTTCAATGCACTTGGAGTAATGTATCGAAAGAAGTCACTTATTGATTTAAGGATAGATGGAGAGGCAGGATCAGATATGAACAACAAAAATCATGGGACAGATGGGAATGAAAAGTGATGAATAGTTTAAAAACAAGCATGTATTAATAGAATCTCACCAGATAGAGAGCTGAATTGAACACTTCTTTGAATGGAATTAGACATGAAAAGATTTTAAAAAGCTAGCAACATGGACAGTAGTACAGCTTCACATCAAGAACAGTACAAATGTGTTGCATACTGTAGCTTGGAAATGATAACAGCCATGACCTCAACAGCCCTTGGCAAGTTAGGGGAAAAAAAAAACTGTGCAAGACACCGTAATGTTCCAATTAGCATATTAATCATTGCTATGTGTATGTTTTACCCAATTACAGTTTGAAGACACTTTGCATACTGTAGGTCCATCTGAAGAAAGAAAAAAAAGACTGTGGCGCAAAAATTCCAACTGCGCAACAAGGCAATTAACATGTTTGGTACATGGGGACTGTCTGTTCCTTGGGAACCTTTTTCACACGTGTTCACACATGGTAATGATTTAATTTGAGATCATTCTAAGCATTATGCCCATGCTGAAAAGAGCTGTGGTGTTAGTGCTGTCACCCTGTCTGGCATATTATCACTAATATGTCACTTAATATGCAATGCTCCTGTCCTTGTTCTTGCAGCTATTATAACACACTATGTAAGAATGTAGATTCAAAGAACAGAGTAAATAAACAAAGTCCATAGGTTGCACCAAACTACGACTGGTACCCAATTAATTAACCAAGCTTTAAGGTCAATTCAGCGCATATTCAGATCAGGCTTTTGTAATGTATTCTTTTATTTTTTTAAAAAAAAAAATTTATATTCCCTTAAAAAGACTAATACCCACTTTGATTGAATTGTATGTGCTTTTAAAGAGACTGAGTGCCAAAGAATTTTTGTGGTCGCAAACACTAAAATCTTAATGGCTGATTTACTATATGTAACTGTATGCTAAAATGGCCAATGAGGCACAACTTCACAATGCTGTATTACAGCATAGGAATTAAACACAAACCAAGAGGAGAAAGTTTTGGAGTGACATCGTATTCAAAATTAAAGCATTATGTATGGGGTAACAAAATGAACAGTGCAGGAAGTAAAAATATAGCATGATGTTAGGGGGCATACAAAAAAAGAAACTTTCCTACAACATAAACAACAAACGCCACAGCTGGCGGTCTAACAACAGGAAGAATATGAACACAGATTGGAATAGGGTTATTACAGCGCGGCTAGTAGCGCTGTCTGTGGATAGAGCTATTCCTGAAAATAAAGTGTGATGTGAACAGCAGCACTTTGCAACAACATTTGTGGTTAATTTTTTTTTTGCATCACCAAAACCTGTACATTCATGGTATGTTTGTGTTTTCTATTTATAAACACTTGATCATTGATGATGGAACAGCGCACCTGTACTTCCAGTATCACCACAGCCAACAGAGAATTTGATCTTTGGGTGCGTGGCTCAAGTCCCTCCAGTTGTGCGATTATCCTGAGACTGTGTAACCTGTGTAATATTATGTCAGTATTTTAACTGAAAGAGGGTAATTCTTGGACTTGTAATTACCAGCCCTCTCTCCAGCCAGACCTGCCACCACCCCCCCAAAAAAAAAAAAAAAAAAAGAAGCCCCCCACAACACAGACACCCACACTTCACCCCGTGCTCCATCATGACCACATCATGACTGACCCTTGTGGGCTGAAGCTGGGAGGAAGGAGGAAAGCTCTCTCCTTCTCAATGGGAGTACTAGCTGACACTCACACTACACAGAACGGAAATCAAACAAACCAAGAAGGACAAAGGGGTCTCAACAGTGTGACGACGGACCCCCTCGGTGGCTCCTGGCGGCAACCCACATCCTCTTCTCAGGTCTGGATTGGCAGCTGTGTAGGACTGCACTGAGGAGCAAAGAAATGACAGCCGGTCAATCCTATATATACCCCGAGCTGGGGATTCACACACACTGTCTGTCTGCGGCAACCTCCCTTCACTGGGGAGTTCTACTCCTCAGTACTCACTCTCTCAGGGCGGAGGATTCCAAAGACTGGCTGCTGCTCTGATATTCACGTCTTGTTCCCCAGGGATCCTCGCAGAGATTCTTCCTGCCGCTGCAATCAGGACGTCTCCTAAAAACACACACAGAGACAGCACTCGCCCACGCACAGAAAGGAAAACATAAGAAACCAAATTAAACAAACCCAAAGAACATAACTAGGTTCATGATTCCTGGAACCTCTAATGCAAAATATATCGACAGGAAAAAAGCACAAAACAAAACCAAAATCTAAAAATAAAGAAAAGCAGTTTGAAAAACTCCCGTGCTTGCCTATTCCGTCAGCATTTCTACTGCCATACTGCCTTCACCTACCTGCCTAAATAGCCCCAGTAATCAGGACAGGCAGATGAAAGCCAGTGTGAAGCACACACTAGCGGCAAACACCGCTTCCTGGACAATCATTCAATTATTTAATGACTGTTAATCCCCATCCCTGGTCTCCCAAGTTCACCTGAAGAAACGGCACACTATGCAGTCATCAGCCCTAGTCACAACATGAGGAATTGTATATTTCTTATTCTATATGGCATAGGTCATTTGTCAATGTTAGTTAATTTAATTGTACCAGTTGTGGAAAGATCACAATCAGAGGAACACAAAAAATATGTGCATATCTCTGCTCCAAAATCATGGTTGGGCCAGAAACCTGTAGTGTTTTTAAACAGGTATGTATAGTAGGAAAGAACACAAACTCAATGCAACTCTATACTGCAAAAACAAATTCACTTTTAATGTTTCAGTGGTAGACAAGACCTTCATCAGAACATGCTTTTGCAGCATTCAGTAGTTGCATTACGGTTGTGTTCTTTTCTAGTATTTGTTTTGTCTCTTTTGTACCTGCAGTGAAATATACCAGGTGTGCAGCTATCTCCCTTTTTAACAGCAATAACCAGCAAAGGAACAGTTGTTTGATGAAAAAAATGTTTGTACGTATATACTACACACAAAAGTTGGTGGGTTAATTCAATCTTTTGATGGTTGTTTGCAGCCCATGTAGTGTATATGAATCTGAAAGGTGCATGCACTTTAGAAACATGCCAAAAAGTTGTAACTTGCAACCATTCAGGTTTTGCTACAAACCTGTCCCTCTTTTGTGTGAAAACTGTCAATTTCTTGACATGGTCAACTCTGCAAGGCTCTTGTTTAGCTTATTATGGAATATTTTAATTTCAGCTTTTTTAAATTATGGAGTGTTGAGTGGAGGCAGGGCATCTCCTTCGCTCTGAGTCTCATAATTACAGCCATCCTCCCATCCCCTGTCATTGAGTGATTTCTGGAAAGGCTCCAAAGCTCATATCCTCTTGACAAGCATAGGGGACTCCCACACATCATACGTCTCTCCAAAAAATGATAGCACTGTATTACAACTCATTAGAGTGTCATTACACTTTCAAACTGGGGGTATGCTGGGGCTGTATTTAAGACTGTCTTTGAAGTGAGCAGAAAATGAGATGAATCAAAAAAGAGGCTTGCTCTGAATTAAAGTTCTGAATTAATTTAGTGAGAAACTGATATCCAGTATAATTTTTTGTTAAATCATCATTGTTCAGAACTTTGTCTTGGGTATTGATTTTTAATATAATCAATATTATTACATGTTTCATTAAGTGTTTGATGGGTCAATAGATTGTATATAGCATTATTTTTGTGGAACTAAACTTAATGGTAGCTCCATTTTCTTCTTCTGTGTTTAACCAGGAACATATGAAGTATGAGCAGGAACTCTTGCTGTACTATAAGATAGAAAGTAAGGGTAAAATTTCAAAAACATAACAATGGGTGGACAAACAATGACCTGTCAATTATTTGATCAAACCTATTAAAAATGTTTTAGTCTCCACAGTAAACCACACTGATTGTATAGCATGTTGTATTCAATCTACTCTTTCAGCAAAAATACGGGCACACATTTTTTTCCTGAAAGTGTTAACATGTTCTTTTTGCAATATTTCATGTTCTTATTTAAATAAAAAAATATTCTCAGGTTTCATATCTGAATACAAAAATGATCAGACACAGACCTGGAGGTGGTTCTAGAGGAGGGCATTTGTGTTGCTTGTGTATTGTAATTTGTGAAAATGGATTAAAGGGAAATGATTTCACCAGAACATATTTTTTTCTATATTTAAGTAACATGTAATATAAACTGGCTGTTGCACTTTTTCTTTAAATGAAATTGAATCTACTGCTGTAAGCCTGAGAGACAATACAGCAGATGATAATAGAAAACCAACATTTCCACACTTATGGCAGAAGTACAATATGTGCATCCTATCTCCCTACACAGATACAGAGTGTATTTTTCCACACTGAGATGGTTCCCCTCACAGCCTTTGCCCACCATCATCTCCCATAACGACCAGAGGGTATTTGGTATAAACAGTGTTTGTGGTTCTATCCTTGACCCAAAGTTCCCAATACGCCTTGCTGTCACAGATATGCTAAGCTCAGTGAGCGGTACAGTCGGCAACAATCAAAGTGCATGGTGCCCTGAGCAAGTGTTGCCATGTGACAAAAGAAAATAATAACACATCATACTGACATGCTTTCCTCTCCATTTTGGTGTTTATTGTTGACTGGATCTGATGAGAAACATCCCTAGTGGTTTCTCAGAGGAGTGCTGGCGTAGCTCTTCCATTTGTCATGGTTCACAGGACACTGACTGGACACCTGTTATCAAAGAACCACCTGCCCACTGCATCCAAGGGACCAACACTCCACCTGCTTCATGGTGAGTGTGTGTGTGTGTGTGTGTGTGTGTGTGTGTGTGTGTGTGTGTGTGTGTGTGTGTGTGTGTGTGTGTGTGTGTGTGTGTGTGTGTGTGCATGCGTGTGCATATGTGCATGTGTCCGCAAGAGTGAGAGCATGGGTGGACATTTGGGTTTGTATATGTGTGTGTTCACCCAGCACTCCCTGGCCTCCTGATTTATTCCATTTCACAGTTTGCAATCCTGAAAAATATTTACCCAGCAGATTGAGAATAATGTGTGCAAATTACAGCTGTGCTTTTGCATTTCAAACAATTATCGAGACAGCACACAAATTTGGAAACACAACAGAGACATGAAAGTGCCATAACGCTGAGCAAATAAGTGTTTTAACTTCTGTGAGTAGTTAGATTCCTCTCCTACCAGAGATAACTCTGAAAACATTTGCATTGAAGATTACACTTCCTGCCAAGATAACTTGACTTCTTGATTCCTGTGAGCCGGAGCCAATCACTGTACATATTTTTCTAATTCAGAGGAAAACAATACACCTTCTGTAGTGCTTTGGATCAAGCTGTCTCACCTCCAACAGCTATGGAAAATTCTCAGTTGAGTTAAAATGCGCAAGATTATGATTGGCAGTGATATCCACGGATACTCACCAGATTATAGGGACGGAATATGTAATGGTAGTATCAGATCAATTAACGTAACCTCACACTCTAAATGGTGCACAAAGGAGAACCAGTTTAAATTTTTTATCAAACATGGCAGGGAAAATAAAGGGTCAAAATTACGCAAAGGCACAAGAGAAACAATAAAACACAGGCTCATATTTTACAGGGAGAAAGAAGACTGAGTGTGGCTGGACTGTAGATGAAGGCATTGTTGATAGCAGAGCCTTGTACTGTGTGACACTTATAGTACGGTGCCAAGAAGGGAAGTCAAAGGAGAAAGTGGTATTATTGATGACTGTAGCTAACAGGAAGGGGTCCTCCTCTGTGTGAAACATCTAAGACTAGAATTAACAGTTCATTCAGCGCCCTCACCCAGCACTCTCCCAGACAGCTCTGAAACACGTAATGTGCTTTTAAAGAAGCATAAACCGTTGCTCACAGTACAGCTGGTGCGCTCACTACACAGAAATTAAGATCGAATACACCTCTGCCTGCCCCTTAGAGCAAACGTAGCTTTTCCCTCCATTTTTTGGGGTAGAGGACAGTCTTGCAAGAAGCATTATATACATTACTGAATTGAATTTTCACCTCCCTTCATGTCTGATAATTAGAAGGTAGTGACAAATGCATTTTAGACTGAAGAAGTGTTAAAAATGAGCCTTTGAGATGTTATCTTACAAAAAAATGCAGCAGAGTCTCATACTCGGTAAGTGATTTTTGCCTGGGCAAACCGCCAAGATCCAAACGTCACTTATAGAATGGACATTCTGTTAGCTGCATATTTCAATGGCATCAGAGAGTGTGGACAGAAAGCAAATAAGCCACAGACAGACAGTGCAAATGGATCATTTGTGAGAAAGCCAGTAGCCTATTGTGAACTTCCCATATTATATACTCAGAGTGGGTATGGACATGACTTGGTGCTCTTTGCCTTGCATTGAGCCACAAGGAGAATGAACAGAACTAAACAAGAATGCATGAGTACAGCATAGGGGAGATCATTTTGCTGTAAAGCGATATTGCCAGGGATATTTCCAACATCAATGGTGCTGTTACCAATATAACAAACAATGTCTGGAGATGTTACCAATATTAATAGAGAATGTATCATCAAAAAAACTGCTTTAAAGATTTAACAAACTTTAAAGGAAAGTTATTATAAAGATTTGATGAAGATGAAAATATCCACCCTCTTGACAGCTTATCAGACCCTTCCATACGATAATGAAAATGGCAGGTAGAATCCCTTGGAATGCAACTGGAGGATCCTCACATCACGGTAGGTGACAAGAGTTTTAGGATTAAAGTGTCACTGAAGCCGCGCACACGCAAAGACGGGAAGCTAAATCCTGCGCACTCCCCTGCTAAGGCTGATCGATGGTTCCCTGGGGGCACTCTGTATCTCAAAGTGCTGTGGAGGTCAGGCCTAACTCCAGAAGCAGAGGTATAAGTCAAGTTTCAGCACTGCAAATTCATGCATGCGTGAGTGTGTGACCTGGCTTGCTTGGTTGACCGACTCAAACCCCAGGACTTCCCCTTATGAGGGTTTCAACGATTTCACCTCAAACACAGCCTTAATCCCTGCCTTTACCCCCTCACAAATCCTTACACAGAGGGGGGTGGCTGGTGGTGGGTTGGTGTGACGATATGATGTCATGGTAGGTCTCTTGAGGTGATTTCTCACAAAATACCTGGCTTCCTTTATTGAACAACTGTTACCAGTATAACGGAACAGTGTGCACTGCTTGGCTTATGGAGAGCCATACACTAAATCAACATATCAAAGATGACAAAATCCTGAAAAAATGAAACCCACGCCTGACAATGGTTTCCACAATGGAATGAAGAGAGGGGACTGGTACTTAAAGGCTCATTTTCATCAAAGTCATCATTTTTTCAGTTTTTAGGTTGTTCAGGTAGACTGTCATTATATCTATCAATGTTCTTGCAAAGGCAGAGGTTCAGGTTATACAGACAGATTTTAGCTTTGAAAACTCACTACACTCATTTAAAAAACCCTCTCTTTTTGGAGGACCAAACTAGTGGTGTCACCTTTTCAGCAGCCAGTGAACACAGGGCAGGACTAAGGACACACATTGTTTGGCAAACAGTTTGACAGAGTTATTAGAATAATTATGTATAATGATCGTTTGAAACCACCCTCAATGAGCTGTGCGTCTATGTTTCCTCTGAGAAACTCAATGGCGAGGCATGTTTTAATAAACACAACTACACACTACCTACTTCATTTCACTTGTGCAGGATAACCGTGCAATTAAACATGTGGTTTAATGCATTATCAGTCACCTGCTCTTGATCGTTGTTCACCAGCACTTTTCAGTTTAAGTTTCTCTTAAATATACCCAGTTATATTTAGCACTAATCAGAACAAGGATTCAGTTTCATTGATTTGTTTTTGGATGTTTCTTTCAGGCTTAGCAAACTTCCAGAGTTACAATGCCTGGTCCCTGCGATAGCATTTTATTACTCTATATTGAGAAACTTTAACGTTTTTGCCACAGATATTTCCGTAGCTATGCTCCTACATAACAGTTAGGTCAGGCTGTAGTGATTGTCTGATTTTTGTAGCATATTGTTACCTTGAGGGGTGAATTTCTTTGCATCTCTCCCCTTCTTGTATTTCATATAGGAGAGAAAGAAGACAATTGCAATTACTGACACCATTTCAACATAAGTTTCTCTTAAATATACCCAGTTATATTTCACACTTATCAGAGCAAGGATTCAATTTCATTGATTCGTTTTTGATGTTACTTTCGGGCTTAGCAAACTTCCAGAGGTACAAGACCTGGTCCCTGAGATAGCATTTTATTAGTCGATATTGGAAAACTTAAACGTTTTTGCTACAGATATTTCAGTAGCAATGCTCCTACATAACAGTTAGGTCAGGCTGTAGCGATAGTCTGATTTTTGTAGTATATCGTTACCTTGAAGAGTGAATTTCTCTGCATCTCTCCCCTTCTTGTATTTCTTATAGGAGAAGAAAATTGCGAGTATTGACGGCATGTCATCATCAGTCAATATGTAAGTCTGTTATCACTCAGCATTTACCTTTAAGTCTTAGTAAATTAGTTAATCGCAGTCATCTCAGTAAATACACAGCTAGATGGCTAACAAGTTAGCGAACTTGAAGAGTTCTTCTCCATATAAAAAAAAATTTGGTAAGATAACCATCTTAACCGATGATAATACTAATACAATTAAAGACATACTTAACTGAGCTGGTTTGGGTTCCGTGTTTCAGGCTGAAGTGGTGAATGGCGATCTCTTCGTAGAGTAAATTCTGTGGTAAACTTGTGTTTAGCTGTGAGCGATTTAATCTCCTAACGTTATAAACGTTCTGTCATCCCTGTGTCGTTATAGCAATGGAGGCTATCAGCTGTTCAGAACTGGATTGTTGCGTCAGCCTGCAACAAATTGTCCGGCCGGAACTTTTTGCCCGTGACAGTTCAACTTAAAAGGCCCGATCTTTAGATACTTGATATGATAATAAACCAACACGTTTTGTACATTTATTTAAAGCAGTAAACTAATACCAAAGAAGATTGTAGTTACATGTTTGCATGTGTAATCATCCTGTGTTGGTTGAATGTTTGCTAGAGGACATTGAAGTGGACTGGGGCGAAGTGAATTGAATATTTGTCTGTCACAGTGAAACCCTTTATCCTGATGCTTACTGAGAACAAACATAACTAGTCATGGGTTTGAGAGAATTTGCAGAATTCCTTCATTGTTATTCACTTTTTTTTACTTCTTCATACTCACTGCAAGTTAATAGGACCATAAGTAATAGACAAGAAAGCGGAAACCATTGTTTTTATTCATGAGTGAAAGACAAATGTATGATCGTTTATGATCATTGAATCAAAGCTTTCATTTTTTCCTGGAAGTGCCTGGTGTGCTTTAGGCAGGCATACAAATTTTTTTGTATTTTTTTGTGTTTATTTATATAGTCTTGAATTATCACATTCAATCAGAGACATTCCTTGAATGCAAATGTGCAATAATTTTCATTTTTGACATTCTTCTGCACAGGCGGACGTCAGGTCTTTGGTCCTCCAGTTTGTTGGGTCGATTCCATCATTTCGGTTCCAGTTTCCATTTTGCTGAACAGAAACACACTCTTCAAAATGCCAAATATATCAGTTTAATAAGTCACATTCCATGCAATAGAACTTCAGTGAACAGAAAACAAAACATGATCATTTATTACTTTCAATGCAGCTGTCATTCAACTTTCTAGCAATGTCTCTAAATCTTTATTGAAAGGGAGAAGTATTGCTGCCTCTGATATGTATCATATCACTAAACCATAAAAACAGCACCCAGTTGGTCATTGTTGCCATAGTTGCCCAAACTGCATGCCGTGAGATTTACATTACACATAGAGGTTTGTGTCTCCTGTGGGCTGATTCCATCTCTGATGGCCATGTCAGCTTTGCTTCTCCTAGTTCAAATAAAAACCAAGAAATGACTGCTGCCTCAGGGGCCTTTAAACCAGAATATCTAATTTTTCTCCTTGTTTTCTCCTCTCCTTGGTAAGTATGGTGCTCTCTGAAACCTAAATCAAGCTTATGTACAAGAATACCACTTCAGTAGTACCACAGATTGTAAGGCAGTGGTCCTCACTCCTGGTCTGTGAGAGCCACTGCGTATGTTGTTCTTTGTTGTTACTTGGCATTTATTGACCAATAAAATCAGTCAATTACACAGTTAACTCACCTCCCCTGGTGTTTTGGGTCTGAAAAACAAAACCAGCACACATGGTGGCTCTCCAGGACAAGCAGCTAGGACCACTGTTCTTGAGAACTGTCTCTACACACTGGTCCAAAGAGCCAGGGTGCCTGCTGGTTTTGTAGTTACCCTTAATGATTTACAATAGTTGATTGAGCAGTCAAATTACCTGTCCTGGTTACTGGGGTATGAACTGGTCTCTTAGTTTTAAACGTTTCCTCATTTTCCCCCAATTTTGAATGCCCAGTTTTATCCACAACCCATTGCTACAGCCTCCATTGTCAGTTCGGTTTAGACAAACGTGCTCTTCTCAACATCATGTGTCAGCTATTCTTTCTTTTCCCACTGTCAGGGGAAGAAACTTCATATACAGCTTAGTGCAGGCAGTAATCCTAATTGACCAGTGTAGTATTCATGACTACCCACCATTGAAAGTTCAGCCTCCTCTACCACTGAAGCTGAAATATTCGTATGTGGTGCATCTTATGAATATTTATGAAGGGTGCATGGTCAAGGGTAATAATATGGAACTGACTACTCCTGGAGCACACAGTACAGGCTAAATTCCCAGATGAAGGCAAAAGGTAACGTAACAGTGCACTGTAGAGATGCAAGAGCAATTGCCATGTGAGGTGGCAGAAGGTGTGCTCTAATCTTTGAGAATAAAGAAGCTCTGTGAGCCACAAACAATAGCTGGATGCTCCCATTTCATTATGAGTGACTCGATGATTTCAATTTCAGGAGATCAAAAAATTCTGACTGTACCAATCAGCGATAAATGGCTCATTCAACCTCTGCCCATTATAAGGTTTGATGAGGGCTGTCCCACTGGAAGTGTCCTGAAGGTCTAAGCCCATAAGTTCCAGGGTCCACATGGATAAGCAGTGAATGTGTATAGCAATTACCATCTCTTTCAGGCAAAAGGGCCCCAGACAATACAACATGTGAGTACCTCTTTCCACATCATAAGTGGCTGATTGAACAGATGTTGTTTGGTATGGAGAGTGATCTTGAGGGTGGATAAAACAGAGATAGGAGCAGGACCATAAACTTATCATTTTTTCATGATTAACTTTTTTCAGGACTTTTTTCTGTCCCGTACTTTTCTTCCATTTCCTTCCCAATTCCAAACCAACACTTAAGTCATGCCCTCAAAATTTTGTGCATCATAACAAAGAAGAGTAATCTGCTGTATCCAGTAAAATGACTATTAGAATAAAGTCAGCCAAGGTGTTGCAAATAATAGTTTGAGCTAGTAATAGATAATTCAGAATTAATATGCCCTTTTCTTCAGTTTTGCTTCTTCAGGGAGAAGGAAACTTAGAAATTAATTTCACCAGCATTGTTTATTGGGGAGGCTGGAGATTTAGCACATTTCATTGAAGATTACAGTTTCAGGTAACAGCTTTGCCATTCATCTTTTAACAGTAAATTGTTCCCCATAGAGCTTCCGATGGTGCAAATAAATCAAAGAAACAGCAGGTCCAGAACCCACCCCACGAGCACGCCATCTGAGAATGTGGAGAACTGACCTACAATTTCCGTAACAACAGATGGACCGACTCCGCACCTCCAACCAGGGTTAACTTCCAGGGCACCTGGATGGTGGAGGCGTGAGGTTGGTGTGAGGTCATTCCCAATCATTCCTCCAGTGCAAGACGGCGAGATACCCCAGCAGTGCACCCATTAACAATGACGGATCATCCTTCAGTCCCTGTCAGAGATTTGTGTAATTGAAAACCTAGATTAGTGGAGATCAGTAAAGTGGCCCATCTTTATCTTTTTTGCCTTCTCCCTCAGCTTATTAAAAAAAAAAAAACTGAAGAGGTGGATGCCAGACATGCACAAAAGAGGAGGGGAAGGGATGTTATGAAGCATTTTATCGTTCCCTATATTCACAGAGGGCACAGTAACTCAAAAATGATTTGATGTGATTCGGAAATGGCATTTAAATACCGTGGATATGATAATTTATTGTGTGTTAAAGCAGGCCTGTCCAACGATTAAAGAGCTTCCCGGTCCCAACAGGCATCTCTGACAAATTAAAGACTTAAGTGAAAGAATGAAACAAGGATGAAAAAAGAAAGAACTGGTTATTGCGAGGAGCCCCCAACCCAACCCCCATCCCATCCATATTCCAACATTTCCATTAATGTGCCATGACTTTGAAGTGAAATCAGCAGTTATTCACACCTCAGGGTAATATGATTGGCTTCAAATGAACAGCCGGAAAACACAGGCTGCCATAATGAATGTTACATTATTATTATTTTTTTTTTTTTCTTTTGTTATGGAAACGCAGCAATTGTGTCCTCAGTGTGTTGTCTCTTTTACTAAAAAGGAGGAGCAGCTTAAATTAGCAGCTAATATTGACAGTGGAAATATTAGCACTGAGGGGACTCTAGGGAGGGTAAAGCTGTGGCCTCACATGACCCAGTCACTGAATACAATAACTCTGATTGCTGATATACTTTATTGGTGTATTACCATGTTGGTAAATAATACAAATTATGTTGGTACCGTAAAATGCATTTTTTTTACTTTATGGATGGATATATGGTTCCTTTTTAACATTCTTGATTACCCGGCCCAGTGTCTCTCAAACTGCACAAGTCGGTGAGTGATGTCATCTCTGCTTACCAAAAGAAATTTTCCTTTTAATTCCAGAGGTATATCTAAGTATTGTTAAGTACTTTTTTACCAGTCTGGGAAGGAAGAACATTTTTGTCCTCACTCTACTGCTCACCTGTCTTACAGTGAAACATGGCATGGTCAAAGTAATGGTAAGCTAATTTGTCATTCCGTGTCATTTAAGACATACAAGGGCTTGCATTTTGTATAAGTCATATTTAAATCTGGTGTGAGGCAATTAAACAAATGTCTTTTTGAATGAAGGATAAATATTCAAAGCATTAAAATTTCTAATATTTAGGTATCATCATCAGCATCTATTGTAAATAGGTAAACCCTATCTTATTGGAGTTTGTTAATAACAAATTTCGGGAGAGGCAACCTTCGGACAACCCTTCATTCAAACACCAGTATCTGTCCAATCTGGTTGTACATGCAGGTATTAATTTGCCACGTACCTTCTCTCCCTTTATGCTCTCTGTTTCCGGCATCCCTCCCCTTTCTTCTGTTTTTTTTCACCCTCTTTTAACAGTCAAAAGGGGGTCACTTCATCCTAAAAAATAGTGAGGCATGACACTGTTCAAGATCAATGTTCCTGCTAATATACAACTCACTACATCATAATAAACTCCTTCCAAATGCATTCATGTTGTCTGAAGGTTCATTCTCCTGAAGTAGGAAAAAATGTCTGACTAACATGACTTTTTGTCACTGTTGTTTCATGCAAATCTGGACTTTCAGAATTGCCATTTGTTGTCAGTATGCAGGTTTCAGCCTTACCTCGTAATTGGTTTAAGCAACAGTCATACTTACCAACTTTTGGTTGTCTTGATGGTATGGTGGTATGATATTTTAACAGTCCACTAGGGTAATCCTGGGACAAAATTACAACTCAGTAATGCTCTTATATTTTATTTAGTGTTCCAGCAGTGTGAATTGAGTGCATACCCAATGCTGTTATTATAGCTACTGGGGATAGAGCATAATAAACCTTAAGATGAGAAAATTCAGTTTCAATTTGGCATTGAATTGAATTTCAGTGATTGTACTGGCAAAGTCATCAATTAACTACATGCAAACCTAATTTTTAATAGTAGTAAAATGTATCCATTTAAAAATATCTCAAGAAGGGTCAATTTTTTAAAACTAGTTTAATATAATGTTGCATTAGAATTGTAGAATTGTATTAACACCTTATCGACAGGTTCTAGGCTTGATCACCGTAACATGTCAACAATTTCATGTAGCCTACACACCCTATGCTTGAAAACACATTCCTGCCTCTTGGACATACCTTAACATGTGAAATGGGACAGCTATACAAATTTATTGGAAAATTCAAAGCTACAAAATTTGATTTCATCATAGCAAAAAAGGTCTGTGTTCATAACTGGTATTAACAATGAAGTGATAGAAATCACATGGTTCTAACTGGTGGAACTGATGTGAAAAACATAATTTTTATAACCAAATCAAACACACTTTGAAGTTGGATTCAAGCAGCATAAAACCAGACTACTGAAATTGTATGGTGGACTACATCCCATTTGGAGAAATCAAGTCTACTTTGAACAGAATACCAGAAAATTAAAGTCGCCAACAAATGTGGACACAGAAGACAAATATGGGACACATTTAATATCATGTGTAGATGTTTTATGCCATGATCAGACAGTGACCTGATAATCATGATCAGATAACACTTACATGCTCAGATCAAGTGTAGAGGGGGCCCATCGGAGAAATCCCTTCAGGGCCAGTTTTTTTTTTTTTTTTTTTTTTTCTGAACTACCTAAAAATGTTGTGGCAAAGTATGAACTTGTTTATCACAATAAGGCCGTAGTCAATCCTGTATTGATAAAATGATAAATTATGCAATTTTAATTTCTTTTTATAATTTTACACACTTTTTTATTAAATATCACACTGCTCGCTTACAGGAATTTCTCTGTTTAATTTACTGTTGGAAATATTCCGTGTGAAATTATTTTTGTGTTCCCGTGTAGCAGAGAGTGTTGTGATTCCATATATTTTTGCCATGACCCTATTGTGTTCCTCGTTTCCTGCTGGGATGTCCTCATTTCCCCCAGCACACTTACGTAGTAACCCTCTAACTCTTTTCCCAGTTTGCTGATACTATCACTGCAGTAGGTATTCTAGTTTGGAAGAACCTTTATAAAATGTCATATATTGTTAGATGAAATTAATAACTGAGTTTAATAATACGTACATATGTAAAATATATTGAGGTAAGCTATCATTGTAATTTTTGTTTCCACTTGAATGAGTTTTTGGTAATTTATATCATATTACACTGTGGTGTCTATCCTTTCAGCCATTCAGCTAACTTCAGCTTTTACCTCAGATTAGCTTTATATCTGGTTAGCTATGTAGCCATCACAAGCTGTTGCTGATTACTTTATTTTTAGGTTGTAGTGTGTATGGTGTTTCTGTAACTGTGAGAGTTCTGACAGTCACCTTTGTGTATCAGAACTATCATAACTGCTGTGGTGACAATAAACAGCAGATGCCAAAGACACTTCTGAGGACTGATCATTTACTTTACAATACAGAGCAGAGCCGACTGCAGCCACACACCGCTGCAACTGCACAAACGTTTTGTATGCTCTCACAAAGGTTTTGTGTGTTGTCTCAAAATTATAGGGATCATTGCATTTGCTAAACATGTATTGAGTACTCTCCCAAACGTATGACATGTTCACAAATGAATTGTGTTCAACACAGAAAAAGTACATCCTCTGAGGGGCTCCATAAACATGTGCTTAGTGTCACATCTGCGATGCAAAAAATAGCAAAGTCCAGTTGACACGTAAATAATGTCTGTGCATTCAAATTTTCCAAATATATGGTATTCAGAGTAAGTGCTGATCAACAATTAGTGGCATAGTCTAACGGATTTCCTCTGCAGAGCTTTGAAATGTAAAAAGACAGCTTAAGATTTCGCCTTTGTTTGCTTTCCAGAGGTGGGTGGTTCAATGTTTGGATTGAAAACCAGACATACAAAAGCTACCACAGCAGGATGATTGGATCAGCTCAATTGTTGGAGCTGCAGTATAATTATCTGTTTTCTTTTTTTCTTCCCCAAATCCTCTTTCAGACTTTTTATTGCTCAAACAGACCACCTTCATGTTTCTCCCAGGGTTGGAGGAGGACAAATGACAAAGCGTTACCATCAAAGAGGAAAATACAACAAAGGATTTAGATTGTATTTAGATGACTTACCATGCATGCATTTTGCCACCAGGTCCTCTGGATATGCACCAAATGTACTGTATGGTAGCCTTGTTCACTCATGACCTATAATATATATATGTATATATAGTTGTGGGCAACCAACCCCTCTTGCTTGCAATTTAATATGAAGAGGAAAAGCTGAGGGGAAAACAGATATAGAATAACATTTTCACAGAAACAGAAAGCAAACATGAGAGTTGATATGTCATCCAGAGAAAATAGCACATGTGTATATCAGGGATGTGGAATAAAACACAAAATACCACCTGGCCTGATACAGCAGTAGCACTTTGTATGGAAGATGTTCAACATTACTTTGGAGGACTGATCTTTTACACATTTTGAATAAGCACTGGCCAACATACTAAGTGTGGAAGTCCAAATTTATACAGCACCAACTCCACTGCACAGTCACACAGGACTAACAGTTACTGATACAGCTTCAGGGGGGTCAGCTAATTAAGGTGAAAGGAGCACAAAGAGGCTGTTTTTAAGACACCATTTAAAAAAAATCTGGCACGATAAAGACACCATAAAAACAAACCTCAAGAAATGCGGTGTCAGCATTAAGGCAATGGAAAGAACCACCCAGTGACAAGTGACATAGAATGTAACAGCCTGCTTTGAAATTTCAAATCCAGAACCACATTTGCACCATGTTTGAAACCCAGAACACAACAGAGAACGAAGTATTTGTGCATGCTTGCATGTGAATGTCAATGTGTATTGATTTCTATATGTGCATGCTTTTTGTTGTTGCGTGCATGTGTAAATGAATTTGAGTTCATGTAAGTGAATATCTGTGTCTGTGCATGCTTGTTTTTTATTCTGAGCATGCAAAAATGAATGGCAGAAATTTGCTTGTTGCCTCAATCCTGCAGCAGCAAGCATGAGTGTACTTGAAAAATAGGAGGGTAGGAAGAGAGGACAGTTACAGAATGACCCATAAAGTTTAATTGGTGCATAGACCTGGTTCTTTTGGGAGCTAATGAAATGCATTTGACTTCATGTTGGTGTCCATGAAGTAGCTCGTGAAATCATTTAGCAGATTTTTAAGGGTGCTATGATTTTGGCACATTTGCAAAAACATTTATTTTCATCATAAGATGCATATGATTGCCTACAATGTGGCAGTAACTCTACAAAAAATAGTTTTGAGTTATGATAAATAGTCATGAGTACAACATAATGTCTGGATTTACCATTAACCAGTATTTTCAACTGTTGAGTACACGCAATTAGGTTTGAAGAAGACTTTGTTTGGGTTTCCACATACAAAAGCCTGTCCAGATCCAAATCTCGTGTCAACAACCCCTCACTTCTTTTCACACTGACATGGATGATCTGACCTCTTTAAATATCTGTTTGATCTCATGGTGATTTTAAAGCATTTGTTTTTCAACATAAACATAATCTACACTTGTGTGGTCTACTTTCTAGTGTATTTTTAGTTACTAAGACAAATCAAGCCAATGTTTTGTCTACCACATTGTTTATGTGTGTTTTTTTTTTCTGAACATTATTGCTGTTAAGTATAACAGCAGGATTCTTTTTCAATGTCTGGAAAATGAATGGTCACTGTATAAGAGGGCGAAAAACGCCATTGCTTTGGCAGTCTCTTAATTGCTAGGGGCCTGTAGTAAATATAACAGTAGAGTGGTAATAATGAAAGGTCAGACTGGTAATGGGGGCTTGTTCTCTGGTGGTACTTATGAGAGCTTGCATATTAAAATCAAATTTAGCATAATCTGTGGTGTGGAAGGTGTAAGAACCATATAATCAATTTGCTGAAAGGCCAAATGTAACGACCACTTTTCTTTTTCACACAAATAACTGTAATAACTGCAATAATAATGACCAATAACTCTAAAGTATGAGGTCTATAAAATACTGTTGGAGAAAAAAAAATCATTATTTACCCCCTTGAATTCATTCATTTTAGCCAAAATGAATGTGTTGTTGATTTATTTATTTATTTTTTTAAAACACAAGTGATTTCATGAGGCATATAATAAGTATGTACCATATATGATATATGATATGCATTGAGTTGAAGGAGAAAGCCTGTAAACTTTTTTAAAAACTCTGTCATCTTATTTTATTCAGGACTGTATGTATTAACAGTTACACTCTCTAATAATGTTTATAAGATGTTACCAAACAGTATATATCAACTGTCATAAGGAAAGAAAAACATATATTTTTCAATCCTTATATATATATATATATATATATATATATATATATATATATATATATATATATATATATATATATATATATATACATATATTTATAGAAAGTACAACTGTTCAGAAACAACTTACACAACATTTTTGTAACAAATAAATAAACCTTGAGATTTCCAAAACTTAAAATTACATGATAAAGCACTTTAAAAAAATATATATGTATGACATTGAATTCTCTTGTCAAAATATAAAGCTAACTGCAAGGCCACCATCCAAAAAAAACAGAGACTTATACAACAAAACGAGAAATTATTCATAACTGGGTAAAAAGACAGGGAACTCTGAAGTCAAAGCACAATTTTTCCCCAGCAGTTCCTCTGTGTGTCAGTTCCAGGGTATGTGCTTAGCAGTTCAAACACTTGCTATAGTGTTCTGTGTCCTGGTGTTATCTTCCCTACACCGGCAGCTTCATCTGTCTCTCTTCGTTCCCCTTGACAAACACCAACGCCACTCTGAAGGGGCTTCAACCCAGCTGCTCTCTCTGCTTCAGCTCAATCGATTGGAGCCATGTAATAAACTGTCTTTACGCTAAAACACATGCACACACAAAGGCATGCATATGCACACACAAGCAAACACACACACACACACACAAACACATACATATATCCTGCAATAGAATCGTGTGCAGATTAATGCAGTGACAGTAATTCACTTGTCTGCCAGCCATTCACATTTTTAAGGCATCAGGATCCTCATGCTAAATCAATTACGGCTTATAATTAATCCTACATAGTTACATAAAAAAAAGGAGGAAAAAATAGAACATATAACATGTGCACTGAAGGCAAAATTAAACAGCTGTAACCGTGGCAACCACCAGTGTGCAAAAAATAAACTGTAAGGGAGATGGGGACAGTTTATTGACTTGGGTCCTGTCCTAGCCTGTTACTTTGTGCAGTGGTCACTGTGTTAATGGTTAGTGTTTCTCTTCCTGTGTGTGCTGACCTTGGGGGAATGGATGCAGTTTTCTTGGGTGGGTGCACTGAAGCCTGCTTTGGCAGAGTTCCACCACCTGATTGTTCCTGCATTAAAATCCCAAATGGAGTGTGCAGCCATGCCCTGCCATGTCACCAATTACGAGTGTAAATGTTCTGTTTTACAGTTTGGTCCTAGAGTTTAAAAGATTATTGATTTTCCTAGAATACATTTTCTACAGAAAGCAACATAGATTTGTTTTTTTTTCTGTTCCACCGCACATTTTACTGGATTTAAATACAATAAGAATGCTAATAGCACAACTCAACAAATAATTTAAATAAAGACTTCAATTGTTCTTATGTTAGTTATATAATGTGTACATTCCTTATAAAGTGGAAATATTACATAAAATTAAAGTTAAGAAAATATTAAACTTTTTAAAAAATGCATGTCATCAAGTTAAAAGACTCAGGATGGCATGTGACTGCAAATTTCACAAGGTCTGAGAGATAACGTAACTGCACTAGTTTAACAGCATTAATTTAAAGTTGGCATGTACATTTGTAAAGATGCAAATTTATTTCCTATTAAATTGATACCATAGTTCCCAATAGTCCACTTATTTCAGGAACAAGAAACAACACTCTTGAAAAGGCATCATTTGAGAACTGTGCTCCAAAAGGCCACTGTAACCTGAAAGGATGTGGTATCCAGAGAGCCAGTCCATTAGTGCACTGTTGGAATAGCTGATGTGTTGTTGTTTGGTTCCATTTCATCTCAGTCCAACAGCACCAACATTTTGAAACATGAACAGTATCTTAGTCTAAAATACTCTGTCCATCTGAAATTGTAATCTAATACCCAACAACCTCTCCCTCTAGCAATATGCCTTGGCAATACTCACCTGCTGAATGATAGTTAATATGTGCTATCTACTGAAGGTGTTAAAATAATGTGCTATTGTGCATTTACTATATCCACTTTAATTGCTTTATCAACATCGTCCTCAGGTTTTGACAAAGGTTTTCGAGCCACATAATTGGAGTTTGAATCTCCTCTGAGTCGAATAGTGAGTCCTGCAGAGTGGACTGAGTGGATTAGAAGTGTGAGTTTTGGTTCTGGGTTAAGGCTTTCACCTCCCCTTTAGGTAGCCATAAGGAGGGTCCTTGTTAGATGTTTTTGCTAAGAGATTTTATTTCTAGCCTGTGCACTCTCCATGTTCTAATGAATGTCAGGCAAAGGAAAAGCCGGTGGGCAGGGAACTGTCTGTGTTAATGGATGTTATGGACCTTGTGGTGGCAAAGAGTAAGTCCCTCCCCAAACGGTTCCAAATCCATCTTGGTGGCTAAATGCCCTTCTGTATGTATGATAAATCCAGGTGACAATAAGTAAGGCTTCAAAGAATGTGCACAAAGCTGTCTTTATGTCACAGTCAGATAGAGATGGAACAGTCAAACTCACAAATTGTTTAATTACTGATCAATGGTTTTTGAGCAAATTATAATGAGTTTACATGGAGAACATGATATCTTCAACTGGTTCACTAACATGAAGGGATGTCAATCTTTGTCATGATGGCCCCACCCACTATGGGTTTAATGATGGACCCCATGGTTCCATCACTGTCCACTGAATTATTGAATGGTAATTTCTATGATGTGGTGAAAAAGTGAGTTTCACACACTGGGGTCTGACAGGATATCTGCCTAAAGGGAAAGTTAATGCTAGCAGTACAGCTGATATTAGACATTAATACTGCTACACAAATGCTGTTGGGAAATCCAAAGAGCAGGTCTACAACAGACTAATCCTGTTTTATTTTCTTTCCTTAAACTACCTCAGGATTATGAGCTCTGGGGGAAGGTTTTGTGAACTGCCGAGGACAGAAGAGGATGATAATTTAAAAATGTACAGGCCCTGAGTCTGAGTGGCAGATCTATAATAAAAAAGGTTTTCAGGGTGTTCATGGTTTGAAAATGTAGCTGTGAGCACTGTCAGTCGTCTGGTGGAAAATTACTAAAGCAAGAGCAGTAGTATTTGCACACATTATTGAGCTGAGTCTAGGGTTTCTAATGGCAATTTTAGAGTGCAAGATAAATAAAATAAATTAAATAATAATAATGAAACTGCATTTAGCAAATCGGTTTTAAAGTACTTTAACCAGTGATGTGAGCAGGGACCTCATTGTACTCATTGCCTCAAAGCATGATTATGCAGAATCTTTTTCTCACACTTTATTTCTCATTAAGTAAGTACTATGTATCTGCAAGCAACACCAGAAACAAACTGGTATGCGAGTACATGGTCTTGTGAAGTATGACTTCAGTAACTGTGTTAATAGCTAAACTTAGATTAGATCACAATTATGTTTGTTCATAAATGTAGACTTTATTTTATGATTTTATGAAAGCAGTGAAAAGTAAAATGACATAGTCCAAACATTTGTTAATGCACAATATTTTTTATTTTCAAATGTTTCTAAACATGGTACTAGTATGAATCAAAGGTTTGTAAGCCATATCATGTAATTTTTTGTTTTTTATTGCAAACATCAATGACAGTTGAAAGATTACACACAGAAGGTGTGTGTCACCACTCCAAACAAACAGCCTGGATTTAGGTCTTAGCTACAATAATGAGTAATGTGCTTCTTAGATAGTCACAATGTTAACCTTCTCATCAGAGTTTGAGATGGAAGTAAATATATAGTCTGAAAATTATTGCCCTCTGTTCTGTTTTTCTTTAATCCTATTTGCTGGATTAGAGGCAACATGTGGGAATGGCTCTGACACAATACAATGAACATTGGCTATGGACACAAATGCATCCCAGTAAACCTAAACTGGCAATGTAATGATATTTTTGTGAATAAAACTTGGGCAATGAGTGGGATTGAGGTATTAAGAATTAAGGATTTGTGAAAAATAAGTATCAATTGAAAATCTTGTTAAAATGAATAAAGAGTGGTGAAATTTATTTTAAACATACATAAATAAATTGACATAAATGCTATGGTGCTGACTCACTGGGGTCACTAGATATGAGTAAATAGACCTTTTAGTGAAATACAGCTAAATATTTTATTCATTATAGAAAAAAAAACAATATTGAAATAAATATAGTGTGTGATGGCCAGAAATATGGTGAATTATAATGAAATATGAGGTACAAATGTTTTATTTTGTTTGGTCCACATGGTATTAAGCATTGCTTTCTCCAATGCTAAAATTAATACCTCTAAAATATGTCCATAATTTTTTCTCTGGTTTTGTAAACAGTTTTAGCTTGTGCAAATGGAAATAAAAAAAAAATGGCATTGCAGCTGGGTGCTTCCTGGAAGATGGTGTTCAGGGTCATTACCGTTAAGTGCCTTGAAGAGCAAAAGAAAGGAAAGAAAGCACAGCTGCCAGTCCAAATGAAGCAGCCAGGAGACATTACAAATCCCTGATTGGCCTGCAGTTATGTATTCTGAAGATAAACTGTTTGTTCTCCCAGCAAGCCTCCTTCCCCTCACTATTAGACACAAAAAGAGTTAATATCTGCTCTCTATCAGGAAGAACACTCAATGACCACAACCATATTTCATGTCACGTGGTAGGTAGCAGGAGTACCAATTAAATATCAGAATGTAACAAAATAACAATATACTACACAGTAAGCTTATATAAAACACTCTCAAGCATCCCAGGGTGCTTGCATGAAGCTTAGATATAAAATAAATGGAGACATGAGGTTGATTTTCCGATAATGTGAGATTTTAGGATTAATAAGTGTGTTTTTACGAGGTTCTTAAGCAACAAACATTCTCTTGTAAAATTGTGGGCTTCACAAACACAATCAGTTGATGGACTCTTGAGATTAACTTTACAAGTTACTTCAGTGCATTCCTTCTGAAGCATTAGTAGTTAGATAAAACAATGTCATGATTTTGAACATCACTCATTTTTTAGCTAAACAACAGAAAACAAAATAATCAAAATGTGAGAATTTTATTGTTGTCATTAAATGTAAATTTATCTGATGCTGTCATTAAGTATTTTGATTCCAAGTATCTTTTTTAAATTAAATACACAAATGTGAACAGATTCCACAAACGATAGGCTAAATAATCAAACAAAATGTCATAGTCTTTCCTATCCAATCAAGAATCTGATTTCACTGGGACCCCCTCCGACCCCAGAGGAAGACCATGGCTATAATGGGCCAATAGCCACTGAGGCCATACACTGAAGCCCTTGATGTCAGTGGGAATTGAACATTCCAAATAGCACCTGACTCAGCTTCCCCCAAATACAAGTTCTCCTCTTCTACAGCCCTTGCTGTTCTCTCATTCCCTGAACCATCTTTGGTTAGATCCTCCTTGGATGCTGGTAGACAGAATCAGACTGAACTGGAATTTCAGTGTATCAGGGAGCTCATGTACGTGGATAGGGTGTTGGTCTCTGAGGAGACTCAAACAACAACTGAAAAGACATCATAATGAGAGGATGGTCATTACTAGGTAGCTTGTAGTATTGGCCAACTAAGCAAACATGCTATTGTTAATTTAGTAAAATATAAAATTTTAAATAGAGATTATTAGTATATGTTTATAATAGTATCTATAGAAGAGGTACATTTACTGGGTTGTTTTGTAAAATAATGGACATGAAGTGGAAATTAGGATGAGGTCTAAACAGAGTCAGATTAAATACTTATGGGGCCTTTGTGTGGCTCGTGGGATATATTGCCTACGGGTCAAGGGTTCGATTCCCAGCTTCGCCATTCCCAGCCATGACCAGAGGTCCCATTGGCGAGGCAACAATTGGATAGCCTCGCCGGGGTTCGAGACGGGGTAGGTCAACCTAACTCCCGTGGGCCTCATCACAATAGCGCCCTCCTTGTCATGCTTGGGCACCTGCGGCGGCACAAACCAAGTGTACGCTGACTACATCATCCTCCAACGTCATAGGCAGCGTGTTGTTGGTGGTGCGGCCGCAACGTGAGAAGAAGTGAGAACATCGTCACATGAATCGGAGGAGTCACGTGCACGACTTCTCCTCCCACAGCAGTCAGGGTGAGCGCTGCAGTGAGGTAAACAAGTTCTAAAACTAAGCCAAAACTAAGCCATTCTGAAATTAATTTACATTTTTCAAAGATTCAGCTTTTCCCTCAACTTGTTAATACAATTTCTAATGAAAACTGTTGTATTACATTTTTTAAAAGATGCAAAATAAAAGCACTTCCACTTCTGGTCTCAGACTTTTGGACCACGTTATATATGCACTGTATTCTCAGACCTTCTGTATAAAAGCATCAGGTCTGTGTTTTGCATGATGTAATAGACCTTAGTAAAAAAAGGCATATAGATATCCTTCACTCAACCATTGCCTCTCTGCTAGTACCACTCTCCGACAGCTTACAGGAAGTCATTCTCAAACTTGGTCCTGGGATCTACAGTGCATTGTGTATCAGTTTCAGCTTCAAGATTTTCAAGCATGTGTTTAGGATTTGCCATTATTTTTTCCTTAATTTTATGGTAACACAATTCAAGTTTGACTCATTCCCAATTAGCTTTTTCTTCTGGATTTTGGAGGAGGAAACTGTGACACCTGACCTAACCAATTGTTTAACCCCTTTCAAAGAATCACTGAAGAACTATTATTTCCAAAAAGAGCTTTTCCAATGAAATGGCTTCTTGAGTTAGCCTTGTATTGCACATATACCTATTAAGGAAGTTCTTTTTTAATGAAAAATGAAAGCGCTATTTTACCTCAGGAGAGACAAGCAATTGGTTTGGTGTTGTCATTCATTAAGTCAGTTCTTTAGTTATCCTGAATTGTGTCTGGTTTTATGTGGTGTCATTTATTACTTGTTTGCCAAGGTAGTCCGAAGACCAATGTCTGCAGATTTGTTTGAATATTGTTCAATGTTTGTGAATTTATGTTGAATACTATGTTTGTCCAGTCATAGTCTTGTAAAAATTTTTTTATATTTTTAATCAGATTGTTTGTTAAATATTTTCACTAATGCTGATCCATCAGTGTTTTCATCCCAATCAAGAAATTCAGTGATATGATGACTAATATAACTAAAATAGCTGTTGAATCAAATCAGCTCAGTTCAATTAAATGTAAAATAAGCAAGACTTTTACTACTTCATGTTATGTGTGCTTGGTATTCAGAGAGGTTGATATTAAACAAGACATTCAATCCTAAAACCACTGAATTGCAGAATTGTTACTTTTTGTTCAAACCTCTCTTCCTCTCTAAGAGGCACTGTGTGTTTGTTTGATTCCTAGCCCTCTTGCACCCAGCCCAGTGTACTTTGTGAATAGAGAGCTATGTATATCAGAAAATGTGTTGAGGTATTAATATTTATATAGTGGTTCATTCTACTCTAGTTATATTAATACACAATAATACAGCTCTCTCTCTCTCTCTCTCTCTATATATATATATATAATATTTTTTTGATAATTTATATTAGACCAAAGAAGGCTTATACAACCCCAAAGTAAATGAAGTAAGAAAACACGGATGACAAATGACAAACTTTACAAGAAAACATAAAAATGACATTAATCAAGAGCTGTTTTTCTCCCAGTCTGGCATTTCTAAAACCCTCACCTTTCTCACTAAATCAAATAGGATTTAAAATTACTTTTTTTCCCCTGCAGCAAAAATACTGCACAGCGTCTGAGGTGTGTGGGCTGTGCTCAGCCTGGGCAGGTAATGCACCGTTAAATATGTATGTGGCTTAATTATCAAATCCGGGCATTCTTGATTTTAATCAGACAATGTATTTGCACATGATTTCCTCATGTATGTTTTAAAGGTTTAACAATTATAGTTCAAAACTTTTTTTTGTTTTTATTTATTTATTTAGTGCTAGAAATTTGTCTTTCAATGTAATTACAAAAATTGCACATTTCTAACCATGATATAAAGTTTCCTTATCGATTTTTTCAACAAAATATATGCGTTTAACCTGTCCTTAATGTTTGCTAATATATATATATATAGATGGGTTTTTTCACATTTTGTACTTTTCAACATTAATAGAGAATGCATGTCTTTTGTAGTTGCCATATAAGTATATATAAGCTGAGAGTTAAGATCTGAGTTCATTCTCATTCTAAGCAAAGGGATATTGTTTGATCCGTCCGTCTAGATACTCCAAAACTACATTCTGAAGTGTTCCACATTGTCAATTCCAGTCTTTCTTTCAGATGGTCTTTCAAACTAGGACTGCAGAATAGAATTAATTTAGAAGTATACTCTTAGTTGGACTATATCCCGTCATTCAGAATGCAAGCACCATGCTACAGTTAAATTGATATTGCCATCTGGCACAATCAAAAATGATGACACATAGTTTAATTAATTAATGTAATTTTACTCTGTGCTTTATGGCATAGAAAAAAAAATCAAAACTGATGATCTAAACTTGTAATTAATGCATTTTAAAATATGAAAGGCATACAAATATGGTCTCTGTAGCAGCATTCGTTTATTTGAGAATCATCAAATTGATTTGCCTCAAGTCAAGCTCCCTGGTGTATAATGTTTTAAGATCAGAGTTTAGGAGATTAAGTCACAGTGTGGGGGGGGGGAGGCAATTCATCCTCATTGTAATTCTGCACGAGCATCTGGGCGATTATGTCTCTGTCATCCGTCAGAAGGACACAGCCGTGCTAATTTGATTAGCTCAAACAAGCCTGGCAGGAACACGGAAGCCTGAGGGATGTGTGCAGAATCCTGCCGCACCACAACAAGACAAGTGTAGGGAGGGGGTCACCACAGAAAAAAGAAAAAAAAATACATAAACAGCATAGCTGCAGTCAAAATGATACTGTGAACAGAGAGAAAAAAAAGAAATGGCACTGTGAGACCATCAATCACTACAATGATAACCAAAAACCCAGAAAGCTGCTAAAACCACAAATGGAGTAGGCCACAGAAAAGTGCAAAAGAAAATTGCAGCGCTCACCACCTGCAAAGCAACAACTTGGAAAGGGGTTGTGACAAATTAACTTAATTCCTGACGAATGTCTTACATTTGTAAACAAAATCATTAGAGAGTTAATTACTGTTTAATTCCTGTTTAAGTTTTTCTACCCTACAGCCTCTGATGTGTAAGCAAACCCAAACATGAACAAATTACATTAAGAAAACGTAAGTGTTCATCGTAGAGAGCAGACTTCCAATGTTGCTCAGAATCCGGAAAGAATCAGATTCTTATAGGGACAATTCCTGATGGACAACTGTGACATCTCACTGCTCTGCCACAAGACCTGGAAGCTTCTTAACAGAACATGTTGGAAAGCAGCATGGAACCCAGAAACAACAGCTGTTTAGTACTGTAATTCTTCCCAGGCAACCTATGTATAGAAATGAAGAGAGAGCTGGCTCTTTATTGAGGCTAATGATACTGCTGTTAAATTCACTGGCCCTCGGGTCTCAAAATAATATCTGAGGCCTGTGGCTTGGCTGGCTGTGCACTAAGGTTTAGTACCCATTTATTCAGGGAAAAATAACCTTAATTGTAATAATCTCCACCAAACGAAAATGTCGAAGTAATGAACATATTGGAACCACGGTGGCTGAGCAGCGCAGCCTCAAAACGTTTATTTTCACTTCTCTCCTCAGGTTATCCATCAGCATTGCAGAGAGTAGGCAGGGTGCAGTCTGGAGGTGGCTGTCAGACTATGGAAGGATGTACATTGTTGACTCAAGTGGAAATTTAAGGTTTTAGTTTTTTAGCCAGATTATCATTCAACCAATTTGTTGCTTTCTTTTTCACTCTAGAGTCCACCCCCTGGGCCATACGGCAGCTGCAGGAGTAATGGCTCAGGCAGTAATGCTGGGAGAATCCTGTTGACTCTTATCCTACCTTGTTGGGCAACAATGAAGGCACTTATTTGCTGTCTTGCTGAAATGTATACCGTAGTAAGGTACAGATTTCTATTGGCATGACTGAAATTTAATGGGGGCCATAGGACTGATTACAGATTCAAATGGGCCATTTTTTCAAAATGTAAATGTACATGGGCCAAATAACTGCATAGCAGAAAGTTTTTTGTTTTTTTTTAATTACTGAGCTGTGCTGTGTTTATCAGCAATTAAAGAAGAATAAACAAACAAACAAATAAATAAATACAACTTTGCTTATTTTCCTTGTTTTCTCCACCCTTCATATCCTAATATACCTGGCTGTAATGCACCTGCAGAGAAAAAATCTCAGCACAGTTAAGATCTTTCTTCTTCGATGGTAAAAGAGCAACACACCACACAGTGCAAATCCATGCTTGGAGCTTTGTGACTGTCTATGAAATTTATAATTTATCTAGTGATAACAGTAGCTAGCCAGACCATTTTAGCGGCATTTTCCTGCCTCAGGAAGTGTCTTGGCAAGAGGAGTGTCTGATCCCTAGAGTGGTGTGTATTAACTTTTTGTCTGCATGAAGTTGTCATGTTGACCAGCATATTCCAGATCTACTGGATACTGGATTTAGATTATAAAATCATTTTCCGACTGGTCATGTCTAAAGTTTTCTCCAAAACTGAGTATGTATACCACTCTTCATGTTTCATTTTGAGAAGTGTGAAGGCACAAATGCCCTTGGTTCTGAAACTAGAATCACAGTCCCCATGGCTGTTTGAATTGTAACTAAACATGTCCTTAATGCCCAACAAGTACACTTTGCTTACTCACAAGAGCAACAAGAGAATTATGAGCCTCATTTCAAAACAGGGCACAGATAATGTATTTGTGAAACCAAAAGATTCGACTGTAAAAACGGTAGGAGTCCTTTGTTATCTCAGCTTTGGAACATACCTCCAGATGTGATCAATCTTCAGATTCCTAAAATTAATTGTATATTCTTGGCAGTGTGTTGAGGTTCAACATTTGTCCATATGGAATGTGTGCAAACTTTGTAAGGCACAGAGATGTGACTGTGATTTATCTCCTCATCTTGATATCGGGCCAACGAAGTTCCACACAAACCTTACTCAGCACTCTGTTTGTCATCGTTCTTAGAAAGGAAAGTAATGCACGTCTAATTGAATACAAAATAGCAAATTTGGTTTGTTGTGATATCAAAGTTGTGGGTGAAATTTCAAAACTAAAAATTATTTAAGTATATTTAATTGTAACAGATGATAGCATTTGTCAGATGACCATACACCAAATGAATGAAATAGCTATAATAACAGCCTTTTGCTACCTATGAGTTTTTTCCCTTTTTTGCCAAAACTAATTGTATGGCGTGGACTGTATCTGTCATTCATGTTAACACGGGGGAATTCTGACTCGGGAGCACTCATCCTTTTTTCCACGGAAATAGATATGTGGAAAATACTTCAAATTCATATTCTGACCTGGTGTATGCAGCCACGCCCCACCTGCGCAGGACAGAAAAGTAGGAGGACCCATATAGGATCTTGAATAATATTAATTCAGCCTGGAAAATGACACACCCCCCACGAAAATTTTATCACCCAGTAATGTTTTTCTTGGAGGTATGTTACCTAATACTATAGGTCTACTGCATAATGGAGAAAACTTTCATTTTTTTTTTGATCAGATAAACAGATGACATATCCATGTGCAAACTCTATTTTACTCTATTTTATATCTAAATCAAGAATCTGGGTAGTTTCTGCTAAAATTAACTTATGTTAGCAGATACAAGAAGTATATTCTAAAAAAAACAGTGCAATCTATATGTAAATGCTGAGTAGTTCAGTTAAATGTATTTATATGTTTTTCATATACTTCAATCAATCGAATTTCATTGTTATCTAATTGATCTGGTTAAATATACTGATACATGATTTGTCAAGACAACATATTAGTTGTAATACTAATGGGCAATACAATTTAATTTTTAATATGAAGGAACAGTAGCACCAACAAACATGATTTATCATGAATTGCAATGCTGGATATCAAATAAAGGTGAACCCAGTCTCCGCTCGTATTTTGAATTTCTCTTACTTAGCTGTAATCGGCCTCTCAGTGTGTCCAGTAAATCTATCCCTATATCCAATGAACAAACATCAAGTCCTGCTGAAAGATTACAATCATTGTATAAATTAATTTGAGTCGAAACAGGTACCCATTTCATGTATGCACTCAGCCGTGCCGAGAACACCTGGTTCATTTTGCTTGGCAAATCAGAGCGTGGCAGTGTGGAAGGTAAAGAGACACGAATGGCAGTGAAACACCCACCACATCTCCTGATAGTCTTTAAATTTGGTCAAGACGGAAAGAACATGGTTACGTTTTCATGTGAAATAAACTGTCTGTCTTGTAATTTGATAAATACACATGTTTATCCTGCTGAGCACCTGCTGTAGGGGATACCAGTTTCACCTGTAGTACAGGGAAGTTTGCTTGCACTGCAAAGTCGCCGGTGTTTTAATTGAACAACTTAACCCTGTTGCCTTTCTATTTTGCTTCACCTTCCTTGATTAAATTGAGTGTCATCTCAGCTTCTAATTTTAGCTGACCAAAATGTTTCATTAGATTTTTGGTGAATGAAATGAATAAAATAACTGAATCTGCATACAGGCCATTTTAATGAGGAACATCCCGATTTCTATGAATCTCCACCCCATACGTGCAAGTCTCCTAAGCACGTGTAAAGGTGAGAATATGAACACACACTGAAAAGGTGTGCAGTGGCTCAAAAGTGTGCTTAAGTTGCGCTGAGTGCAGGTCTGAATTGGCCTCTTAGTGTGGATATCCACTGCCCTCTGGTAGTTTTCAGCCCGTAACAAGCTAACCTCACATACAGTGATGCACTCTCACATACATACACACACACACACACACACACACACACACACACACACACACACACAGAACATATTGCATATTTTTCCTAATATAAGTTATCAGTAAGATCTGATAACACCATAGGGAATCTTTATTTTTTTATAAAGTTATGTTACCCATACAAAAAAGGGACAGAAAATGTTGTACTATTGTACATTTTCCATTTGGATAATGCATGGTTATTGATTTTGCAGTCAGTGTTTGTCAATGCATTAAAAAGTAAAACACCAGCTGTAATTGGTATATCTGCAATTAGACACTGTGCAAGGAAATGCCAAACCAATACTATATGTAAAAAGTCCCTCTCCTGAAAAAAATATTTGCTGTTTTGGTCACATAGATTTTAGCACCAATACCTCAAAAAATCTTCCTTCATCATTGAGGACAACAGTAATTTACAAGAGTCTTCTGATAGCCTACTTATTCCACATTCAAAACATGTGTCTTTCACAGGCCTCTGAAAAAAACGTGCTAATTATACACTGAACTGATAATCATGATTGGCTCTCAGAACAGAAATTGGTCTATTTTCATAATGTGGCCCCATTTGTTAATTATACCTTTGGCTGTGTCTAACTTAGTATTATGCTACTTCTTGTTTAGCCTGCCCTTTTTGATGCTTGGCCTGTTATATATGTTTATGTAATTACATAGTGGATTACATAACTGTGATGATGTAACACAAAAGTTACATACCTCTGTGCACTGTGCAGGACCTGTGAGGCCATTAAATAAGCAGTAGCCAACATGCATTTAAACTATGCAATACAGAAACAAAAGTGAGCTTGAGACCTGAAACTAGGCTATGAACCCTTCCATGAATCCCCTGAATTCTAAATAAGCTTTTCAAGTCTTCGATGTGCAGTGACTGCTGGGTCTTCATTGGAAAAGTAAGTTTGTGACAAGGACAGTTGAGATTGACTTCTCTGTAGGCTTCACCACATCTAGGAGGGTTTTAACTGGAAGTACATGTTCTATTACTGCAGTCATGCTCCATTTCCATGGATACATGCAATACCGCTTGAGCATAGTCTATTGCTATTAATACATATTCTCTTAATGGTTATGTGCCTTTTTATCTAAAAGGAAAGTTAAATTAAAATGATGTCTTATGACAGATCCTTAGCCAATCATACTTCCCTTTGCTCACCTTAGTGAGTTTTCAATGCTCGACTTTGACTTATTTTCCTTTATTTATTTCTGTGCAGATAGGGCAAGGACAGAATTAGTGCATTAAAAAAAGAAAAATAACCATGAGCCACTAGATAACACCCTGTTGGTGCAAAACATTGAGGTCACAAAGGACTCAATCCTGTGGTTACATGCTCCCTTTTAACATGGTGAACCCCTGTTCCTGTGCTTAGGTCTTGGGTAAACCTCTCAAAAGTGGCAGAGTGGAGATATTACAAGTAGAATACCAAGCTTACAAGGCCAGGTCAGTTTCTATGGAATTTGTAATGTTTCCAATGCAGCCAACAGTGAACTGAGTTAGCTGTGCTTAATGTATCTCTGAAAGATATGTCAAATTGTACAATATGTCCAAATTTGCCATTCGCCCATTCACTGATCATAAACATGGAAAGGAATATGCTCCTGGTTCATTTTTTTTTTTTTTTTTAGTCTACAGTGAATGATTCTACTGAGGGTGAAAGTTTATTTTTGTCCCATGAATGAACTAAGAATGAATCAGAACAAAACCTCTCTTCTTTCAAGAAAAGATTTTGTGACCAAAGTATAAATACATGAATGAATGAATGTGTGTGTGTGTGTGTGTGTGTGTGTGTGTGTGTGTGTGTGTGTGTGTGTGTGTGTGTGTGTGTGTGTGTGTGTGTCCGCGCAAGTGAGAGAAAGTAAATTCATCTGCACAAAGTATCTTCTGTTTTGAAAGGGTTACATGCAAACATCCAATGAGAGGAGTCACTCCATCGGCTTTGGGTCTTCATCACTGTTGATTCCCTGAATTAGACATTTGGCCTTCATCCAAACAAAAACTGATTAAATGGTAGCTTGTGGCTATGATCCCCAAACGTCCTACCTTTATTTGTTGAGTAATCAGTTCTTAATTTAGGAACTGCTACACTATCTATAGAAATAAGGCATATTTTGTAAAAATGTTTTAAATGATCAGTCACTTCTTCCAAGAAATTATGGAAAGGTGCAACTTCCTGCATATGTGTGTGTGTGTGTGTGTGTGTGTGTGTGTGTGTGTGTGTGTGTGTGTGTGTGTGTGTGTGTGTGTGTGTGTGTGTGTGTGTGTGTGTGTGTGTGTGTGTGGAACAATACTCTACAGCAAATTTGAAGTGGAACCTGGCTCATTATGAAAGGTCAGAGTTGGAATCCTACAGGCAGGGTGCGAACTACTGGAGAGCCAGGGGGAGCTTGGCTCCTCCTCTAAGCCATGAGCTCCCCTAAAAACATGATTTATGACATTTTGGGGGGTCTCTCAAATATTGGCAATATGCTATTTTTGCCATGTATTCCTATTTTTCTGTATCTTCATCATCATTGATCATTCATAAAAATGATGTATGATTCATGCATGAGGGTGATTCATCACTAATTCACTTTAATAAAGATACCAGCATGCATGCTGTTGTTGCCATTAAAGTGGGCTGGCACAATATCATATACTCCACTCACTTTAACTCAAAGATCAGAAAAAGCAAACTGTCTTAGTCTCATAATTAGTCTGCACACTGAATTGCTATTATTCATTTCTCTGTTTTGTAGTCAGCATACAGATATGTCAAAAAGAAAACATGGAAGCTTACTCACAAACTTTGGATTTACCAAAAATCTAAGCCAACTGACTCTGAAGAGCAACCAGAGCCACAGGTGTCTTCTACCACAAATGTTAGCTTGATGACAACCAACACTGATGCTACACCTAGTGGGACTGCTGTCAGCACAAACCCACCACCGCCCAGGGTGACAAGGCAGGACACGACAGAAGAAGCTGGAGATGTGGGTAACAGCTCGACAGAGGAAGAGGCCGATAATGATGCTAACCCCACCTGCCCCTCTCTCCCAGCTATGTAGAGAATGGAAGACCTGTAACACATAGCTATTTGTAAAGGGTGGAAGCTTGGGATGCACAACATGCAAAGATGCAAAAACCCGTCTGCTTTCTGAAAAAAGGTAATTGGCATGCACTTATTGGGTGAGTGGATTTACAGGGATGTAAGTAGCCATGCACAGAACCAATTGGCCGTATTGTATCATACTGTGATGTTTGGGTTTGATACCCATGTGGAGGTTTGATGTGATCATTAACTGATTATTATGTATCAGATGTGCTGGTATAAAGCAAGTAGACCTATAGCTATGAATGTTTCTTTGCAACAAGAGTCACGGTCAGTTCTCTCTTTGAGGCACGCACAAGCCCCCCTGTAAAAAAAAAAGTGAGCATAGTTCGCATACTGCCTACAGGCACCAGTATTTTTAACCTCTGTCTGAATAACTTCAGGAAATATCACGCTGCATAGATGGATAACGTATAAATGATGCAATCTGACCCCAATAAGGAAAAATAAACGAATGTATATCATTTAATCCATATCTGAGTGTACTATGTAAGCTGCTGTTGCAGCCTGAGGCTCATTTCATGAGAGCAATATGCCTGCATTTTCTCTCTGAGATTGCAAATGTTTGCTCAGACAAGTCAGTAAAATGTTGTCGCTTGCAACTTTCAAATAAATATCCTACCACTTCAGGGTAACTAGCCATTGTTCACCATAAATGGATGCTTTTTGGCCCTTATGTTAATATTTTTCTGGTTCTTACAGTATGGGTCCAAATTTTTGGCATCCATGTTTTGAGTTCTTTGCATGGCATATCCTGGCAAAAACTATAGCACTGAGCCTCTTTCTGTACTGTTAAATAAAGTTGAAGATTACAGTGCGAAGGATTGTGGACCATTCTTCCATGGAAAACATGGCGATGAACATTGCAACACTTGTCTTCAAACAAACACTTCTGTTTTTGATTTTTAGGTGTGTTTGGGGTCACTGTTGTTCTGGATGGTCCATCAGCAGCCAAACCTCAGCCTCCTGCCAGAGGCAGTACATATTAGGCGAAATTGTCTGGGATCCTAAGACCATAGGAAGTAGTTGCAATTAAGCTGCCAATGGTATTTGGCAAACTCAATTTGTTCACAAAAAGAGCTCTCTTTCAGTAATCCTTCCAAATAGCCTGTTGGCATTGATGTAGTATCCATTTGTTTACTTGGAGAATGCAACTACACTTTGCAGCGCTCCCACTGGACCCTTGGATTCCCCTTTTCCCCCTCCTTCACCATCTTCCTCACTTTGCAGGAGGACAAGATACACCATTGTGGGTTTAAATGTTTCCATTATTGGCCTAATAAGGGAAAGTGGTATATTTAACTTTTTATGTAATTCTGTACCCATTATCTGATTTGAGAGAGCAAAGAGACATTTGTCTCTTTTGATTAATCAGTTCTTTGCCTTCCCCCATGTTGATGGATTGCAAAATGGTTTCATGAATTTAATTTCTAAACCCAAGTGGAAAAGGAAGTCATGGAGAGGCACAATTTAGCTCCTTAAGACTGAGATGAATATTTTTGAGGAATTATTTAGCAGATCTACCTGTTTGATTTTATTTTTTAAAAAAGTATTGATTTTATAAAACATGTTCTTTATTTTGTAAAGCAAGTTCCAGTAATTATGTAACTGATAGTATATTTTTGTTTGTATCAGCATATACAGTAATACTTTGGAATCTTTGCATGTCTCTAATGCAAACGTGGAACCACCAGGAAATGTGATTTTCCACACTCTCTCTGTTTACCCATGATAAACTGCATATGCATTTACAATTAATCTGCATAAACTGCTATGGAGCGCATGCAATTTATTGGAGGTGGTTTGTGAGGTCGGGCAATAAATCACAGCATAGTAATCAAGTAATTGTGAATGCAGCTGTGTGAAGCAGTCTCTTCCGGGAGTCTTTACCCAGACTGCTGACCACATCTTCCCACAATGCACTAGGGCTGGCTAGAAGCAGAATGCTTACCACAGACTCTCCCCTGGCTGAGAGCTGTGATGTGTGTGATAAGCATTAAAAACCACAATCACCACAAAGTTTGATAGAATACACGCTGGATTAGATTTGACTAACAATTCAATACAGGCGTCATTTTTTTTTCTTCTCAAACTCAGTTAGGCATGTACCACAATTGTTAAAATTTATCAAAACAAGTACCTCTGGGATTCAATTGAAAGTCAATATTAAGCACACAAAAACTGAACGAATCCAGGCTAAACAGTCTAATTCCATTGGAGCAGGGGTCTTTCTCCATCAACAGAAAAGCAAATGCTAGGATACAATAAACGACAAAACTGCTCTTTGTGGCATAACCTTTCCACATAATATCTGAAATAAGACTGTACTGCACTTTTTCACAGTGTTAATGTTTTGAATACATTGTTTACAACACTGGATAGAATTTCACCAGTAGACAAATAATGAATTAGCAAATTCTGTAGTAATATTAATATTTATTCTATTATACAATGTATTTGGCAAAAAGACATATTTAGAACTGACATTGTTTTTTAATGGGTTGTTTGCCTCATGGAACTGAATTCAAAATACAAGGAATCCTGAAACACAAAATGAAAGGACACAGATCTGTGGATCTTTGAATTTACAGGGAATATTTATTTCACAAACTATGTTCATTAAATCAGCTTATGCATATTGAGCCATAAATAAATTATGAATGAAAGCAGGTAGAAGCTTGCCATGAATATATAATTACACAGAGACCATATCTTAAAGATTATGTAAACAGTGTGCATACAGCTATTATTTTTTCTTTATGGATTTTTATTTGACATATTGTTATGGTCGTGGATGAGAGGTAAACACCGCAAATCTTGGACCGCTACCTCACACATTCTGGCCTGCCCAAGCATGGAGTCCACCCAGACTGGAAAGCCCTGTCTGTGTTTTATTTTGTTTTGTTTTCTAAAAGTTAGCTTTTGTTCCGTTGCTCTAAAATGATGGCTTCGGCTCCAGCCATTCACATCCTCAGGTGGTCGACCACAATCATTCTCAGTGCCTTGGCAACTCGTGCAAGCATCTCACGAGCAGCGACTCCAGTGAGAGTGATAATTAATCCCCTTTATGCTTGTACCTGGGTCAAATCTCGCATGAGGCTCAATTGGGTGAGATTCAAAGACACTGTCGGAATGATGTTCGCCTTTAAGCCAAAAGGCAAACAGGTAACTACGAACATATTATGGGGTTTGATTAACTATTATAAATGTAAACTGATTGATTCCTGACTTAAGCGTTTGATCCTAAAATGTACATTTTTTCAATTTTTTTTTAACCAGTGTTACATCTAAACTTCATTCGTCTGTATCATGTTTAAGCCCCTGCAACCCCTGCAATTGTGTGAATGAGCTGCTTTAGCTGTGCAAATGTAATATTTAGCCTAGTGTCCATGTTTTGAGGGTAGAAATAAGGTAAAAGCAAATAAAACAAAAGAAGCTGAAGGCCTCATTTGATTGAAATGGCAGAGAGTATGGTGGATTCACCACACCTGCCAAACCTATTGAGTCCAGTTATTTTGAGTTCATCAAAAACAGAAAAAACAAGCACAGGTATACACACATTAGTTGGCAGCCTTTCAAGTTAAATAAATAAATAAATAAACAATGCCACAATACAATGGTGTGTGGCAAGGCAAAGGTTTTTTTTGGAGTAATTCCATATTTCACAGCCTATTTACAGAAAGAGTTACACTGTAAAAGGTGTTGGTCATTTAGCTAAAAGAGAAAAATCATCATGCTAAAATGAAATAGGTTTCGACAAAACATCAGAACTTAAGAAGTTTAACTTATAAATAATACACTGATGATGTACATGACATAATGCAATAATTTAGCCCAACAACTGGACTGAAAACATGACCTGCTTGAGCTGACCAAACAAATTTTCTCAGGTTAATAAAGTTTAAGTTAATTCACCATGCATCTGTGAAGGAATGTTTTATGCAAACTCAATTTGTCAGCAATGCCTGGCAATTTTTTTTTTTTTTTTTGCTCACAGGCCCCAGTGAATAAGATTATGTTGTAGAACAGCATGCAAATAGAACTGTGCACGTTATTGTGCATCACGCCAATATTACAACAGAAGCTATGTAACTTCTACATAAATCTTTACATTGATGAAGATTTATATTGAGTTGGTAGAAATTATCATATTTCTGAGTATCAATATTGGAGTTGACTCATCTTGATAAAATAATTGCCATACCTGATAAAATAAGTTATGCAGACAAAATGCCATGATCACCTAACTTTATCTATGGAGTTAACTTATTCATTGAGTTGACTCAGCATAGAAATGCAAATGAAACAGTAATTGAAACTAGTCAGTTGAGTCAAGAAACACATTTTCAATTTATATAACAAAACATATGGAAAAACAACACAGCACAGTGATGCACTCGTGTTGCATTCACTGTTATACAATATTTTAAATGTTTGAATAGAACCATTACCATCTTATTCCCAGTATTCTGCAAAAGAGGGTTGGAAGGATGAGTTTAATGACTGATTGAATCTGAGACCTTTGACCATATCCTGAAAATAACAGAAGACTAGTCTGATGCACCCCGTTGCCATGGTGCTGTGGATCTCTGCTCTGCTCCTGATAGGTACAAATCCTTTGGCCTTGGAAAAAAAAAACCAGGCCATGCCCTTGTGCTGAATCTTTCATAAGAAACACTGTCTAGTACAGTGGTTCCCAACTGTGTATGCTGTTTTTTTATTTCAACCGCAACTAAAACCCAGAATCTTAACAAGCTGTTAATTGTTCATAATTGTTCGATTGTTCATGTTTTTCATGATTAGAGAGATAATTGGCTTCCTTATCTTTTCTTGTGGGGTAAAGGGGAAAAAAATCAAAGGTTTTTTTTGGTAATTTCCATTATTCTTGATATATAATTGTTATACATTATTAATGTTATTTTTTTCTTGTGGTCTATTATTGTTGGAAATCCTTGACTTACCTCTGTGGGAGGTAAGCCAGAAGGGCAGAGCAATTCGATAATATATTTAATAGGTGACACCACTCCAGTGTCAGCACCAAATACAACATCAAATGCAAATGCACATTAAAACATCCCTCAGACACTGGCCTCCAATCCAACACATCCAACTGACAAAGATCAAGATGTCCAGCTTCTGAACGCTGCGGCTGTTTAGCACAGAGGGAAAAGGAAACAAGTGAAATTTCTTGTGCAGAGGAAATTAGCATTATTTCCTAGAGGGAGTCTGATAGGGAATACGGAAGAGGACATTACTTCCTGGAGGGAGGGGAATGGGGATGTGAAATCGGGAGTGATAGGGAAAATAAATTATTTCCTGCAGGGTGGAAGGTGGAGTCCAGGGAAAAGGGTGCTGTGCTCTGCAAAGAAGAGGACATGACAGAGAGGAGACCAAGGTGTGGGAAAACCAGCATAATCTCCTGGAGAGAGGTAGGAATGAGGTGGAGAACAGGAAGTCAGAAGCTCTCAGGGGTCATTGAGAAGAAAGAGGGTTTCAGAAGTCAGAGAAGGAGGCACAGTAGGGAGAATGAAACAGAGACGACGCACAATTACCTCTGCAAATGAACCATGAGCCGCCCTGTGACAACTGAATTTAGGAACACTTTGGTGCCAGATCCATTAATAACGAAATGGGGAATAATGTGCATGGCATTGTGGGATGTATTACAGCAGCACAGCCCAGATATCCATTAAACTGCAAACTAATGGCAGTGAATTTGTTGTGTCTCACTGGGGAGGTAAGGGAGAGAATGATGGAGGAGGAACAGATGCGCAGCCAGTCATAGGTACCGTACCGATGTTTACCTCAAATACTTATCAGGGCACTGTTACTGATATTGTCATATACTGAGGTGTCATGACTAACAGAAAATGATGAAAATAGTTTGCTAGCCTGTGATCCACCAATAGAGTTAGCATAGTATTTATAATTAACATATTTCAAGTACTCAAAAGACAGGAACAATACAGGAATAATTATCTAGCTGTTGTCAAGAACCTTCATCGTTGTATAATACATAGCCACTATTGTGTAAAATGTGCTACTAACCTGTACATTATATAAAATAAAGGACACAGGACAAGATTAACAAAATTTGATTAAATTAATCCTGCTAGTAGGCTTCATAGTGTATATAGGCTCACTGTGGTTCATGATTTATTCTCATGAATAAAAATTTTTCAAAAACATCTCCACCCCCTATAATTTTCTCACAAAACGCACCCTGAAGGGACAGTATCTTGACATCCTATATCTGACATCCTCTCTGTCATAGATGACATTCCCACAACATTGTGAAACTACATGTCACAGTAATATAATTTATAGCTATAACAGATAAGTATCTTGATGTGTTGCTCATTGGTTAAAAACTAAAGTGACTTTTGTCTGTCAACAAGACTATTCAAGAACAAAAAATAAATGATTTTTCATTTTGTGTTTTTTTATCTCTCTCTTCCTTGCATGGTGGTGAACTTTTGCCTTTCACTTATAACCTTTCGTGGCAAAGTGGATGTCAGTCATTATTGACTGGTACTGAATGGCAATCTTCACCTCATGTTGAGGAATGTTTTTTTTTCTGCAGTCTTCCAAAATGACAATGCCCCTGTCCACGTGAGTAGTTGCTCAATACTTTGACCTTCATGACATAGACATGATTTTCACACCCAACAAATCTGAGCCCTCAAGGACTCATGGAACGTTCTGAGGCAAAGTCTGAGATAGCATTTTCCTACCATAAATGATTCCTATAACTCAAACCCAATTTCAGAAGATGGTAAACTATAAGACATAGTGCATGCAAGCTATACTGGCCACATGTAATGTATAGGCAATACCAATATGTGTGCATGTACTGGCCTCATACCACTCCATCCAATGGTCCCATGTAGGTGTTTACATTTTTTTCATTAAATAATAAGACTAAAATGCTTTTCTTTATTTACATTGTACAGTAATGTCCTAGTTTTCAGGTTTCATTATTAGAATAACTGAGACATCTCCTTGGATTTGTATCCATTGGTGGATCCTGCAATTACAAAACCAACCTCTCAAACTTGGAGCTGGGGGGAACAATCCCATATCCCATATGACTGCTCATGATCCACGTTTAGTCTCCAGACAGAAGTCAGTGTTCTTCATCTCATGGCTGGCTGACTCACAACAGGAAATGAACTAGCTTGTCTGCAGTGCTGTCATTGACTCTAATGACTCATGCAAATCTGGTGCTTCTGACACCCAGCAGGCCTACAGTGTCAAACCATGATCACTTTGCTGAAAGGAGACATATTTAGCAGGTTAAATAGTTTCAGCTTTTTTCTATTGCTTTAAAAAACTCCAGGTGGTATTCTAGATGCATGCAGTAACAAAGTGTATAAGCACAGTCAGCAATGCTAAAGTTACAGTAGCATATACACAGTGTTGAGTCCATTCGCATTTTATCACTTTCCCACCTCTTGCCCAGGAGGGAAACGCGGAACAAAGGTAAGGATCAGCGATCTCGCAAAAAGTGGGTCATTGCGTATTAAAACTGCACATACGGCCCTCAAAGTGACTTTGCGGTCCAGTTTGTAAAGGTCGTCCCCTAAAGTCAAAACAGACAGGATGTTCCAGGACCTTCAAAGTAAAACAGCAGCCCCAAGCTCTGCAAGTTTTTTCTGAACTTAAGGACTCTTCTCTTACCCACAGTCAATGCATTTTAAAGAAGGCATTTTAATAGTACGTCTTGTAATGTTGCTCGTGTTCATTATTGCTCGTGTTCATGTTCATCACTGCAGCTACTGTGCTGTGAATTTGGTTGGGACCATCCTCACAAATTGATTATAGCACATTTTGCGATTGAAATGCATATTGCATATTTTATGCATGTCTTGCTGTGAGACTGCAGTAGCTTTTTGCACAAATTAGATGGATATTGACTCTGGAGGCTGAATTTACTGTGCCGATTGATAATTGAGAATTTGTAATAAACCTTGTTATTGCTTTTGCAAAAACTTGCCTTGTTCCTTTGTGGTGGTAGTTTAATCATCACACATGCACCATTTGCACAGAGGGGAAAAGGTGCAACAAAAGGTGATAGGCAGAGGAGATTAAATGTGGAGATATTTGCTGAACAATCAAAACAAAAAATCCAAAAACAAGAAAAGCTGCAGAACGTCCTGGGGAACAAGGCTGACTCCTGGGTTTGTCCCATGCACTACAGCCTATCCCCCTCTCCCAAAGTGCCTGTGTTCAGAGGAGAGACACTAAGGGTAGGACAGAAATGGCCCAGTGAATTGTTATCACCTGCAAGGCCCTGTACACCACACCTGGCACATTAATTACCCCTGACTGGTGCAACCTCCCACAGAAACTTCCTGCCAACCTCCCACATGAACCAGAAACACAACATAGGGTCAAATTTATCAGACTTGAGCACATGTTAAGTTTTTGCACATTCAATTTCAGTGACATGATTTGTTGTTGGAGCAAATGAATTACCTCAGCCGAGCACTCTCTTAGTCTCTGCACTACCAAAACAGTGCACGGCATTATAAAGGTTTTCATAAATCAACCCAATTATGCACACATGTGAGTTTGTTTGTGTATGGGGGTGGGGTAAGTTTTTGGATGGAATTGTGCATGTGCTGTCTGCCCTCTGTGTGTGTGTGTGTGTGTGTGTGTGTGTGTTAGAGTGTATTCATATGATTATTATTAACGTTAATTATTAATGAGTACAGATCAGCGAGAGGAAAGAGGGCTTTCAAAATATCAAAGACATGGTATGGTCTCTGAATTCAATCAACAGGCAAGAGTGACAAGAGTTGGCACTGTGCCTGGGTTTTTTTTATTATTACTATTTTTTATATTTGCAAATGGTGCTTAGCTGCCTGTGAGATTCAACAGGCTTCCATCAAGAGTTCTTGCATTTGCGTGCTAATGTGACATCCGTAGGGAAACACAGCACACAAAATCAACTTGTTTATCTGCATTCCGGCTGGTAAAGTGTTTGGAACACTTGCGGTGAGAGGCTAAGAGATGGTTCAAACGCTCCATTCCTCCCGGAGAGAGGGCTGTTTACCCCATTTCCTTACATAACTTTTTTTTGTAATTTAACATAAAATCAAAACGTGATGCAGAATATCCTGCATTTGAGTGAACTGCTAAATAGAATACACTTAGTAATGTCTTATAAGTGATTATGATGGTAAACATAACATTTTACATTTTTCATCATCTTTTCTCTATGTGTCTACCAGTGTCATGTATAATTACAAATCTCATGTTGACTGTTCTTTCCAGCTGTGTATATACACAACATGGTCTCATACTTACACATGTTTACAAGTATGGACATTGTATAAATCACACAATATAATAAGTATAGTTCCTTTATTTCAATATGATTTTAGTTATAAGAAATGACATGTAAATGAATGATGTAATAATTATGAAAGTAAATAGCAATTGGTCACTGAGGGATCCTGCTGTGATCCTGCAGAGTGCCTTGGCCCTCCTCCATTTCAGATGATAGCAGCAGAAGTGTCATTGCTTGTAAAGCCTGACGCTTTCAGATGGCATGTCACTGTCAGTTGACAAGAGGTGCACTGTTTGTTGTGATCTGCTAATGACTGTGGATAAATGTGGCTCTGTTTGGTGTCGTGGAACATGAAAGCAAAAAAAAAAGTATATGTGTGTGTGTGTGTGTGTGTGTGTGTGTGTGTGTGTGTGTGTGTGTGTGTGTGTGTGTGTGTGTGTTGACCTACAACTGCATAGCTAATAAATTTCATCTTCCCACATTGTTGTTGACCATACATAGGCCTGATATTACATCTATAATAAGAAATCCAATGTAATTATTCAGTGTTACCTGTTGCTATGGTTACATCTGGAGCATTGTGTCATGCAGTTCATACGGATAGTTCAAGGTTTTCAGCGATAAAATGACTGCAAAACAGTAACAAATGTATGGATCTATTTTTTATGTAATCAATAATGATTGAAAAATACAAAATTAAAAACTGAAAGACAGCAGAAGAACACTCTGAGGTGAGGCCAAGAGGCATTTCCTCCACAAAGTAAATTAATTCTGGATTTTCTAAATAAAAATGTGCTTACATACACATCTATTTTCAAATCTCAATTAAAATGCATGTTAATGTAGATCCCTGCATCAGTTTATCATTGTTTCAATAAAGAATCAATGTAATAGTATAATATAAAATATCAATTCTCTGTTTTATTGAAAATGATGAGTGAACAACACTATATGCAGCTCAAAGCAGAACTGATGTAATTTATCATTGCAATCCGAGTGCATCCTTTTTAGCAGAGTTCAATTTGTGCTATTAAGAATAAACACTTATGTATAATTGTTTACATTAGCATTGACACTCTAGAGAGCATTAAATATTCATTGGAAAGCACCTTGGTAAAAACAGATGTTCATTCACAGCTGGAAGAATAAATACTTTTACTCTAAAGCTCCCACTCACCTGTAGGGCAGCGTGATAAAATCATAATGTTGCAGTGTCTTAAGATAACTTTTCCTTAATGTGAAATTCAATGGATAATTCAATAAAATGTTGATTGAGATCTTTGTGTGGACAAATAAACATGTAGACAAATAATGCACAAACAGTCAATCACATACGAGAATCTTCCACATCTGCCCAGTAATGTAGCATTCACTGAGAAAAATATGAAGTGTCCTGTTACACCTCTGGAGATTACTGTTCATGATAAATTATGATAGATTACGCCATTGTTATTGACATTGTTATTGACGAATGAAGAATTATTTCAATGGATTTTAAGATGTATGTTTACTGTAATTGTGAACAAATGGTTATTGTACAGGGATGCTGTATCAAATAATAGCCAAGTCAAGGACATTATGAAGCTAGCAGACTAGAAACAAAACAAGGGTCTGTACAGCAAACTGGCATTTAGCAAGACATGATGAACTAGCTAGCATGGAGATTGTACAGAAATGATAAAAGCCAATATTGGCAATATTAGCATAATACTGGGATTTTTCAAATTCTTTAAATATCGTACAGCACGTATCACCTGCTGTTGTGCAGTTGGTTTGAAGACAAGAAAGAAAACAAGAAACTGAAGGCCTGTTCTTTCACAAGTCAGGGTAAAAAATTCTAAAGTAAATGCAAGATGGCATCTACTACTATACCATGAAACCTAGACAAAGGTCCCTTTTTAGGATTGAGATGGTAGCATTTAGCACTACAAACTGTTTCCTAGACAAAAGTCCAACAAAAGGTTTACATGGTTCCACATAATATGAAACCATGACAAACATTCTTGAGTAAAGCTGATATGGTTACATGTATTTTCTTGCTGGATAGAGTTGTAAACAAACTTAAAAAAAGAAAAAGCTTTGTTTGGCCAATCATATGGTCCACTGCAGGTCACCAGCAGAACATAGGATTCATGTGTTTCTCAATAGCCAGACAGAAACATGGAAAAAAACCCTTTCTAAAGACATTAAATTCTGGCAAATGGGTGGGAAAGCATGTAATTGCATGAACACACTGTGAAACATGTGATATGCTGTTTGTCATATGGAGGTTGAAGCATAGCTTGCAGGAGCATAGCAGTAGCAACGCGACAGGTAATGTTAACTCGTCATCAACTGTGATTATTTTCAATGACTTCTGGATCTCGCTAAGTAGGCAAAGGTTAGTTTGTGAGATACTGCTGAGACCATATGTAGCATAACATACACAATTTCATAAACAAGCAAAATGTTTCTATAAAAGGAAAAGGGATGAAAATTGATTTCTTTTGTGATTAGCAAGCCTTACCCTGTCTCTAATTTATATCTGGAATTCCTCTTGGCATTACGTCACACATTTTTCATATAAAATCCAAAAAATAGTCAATTACATGAATTCGAACATACACTGATTATGCTCTGGTAATCTGGTATACGCTAGTAAAGGATTTTTATAAAAACTGAAGACAGGGAGAGTTTTAAAAATGCAATACATATACACTTATATATACACTGCATCCAACAAAAATGCAGCTTTTGTCAAATTCATGCAAAAAAATTGTAAATCTTATTTCAAAACAATTTGTTTTCCCAAAACATGTGCAAGACATCTTCTATTTAAAGTGTATTGTTTATCTCCAAGGATGTGCAATTACAGAATGGGGAGAATCAAACTGTAAAAAAACATCTACCTTTCCTATGAATTCAGGATTAGCTCGCTTCACATATAAGTGAGTCTGTACAATGGCATTAGAACTGAACTCTGAAGCTACTTCTTATCACATTTTCAAAATGACTTTTCAGGCTGTCTGGCTCAACAAATAGACATGACTCAGGAGCACAACTTACTGAATGTTACTGATGTCCCATGGAGAAAAGAAAAAGACACAAACTCAAATCCAGCATGTCGGGTCTTTTTAAAGAAACAATGAGTAATATCCAACAACAACAATAATAGTAGTACTTAACCTACTTAACAAGTGGGCACATGCTATCAGCATAACTACCTAAACAAATAATCAACACAAAAAAAAAATGGAAACAGGAAAAAGATTATGGTTATTCATTTTTTTGGTACAGGCATAAAAATACTGTTTTATTTAAGCACATGGAACATACCATTGACCAACAAAGACTGTCTCTCTGTTATTCTCTCTCCTTCTCTTTGTGTTACTAAAAGGGTACTGAAGGTCTCTCTCTCTCTCTCTCTCTCACACACACACACACACACACACTTCACACAAACTGTGGTTCAGCTGGCACTTTGCATAGCCATAGCAACAGGCTTCCAGGACTTTGAAGCTGGGTGATGCATCCAGTCTGTAGCAAAGGAGCTTGGCAATTAAACTGTAAAGTAAAGCTTTGCAGACATATTTGTTTTCTGTTAAAAAAAAAATCAACCTCCTATTCTTCCAATTTAGAATTTACAATCATTTTCACAAGCTGCAACCTCTGTCATAAATCTATGAGACCACAGGCAAGCATGCACTCTTCACTTGCAACATGTAACATCTGCTGCCAGTTTTATTCACATCATGCAAATCCCTTCCAACCACATTCGTTCCTCACTGGATGATACCTCTGCCAACTATACATTCAACCACATGGCTACCAGCTACAGTAAGCACTGGCATTATCAGCACATGCTTAAAATTAGACCTTGGGGTGCATCAAGTATCTCCATTATAATCTTATTTCTTTAACAATTTCTTCATGGAAAGGTCAGTGCCTGGACTAATTTCTGAAGCTAATGGTGTGAGAAAAAACACACAGGGCAAATAATCCTATGCGCTCAGATTTATCTTAACTTGTCAAGCAAATTAACACTGCATAAAAGAAAAACAGAATGTACATCTTGTGAAGGTGGTTTAACCTAATTGACCGATGGGCAAATTAAATTCATTTACAAGCAGAGCATGTATACATTTCCCCGACATTTATAAATGTTGTGCTCAGATAACAGTCTACTTGATTTAGATGTACTTTTAGGTTTCAGTCTATACATAGGTTGAATACACTTTCAACTGTCCCACATATACTATTCTCCTACATGTTAAACTTATTTATCATGAGTACCTTATTTCCCAAAGAGACAGCAATTAGAAGGGAATATTTATTGATTGTTCACAACACAAAAATAGATACAATTTCAGTTGCATCTTGATTCCAATGTCTTAAGCTATGTGGCACCTGTTGCAGACAGCACGATTGTTAGTGGACAGATTTACATTTGCGATGGAGTTTACTGAGCCGTCCATCTTTTGCAGAGGATCAGAAATAACCCCTGTGAAGAGCAGCAAATAAAAATGTCAACAGTGAAATTAAAAAGTTACATATGACCGGACGCGTCCCCGTAATCTGAGCTCCTCCGTACTGCCAAGTTCATTTTTGAAAAAGTCAACGGCTGCTTATGGTGTATAAGCGTGCTATTAAGTTGTCACAATATGGTGGTCGTAAAATATGATAACATTTTCTCAAACACCTTTGTATATTTCAGAAATTCACTGCACTTTTGGGTCATTTATTCCAAGATGAAATTTCCAACTGGACCATCCATCATTTTGATCTTGTAACGCGCATGGAAATAATTCACCTAAAAGACTAAATGAAATGTCAGCTTTGACATTTGCATTACCAAGTGACTGCCACTGAGGATACCATATACATAGTTTGGAGCTGTTTACCATTGACTGCATGGACAAAACTCCACTTACTTTGCTTTCTTATTCTGCTCTGATAGTTACCACTTCTTCACTAAATACAGTATTTTACAGCCAACATGTTGCTATGGTACAGAGGACAGGAGTTCAAGATCATCAGTCAAATCCAACTTTCTTTCCTTGAACAACTTTAAAAGTCGGTGTAGTCAACCTCAGGACAGTACCATGTTATATAAAGAATAATATGTGAAAATATGTAGGTTGCTCTTAAAACATGTTTTGCTAAGCAAGGCTAAACAATGAAAAATGCATTCTACCCCAAAAGATACATTTTCTGCCATTGTGAAATGTGTTTACTTGCACCTGAATGAATCCAGCAAGCACTCACCACAGACGGAACATAGTAATACTCTTTCCTTTGTGGCCAGAAAGGTTCCAGGCTTGATGAAGTGGATATGCCAGGCATCAACAGATCTGAAGACTGTTGGGAAATTTCTCTCCCTAAGCTTTGCTACAATGCCTTCTAAAGGAAGTTGGCACAGTTTGTAGCAAAGTCATATTTAGTCAATTTGTTTTTGGTAAAGTTCCATTTCTGTGCAATTATGAATTGTAAGAATAACCCATCTAGATCATCATACTTATGATGTTTCCCATGGAAGGTCTTGGTAGGCCTCAAATGCAACCTCTACATTTGAATGAATCTCTGTGTTGTTTTAGCTCCTCATCATCTACCTTTCTCTTTCTGGAAAAGTATTCATCTTGAAAAAATATATGAAGACAAAAATCATAACTTGACAATCATTTAAACACATTTTCACCAATGCATTATGCCAAAATACTTTGGCATCACTATTTAATCAAATTCAGTATAAATGAACAATGCAGGACTAGTTTAGCTGATGTTAATACAGTTACCTAAGATGCCTTCAACAAGGGTATTTTTATATAAATTGAGCAGATCAAAAGGCCAGAGGCTATATGAGCCATTGTAAGTTTGGCATGTGAGTTAGCTAACATAAGCTAGCTGACCACATACATTATTGACCTGCAAGCTAACACAGAAAAAAAAACATTGTCTGTAAAATGTCACATTTATTGATATAATATATACATATAGGATTCCATGTTTGAGTTTTGTTGACTTCAGTTTCACTTACCATTCCAGGCATGGTGATACCTGCGAGCACTCCTAAGTTTGTGCCTTAGTTTACCACCTGTTCCCTGACTATGTGTGGATATTTCAACCTTTAAACTAAGATTTAACATGTAAATTTACAGTATACACATTACTGATAAAATCCAGTTGTCATTGTCAGACGAGGTGTTATCATATTGGAGTAATTTGAGTATATACAATCTCTTTCACTCTGTAAACATCATACAGATATTATATTCTATGCAACCTGGCAACCCAGATTGGAAAGAATATAAACTTTTTATCGTATAAATATCTCTCTTATTGTCACTATCTACTGCTGGCAGGTACGGATGGTAATATTGTTTGGTGTTGATCCAGTGAAAAAAAAAAATGCAGTTTGAAATGCTCAGAGGTTCCTGCACAAAGTTTCCCAAGATTGTCCAAACTAGTGTACACTGACATTTACATTAGAAAATAAAGATGCAGGAACATGCTATTAAAAAGTAATAAGACTGCATCTATTGAATCTACTGAAACTATAGTACAATTTAAATTCAAAGCCCTTCCAGTAGAGAACAGTTAAAGTGTGTTGTATACAGTTGCTCTGTTTTATTAGTTATGACTTCCTCTGCTGAAGAATACATCTGGTCATTACTGACTTAATGCATTGATTTATTAATGCTTCATGAACACTGGCTGTAGCACGGACATTATGATGGGGCAGAGCTGTATGGAGCTGCTTATTCAAGGGGAATAATATTATTCTTCTGGGATGCTGTTCGGCTGGCTGAATCTGAGCCTTTGAACTAAAAGTCTGAGCTGAACTTAGGTTGAGAGAAGGGTAACCCCCCCCCCCCCGACCCCCCACACTCCACCCCATTCCACTCCACCTTCCCTCCCCAGCTACATCCCTCTTACCTCTCTGTGCGCCATGTCAGTACAGGAGATAGAGAAAGGGGTGTCTGCAATCTAATTAGGACTCAGTCTTATCAGAGCTAGAGAGAGTTTCCTCTGTCTTTGCACCTGAGGGCAAGAATATTCAATTAAACATAATGGCAGAATACCCAGAAAATAGCAAGAGAGAGGTTTCTTCCCTTTTTCTTGAGCTCAGTGCTCTCTCTCTCTCTCTCTCTCTCTCTCTCTGTCATTGGGAGCTCATCCAGATATACCATTGCAGTTTCTTTTTAATGGTTCACTTGCACAATGCAATTAAAGCAGAAAAGCAGAGAGAGTTAGCCTTCCCCAACCTTTCACTACAGACCAGAGTCTGTTTATCATAGTGGCAGACAGTTGGCAGATATTTTAAAAAAACGACCGGACACTGTGCTGCAGGAGGAGGCTGATGGATTTTAAGAATATGGAGAAATCCAGTCCTGAATCATCCACCCAGAGCAATTCAATGTCTAGGGCAGTGCCTGTTTGGCACTCTTCAAACCCCCAAGCCCCCCTCCCCCAACACACACACACACACACACACACACACACACACACACACCCCTCTCTCACTGAGAAACCACAGTGCCCAGCAGAACATCAATATCCCCTTTAATTAAATGAAGAGATGTGTGGAGGCAGACTCTTCGTTGTGCAAGCTGCTCATTGACTGCACCACAAAGATTACAGAACAGTAGTGAAGAGGGCTCAAAGGCCTGGATAGCTGCACTTGGAGAGCTAACAAAATGGAGGTGCCAGAATCTGGGGGTGCTGTAATGAGAATCCAGGAGTACTGCAGAGTGAATATGGAGGTGGTAGTACCCGGGTGTACAGCAGTGTAGAACATGAGGACACTGTAGTATGATCTTGAGGGTACTGTTGTTCAACTTAACTTACATGAATATGAAACACAGGAAGAAGCATATTTTAGCATCTTTATTTATGAACCCTTATCCTTTGATCTCATTTTTTTGAAGTGTCTACCAAGAGTAACTTTTAAAAAAAATGTTTCTCTTTCTTCATAGTTGTTCATTGCAAACCCCAACCAAAAAGGAATATTTAGGTTGCTCTTTGTGACTGAGTTTGCTTTGAAAGCAAATGTGTAATTGATTTTTATTGTACATTTTGCTGTCAAGGCAAAAAAAAACAAACATTTGCATACCTTAAAAGAGGCGGTTCCTGCCATACCAATACTGTATATTCAATCAATTTTTCCACATTGATATTTACAAATTATGATTACTCATTGAGACTGCTAAATGGTTAGCCCTGTTAACTCTCCTACTGTGTCAACTGGCCTAGCTGTCTAGTATTGAAATCCTGTTGGTAGAGACCTTTAACTCTCCCACCCCAAATGGATGCAAAATTGGCAGTATGTTGCATGAGGAAGAGAGAGATTTCAGTGGGCAGAAGAATTCTGTCTCATCACGCACTACCAATCCTCACTGGGCAACAGGGCACCCACAGTGTTCCAGTGAAAGCTATATTTGAACTGGCCTCCTCTGACTCAGTGTCTGTGAGCTGGTGAGCTGATGGACTGAGCTGAGTGGTGAACTGCACTGACTGCCGCTTCACTTGACATGTTTCAGGAGAGAGCTCATGCTTCCCTGCGCTCTCCTAAATTGACAGAGGAGATTGCAATGATGAGCATGACCACACACAAATTGAGAATTTTAAATTTGCAGAATATACAGTTAAAATGAAAAGCAAAGTCTTTATGTAATCATGTATTAAGATACATGTTAAATAGTGCAGAGGTTTTTTCAATTTTTTTTTTTTTTTTATTTCAAATCATACTGCTTCTGTAACTATGGAGATGGAATCGTATGAAGTCAGTCATCATGTTAATTGTTGGGAAAATAATTTCAGTGACAGGTTTATATGGGCAAAAAAATCTTGACCACATTAATGCATTGTTTTGTAATTTATTTTTTTCCTGAAACTCATATATTTAAATAGCCATGGCATGCCTCATTAATATATCTCTGTACATGTGTGGACTCAGGAAAATGATTTTTGCTTGGCTACTTTTCTACATGCCAAAAGCACTGAGACATAGATGCACTGAGTTTCAGTCTTGCTGAGTGGAGGATGTGTTTGTGTGAACAGGACGCTCCGCCCCTGACCAGCGCCCATCCCTATAAAAAAGCCTGTGTCAGCACTCTAACTCCAAAAATAGGCCAAATGGATCCCCTTCCACAGTTTCTGCACCTGGCAAAGAGGGTGAGACCATACCCTCCTCACACACATACTCTACATTCCCACTGTTATTTATTTATCTTTTTTCTCAGCCTCTGCCTCTCTTCCCCTTTCTCAACTTGTCCAGCCTTCCTCCTCTCCCTCCCTTGTTCTCTTCCTCTGGGCTACACCGAAGAGAGTGAGTGAGGAGGATGCAGTGATCAATGAGCTTGCTTCTTGCAGTGACCTTCAGTAGGCCCTGGCTCATCTATCTTCCTCATTACCCTCGAGCAGAAAGACGATTGGCTTCCTGCATCTGTCAGTCGAGATTCACCGGCCTATCCGACAAAGCTTTGTTTCAAAGAGCTGATCAGCAGATCAAGACAGCCGCCCAAATTGAATCCTACATTCTACAGCTGTGTAAGCAGGAACAGAAACAACTCCAATACATCAACAGGAAACCACATTCCTAGAAAAGTAAATAGTATTTGAATTTGGTTGTGAGTGATCATGGATTTTGTGAAACGTCTTGTGTGCAGTATAATCATTTTTATTTAAATACTGAAAGTTTATGGGAAGTGTTATAATTAAAAAAATTGAGAATACATTGTGCACACTGAATAGTATGTGATACAGTACATAAACAGAAAAATCTGGCTTGATTGACTGAGATTGATTTTCAAAGATGTGATTTTGTGTGCACTCTTCAAGTATTTACATGTCATATCATTTCACATTTTACAGGTGATCAACCAGGTTATTATGTACATGATCCCAGCCACAAACAGCCATATTTAAATGATGAAATTGCATGTTTGGATATCCTAGCCAGTTCAGATGTTAAGGCATATTGTATTGTCTCTGAAATGAGTAGTATCTCTCAAGCAACACTCACCCTCTCTCCCAATGCATATGAGTCCTGTTACTATAAATCGCTTAAAAGCATATTTATCTTCTTGGTAAATTCCCTTATGTAATATGAATCATACAGGTAATTTATTTTAAATATATCATATTAAAATGCTACATATAAAATAAATCAGTTCTAGTTGCGCTTAAGAGTAAAACTGCAGTGTCATGTCAATAGTCTTGCAGAGGTTAAGCTCCCTGCCCGGTAAGCCACTCCAATGAACAGACACTGAAAAAATAAGTTACTAAAGGAAGCTGCGATGAGATTTATAAATCAGGTCTAAGAGGAACCTGGCCTGACACACATGTTTCATAAGATGAAGAACTGCAAGAGGATTGAAAAAAATTCACAGCACTGCAATATTTTAGATTCCAAGATTGCTATTTTGAGATCTCATAACTTGTGCAGGATGAAAGAACAGGCAAAGACTGTCAGGGTGTTTTTCCAGGTGTTTTTTTTTTTTTTTTGATGTTGGAAAATTCACAAGTGAGCTGCAGGATCTTTAGTACCATCTCGCAAACCTTTGTGAATTTGATTGCTCTCTCTCACAGTGGTATATGATTGGAATGATAGGTGGATGTTGTTCTCAATCACTCTTTCTCTCACTCACTTCCTCTATCCCATCCCGCTCTACTTTTCTCTCACACTCCCCCTTAGTCCCATTTTCCTTTTTCATCCATGCCAAGGTATGCCACCCAGAGGGATCTGAACAACCCCCACACTCTCCTGCCTCACTCACAGCTTATCTCTCCACCTCTAACAAACACCCTTCATCTTGCTCACTCTTCTCTTTTCTCCTACCTTGACAAATAATTAAAAGTACTCAAGGTGGAGGGTGGAAATATCATCAGCAAACAGTGTAGCTCAACTGTCATAGAAGTCATTGCAAAAGGAACTCTCTCTCTCTCTCTCTCTCTCTCTCTCTCTCTCTCTCTCTCTCTCTCTCTCTCTCTCTCTTTGTCTCTATCTAGGAAGCATCTTAGGTAAAGTGTTTAATACATAGGCAGCCTGTGGATGGTTTTAAAGGATGGTTGTATTCTTTCTTTAAGCATCATTATGTGAAGATGAATGCTGTACGCATGATTAAAAGGAAGTACATGTGAATAATGGTGATGGGAAAGTGGGATTTCATGAAGAGCTTGCACTGATCTATGTACACCATCAATGAGTGATTTATAGTGTTTCCCCAAGGAAGGTGCTAATGCGTTCAATGTTGTCACATTGCTTTGTGGTACAAGCTAAGTGTTTACTCACCTTGCTGTCTGCAAGTGAACAAATAGCTGCCTGTTAATGTTCCTCGTGGCATCCTACTAGTGCAATAAAAAGAGAACATTAAAAATAAGAACATTTTCTGCACAAGTTTGTGGAGACCAAAAATATAAAATAAACGATGTCCTAATTGTATTTGTAAGCCATTGCCATCATTGCACCCTTCCCAATCAATTTGGCACGACACAGACAATTGTATGCTTCTCTCCCAAACACTTATTGCTGTCCATTACAGCACATTTTTACACTACAGCCGACCAGTTTGATTGCATTGGCGGTGTACACTTCACAATATGTCCACTAGTGCAGACAGAATATAATTGGCCAGAGAGAGTCCCTTGTGTATCATGAAATACTTCTATCCCTCTTACAATATATCTTCATCCCTTGGCAATACTATGGTTAAACTCTAGTTCTAGTCACATTTGACACTGACATCTGGAAGTGATAGCACACCATGGAGCCCATCGATAGACTAGACCACTTAAAAGAAGTCTCTGTCGTTCAAACAAATTCTTCATTATCGTATAATAAGTGAAATAAGCTTGTTAAAGCGGCAGAGGGTTTCTTTAACAGGATTAGTACCCAGCATGCTTTGAGAAGGCTTTAATAAATTGAACTTAATATAAGTCTCACAGATGGGTTGCATTTGGGAGTGGTTTATTGACCACTATATATTGGAGTGCCCAATAAAATTTCCATTGCACCAATCACAATGAATTGGTGCATCTCTGGGGGCCTGGCAAGATTCTCAATTTGCACCTCTAATTATAATTCCATTTAATTGGGAAATGACATCCCTTCTATCCCACTAAAATCTTATGACCAGTATTGGTAAAATGACAACCACAAAGCACAGAGATTGGCTGTGTAAAGTGCCATTGTAAAGCACTGCAAGATCCATGTAATACCTTTACCTTTTCATGTAGGAATAAAGACCTATCATTACTATAGAGATCCAGAGCTGGAAATGTGTCCTTTGACACCAGAAGTTCAGAATTGCTGATGGCAAATTGCGCAGAAGCCAAAAGTACAACCAAAGGTGACTTTATCTGGTGGAGATTTCAAACTGACAAATCTGCACATAATGCTGGAAAAAAACACCTGCTACATACATATAGGGCCTCTGGGATTGCACACCCATAAATTAAATTTGAAAAATGATTTTAAGCATTTGGTCTGAATGTGTGGGCCACAGAATCTCTGTCACATACCACCTGTCTCCTTGGAGATTTATTTAACCTCAAAATTTCATCCCACCACAGGAAAAGCCTGTTGTTCACCCCATTTATCACATATAAAAAGTAGCAAATTACCAAATTACAAAAGCAAGACCTCCTTGTTTTGCACACTGATACAACACAATGTCAGAATTCCCAACTCATACAAATCATTCATTCAGAGAAAAAACATGCTTATGCAGTTATCCATAAATTAAATCCATGAAGTCAAATCCAGCATGCTACAATCAAATCTAAGATTACAACAACTATCACACAAAGCTATACCATGGAAGTATGCAAATAATTTTGCTTGGAAAAGTCTTATATTAAAGCCCACATAACATATATATATTATAGGTTTTTTTTCTGATCCTTTTAATTTATCATTTAACCTTTGTCTCCAGTCTCAGAAATTAGTAAAATAAAATGTAATTCTACAATCATTTCTTTGAACATAAAGCAAAATTGTATTATTATTATTATTATTATTATGATTATTATGATCATTATTATTATTGCTTTTTCTTCCCATGCTATTCTAAAACAATGCCCAATTACAGTGAAATATGTTCCTTGTAATCATGCCTGGACTTTGTGCCCTTTGGGGAGTACTGTAAATCACAGGCATTGCCAATGCCACAACACTTAATGATATGAAAAACTGATTTCTGGAGGTGCATTATTAAGACAAATACCCTCCTATTGTTTAAGGCTATAAGGCTCGCATTATGCAATGCCGTTTACAAATGAGTCAACGTTTAACAAATTATCTTTTGACCTCCCTCCACCAACAATAAACGTAAGGCTAATCATTTTAGATTTATGTGTTGCTATAAGCACAACCCAGCTTGCCTCTGCTGTAATGAGGCTGTCCACATCTTTAAACCAAACCCAGTTGACAAGCAGGGAGAAATTCTTTCCTGGTCCTAGATAACATGTATAATGTAATTGCTTTATATTTCTGAGCAGAACAGTAATTCAGAATATTTCGGTAAGGATGGTCATTTATTAAGGCCTTGGAGCATGCTCTGGCTTTTTCTCCAGTATCGATATATGCCCCACTACATTTTAAGCATTTGGCACTTTTTTCATGTTTAAGCATTCAGAATGCTTGCTCATTCTTTGTTGCTCAAAGGCCAAGCACACAGTATCCTCTCTATATCAGTTCCCCTCTCCTTCAGTGGTATGCAGTTCCTCTGGACTGACATCTTTCAATCACTGAATACCGAAAGACCTAAATAATTCCCTATAAATGGGGAAGGGTTTTTCAAGTGTGTCCACTTCAAGTGTGGGGGGGGGGTTATATGTCTTTGTGCATGAGTGTGTGTGTGTGTGTGTGTGTGTGTGTGTGTGTGTGTGTGTGTGTGTGTGTGTGTGTGTGTGTGTGTGTGTGTGTGTGTGTGTGTGTGTGTGTGTGTGTGTGTGGATGCATGTGTGTGTTTATTTGTGAGCTGGTGTCTGGCCGATCTGTGGTAGCTCAGAGGAAATGGAATTTGTTCCCTTCTTCATGGCAGAATCACAGTGCTCAATGAACGCCCCCTCCACCACCACCTTCCTCCCTTCACTTATAGCAATGTGAGGAGACACTTTCATTATTCACCACAATTATGGGGGCACTAAGGAAGCCCTGCTCTCAAATAGGGGGCAATTTGTTTCCTGTCCTGGACGGTGAGAGCCCATTCAACCCAAATCCATCTTCATTTTGACCTTGGAGATAGCAAATTCAGCACACAGGTCTCATCCCCTCGACTCAAAGTGACTCACAAACTCCGTCAGAGAGCCTAGGAGTTTCCCTGGAGCTAGGTGGAATTGTGCATACAGCCCTACGGACATGGTTGGTGTCTCAGGTGGTCACATGGTAACATTGAGATGGACAGCTCACAGAGCAAAAAGATTACGCCTTTAATCATGAGACATGTTAACTGCAGATCACTTCAGGTCCCTGCTTTTGCTCAATGGCCCAGGGTAATATATGGGGTGGAGGAAATATTGGACAAACTATACATGAAAAATAACACATAACTACTATGAAGCAGGGTCACTCTTCACACTCAGAATGGCTTCCGTACACCTTTTAACACTGTCATACAAGTTCTGTACTATGTGTTGTTGGATAATGGACTGTTCTTTAAGAAGGAATGTCTCCAGTTCTTTGAGATATTGAGGTGGAAATCTACTTTGCACTCTGTGTTCTATAACTTCCCATAAAGGTGTAATGACATTTAGATCCAGTGATTGTAGAGACCTTGGAGGGTTTTTACTTCATCTTGGTGTTCATGAAACTACTCCTGAATTTGTTTTGTGGTGTGTGCATGGGTGTGCTATCATTTTAGAATATGGGGACTTTATGAGGGAACAGTGTATGCACCATTGTGTATGTACCATACGATGCACCTAGTCTTATAAATCAACTTGAGCCATTGTACAACCATGCAAAGTAATCATCGGACCAATGTCACCCCACTGCACATATTCATACGGTGTGAAGGCAAAGGGTGTTATTATCAGTTATTTGGCATTAATATTGCAACACTCTTTTGTTACTTTGTCCACCTCCTGTACCATTAACCAGAGAAATGTGCGAATCCAAGGAGCTTCTTAAGAGTGATTATTGCATTTAGTGACGCTAAGCTGCTCTTTCTCATTTAAATTATATTTCACAAAAAAGGATCAGGATTTTAAAAATAATTCAAAACATGTTGTGAGCTGGGAAGAAATCAATACTTTCCAGAAAAGTGGATAAAATCCCAGAATCCAAGCCAGAAAATGAAGATGGATGGAAATCCTGGTCAGCAACCCTTTTTGAACCTCCTTGGCAGGGTTAATTCTAAGTCTGTTCCTCACACATGGTGTTGGGGGTGTGGTGGCTGGGGGGAGCTCGGTCCTCGCCCGCGAGCTGGACTGCGATGCAGATGCATGTTACTGCACATATCGTAAAAGTGACCAGCCTGCCAATGGAGCTTGGCTATGGTTTGAGGAATGGGAATGACAGATCAGATCAAGACCTGGCTGTAACTCTGCACAAAGAATAATGCACACTTCATAGTGCTTGGTCCTGCTTGCTGGAAATCAGTCCCTGTAGCACTGCAATCCTGGAGAATGAGTTTTGTGTATTGGGGAGGGAGAGAAAGAAGCAGAGAGATAGAAAAAGATAATGGGGTAGAGAGATGGTAGATTCTTATGCAATGACAACAAGAATAAGCCATTTTGAGTACTTTCAATCATTTGTTAAAACAGAATAAAATGGTGGACCGAGGCAAAGAAAGGGTGTTTGTGAAAGATGTAGAAATAAGCTATAGGTAAGAGAGGGTGAATGTGGGGATCACGTAAATTTCTCTGTGATCTGGACGCCTATAAACAAAAGAGGGTGCTGTTGTACTACATACACTTAACATGCATCATCATGCACTTCCAGACAACACCACCCTGGATAGAAGGTTTTTCATGTCATTTCACATGCTTGACCCTGAATGTCCCCAAAATGTTATGTGTGCTGGCCATAGAACTCAACACACACTTAGAATGCTATGAGTTCCAAGCTAACTGTAGCAGTTTGTTTTCTCTCCTTGAGCCTGTGTAGGTTAACTCTGTGCTGTCTGTGCATGACTTGGCCTTTAAGGCCCAAACTAAATACAATGCAGGTTTAATAACAGACATACCTTAAATTTCATTTTCATGGACTCACGATGGGTTAAGTCAGACAAAAAATGCTGATGTTCTATGAAAAAAGTGAATCTACAGCTCTGACCCACATTTCCTATGCTATACTTTACCTTTGCCTACTGATTGTTTTTATCTGAAATATCTTCAGGTAAACACTGTGTATTGGCAGGGATGATTTTAATTATTCAAAATACCTCTCCATTGCCAAAATTCATGAAAAACCTAAATCAGCACCTTATTATGGCAAGACTACATTAAGATGACAAAATTATACCAAAATAAGACTTGGATACCTTCTACTACAGTTTCATATTTCCATTGAAATGAACTCTGGGGTAGACCTGCATGCAGGAGAGGCCAATTCAAATCAATTATTATTTGAAGACATTGATAGAAACCGGCATTGAATACTAAAACGTTATGCGAACAATATTTTTTTTCTGTTCATGCATTACAAAACTGGCTGACAGTATGCCTAACTACAGATCACACAATTTCTGAGAGCTTACATTTTAAATGTATTTACATGAGGGATTTAAATATTCATTACTATTTAATAGATGCATGTCTGTTTCCTTCTTAATGATACATTATTAAAAAGGGATAGACTGACAGATGTAAAGGCATTAGCCAAGTCCCTAGGTGGGCAGTCAGGGTTTGATAAGGAAACACAAGCTTCTCCTGGCCCACCTTATCTGTTAAAACAACAAAAAGACCTGTCATTCCAGGTGACTGCATTCATTTCATGCTCAACTTCCTCTGCTTTTAAAGTTAAATGCACTCTCTCTTTGAAAAGAAAAAAAAAGAAAAATACTGGTGGGGGCTTTCTTGAGAGACAATCTTCCACAGAGTGCAGTTCTCACTCCTGACCAATAAAAACAATTATAATTGTTGACATGGCATGAAAAAGTAAAGTTTAGAATTTTAAATAATCTGTTCACATCTTCACATCAAATCATTTTGCTGGCCTATGTAGATCCATCAGACCAGCTCAACCTGCTGTGTTTGTGTAATTTAGGGTATACAGAGATTTCACCATTGAAATCACACACACACGCACGCACAAGCAATGTGTATCACTCACACCCTTGAACAGTGGGTGTTGTATTACATAAATAATTGTATCAATCTGTTTCTCAACCTAATACACATGCAGTACACTATAATAAACTAAATGCCAAGCAACAAATATACAAAACAAAATCAATCAATCAATCAATCAATCAATCAATCAATCAATCAGTAAAGATGAAGATAAGATGTGTGTGCATGCATGTTTGTATGCTTGTGTATTTGTTTTGGTTTGCATGCTTCTTTCTTTTAGGAGCTTTGCAGTGCCGTCATTCTTAGCGTTTCCCCATTACCTTTATTAGTCACCATAGGGATGGTTTGATATGTTTGTTTTCCTTTCTGTGGTCTACCTGATGGCACAATGTGTTCTTTTTCGAGTCCAGTAAACAGACTTCAAACAAAGGTAACTGATTTGTGTCCCATGGGTTGACCAATTTCATTAAGGAGATAAATTTATATTGTTTTTTTTTTCACCTGCATTATCTTTGCCCCTGTACCCACATGTTGCTTAGTTTTCTAGCCAAAAAAGATAAAAATAAAATTAGGAGGATCAAAAACACATACTGACACAGAAGCACCGGCACATATACCAGACATATTTATCAATGTGTTTTTATAAAATAATTACAATACACATAAGTCCTGTTTAATTGACATTTGACTTACCATGTACATAAGCATAGCCATACGAATATTGAGGGCAAATAAAGCAACACAAGGAAAGTTGTATTCTCCTGCCAAATTATGTTTCTCTGTTCATACATATTGTGGAATCAAATTCAGGCAAAAGAATTTATTATTTGGGGAATTCTGGTGTTCACATGAATCAGATAATTCAGTGGTACTGTGAAGAAGCAGCAGAATGTTATATACTATCAGGGACTGAAAGGGAATTGCTTTTTTGTGCAGTGCCATAGTCAGCACGAGGTCTAGTACAAACCAAATAACAGCCAAGTGCAGAAGATTGTGACATGCCCTTGGGAAGTCCAGTTAAGATTTTCATGTTTAAAAGGAGTCAGTAGCAACTTGTACATAAAATGTACAAGAGGTATTTTCAAAGTTTTAAAGTGTCCACCAAAAAATAAATATGTATATAGGGGTTGCACAATATGGGGACAATTGTGATGGTGATATTCCATGCAGTAAATTAAAGATTAATATATTTAATCAGTTTCAGGTATATTTAAGTGTATTTAAAACCTGAAATAATGACATTTCCAATATGCATGTTTCCTGTCCCTCTTGGGTAAAGAAACATCACTCCCAACTTCTCAATGACCAGTAAATCTTTACTGCATATTACTTCTGATTGAGTGTGGTCATCACATGCAATACCAAAACACTGCCACACAGCCATGGTGCTTCTTCGTTTAGGAACCTGATTACCTTCCACAGCTGTGGCGGCTGTTTCACCATGACCCTAAGGCCGACTCATTTTGATGACAAGCCAACTAGTGCACTAAGAGGTTCTTTGCCGCAAACTGGATTCACTGCTCCTTGCTCGTCTTGTCATCGGTGTGCAGTGCACACAATTGCGAGAGCCAGTTGTGCACATGACTATTCTCTGCTCTCTACATTGCCATAAAGTTGTCAGCTTATTAAGTTAAAAATCATTAAATCATTGCAATGCATTGCATTTTAAAAATATTCCTTTAATAATTTCCTTATAACTTTTCACAGAAAGTTTCAGTGTAGCACTATGTGATGTTTTTTTTTATTATTATTATTTTCTAAGGGAATGCAAGATCTGCAGCACCTTTGTTGAATGTAATATCTCCGAGTCTCAGCTGTGATTGATGGCCCAGTGGGGGGACTCACTTCATCACCTGGTATTTTTCCCCTTAACGCCAGACACAAACAGCGGAAGGGGAATTTGTGCCATTGTAGTCAGCCTTGCTATCAAAGAAGTGTAAATGATGGCTCTGCTCCGCTTGGAAATTGCCTGCGACTGAGCATTCTGTGTTCCGTGTGGCCCGCCAGGCTCTATGGGAGAGGTGCGGCTTTGAAGCGGATGTCAGCGTCTGTGCTTAATGCCCAGGTAGCCATGGTGGCGGCGGAGGCAGAGGGACAGAGAGGGGGAGCCGTTAATCTCATCTGCTCTGACGTCTTATCTCTGGGACATTTCCTCGGGAATTATGACACACGCACCGGCTTTCCTTTGACTCTTTGGGGGGATGAAAAAAGTAGCTTTAAAGTAAATGCCTTATTGATTTCAATGACCAAAACATCCTCTGTGACCGACAGTGTTTTTTTTTTTTCCAGACCCAAGCTGTTGTTTCACCTGGACTAACTTTAGAACACATGGTGTGTTTTGAACATTGGGGACAAACAGATGTCCATTTGAAGACACCCCCCTGGGGAGGTCATTTAAATTGTCAGCAAAGTTAAATCGGAAAATGATGATTAGTTTGTACTGGGCACTCCTATCTTCATTACCCTTTATTTTACATTTTGTGTTGGGATTTTTTTAGACCAACCATCCAATAAATGATTTCAAAAATACTTCCTTGTAGCAGCATTAGCCCTGAGGGAAAATACAATAATACATTTGTGGAAAGAATGAGCAGAAAATGAACTCATAAACTCATATTCATATTTTTGCATCTATACTTCTAAACAGCTTTTATTGTTATTACCAAAAGTATCAGTAATCTGCAAAATGAGTGTTTTATTTATAGTTGTACTGATAGAGAAGTTATGCCTATCATCAGATTAGTTATGATTTGAAATGATGTGTCTATTTGTTCTATGCGGTCATTATGTTTGGACTTCCAATAAAGTTGGCAACTAATTGGTGCGCCTGGTGTTGACAAAAGGACATTTGAGCTGCTTGCCAGATAGTCAGTGAACATAGAGCAGCACACAAGCAAAGCCCCTTCCTGATAAGAGAAAGAAACGATACATGACAACATAATTAAATCATTAATATGCAAATTAGCGTGATATGTCATCTAGAAATTTTTTGAGCAGTCAGTAGTTACTTTTATTGGAACAGAGCTGGCAGCTGTGCAAGTAACACCTTCAATCTGTTTACATTGCATTTTGACAACATGTTCAGTAAACTTGGATTCCAGTACAAACCACGTGATGGGTCAGAGTCTGCAGATATAGAAATGTGTTTTTTCATTGTCAAATATATAAACATCTTGTGTGTTCCTGCCCTATTAATACATTTGTAATTTATTAATTTAAGCAACATAATCAACACAAAGGAAATGTGTCTTTTGATATTACACGCACACATAACAAAAGGTGGAACAGCAAAAAATAACTAAATTGATAAATAAACAATTTAGCTCTCATGGTACAATTTCCAATGATGGCTTTCACCTTGAAAAATGAATAAGTCATAAAGGTATTCTCTGGAAGTAATGTTGTGCTTTGCAAATGTATACAGTAACAAAACTTTAACTCAATAAAACATGAGCAATGAAAAGTAAGTGAGCATACCCTGCACTGGAGGTATGGTCCTATGCCTGCTGTTCAGAAGAAGAGAGGTTAAGGAGTAGCCATCTTTTTTTGTGTACACTAAGGAGATGGAGGGAGGGAGTACCAGAATAAAGCCTGCTGATTAAAACACACTCAGGAAACTGTTTAAGAGATTTAGGAGCCATTTCCAAGCAATGCACTGCATGACGGACCCTTTTCAAAGGCTCTCCACATGCCCTCACTCACCTTAATTAGTCTTCGCTGCACATTAAGTCCTCCATCCAATCACCAGGCTCCTCCTCCTCCTCCTCCTCCTCCTATGTGCTCCTGGGTTCGGGCAGCAGGAGCCTGGCCAGATGGATTAGAGGACCCATTCAACATGGCCATGTGACGGCTCCAACCTTTTCGCTGATTAATACTGTTATTCTTGCAACAAGTCAAGGGCCATTTGGCCAGAGCTAACCCCAACTTCAGGAGAGTGTGTGGTTGGGTTAGGCAGGTGAGCAGATGTGTGGCGTTAATGAAACAGGAGACCACCAATGATACAAATCAAAAGAGCTAGATGTGTATTTGGGAGGGAGTTTGAGCCTCCTAGAGCCAAGAAAGCAGTTTTAATTTAAACCAGGGAGGGAGGCACTCCTACCCATGGCTTGCAGTACAAAAGGTTAGCCTTTCTGCTCTGGTCAAATACTGCCATTTGAAAGCTTTACTGTTGCATCAGCAAAAACTAACTCAAGTTGACAATGGCATATATATGTGGAGATTTCAAGCTAAACAAGCAAGCAAGCAAGCAAGAAACATCACTAATGAAGCAGACTCATAGACTCTACAGGTGTCATATATCAAAATGAGTGTTATGAATATGCTAAGCAGCACACAAAAACACAAAGCATTTGCAACAGGGGGAACAAAGTAATGGCTGTAATTCATAAGTCTGCATTTTGACAACATGAAGCAAGCGATAAATGAGCCCCTTAACCTGTTATTGCAATGAGGGCCCCTGTCATGGGTCGGACATAGGGTCATAAATGGCCTTCAAATTCATAAAATGTACTCAAAAGAAATTCCCCATAAAATGCAAGGCCCATTTACTGTTTATGTTTTGGATTCGCTGGGGTAGTCAATACAGACCTCTGAAAAAAGCAAAACAACCTGCAGCACTTACACCTGACAGTCTTACACCTGCCTCTTGTAGGAAACTGTGAATAGAAGCTCAAGCAGCCTCTCCTGTTCATTTAACAGTATAGGCAATATGTTATTAGTATGGCATCTGCTGTTGGGAAAGAAGCAATGGGTTTGTCACCAGGTGAGTTGGAGGAGTCTTATGTCTGGCCACTTCCTGTCTATGGAAAATGGTTGCTTGATAGGGTTTGAAGAGAACTGTGGGACTGTTACAAGATATGTTACTGACAGTTACAGAGTGTAACTGACCAAGAAGGATTGCCAAGTACATGTTGTTACACTCTTTAAGTACAAGTGAACATAAAATGCAACTATCACAGAACAACCATAGAGGTGAAAGCAAATTCAACAAAGGAGAATGGAGCTGGATTAAACAGAGGCTGGAGAGCTTTAAGGAGTATCAGTGAGGCACAGGTGTGGGCAGTCAGCATTCAGCACAGGTGTTGTCCAGCCACACAGGGCAGATACCTCTGCCCAGGTGCTTAGACACAGACACAAAGGGCTACCACACTGGGTAGCAGAAGCATAACAGCAGCATCGCAGCCACATTGTAGCTAAATTGCTAACTGCTTCCAGAGACAGTCCTAAAGAATTCATGAATGAGAAGACTGGAGCTGTTCCTCTTTTGATTTGCCTCCATTTGCTCCTGCGGCAGTCTGGCAAAGTGTACCGGGTGTCCCCAAGGTTTGTGTGGCCAGATTGATATTGTGCATACTGGAGCCAGCTGTGTCTCTTTATACACACAGGATAAGCCACAATCAAGGACCTACCTGGGGATAAACCAAATAAATACATGTGTTGGACACTGGTCTCTTCAAATTAGGAAAATGCCGTTTTGTTATAACCTCATTATGCATTGAATACCTCACATTAGTGTATTTTGGCAGAGGTGAATGATCAGTAATAAGCTTATTTCAAAGTGTCTGATGAATGACTTAAATGAATATTCATTGATTGTGAGGATAAGGACAGAATTCATGTTTAATTGTTGTGTTAAATTATTGTCATTATTATCAGATGAGATTTTATTTAGTGTTTTAAGCCAAGACTTTTTAAAAGTATGATGACTGTCATACCTTTAGGACATACAGCATCTATATCAATATACATCCTTATGAATTTTAATACAACTTGCTAAGCACCTGTCACAGCCCGTAATACACAAGACAAAATTGAATTTCGATGGATGCTAATTCCCTCACCTGTCTGAGAACATATCATTCCACATGAGAAGTTTCAGCATCATATGAGTTTCATTTCATTTTTTGGCATTGAAAGACAATGGAGGAATATCATTTTGCGCTGTCTAAAATTCAAGAATGTATTTTTTTAAATAGACATGTTTAAAAAAATATGTGGTTCAGTGGAGCCACAGAGCCTTAGAAATCTCTTTTAGCTGAGCTTAGACTGCAGACTTAATGCTTGAGTCCAATTACTTTCATTTGATCTGGAAAACTGGCATTTTTAGGGGTTACATGCAGAATACGTAGTTGTGAAAAATATTCCCAGGTGGGCCCATCTCGGATAATTTGATGTTGGGTCATTTGAAAGCCTTTTCCTTTGCATGGAACCTTGTTCACCTATGAATTGCAGATAGCAGATAAAAAAAAATACATATATATATATGTATGTATGAATATATATATATATATATATATATATATATATATATATATATATATATATATATATATATATATATATATATATATATATATAATCATGACTATTAAAAGATACAGATACAGACCTGAATAGAGCTAGAGTAGCTGAAGATGAAATTACAGGAGCTGAGAGGGAGGACCAAATTTCTGGCACTGAGATGAGACAGTTGAAAAGAACCGTACAGTTACATGAGTTTAAGAAATCTGTGTTTACTGAGGCAGGTTGACTCTTGTAAGGTCCAGCATTTAGTCCTTTATAAAAGCAACAGTTGATGAACTTTGTGCTTCATCACAGTCCATTCAGGAGATATATAGAAATGTCTGTGCGTGCAGTATCGCTATATCCCACACCCATCTTGTAAGCACCTCGATGCTCTAGGAATATGTAAAACCACATTCACTTTTTATTGTCCCTCCTACGCGATCAATAGCATGAAAGAAAGAATATACGCTCCTGTCCTGAGATACATTGCAGATTCATGTATGCATGGAAACCTGCGACGTTTCCATTATGATTATTCTGTAGCTCCTGCTTGACTCCTCTGATGTTTTCTATTGCTCTGGCTTTGGAAGTATGACATCCACCTGGAAAGAAGAACAACAAAATGCAATTTTCCTTTTATTCTCCTTTATTGTTCTTTGCCATTTAGAAATAATGTGAGAGAATATACCTAAATGGAAAAAAAAAACAACATGCGGCAGATAGGATGTGGGAGGATTTCCTTTTAAGAGTTAAAACCCTTTTCCAAAGGCTCAGTGATGAGTTTATGTCAGGTTGCCTTAATATGATACGCTTCACAGTCAGCAGGACTGATTTGCAGAATAAATCAACTAACAGGAAGGAGACCGAACAGAAATTACCACAAATCACAAACATAATTGCTGCAGACCACTGTGTTCCTGTGTGCTATTAGTCACATGACATTTGGTACATTAGTGCAACCTTCTATGCATCACCAGTTTTTCTTAAGCTCTCCTTCTGAACCACACTGGGTAACAACAATGCATGCTGGTTTCAGCAGCTTGGAAATAATAAACTAAAATATCACATAAAACACATACACACAACAGAAAAGACATTATAGACATTTGCGAGGATTTCAGGAAATGCTTCCACTTGAACGTTTTTGCATTGTTTTATTGTGTTTTTTTGAAGAATAAACGTTTAATCTCTGTTTCACTAAACTGGTTAAACATATATGCATTTGAAATGAACCATAAACAAAGGGCATGAGTAGACATTTTTGAAAGGGAAAGGGTAGAAGTGGAATTGGAATTTTAACTAAAACTTATTGATAAGCTTACAAATGGCAAGCGGAAACTGTTCAGTATCCCTTCATGCTTTGTTTATAACAACATCATAAGCATGTCGTGAGGAATCATTAATGTTTCAGAATGTATCCTTACGTATCCTTACTTTGAGTATGTATCATATCAAGTGTCATAACAAGTGTAACAGAAAGTACCTAAATAGGCTAAGGTAGTTACCCCCACTACTACACTGATGCTAGAGAGCTCCTTGGTTTGTGGGTCTGGAGACATGCAGACAGGCTTTTCTGAATTGGCTGAGATTATTGTAATCATTGTCTAACAGTTTTACCAATCTCTCTAATGTCACATCAGTGTGATACAAAAAAACAAGAAAAAATGGTACGGTAAACATGCGCAGATTCATACAGCACATGTGACCTGTTGTTTTCTTTACATTCAACATCCAAGACCTGTATAATCAGTGAAGAATGTATAAATAACATGTGAGAACACAGATTAACCAAGCAAAAATGCATCTGCATGTTTTAAACATCAAAGAATGGATTCCTCTTCATAGCACTTCTCCCGTCATGCATACAGACGTATGTTCTGACATAGAGTTTCCAAAATATGAAAGACCTTTTTAAACTGATCAGGCCTTGTGGCAGCGAACTGAGAGGCTAACCAATCAAGAATGTGTGGTAATATGACATATATGTTGTAAGTGTAAGGAATGCCATGTTTGCATTAGAATGTGCATGAAAAGGTTTATTTCAGCAGTGAAGGAGAAAATAGTGCAGGCTTACTATCCAACACAATGAAATGTTACCATAGAAGTCAAACTATTGTTGTAATGTTACGCTCATATATGTTGCACATGCACAAAACCTCTGCATGATTTATGCTGGGCATTTTGGACATGTGTGAAGCCCAAAAAAAAAAAAAAAAAAAGTTGTAGAGGGGTGGTCTTCTATTCATAGTCAGAAGCACAGTAAAAGCAAGCTTCTAAATTACAACTCAGCAAATAAGACTTATTTTTTTATTATTATTATTGTAACTAACTTTTCTTCTTTTCCAAATTCATGCTGTAAGCATCTTTGTTTTTTCATCTTTGTGATTTTTTTCATTGATCTATAGTTATTGATGCATTTTTGTACATCACAATGAAATCTTAATCCTGAAGCATCAAATGAAACATCCTATGTAATTCTGAACAACTGCGAGAGGTGGTTTGACACAAAAAATAAAATAATGAAGTAGGTATACTTAAAGAAACAAAACAAAGTCAAACAGTAATCTAGCATTCCAAACGTATTATCGTTCAAATATTACAGGCAAGAGGATTTTACTCCTCTTTCAAAGGAAGCGCTTATGCTTTCTTTTTGAATTCAAAGCAAACAGACAGATTATTTAATATGAACAAATTGTGTTACTGTAGAGTGGTATGGTTCAATTTACATATCTGAAATGTCTTTGATGCTGGATTCAGTTATGCACATAATATATAGGATTAGGATCACAGATAGAACAGTGCAAAAGCACTCATCCTAAGAATGGGATTTTCTTGCGGTAATCTTGTGGCAAACTGACACAAGGTTCTTCTTTTTCAAAATACTTTGACATAGTGTTGGGATGAGTTGAAAACCCAGAAACCAGGATGTAAATAATAAAGTGTTAAAAATATGCTGAATTTAGTGTGAAAGGCAGAGAGAGAGCAAACATGTAGTTTTCAAAATACACCAGAGAGAGGAAAAAGGGAAACGAGTGTATTCACACAGCTCACCCAACTGAATGGATATGCAGTTTGCCGGGGTACAATAACTGTAAGCCAATTGAGCTAAAAACTTTAGTTATGATAGCCCTGTTAAAATTATGAGAACATGGGAAAATAGCATGCAGGTGTCCAATATTCAATGATACATTTCAGTTTCCTGACTGGCAGAGGTGGGTGATAGATGATGTGGTTAACGCAACGGTGCACCCTCTCCCAAATCATCTGAATGATACAAAGTAGCATAAGAGGTCCGGTGCAGTGTTTTGATCCGTACTGTGCTCACTGTAGTCTCCATTCCTTACACAGAATAACGTGAATGTTGAGTTATGGGGTAAACATACTTCCAACAGAGGATTATGGTGGTAAAATGACTCTACACCCTGAGTGTAAGAGTAAAAAGAGTATTACCGGAGAGTACTGGGAATACTGGGAATGTTTATAATGTCTGGGAACGGACATTATCAACAGCTGTTGTGTTTATTACTATAAACAACAAGCTATATTCAAGACACTCCCCACACCATGCATTTGACAGCCCCAGTGCTGAAGCATGAACATGTCCAGCTGGGCTTAAGGTAATTTTAGAGTCCCTAAATCCCAGTGTTCCTTCTTAATGGTTTATTCATATATTCAATCCCATAACAGTCAGAGCAAGGTTTCACCTATACTGCTGTTACTAATTTTGGAACTCCTGACATATGCTTAACCCCCTACCAAGTAGTTGTGGTGCAGTAGACATAGTAGATCTGTTGAATGACATGGATCCCCAGTGAAGTTATCAATAGGTCCTGCTATACAAGAATAGACTGCAGATGTAGCCACACATACTGCAGATCTAGTAGAGAGGTTTAGTCATGAGGAGTGAGCACACGTCAAGAGGTTAGTCGTAACAATATTAGTCAATTTGCTCTAAAGGTGAATGAAAACGTAGCTGATCTTATACATGATCCTTTCAGTGGATGACACACCCATTCACCAGCTAGACTGGCACATCATCCTGTTTTAATACAATTTATCAATCAGCTCTTACACAGTCAGGTGATACAAGAAAATAGCAGCCCCTCCTCCTCTCTTGTACTACTGGTACAGAAGAAGGATGGAAGTGTTAGAATGTGTGTGGATTATCACCAACTGAACTCAATCATGACCCAAACAGATGCATAATAATACATGTAAATGGAGGAATCCCGAGGTGCACAGTGGTTTTCTATCCTTTACTTAGCTAGTTGCTATAACCAGGTGGCTGATGCAGAACAAGACTATGCAATGACCAATTTTTTGCAACATGTTTGGCCTTCATGGGTTTAACAGGATGCCCTTTCCCTGATGGAGAGGAGGTTTATGACTAATGCTGTCAGTCTATGTCAATAAACTTCCTGATGTCATCTTTTTCTCCCCACCATTCAGCAGCATATACAAATATTGGAGTCTGTGTCATTTTTCCTTTAGCAGCAAAGTCTAACAGTCAATGTAGAAGGCCATGAGTGGCAGTTGTAACTAACAAGGTCTGCCTGTAAAGGTTAACAGCTTTTTTTGTTTGTCATTTAGACATTGCAGATACTGGTGGCTTAATGTGTGCATGAGTACAGTATTTGTTTTTAGCTTAAAGTTTAATTAAGTGTAAAACTACTTCAAGTAAGACTTGAAGTGGTTTTACACTTTGTTTTTTCCACACTAGTTACCTGTAGTTGTGCCTGGTCACCCATGAGGTTGGTTTTGAATTAAGTGCATTAGTATTCCCATTACTGTGAATATGAAGAATAAAAGGTATCTGGACTCCCAGTGCACCATCTTGAACACTGACAAGTAATCACTGCATAACATTTTTGCTCAGATTTACAGTTTCAACATAATGTTCTTAAAAAGAGCTTAATTTCTGTTGGCCTTGAGTCATTGATGTGCTGGATTCACCCATATTTTAGAACGGCCCTTTGCTTGGGTGGCTGAATTCACCATGCTTTTGATCGCTCATAGAGGGTATCAAACTTACAAGAACACATATTAGGTATGCTTTAAATACACAGCCTCACACATACATTTTAACCAACTGAAAGAAAATAAGATGAGCCCATATATTTACGAGTGGTATCATGTATTTCTGAAAGACCAAGAAAAGCCTGTCATGTTAATGAAACAATAAAGCACCATGACATAATCATAATTTTACCCATTTTATTCACAATGGGCTGAATACTGACAGAGATTTTACTTAAGCACCTTTGCAGTTTGGTTGAATCCAGATTTTTGTGTACTACAGGTACTTCTTAGAGCTGATTTAGGTGATGTGAATAGATACATAACAGCTAAAATATGTCATTGAGAAACTAAGCTATGGTGAATTTGGAATCACTCATTTAACACCTGTTTTTTTATTTATTTAATTACTTTTTGTAGTTTTGTTTATTTCAAAGCACACATAACATTGGGGTATTTTTGTGATGACCTTTTTTTATAACATCTCTGACAATTATTTCTTCACATAATTCCCAAAAATGAAAACAGTATTTTTCTTCCCAGGTGTGGGCTTTGAGTCTTTGTTATTGCACAGAAGAATCCAGGAGTTCAGTAAAAAAAAGCATCCCACCGATAAACTGGAAAAAATATCTCAACACTGATGAGTGCCAAGTTAAAAATGTCCCCTGACATTCGATGAAAATAGCCTGTACCCAGGACAGACAGAACTACCATCACCTTTTGGAGGACAGGTACAGGTTTTCCATGACGTGTGCAATGAACTCTTTTTTTTTTTAAATGGACCTTGACAAAGGATTTATACTTCAGACCAGCTTGCTGCCACAGTATGAGAGAATAGGACACACTGTATCCAATTAAAAAAGTTATTGTTGCTTTCTTTTCAAAACATAATTTGCCTAGCAAATACAACCAACCCTTAGTGTCACACTTTTAAATATGTTTAAATAATTTTAGGAGACTTAATTAGTGGAGAACAGGTCAATAAAATTATGGTATCGATCAAATGTAGGATTTGATTCATCATCCATGTACTTGTATTACCAATTATGAACAGGGCTTACAGCCAATAGTAGAAAAATGCAGTTGTATACTTTCCCTTGAACATTAATATGTGCACAAAATAGGCAATGGTAGAGTGCACATACCATTATTCCCCCCCGGACACAAAAAATATATACTATATGAAAAGTTGCAGTACAATAGATATACTAGACATCCACTGTCTCCTCACGATCTTAGATGTTATGAGGAGTAAATAAAAGTAAGTGCCACCTCAGGATATGATAACTGGGAAAAGAAATAGGATGTGATCATTTTTAAAAACTTCACCTAAAAAGTATAATTTGTGGAACAAAAGCAGAGAAGGATCTGAATGTATGTTGTAGTGATAGACTCTCTGAAGCCAGATTTTTGCACAGATTAACTCTGATCAGGTTCCATTTCAAAATCAGTGGGTGACCTTGTTTTTATGACTGTTAATAATGAAACCATAGTGCAGGTGGATACATAAAAATACTTAGGGTTTTACTCTGATTGCACACATTGAAAGAGTTTGCTTATGAGTCCAACAATGTCTTTCTTCACTGACTCGGATTGCATGCTGTCAACAAGGAAATCTTATTCCATCTCTTCTGCACCACAATCAAATCTATTGTGCACCTTAGCTTAGCAGTATTGTACTGATATTATTGTAAGTACTGTCTGAAATGGAAAATTTTCCACTGTATTACAATTGGTGAAAATGTGTTGGCTTGACATTATTCTACTCCAGCCAGTATATAGTTGAAGAGAAAGAAAGAAACAGTCACAAGCATAATCTCACACCCCACACAATAAAATCAAGTTAAGTAAGAACTAAACCCAAAGATCTGAACACTTCATAAACCTGCTCTTTTGGGCCACAAAAACATCAAGACATTGAGACAAAAAGTGTATAAATCATTGTGCTATTGATATTGTAATATATGAAAATTTCTGTAAAGATAATTACTTGCTGAGAACATAAATACAAATAAAGTATAACCTCAGAGATTCAAAATAAAAGTGGTATGAAAACACTGATGATCTGAACAGGAGAAAAACAAGGAAGCAGCATTCCAATTATGCCATATTAATTTCACTGATATGCAAATGTGAGCAATAATTGTAATGCTATCACACATTCAATTGATAAAAATGTGAAATTCATTACAAATGGGTAAGGGGACATGTCTTAACACTACAATATTTAGAATTATATGTGGGAAAATTAAATCATCTCCAGAAGGCACTTATAGTTACCGAATAATCTGATTAGCCAATTAGGTGGCGAAACAGCAAGCTGAAAGTAAAGTAAATGAAACTAACTGGTAATTAAAAAAAAACTTGCAAACATATAACTTTTCTTTCCTATTACTGATTCAAAATGTAAGAATTGAATCACAGTGGATAACACTTTCAATTGATAAAATTAAATTCTAAATAAGACCTTAAATCCTTATAACTTACATGTTGAGGGATACAAGTAACCAACAGTAGCCTATCTACTTTTTTAGGCTGCAATAAAACCCATTCATTAAAAGTGTTGTACTGCATCAGAAGCTGCCTGTTCATTAGTTGAATGCTAGGTCACTTTACATGACCCTCACTAGCTTCTTCTATTGCCGCCTTGTCCTTGCATCCTTCTGTCTATTACTGTTCTTTGTTGAATAACATTCAGTTTCTCAGAAATATGTCATTTTATTTCTTTTTTCCTTTTCATCTCTTAATATGGAATGTGTTTGCAATGTGTAGCAATAGAAGGACAAGACCACTGCATATTTAACCTTTCAAAAAAAAAAAAAGTTTCACAATCCCTGTATTTAACCACGCTCAGCTCATATTGCACAAAAAAAAATCTACTGACACCATCTGAAATGAAAGGAGTTGTCGAAGCTGTGTCATCATTTTATGGCTATTTTACATCTTAAGCCATGTACGTATCATTTCAGTGCAGTAACAATTTGTGTTTCCTGCAGATAAAATGTAGTGCGTTTTTTTTCTCCGCCCCATGAAAAATAAATCAGATACACATCAGGTTTTCAGGCCTGTAAAATGATAGGGAGCTGTCAAAATAGGTTTGTGAGAAAGCAGTGAATTATCACATTAGTGCCATTAATACTGTGCTACAGCTGGTACCGGATGAGCTTCAGTCGGTCTCCTGGCACATGGAGAAGGGAGAGGGATGCTGGCGACAGAGTTATTATCTTTTGTGATGTAGCAGAGAGATGATAACAGTGGGATGGGGATATTAATGTGTCCTCAACAACCTTCAGGTATGTCATTAATAAATCATTCAAATGCTTATCAAGCCAAATCTCCACCAGCCTTGTTTAGAGAGAGAAAGCAATTAAGATTGAAGAACTGGTCGATACAAAAGGTCACTTTGTTCCACTTATTTTTCTTTAACCCTTTCCCAAAAAAAAACATACCCATGCCAGACAGCTGTGTCTATCTGTGTCTGTTGTGGTTTTTTTCTCCTCAGGTTAAAACTGAGGAATAGATAAACTTGTAACCTTAAAAACAGATAAGCTCTCTTGTTAAAGGTTGCACATAAAACCACCTTTAGAACTTGATGTAGTATTTCTGGAGGTCATGTGAAAATATATATTTTCAATTGACTTGACAGGATAACAATTACTTCTAATGAATAAAATTACAATGAAAGAATCAATAAAAGAAACACTCACATCATTTGCCAGTTGAAAATTCAGATCTCTTGTTCAGCACCTCTTTCATACTCATTGTGCTCAGGCAGGTCATGCAGTTAAAGTATTACAAGAAGAACCAACCTCTCTATGTCTTCACTAATCATTGCATCCCCCAACTTAGCCTCAAATAATCATTGTAACCTCCATTGAATTGCTATTATTAAGCAATTGCTGTGTTATCTATTGTGTGTTATCTCACTGACTATTTTGTTATTTGCTGTGAAATTCTAGATTATTACCACAGGAGTGAAGCTCCATCAGAATGGCGAGGAAGCTAAAACCTCTTCTCTAGATGACAAAAAATTTTATTTTTAACATATTTTTATACACTGATTTTAATTTTGCTACTATGGTGAGGTAAAGGTATTCAAGACTGTTTTTCTGCCAAAAAAAATAATAAAAGAAATTATGAGCTCATTGCTGCCAAATCAGGAGAGCACTAATGCGCTCATCCAATTGCATGCATCCTAAACCAAAAGATTAGTGCATTAGTATAATGCATGCATCCTAAACCAGAGGACAAGTGCATTAAAACAATGCATTCATCCTAAACCAGAGGAGTAGTGCATTAATACAATGCATGCATCTTAAACCAGAGGACCAGTGCATTAATTCAATTAATGTACCCTAAATCAGAGGACTAGTGCATTAATGCAATGCATATATCCTCAACCAGAGGACTAGTGCATTAATGCAATGCATGTATCCTAAACCAGAGGACTAGTGCATTAATGCAATGCATGTATCCTAAACTAGAGGACTTGTGCATTGATAAATTGAATGCATCCTAAACCAGAGGACTAGTGCATTAATATAATGAATGCATCCTAAACTAGAGGACTTGTGCATTGATAAATTGAATGCATCCTAAACCAGAGGACTAGTGCATTAATATAATGAATGCATCCTAAACTAGAGGACTTGTGCATTGATAAATTGAATGCATCCTAAACCAGAGGACTAGTGCATTAATATAATGAATGCATCCTAAACTAGAGGACTTGTGCATTGATAAATTGAATGCATCATAAACCAGAGGACTAGTACATGAATACAATGCATGCCTTTAGATGATGCTTCTCTGTAGTCAACCAGCAAGTCAACTAATCTTCCACAGCTGAAGCACACAAGGAAGGAGCACCTCACCAAGAAGAGAAGTCACATGAGGAGATGCTACCAGAGTCAAAGTATCAATAATAAAATGTAACCAAGCATCATAGGCATTTAGCATTTATGCACAGTGACTTTCAAAAGTGTGTGCAATAAGCTAAACCAACAAGCCAAGACAAAAGTAAGTTTTCAGTGCAACAACAGACTGCAGTATTCACTCCAACATACAAAATGTCATTGCATGTATTAGGTGCCACTAACAAAACAAAACAAACAAACAAACAAAAAAAGTGGTTGCATTTGTTCTTCAGTTCTTCAATCTTAATTGCAAGAGGTAGATGCGAATATGTTCAGGGCTCAGGGTTAGGGACCAGATGCAATTTAAATAGATGTGTCCTCAGCTTGTGGCAAAAGCAGGGGAATCTGAAACCATGTTGGTTTATTATATCAAGAATCAATGTTTTAGCATGGTACTTTCTGATGATATAGCTGTTGTTATAGTTGAGCTGGAGCCAGTCTAATCAGCATCAATTAAGAGCTAACATTATCCCACTTTTATATATATTGACAATCTGGTAGACTAAAAGGGCATCAATTCTAGTCTTAATTAGTGTGTCAGAATGGTGGCGGTGGTGGTTATAAACTGAGCTGTGAAACACAGACTAAGGCCTCTCTGAGGGAAGGGAAGTCTTTGCTCTGGGTGATTAGCTGTAATCTCTTCAGTGCAGTAAGTGTTTGATAATGGTAAGTCCGGACTTTGTTGTCTGGGCTTGGTGGTGACAGAGTCATCAGGTTTCTGTCTGTCAGGCCCAACAGTGAAGTAGTTCATTTTGAGGGCATGGATCTCATAGCATCACCATTTTTTCCAGTACAGATGTTGACACTATACAGGCAACCAGGGAGTTGACTGCCTGACATGGACTGCCACTACACAATACTCCCTGTGATCTCTGTGTCATAAACTGATCATTTCATACAGAAACACAACTAGATATTTATGACTTTAAAAATGTGGTGTCATCAAGCCTCAAAGTGTTTCCAGAGAACGACTGTACCTCATCTCATAGCCAGGGCTCAAAATAACATGTTCCATCCGGGAAATTAGTTCTGAATGTAAAGGCACACAGAATGCATGAGTGGTTATTACAGATCCATTGTTAACAATGTAGTCCCAAACATCCAAAATCACATTAGGGAGTAAAGGGTTAACTTTTGTACTTAGGGATAAATCATGCATTTATTTATGAATGCTTTGGTTTCCGTTTGTTCTGCATGAGTAGTGAGGTAAATACAGTGCCCTCCATAATTTTCAGACAAAAACATATTTTTGCTCTTGATTTGCCTCCACACTGTCAATTTGTAATCAATGTCATTTCAAAATGGCAAGACGTACATGTATGAAAATGCCCTGTAATGAAAGCTGAAAATCTGCACTTTAACTACACGTGAATAGTTTGACTACAAATCTAAAATTATGGAGTAGAAAGCCAAATGTCATAATATTATTATAAAATTACAAAACTATGGAAGAAATACAATCAGAGAACTTTAATATCATTCTGTTATCATGAAAAGAAGGTTCTCTCCCTTTTTTACCACTGTAATACAACTAACTATTCCCTAATTTATTTTATTGCACTGTGGTGGTTTCTACATTATACTACATCTCTTATTGTCTAATTATTCTCCTGAATGCAGATTATTCTAATCATATCTGTTGTCTCCTGAATCTCTGTAAAGCCCTCCCTCCACACACTGATACAGCTCCAATAATCAGCAAGCGGTGTGTGTTTGCCTAGTCTTTTGAACTTGATAAAGAAAACCTCATAGGAATTCCGTAAGTTCTTCTTGACCCTTTCTCTCCCCTTTGATGTCTCGCTGATCAAAATGAATAAAGATCTGCTTTTGAAAACTCCTGTCAGGCTAACAGTGATCATGCTTTAATTCTTCAAAAGCAAAATGATACTGAATAATTCCCTTCACCCCCAAAAAAAAAAAAAAAAAGACTATACTAGATCAGCATCAAACAATGTGTTGTCGATCACGTTACTGATCAAAAAAACTGAACTGTATTAAAGAACTTATTCAGAAGAAAGACCTGCCCATGCACTGAACTGTATCCATCATGGGCTCAACATTCCTAACATAATTGTAATACATATATTTAAATTAGCATAGCAGACCTCATATCTGCAGGGGTAACTCACATTTGCAAACAGTTACATTATTGTGCAGTATTACTGTTGGCTGGAAGCAAAGTGATAAAAAGTCATTGTGTTTCTGTTTCCTCTAGGAATTAGCTTCTCCTCCTTGTCCTCTGCTTCCTGCGGGGAGGGCAGGGGATGGAAAGACTATGGAAAGGGGGTCTGACATCTACCCCAAAGTTGTTAGACCCCCAACACTAACTGGCAGGTTGAGGTCAATTTTGTGTGTAAATAAGGTCATGTTCTGAACCGAATGTCGTGTTCTCACATCATATTAGGCTATCATGAGACATTTTCCCATGTGGAGTTTGAATTATTTGGTTGTACAAAGTTGAAAGTCCATTTTCAATTTTCCAGCTGGTTTGGTGAATGAATTCTTTGGAAACTTTTTGATTTCTTGGCCTCAAGTGATGGCAGAAAGCCCAGGGTTTATAGCTACTACACAGAATTTAGATGATTTTTTTTTCTTTTTAGGTATTCCTTTAAAGAGGTAATAATATATGTATACCAATGCTGTCAATGTCCAGTAGACAGCACAACAGCTCAAATGTACACAGCTATTTGAGTCGTGATAATTTTTCTTCTGATACAGTGTCCAGAAACTGCCAGTATCACAGATAAAAGATAAACCAAAATCCTTTTCTGCTTTTTTTGTTTCTTGTCCCTCTCTCTTCTGTGTATTGATAATAAATCAGACCTCAATCTGCCCTTTGACTGGAGAATTTCCGTTTTCATAACTCTAAACCCTCCCAGGTGGATGAAGATAGCCGCTGCAGTCCATTCCTTTGAGTCATGACATTTGAGTAACACCTTTATTTGCGCCGTTTGCCTGAACATTGACTGTTCCCTTGGCAACAGTAGACTCTAAGAACAGTAATAAAAAGTGATTGTGAGTGGTTGTTTCTTTTTTATTCTTTCTCCTCCTCTGTAGATCTCACCCATGGTCAGATGTGAAAGGATGTTTTTTTTTTTAATTATTACCTTTTCCTAGCTGATTTTGACATCAAATAGAAATGTTAAAGCACTTTTCACTTCATTTACTTATATATGAGAAGAATGTTCCAAGTCGAATGTTCCAAGAGGGATTTTCCAAGTGGGAGTTGGCTAGCCCACTTCGCCCACACAGATAAAGGTAACTGCAAAGAACAGTAAATTGTTCACTGCACAGACCACAAAGGACAACTTTCAATTGTCAGGTCTCAGCCCCTTTCTTGTACTGAATGGCAAAAGATGTGACAGAGGGACAATCATGCCTAGACGCAGAATTAAAGAGTTAAACTACAGCAACCTACTGGTGTTGGCATTCTGTGCTTTAAAAGGTGTGTGCTGGTGTGATTATATGTGCAAAAGCTTGTGTTGGAATGTGTTGGTGAATGTATGAGGGAATATGTGAGTATGTGTATGTGTGAGAACGTGAGTGGCCGTGTGTGAGAGTGTGGATAGGTTGGAGATAAGACTATAAAAGAGATATGACTTTGAGTTATGGGGTATTATGTTTAGATTGATGGTAAAACATAATCAAATAAGTCTTCAGAAAGTGTGGAAAATTTGATCTTACTGTAAGTAACTAGCATGTAATTACAATGATAATAAAGCACTGTGAATGCTCCTTGAAGATAGTTACATTTATTACTACAAAGAAAGATCCCACTATTTTATATATTTGAACATGCATTTGCATGGCACATGTGTATTCATTGCTCCACATATGTAAAACCAACTCTCTGCTGGGCTTCAGAGAATGGGTAGATACATTAGGATCCAGTTGGGCTCACAGTCAGTCCATATCTACTTAAATTCCCACATGCAAACCGCTTGTCCATTTCACAAACATTCATGCTTTTTCATTTTGCCCATGACTGACTTTTTGTGCCTTTGGCTAAAAACAAATGAATGGCTAATGTATTACGCCAGCTCCCAGATTAGCGTTTATTGTACACTTTACACAGGTTACTAAATCACTGCCTTTGTCCAAAGGCAAATGCTCTGATTTGATAATTCATCACTAAAAGAAAAGGTCATCCCTGTTTTGCTTCCTCCTTCTGATACTTTTGTGATACAACTGTTTTGTGTGGAAGGATGGGGGTCACTGTCAGGCGTGTGAAACAAACGTTATCCATTAGAAATCTCTGTGCGTTCTCTCTGCATCGCTGTCAAGCACAAAGCAGGTAAGACATGCCCAAACACATTAATATAGCCTAGCAACCACTCTTGCACACAGAGCAGAATGGTTTTTCTGTGATTCTAGGACTTTGAGGAGAAAAGCACTTGGGTGTCATAGATGGTCACTTGGGTGTACCAGATGGTCACTTCCATACAACTGATCTCAATAGTTTCATCTCTCCACTGAAATGGCTCATTTTTTAGGGAGGCATGACCAAGGGCACACAATTTTTCATGACCATTCAACTAACACAACTCCAGGGACTCCAGTTATCAAACAAACTGTTCTAGATTGAGTAAGTAGGAAGGAACATATAAATTCCCCATGAGTTTAACTGCATGCCACTTTAACTAATGCTTTAGAATAGTTGAATAGAATAGTAGAATAGCCTATCTACACACCTTTGGTGTTTGACCAATAATAATAATAATAATAATAATAATAATAATAATAATAATAATAATAATAATAACAATAACAATAACAATAACAATAACAATAACAATAACAATAACAATTATTATTATTATTATTATTATTATTATTATTTGCTTATAGCTTTGCCAGGGGGGAGCTCAGATGAAGGGTAAATAAACTTATTTTAAGCCATCTCAATTAAACCATGATGAAAATATATGCTTCTATATATGATTGTCAGTCTTGATCCTTGCAGGTGTTTCTGGTAGAGCCGGACCTGAAATGGTTTCAAAACTGTCTGTTAACCAGGCTGTGCGTTTTGAGATGTCAGACCCTGAGCTGAGCAGATGACGTGTCTGTGCTCAGGAACCAAAGGTTCCTTAAGGTGGATAATCCACCCCACATTGACACTCCCTTTGTTCTGGATTTGGGGGATTTTTGGGCAGCATGAATCTGTCCTCCTGTCATTGCAGAATTATCCGTGAAAAATTGAAATCTTTTCGCATTACTTTAATTTAGCTTGATCGAAAGCCTTTGATGTGGCATAAGAAAAATTACGAGCGGGCCGAAGCAGAACAGATGGCAAGGGATGATCAGACCACCTCAAAAGAGAGACAATTGCAAACATTCATTGGGTTTGAAAGAAAACACGATAAGTGCTCTGAATGTGTGGTTTAACACTGAACACACTGTAATTCCAAATCCATACCATTTTCTCTTTTCATCTTCACATATCTCCATGCCTAGGAAGTGTAAACAGTTGTCAATCTTTGCATGCTCCTCCATGCTCCTGTGAATTACTGCACTATAGCTGGTTGAGACCAAAACATGCTAAAACAGAAGAATGTTGAGTATTCCTTCCCCCATCTTAGCTGGCTGATGCTGAATTAACAAAACAGCCAGCCTGATAACATAAGCCGTCACTGTAACCTTCTCTCACTCAAGCATCAATCATTACTGCATCTCAATCCATCACAATTTGGTATCAATTGATGTTGAAATAGAATTCCTCATTCCCTTGTTTTGGGGTAACAAATTATTAATCGATATTAACAGGGAAATGGAGACGTCCTTCTGGCTACATTCACATAAATTAACATGTGTGTAGAAGCACTTTTTATTATTTTATTATAGAGAATTTATGTATTCATCCAAACGATCTACCTTCCACACTAGCTTCTGTGGGGCGGCTTTCTTTTCAGCAGTAGGAGAGAAACTGTGTGTGACTGAGCCTCAGAGGTGTGTGCACAATGACATGAATCAGGGGAGAACTGAACATCAGACGAATCATTTGTCAGTGTGTAAGCAATACAGGAGGTTTCCTACGCCCATCTTGAGGCTGACTGTTTTTTCTTTCCTTTCCCCGGCAAGGCAACAAACTAGCAGCAGCAGCAGTGACAGCAGCAGCAGACTAGGAGGAGATCTTGATAAATATGCTTATTGTCCCATTTGCAAATTAAATGATGCCTGACTGCCTGCACCACCCCCCATCCTCCACCCCCCGCCCCACACCAGAAACAGTAGAGACATCACATCCATTCAGAGCCAGAAAGCTAATTCCATTACCTCACTGTTGCCACCAGCATAAATCCAAACTAGTCTCCTGTGCATCCACCCAGAATAATGGCCATGGAAGGAGGATACGTTCAATATATCGCCTCCATGGCACATATCCTATTCCTCTACGGAGTACCTGTTCCTGCATGTTTTTTTTTAAGATTTGTTTTTTTTTTTTTAGTTTAACAGAAAGGGGTGTGATTGATTGGTTAAGTAAATAATCCTGCAAAACATCACAACAATTTCTGAGTAACTGAAGAAAACATTACCAAAATAATAAGATGTTTGAGCGTTCAGAAAAAGTACTTATTGTGTGTGCGGTGTTGTGACCACAGACCAGGATCAGATCCTGACCCTGCTTGCTAGTTCTGTCCATGGCTATTTGACTGACCCCATTGTTGCACAAGGAGGTAAGCGAGCGGAAGAAGCCAGAAGTCAGTCACTAACCTGGTCACTCAGGGACCTGTGATCTGACTGTTCTTGTGCATAAACACAGTTGTCCTCCAGTTTAGTGATTACATACCTAAGATAGCAGATGAAAAGACCTGGCTTAATCTGTTTTGGTAAGCTGACATACCCACATGCTCTAGCAGAATTGACAGGTTATTGTAATAATGAGACAAAATTAATGCACATAAATAAATCACAATCGGATGTCAAATTCAGCTTCAGGTAAAGTTGACTGATAGAAAAGGAAAGGTAAAATGCTACAAATCAAACCTCAAATTACCTATCTTCCCTAAACCCAACCTTAAAAAATCAACCTTGTAAAAACCAAATTATGAACGCCATGTGATTGTATTCTCAGATATTCTGTCCATATGGCTTGACTTTACAGTGAGGGTCGGTGAGTGAGTGTGGATTGAAATCAATGCAGAGAAAGACAAGCAGGCACACCCTTTTGGATATTAAAAATGGGGGGGGGTTAGGAAGGGACTGTGAATGCTGGACTATTATTTTCCGGCCTCTGTGACAGAACAATAACATAGATCATCCTTCAGCGGCCATGATAAATATTAATTGCCAGTCAAGGGCACGCAAATGTCTGGGATTTGCACAGGCTCTCTTATTAAATGAAACAGCCAGTCGCTGATGGTTAAGTGCAATTTATGAGGCCCCCTCTCCCGAAGCCGCGTTCCTTCCTAAACGTGCCCTTTTTGCTGAGAGACGCACGCTGAAGGAGAGGTGAAGCTCGTACAACGTGGAAATGTCTAGAATTCCCACGATAAAATAGGTGATGTGTGCGGTTCTGGAGAAGCCTTTCTCCCTCTTTCTCTCTCTCTCTTTCTCCCTGCAGATTAGCTGTCATGCCCCGACAGGTTCACCTTAAAGAGATGGAACACAGAGAGCGTTAGGAGCTGACCAGACTTTGAACTCCTCAACGCATGACAGAGCACGCGGGATTGAGATCAGGATGTATTCATTCAGCCCTCCGTTTTACCCTGTTTGACACTTGCACACAAGGGAATAAAAAAGAGAGAATAGATTGACATGCATCCAAAATACCTCACCTCCTCTTCTAACTGCCCAATCATGTTTCAGATTCACGAGAGTTCCTGGAATCAGTTCATTAAGCTTTGACAGTTTAAAAGCGGTTTTCTTCTGAGCTTTTACAGCATGGAGGAGCATTGGCGGATACCTATGAGCACCAGAGGATTGCTATTTTTACCAGACACAAAAGGACATAGGGAAAACAAACAACTTGAATGATGAAAAAACTGTAATAACTGGTGTCCTAAATAACTATTTAATTACATAAATTATGAATGAGGGAAAATAAATCTACAGAACTTAACTGACAATGGTTCTTGTAGATCAATATCAAAAGCATAAATATTATGTCAGTAATATGTATTTTTTTTTTATTTAAATTGTTTCTTTCCAGGTTACCTTTGGTTATACTCAAACACCTGTGCCAGTTGTAGGATACATTGCCCACTTATAAATGTGATTGTTTTTATCATCATATCATATATACCAAAAAGAAATGAAAAGCCTACCAGTGTTTTGCCTATATTCAAAAACCCATGGCAATTGTTTATCACATTGCCCATTTATAAGAGGAATTGTTTCTATCATCGCATCAGAGAAGATACAGAAGCTAAAACCCTAGCAGACATTGGCTCTCTTTGGCTTCTGAAAAAAAAACCCTCTGTGGCCTTCCTGTCTTTGAATATTTTGACTTCAGATAATGCATAATGCCCTTTTAACCTGAATTGCTGCTTACATCAAACAGCAGTACAAAAGAGTTCCATTTAGCCCTGAGCCATTTCATCTCTTTGTATGGCAGAAGTTTTCGTAGTTCACTGCTGTGTGACTTTTTTCTGCAGCAGCGTGAATGCGGCAAACACTATCACAAATTCATAAAGGCTGCACATCTCATTGTTAAATGAACAAAGTGCAGGTTTGAAGTTTTGTAGTGTTCTCCATTCAAAAGAAGATCAGATTAATAATAATAATAATAATAATAATAATAATAATAATAAACGGAAATGGAATGAGGATTGGAGCTTAGCTGGGATTCCAGGTCAGGGAAAAAGGATTTTATAAAATAAATGTAAGACTATTGTGATCATAATGATTAATGGCTTCAGTTTCATTTCAAGATCAGCCCCTGTTTCATTTCCCAGCAGACAAAAATGGTGGGCCATGTAAATACTTGTAGCACCAAATATTGCATCTCTCCAACCAGCGATAGAAAATAAATTTGAAAGAAAAGTTATTGTAACTAAATAAATAAATCCTATAGTACTAAATACTTAATGAAACATACAGTATTTCAATTTTAATTACATGTAATTCTGAATGTGTCTTGCATAATAATGTATCAGAATGCATAATAAATCATTCTGTGAAATTAAATAAATCTGATTAACACCTGGACACAGACAGAACAAGCTATCTCTTCTTATAAAACCTCATTCAAATGTGTTTTGGGGAATATGAAAGTGAATTATTCCTATGCACGTAATTTCCTTTAACACAAAGGTGGGGGGAGGGCACAAAATACTGTGAAGCTCAGGTAAAAGAAAGAAGACATAAAAAGAGTCTGTGGGGCTCTGAGGTTTTTTTTCAGATTTTTTTGTAAAAGGGCTAAGGCTTTTGGTAATGTAAAACTTCTATGAGAGTATCTCCTGCCTCAGTGTGGTTCTGGAATGCTCTGAAGAAAAAAAAAAAAAACTCCCTGAGTGCCAACATCTTTCGATGTGTGATTTCGTTTAAGTCAAGGCTGGTTTTATACCAGGTTCCATTAAATTCCAAGTGAAATAAATGAAATTAAATAAATGTTCTTAAAATAAATTATACCTTGGATTTAGTCTAAACCAGACTATTGCAATGCTAAATATAAGTTTATGCCATTTATTTTTCGTAATTGAAACACATATTTAATATTTGTCTTGGTACCATCATGGGTTTTATTGATTGTAGTTCCTGAACTACATTACCTATAATGTAACATTGCAATGATATGTAACTATGACCATCCCGCGATAACACCAGGCTACTACAGTGACTTCTGGTGTCATCAATTGATTGATTCCTCACCATGAGATGCAGCTGAATATCTGTCCATGACATTGTACAATATATTTACAACTGGCTTGATAAGAATGTATACATATGATGTGGTATATAATGGGAATATATATTGTCAAATTTTCTTTGACAGTTAGTTTAATTCTGTGGTGAATGGTTTGGTCGTGAGTTACCATTCAGCTTTATTGAAGGAGTAGAGAACATAAGAATGGTTTCCTGCTGTTCCTTTTTTAAAGAAAGATTAAAAAAAAAAAAAAACATTCATTCCCCACTAACCACCATAATCAACAAAAACCCAAACAAGTAAACAACTGTATGATGTGATTATAGTCACAGTGTATGTTAGTATATGTTTTTCCCCTTCATCTTTGCATTGAGATAGCCTTCATCTTTAGGTACAATTGATAATTCAATTATGATTTCCATAAAAGAGCTATGCATCACTGGTTCTTAAATTGCCTTCAGACAATTAAGTCACAAGAATATTATTTATAGAATTTTGCATGTGGCAGTAATGATAAACAGGCCCTTGGGGTGGATTCATAAAGGGTTGAGACATTTATCAAAAGATGAATGGGATGGAAATTGGCTTGAGCTGAAACTCTGAACAGCACCCTCTATAAATAGCCAAGGTACAAGGGGAAGCCTTTGTCCCTTTTAATAATAAAATAAAAGTCATACAAAATGAAGAATTCATTTCAACTAAAAAAGAGGCTTGATGCATTTTCCTAAAATTATAAATGGGAGACAAAAGCAGGTATGGCATATCTCAACAACATCTGTCACACACAAACGAATCATGCTGGGTGGGGTTGACACAACATTTTTAAATTAATTGTAAAATTTGGTGCAAATTATGGCAAAATAATAAATAAAATAAAAAAACTGTACAGTAAGTATTTATTTGACATGGAAGTATACTTATTATTATAACAGATGTCAATTGTGTTTTTTATTGTGCCTTTTGGTATGTGTGGGTACATGTGAATGAGCAGCTTAATTCACATCCTGCCATAATATTTGGATAGAATTTAGGTTACAAGTTTGACTTGAACGGTAATAAACATTACCCTTTAAAAAGCACTTTACCATCCATGGATAATTTTTGCTCAGCTTCTACTCACAGAAGTATGACTTCACACTGGCCTTTTTGTTGATATGATTCCCTCTGTAATGGCAAGTCATTCAGATCCAGAGGCAACACAGCAGCCCCAAACCATGGCAGTCTCCAAACCACCATGTTGATGAGAAGGTTGTACAAGTCTCTTTTTTCCCCTTTGTCATTGCATCCAAGCAAATCAATTTCTGAATTGCCTTTCCATAGAATATTTTTCCAATGGTCTCTTGTCTCATATATGAATGATGTCTGGACAGGCAATTGTGGACCATTTTGACCACAGTAACTGTAGTCCTTTATGATGAGCCCTACAGATCATCTTCCAAAGACAGAATTCAATTCCAGTGATTACACATGGTAGTGGGAGAGTCAGGGTTTGGGGCTGTTTTGTTGCCTCTGAGCCTGGACGACTTTCTCTTTCAGGGGAAACCATGTATCTGGTATTGCTACCAGAAAACATCTAGAAAAGAGTGTCAGATTACCCCTCTGTGAGCAGAAACTCAACGGAATGGGGTTACAGACTGACAAGTACCCTAAATATCTATACAGATACATAGTGAAATGCTATAGAGAGAATAATATTTCGTTTTGGGGCTGTCCACGTCAAACTGAAGACCTACACTCAATTGAAATGTGGCTGTAACTGAACCATGCTGCATAGGAAAGGAAACTCTCAAGTCAGTGTCGGGGAAGTGAGGATTAAAGAAAAATAATGATTCTCTGAATCCCGGGTGTTCTAATAATTAAAGCCCTCTTTTGATGTCCAGCACTCTCAATAACGAACACAAGTGACACTAATTACTCAAACTCTACACCTAACCAACAGGTAATAAGTTAAAATTGGTTAACTTAAATATTTAGTCTTAAAAATAAAAACTATTCATTAAATAACCAAGTTCGTTTATAGAAATGAGCAGTCTGGTGTTTTATCAGAAATATGTGTACACTTGCAAATGAAATAGTTTAAAAGGTTTATTTGATGATTTACAACACCAAGACAAGAACAAACAGGAAAATTTAGGATCACAGATGAATGACATGAAGATTACCCAGCCAGTGCTTGTCTTTCCTGAGGAATAACAAAGAGCTACTCCCAACTGCAGCCAAACCAAAAACGTAAAGTAAATCCCAAATGGTGTGATAGTTGCAGCGGTGATGGTAGATAATCGGACAAGTGACAAAGCAGGGAGAAGAAGCAGAAGTACTGAGAAATGAGGACTGAGCTATGAGGACTGAACAATGGGGCCTGTTCCAGGCCCAGCTTATGAAGGGTCTCCCCCTCCTCCCTGGTCCTCACATATCTAATTTTATGGTGGGGGAGTGCCTGAAGGTTTATCCAGGACTTAATCTTATTGTGAAACTTTAATACCTGGAAAACACAAGGCATCCCCTCAGTATTAATGTTTCTGTGATCAGCTCTTTACGAGCATCACAATGACAACAAACATGATCATATGTGAGTTTAGGGAGGAGAGTTCACATGAAGGAACAGGCCGTTCTGCACAGGAATGGCTTTGCCGTTGTATTGCAAAACACTCCTGCTGTAATGTGATTTTATTAATATAAAGAAGGTGAATATCATTGGGGTATATAAGGGGAGAGTTATCCTAAATTACACAAACACGCACAGGCATAAACCCACACACACAGACACAGACACACACACACTCCAGAAGGGGAAGGAGCCAGAGAGAGAGGGAGAGAGGTGATGGCCCCCAGTGGTTGCACATATTTGTCAAAGGATTCTACATTTGGGGGGGGACCTTAGGGCTTACCAAGAATAAAGACGGTTGTACCACACCCAGTTCCGCTTTTAACTGGTAACACTAAATGTAGATCCATACTGGCCACCATAAGTGGTTTGTCTTAATTTCTGAATGAATTATCCTTGCCATGCTTGAAAAGCTTGTTGCACCCTTTGATCACTGGGTTGGAGGTGTTTATGAGGGAGAGGGACCATTTGTCCCTCTCTGGCTGTGTCTCGGTGCATGGCAAGGGATCATAAAAGATGGAAGCAGGGTGAATAACCATAAAATGCATGTAGCTCTCCCGACATCAGACACAAAGTAATGTTGTAAGTAAGAGGGGGTTGAAATTGTTCAGAGCACATACAAGACACTAATAAATGGCAAAAGTAAATGTTTAGCTGAAGTCATCGCATTGGAAGATTTCATTAATAACTGATTGCAAAGATTTGCATTTCTTTTGCACATAAGAGCATTTAAAGTTGAAGCTTTCTGCCAAATAAATAATACAGCTGTACCCTGTTTTTCATTAATCCGGCTAGCTTTTCTAATTAATCAACACCTATATGAAGATGTACTGGGATTTCAAACTTTAATATGTTAAAATAAAGACCATTCCAGAGGAGACTGCATTTCAAGCATGACTGTGTATTATATTAAATTGCAAAATGACTATTGTTTGAGCATTACCATGATGAGAACTAAGACCTCGCATTGCATTCTTTAATTGGCATATTTGCATGCAAAATTAATTCAATGAATGTCAATTAAGGCAATCATGCTATTAGGGGGTACATTTGCATTGTCAAACACAGTAAAGAGGCTAATGCAATGCAAAATGAACAGGAATTATTTGCATTATTTCATGCAATATTATGTATGTACACATTATACAAATAATTTACATTTATTATTTCTTAGATTCAGACTTCAATGGCTACATCCATGACAGAAACCTTGATGCACATCATTCTGTCCTTAGGATATTACCACATTAATGTCTGTATCTCTGGACATGTGTCTTTCTTTTCCTTTGAAGATTGCAATTTTGACCCAGAGATCATGTGTTCCTGAATGGGACATATTAAACAAATCAAGTTCAAAGGTTGTCACGCTAATTTTGATAAATGTTTTGGCAGCAATTACACTGTTTTATTAAAACAGCTAGCTATACATCAGTTCAGTGTGTTCAAAATGCATACCAGTTTATAGCTTTCTCTCTTTGAAATGATACAGGATGTAGGCCAGTATCACTGCACAGTAAGATTCATTACTTTATTCAGCATTATTCAGGTTATTTAGCAGCAGTTAAGCCAGGCATTACCAAACACTTTTGTGCTGATGTGAACTGAAAAAAAGACTCATCACAAAAGACAAACATCGGTCCAGCCAATTCCGACACTAGAAGAAAATAACTGGCCACGCATTTGGTTTTTATGGGCGGACCCTGACGATCAAAGTATTTAAAAAAAAAATGTAATAATAATAATGATTTCTCCCGGGCCAAGTTCCTGAATAACACTGGGTCTGGGTCCAACCAAAAGGTAACACATTTGAATTGGGTAGAATAAGATCAGCCAATGACCTTTATATGGATAAGTTCATGAATAACATTTTTATACATTACATTAAAACTGTTAAAAACCTCTTGCCACACATGATTAAAACCAAGGCACTCAGGGTCTCCTCCCTACATAGCTATACCTTGCAAGACCCTGTTAAAGCTATCCAATTGTATGGACTAGGAAAATACGTTTTCCATAATTCCACAGCTAAACTTCAAAGACAACTAGCTACAGTGCAACTATGTTAAAAGGAATAAAACATAGGTAATAAAAAGGACCAACAACCAAAAGCTCTCATTCTTTCTCTTTCCCTGTCCTACCTCAGGAAACTGGTATTTTCTCTCTACACTCTGAAGTGCAAGAAGCACGCAAGCTATCTCTCTCTTCTCTGGGCCTGGCGTGCAAACCGCACACCAAGGAACTTGTCTGCCTTGCGTGCAAAACGTCTCTCACTTAAGTCTCGCTCAATGCATGCTTTAACGGTAACTTCGAATCCTGGTGGTTATCCACAGGGAGCAGAGACTCACAGTCACGAGGCTACAAGACGAGCGGAACTCTGCCGCGGAGAGCCACCCGCACAAAATCCTGGAATCCAGCCGAGTAAGTCCCCGGCGGCCTGCAGCCTGCAAGCAGGATCCAGCTACATGCGTAAAACAATGGCATCGGAGAGAATGAGCAAGCAAACAACTCTGCGTCCTGGAAAACCAGAGACTGATTGAATCAAAAGGAATGCATTGGACCTGTCTAACCAAAGGAGCAAACCTCAACAGTAAGACTGTAACACTGGGCACAGATAGATAGCATAGCTTAGCTGCATATTGTTATATTCATTACTAAATGTAATAAACTATAATATTTATTGTACCCATTGTGTTTGATCATGGTTTAGCTGGCCCATAGTCAAGCGCCGCGCAGCGTTATCAGGCAGATATCTCAAACTAGGTTTTGCATGTGATCTATTTAGCTACTAACTTACAACAACCTGGCATTAGTGATCTACACGATTATATCCATTGTAGCACACTGCATGCGCCATTTTCCAGGAACGCTTAGCTTCAGCTAAGTTTAAAACTCCCACCATCTCTTTTCCTTTGACGTCCATGAACACGTATGCATCGCGCACACACCCAAGGCTGCGCGACCCCCACACATAGACTGCTTCTACCCCCATACACGCCAACACGCACACGCTCATACAAATTGCACCATATGCACATACCCACACCCTCGTGTACACACAATTACACGTCATTTATAGTTATAACTGTAATGACGTGCTTTGCCGTTAGTACTTGTGTTCAAAAAACTTTAGTTATTAATATTGTAATTTTAATCATTAATTCAATTATTTGTTGAAATTGCATATTTATAGCTATAATTAATGAGACTGATATATTTTATGACACTGATATATGAGACTGATTTATTGTAATTACACCATTATTAGTAGAATATGTTATAGAATGTCTTCCACGTAAGTGACACCCTCTGTTGTGAGGTATAGCAAACAAATTCTTTACACTTTTGGTACACTGTACGAGGAATACGACAACAAATCCCTAAGCAATAATACATTTAATTAATTAATGAAATGAATGAATGTTGTTCCTTAAATGTCAAGGATGCCAACAGTGCAGGTAATCAATTTGACAGATGGTGGGAAGGCATAGAAGATCCCAAAGATACCCCAAATGCTCTCATACTATTTCACATTCATGAAACATGTTTGCTTGAGACATCTCACTTGAGTATGTAATACCTGTTTTAGCCTTCTGTGAGTAGGGTCTGATTTCTCCCTCTCTATCAGATCTGTTCAAACACTTCCTGTGTAGGATTTGTTCTTCCTCTCTATAGGATCTGCTGAAGTATGACCTTTTAGGATCTGTTTGAATTCTCTCTCAGTAGGATCAGTTTGAGTCCTCTTTATCTCATTGGGACATGTTTGAGTCATGTTTGAGTCTTTAGTGGCTTCATCTGTAAGGGCTGTTTGACTTGTGTTTTCCAGTGTATGTGAGGCCTGTCCTTCCTCTCAGTCTTTCTATGCAGTTTGTTTCAGTATTCCTCCTCTCACTGTAATGCCTGTTTGAGTCCTCTCTCCTGTCTCACTCTGTTCGTCCTGGTTGTTTTTCTAATGTCTCTTCATCTGCGATGAACAAAGAGAGAGGTCCGTCTTTGAAGAAATGTTGAAAAGGGAGGCATCATGCTGCTCATGGAGTCACAGGGGTCTCACATTCCTCTCTTCTCCATTTTTTCCGCAGGAGTGTTGCTGTTGAGAGTACTAGACTTTGTTGGGGTTAGGTGCAGGGAAGGGAGCTGGATGGACAAATCCCACTTCCGTCTTCCCTTAACGAGTATGCCTTCACACCTCAGCATCTGTTTTAAAATATATGTAGCTATATGAAAATTGATAATAAAAACATAATTTCACATCTGTGGGATTTCCATTTCCAAAAGTATGGTTAATCAGAGAAAAATACATTGTAAGTTTCAAACACAACTCATCCAGTGATAGCACACCGGATTGCTCAGCCTCACAACACATATGTGTTGACTCAGTATTGTGCTGACTCATACATGGATATGTTGACTCATTAACACTCAGCCTGGTTGCCCCAAAATAAAACATTTGTGGAGTGTAAACATTATTGATGTTTTATTTACTAACTACAAATTGAATTCAACAGAGCAACTGAATACATGGAGCACATTCTGCAAGAAGAAGAGTTAGGGCACAAGCATGCCATACACAAGTACATGAATGCAAACAAGTGCATGGCAAGTGCAAGCCTTGTTTGAACATGCTCAGTGTGTGTGATTATGTCTCTGTAGAGGTCAAAAACCTCTGTCCTCAAGAGGCACTATTGGAAATATCAGAGTATTAGCAAACAAAGGTTGCATCATTACATCTATTTATGTAAAAATAGCATAACGTATCCTGTTGCCTATTACACTGCCCCTTACTGCAATGTGTGAAATTGCAGCTGGTGATTGCATTGCATTATAGCTTTTGGGTGGCTCGTTTTGGAAAGCAACAACCCGGGAAATCGACTGAGAATCTAGAAGAATTTGCATTTACAATCTCATGATGTATGCTTCAGGCCTACATGTATGCATTTATCGTGCTGGAAAAAAGGCTTGCCTGAAATATGTATTTTTATTTAAAAGCCTCTTTTACTGCTGGCCTCATATTTATTAAATTTGAATTACTGACATTACCTTTAAAGCTATGATGTCCATGCTACATGCAAACATGAACCCTCATTTAAGAACATTTAGCTGACATTGAAATCACAGTGTTGTAAATGAACCTGTTAGCACTGCATGTCTGTCCCTTCTGCCAAATACAGCCCCTCCAGAAGCTTCTATCACCATCCAATTTGCCAATGAGATGTGCATTAGGTACTTTCAAAGTAGGTAATAACTGTACCGTCTGTTTATGGCCTCAAAAGACACATTGTGGAAGATGAACAGAAACAGAAAGGTTGTGTTTTGCTAAATTGCCAATTATAAAGGAAGGTGTAATTGTTCTTAAAATGTGAAAACAGTATTCTCTTTTAATTAGCAGTTACTTCTCCACAGGACATAGCTCTGGATGTTATGTCAAGCTGGTTCTTGTTTTACACTTGCTGAAATGCCACTGTGTCACCAGGAGGAACCTTAACAATTGGAGAGACAGTATTAGTTCCAAAATTATTACTTGCATTTTCCTGTGCTGGTAGGAAGAAGAAGATGATGAAGGAGAAAAAGTAGTAGAAGAGGAAGAAGAATTTATTTATGAATGTGAGCTGCTGGGTGCTGAAGCATTTTTATATGGCTTTTTGTAACGTACATTTTAATCTCATGAATGATGGTACTTTTGTCAGTATGAATACTGTCAATTTGTGATAACATTTTTTAGCTCAATATAACAAATTCAATCTATAGATGTAAGGTGGGATTTTTATTTGTCTTCACCCTATACATAAGTAAAGCTTAAACTGTGACTCAGAGACACACCAACATTATGACAGTAGCACCACAACATTACAAAACTGAAAATACATAAAGACATCTCATATCCAAACATTATCTCCTGGTAAAATATCCAAAGGTTGGACAGAACACATTTTTTTCACAGATGTTTATTCAGTGTGAGTTCAATCTGTACATGAATGAACCTTGTGACCAATGTCTTCTTACTGATCTTAGACTAGGCCGGAGGATAAAAGCTGATGGGGTTATTTTTGCCCAGGTAGAAGCCATATGCAGTAATCGTAAACACTAGCGCAAACATGATTATACATCCCACATTTATTTAGTTGTTTCCTGTTAAATGATAAAACCATTTACACACCATATCCACTCTCTTGCTTTGAATATACAGGTGGTGGACCACCATGTTCAATAGTTGGTAATACACATTGTGGGTTGAAGGCTTCCTTCAGTTTTTTTGCAAATGTTTCCCCTTGATGTATGATTTAATCCTGGCTTACATAACCATGATACGTTGAAAATGATCACCTTTTTAATGTAAATGTTTAAAATGTCATGAGTCATTACGCCATTAAGCTGTTCCTTAAAGACTGTTCAGACATACCTTTTTTTTGACACATGTTAACAGCAGTGATGATAGAGCCACTTACAAAACAGACTGCCAATTATAGATGAGAAACCATAACCACTGTGAAAAAATAAACCAATAAATTGAGAACAAAACAATAAAAGGATAGGATGCACATATCATCAGAATGATGCTTTATTTAAAATTCCATTTAAAAATATATGGCTATCTGGTACATGAGATGAAAGCAAAAATCTATTCTACTGAGTGATGAGTCACAACGCTAATATGAGGAAAGATAACATTATATTACCATAAATGCTAAATCCCACTAGCTGCCAAAGAACAGATGGCCTTGCCCTGGCATTCTAAATCTTTCTGTAATTCTTCAGGTCAATCCATGGTGTTCGGTGTTCTGAGGAGCCAGGTCCCTGGCTTTTTCAAACATGGCATCAGAGATATACATGTGTCTAAATTTATAGACCTCCAGTTATGTGTAAAGGTCTGATATAATTTCCCTCAATACAATAAGGAAGCTGGACAGATGAACTCAATGGGTTTTGCAATAAGAGCCATGCTAGTCTGGGGGAGTGGGAGGAGAAGTGGGGGTGGGGGATTGGGGGGAAGTCCCTTGACTACTTCCTGGCAAGACCTGTCGATGTAAAAAACAAACAAAAAAAATATCCACTCAAATGACTGATAATCAGGAAGTCCCAATGGCTAGTCTTTGGCAAGCCCAGTATGTGTATAAACAAGGCAGATAGCCAGGCAAGCCCCGCTGAGAATGTCCGAGCCATATGAAAATCAACAAGTGAACCAATCTATTACAATTAAGTGTATCACGCTGAGCCAGCCTCAGCTGTATGCTTTTGATGGAGATATACGCAGTATGTTTTACTTGTTTCTACCTGTGTCCATCTTTCCAACATTTCTTGAAATCAAACCTGCTTTATTCTTTTTCTGTAAGTTCAAAGCCTTTGATTTGAGACTTGAGTACTGGTTGCGCCATTGTTGGCATGGCAAAAAGTGGCCCAGCAACTGGCCCAGCATTGCCAGGGAATGACAAGGAAGCCAGATAGTTCCACTGGTTGCATCAATCACAACCGGTCAGGCCAGTTGACTGCAGATTTACAAACCAAGAGCATGCTGGCCTCCAAATCCTGTGACAGCATGGGCCATGTGTAATTGGTTGTATTTCAGCAATATGTAAAATACCAAGGACTGTCTTGTTGTCTTGTGAATTGGAGGAGTTGTTTTCAGCCTGCTCCTCCTGAAGTTGGCAGACTAGGTTGCTGAGGGAGACAAATCATTTCAGTTGACCTCAGATTTGGACAAAAGGGGCAACAATTGAGTAAACATCAAAATTAAATTAAAATTAATGTTTTGTGATTATTATGATGGCTATTATGTTGAGTTTGAATATTATAATGGTGATGACAACAATACTGCTGCCACACCACTGGAACGACTGATCATAATTGATTAAACCTCAGTTTGCAGTCTGAGGCCAGAATTCAATCAAATATTTGTCCTTCGCAAATTTAAATTAAAATTGTTTCTTCCACAAAATAACACAGTGTGACTAATTAATTCTGGTGATTCCTGAACTCCCTAGAAAACATAATGAAAACCAACACTTCACATTGTGTTCAAGTAGTGACACAAAGTTAAGAATAAATACTTAAATACTTGCAGACCTCAGTCTGTGTGATATCGAGATATTTTAATATTTTGTACCTTATATATGCACACGCAGGCATACACATACACACACACGCACAAACCAAAATGGTGGCAAAGGGGTGAGCGAGGCCAGGATATTTGACACGTAACTGTTGACAAGGATGTCAAATTTATGATATCAGTAGGGGAAATTGCATGAACAAATATGTACCAGGACCAGCACCTTGTCTGACCCAGGGCGTTTGGTTAATTATCCTCTGACAACTCCAACATGTTTGTGCATTTAATGAAATTTTGCATAAATGAAACAGGACACTGTGTAATGTCTGCTGGGTACCTAACGTTTATTACAAATCACTGGGCTTATGTGGTTCATCTTCAATATGTAAAACTTTTCCAACAAAATATGAAAAAAAAGTAAATGATTGCTCGGATCCATAAACCAGCACTGTAATTTCATCTTGCGTCCGCTCATCCATCCCGACATTTTTTCATCCAGCGGATGGTTATGCTAATTTAATTAAATTAATTTTTATCAACGGTAATTTGCAACTTGGGATGCAAAGATAAGCGTGGTCTTGGAGACACATGCGGTGTTTGTCATCTGATACGCCTCTGTGCTGCATCTTCATCTCCTTCTTTCATTCACTTCATTATTTATTTCTGTCTCTCTCCTAAGCTTGGGAATGCAAGCCTGTGGTGAACAGTGCCATCCTCTGGTCCCTTATATTTTGGAGGTGTGTGGTTGCAGTCTGGCAAAACTGTTCAAGCTGCATGAGCCTCAGGAAACAGGCCTGACCGGAGTGATGCTAACCTATTGTTAGCCAGACAGAAATTTACTTTGAAAAGTACTTATGACAGCCAACCAAATTAAATCAGGTGCTTGTGGGGAGAAGGGTTCTGGCAGATTGAGCCAAAATGGAGGATTATCTGTGAATCTGGTCCATGTAGTGCCATATAGCTGAATCATTACAGATGCCCCTTCTCCTTATTGATTTTGCAACAGCAGTTGATTAAGGTGGAGTCTGCGTTAATGGGTGTTGTGGGCCCCAATTGCAGGCCATCTTAGTGAGGCCTTTATCTTTGAATGCAGAAGCATTGTTTACAAGCTGCCTACATTGCTGTGGCTGACTGCATGTCTGTTGGGGAGTGGGGGGATCACTCACTGGCAGCGTTTATCTGAAACTGCAATTTATTGAGTCATGGATTCTAAAGCCAGGCAGCATCTTTGAAAAACCTAAGAGTGAAACACAAAATGGAGGCGTACATATTGACCGCATGGTAATTTGCTGGTGTTTATGGCTGCATCTCCATAGTGGCAGTTAGTCTGAGTTATGGGGAGGGATGGGTTTGACTGATTGTCGTGTGATGTCCACTTAAGAATATTTAATTCTTTACCATGTTACAAAGAATGCAAAATACAGGTACAGCATCATGCAGAAGTGTCTTTAGCATTGTTGTGGGGCTTTTATTTTATTTGGATGTGGATAGAGAAGGCAAATGTTTTTTTTTTTTTTTTTTTTTGTATTCTGACAGTGCTGTAATCAGACTGTAACATCCTGTCATGCTTTTTACACAATTTTACACAAGGTAATGGTAACATTACTTTCAGATGAATATTATGACACACACACAAACACATATACAATGATATATATGAGTGTTGGCATGTATGTATAGTGTTTTTTTTTTTTTTTTACATTTACCTCCATATATGCATATCTATACAGCTAAAACAACAATAAATAATCTTCCACAGATAGCTCATGTAAGGTTAAACATGCACACATTCTGAAACTCACACAGGAGACAGCCATCCACCTACCAAAGTAGACACACATTCTTTATAACACATATATGAAAAAAGAAAAGAAAACAACCAGAACATGATTTAGACCTGAATTGAGTTGGCCATAATGGAATGGCTTTGGAATAAACCATTGTGGCTATATGCCAACAATCCTCCTTGACCTCACCTAATCTTGTCATCAACCCACTCAAAGTTCATCTGCTGTTTTAAGACTGTGGACACTGATGGGGAAAATGATATCTGAGTTGGTCTGAAATCAGCAATGCTACTTGAAATGTTGCTTAGCACCAGCTGTGGCATAGGGCCCCTACATGTGATTTTTGAGACATCATCCATTTGATCTGGTAATATCACATTGTAAATGCATGATTCTGTTGCCTGTTACCAAAAATGATGCCATTTTATGCAATTGTAAATTGAAAATTGAATTAGTTTTTCTGTTCATTTCCAACAGTGGTAAGGCCGCTTTCACTGAAATTAGCACAATGGCCATACATTACACTTGGCACCATGTATTTATGGTAAAATAATGAACATCATCTAGACAATCGTAAATGAGCACTTAGCTAAGCCATGGTATAAAGGTATTATGAATCAACCATTATGCAGTACTATATACAATTAATGCACTTTAATTGTGTTATAATTCAATAACGGAATGCCTTTTTGCTTTTCAGAGGTAAAATACATTAGCCAGAAAATTGTTTTGTTCGATGAGTTCAAGTCATCAGAAATTATGATGCTTTCAACTTCTTTCGCTAATAATTACTGAGGTCCAACAGAAGCACATGCAGTATGTATATGTTACAGATTAAGTGAAAGATATTATTGCCAAGACAAAAGGCTTAATAGAAGGATACAATTGCAAGCCAAGTGAGGATCCTTTGAAACAGGAGCAGCAGTCAACATGCAAGAATTTTGTAATGCATTCAAACACATGTTGCTTGCAGGAGTAGGTAGTGTTGCTGCCCAGTGCTGAGCATGCTGCCTTAAGATTGCAAATGATGGCAGTAGAAAGGACTGTTTTAAGTTCACTTTCTTGCATTGATGGTAATACACATTACAAAAAGCTAAATATTAGTGGTTCATTCCTATAGCTAGACAGTTAGTGTCATGTACTTTTATTTTACATGTAGTCTAGCAAATTAGAACCTTATTTTTATTCAGTTGCTTGTCTCATAAAACAGATATGTACAGCCAATCTTAGCTTTTGCTTTCCATTTCATAATTTTCCAAAACAAAATATAATAATAATAAATATATAGGAGCATATAAGTGTAAAGCTCACCCATTTGTGTTTAAACAATTATAATGGTGCTGAGGTCAAATCTGTCACCTCCGAGGTAAGTAAACAAAGTAGTTGTTTTCCTTATTTATATGCAATGCAGTTAATAAAATTCAAACCTTCATACTGGCAAATACAATAAAATAAAACCATACTGTATCATGGTTGACAGGAGATGAGGCACAGGCTACAGGCAGTAATCTTTGGGACCTGAAAACAGGGACAGGGCCATACTGACCTTGTGTCCTACTTTGTTAGAAAAAAAAGATTCAATAATAAAATGTGTTTATTTTCTCCCATTTTTATTATAAAGTTTGGCATTATTCCATTTCTGTTCACTAGGCCAACACATCTGTATACCTGAAATCATTTCAGGATAACTTGGCAGAGATGCGTTTTGACAAGGTTTTAAACATTTAAAAATCATGAACTTTATTATTATTATATGGACCATAATAATATGAAGCAACAAACAAATTAGTCATTAATAACAATGTTTATGTAATATCATACCCTTCTCTTATAACGGTCAGAACCACTGGTCTGGGACAATTTACTGCAGAGTGCACCACTGCCCATTCACTGAATTGTTTATCAAAGGCACTTATTGATGTGCAGCAATAACTGCAGTGTCAATAGAAGCAAATTTGCCACTTCCCTTATCTGTGCTTCATGTAATTGTGATACGCGTATCCAGACTGGCACAAATTCGGGGGTAGTTCAAAGGTCACTGTGCATGGTGAAATTTTTTTCCGTGGGACCCCTTCGCTCTCCCGGTTACTGTCCAAGCGAATAAGCCCGAATCCATTATGCATGAGGCAGGCTGGGACGGCGCACTCCTGTGAATAACAAAACGGAAATATCATTGAGAATCTAAGTCAGGTCCACTGCTACTGCTCTCAGTCAGACCCCATCCAGGCCTCCATAAGGGAAAAAAAATCTTCTCTTTCATTTAATCATCTATTTGTTTCCTACATGACCAAGCACATGGCGTATCAATTAAATTGCTAAAGAAGAAAAAAAGCATAGAACTGAAATGCACCCCTTGCCAGTTAACTTACAACACCCGTTTTAAATTTAGTCTATCTAAATTTTCTACATTCATTTTTGTTGTCATGTTTCCATCATAACATCATAACCATGTTATTATTTTAAAAAAATATGAGAAAATTACCATTAGGGACCATTAGCAGTCTCACGACTCAGCCATTTATTAAAGTTATGCATTTAAAGACATACAATATTAATATTACTGTTTTATACAGTCATCCATCTCCACAACAGGAGGCATTCAAGGTGATGCTGCTCTATAAGGTGGTGGCACACAGTCCAGGACAGAGATAAATAAAGTCTAAGATATTTCTTTTTTCAGTGGCATCAAAGTCAGTAAACCTACCTCCACTACAGAAATCCTATCCAGATTCTGGTCTGAAACTGGATGCACTGCTACTTTCTGAGCCTAACCTTCAGGGGTATTTCCTGTTTGCTTCAAAAGAGAAATGTTATCCTGAAGCAATGTGTGATGTCAAGTAGTGATGGCCTCCATCACCTGCAATATAATTCCCAGACACATCATCTATAAAGAGTGAGTTTGTAACAGGCAATATGCACAGTACTGGTACCAACTGACCAAGCACACAACTCTCAAGCAGAAGAAAGGATGTGGAGATCAGATACAAACATGTACAGTGCTGACACTGCAGAAAGGTACTGCTGTGTTTCAGATCAGCATTGTAACAGCATTATGTTGAATTTTGAATTTTTCTTTGTAATGGGGGGAAGGTGATTTATGAATTTAAATTGTTGTCCCTACTCTTCAAAGCAATAATGCAGAGGTTTGTCATAAGCAAAGTGCCCCACTTACAAAATTGGATGATTGATTCATTCCATTACCACACTTTATTTGGTACACCTTTTCAGAAATAGGTGCAATAAGACAAAAGGTTTAGGCATAACATTAGCTGCATTGTGTAACCCCAACCTTTGTTTAGACTTTGTTGCCAGCATTATCACTGGTTATTTAGCTACAAAATAGCTTATCATCAGTTTTTGACCTGGACAAATATTCAAGCATTATGTATGGAAATGCTCACTAGAATCTGCAATTGTCCTTTCATCACTTGTTGCTTAAAGTAAATCTTATGCTTTGTCAGTGTAATCAGTAATGTTACTATTTTGTAAGTATTTATTGGGGGTGGAGAGAATAATAACATGCATATTCATGTGATTACTGATGTGGCAATGTTTCTTTCAGCTAGCAAGCTAAGCTCTGGGAAATTTGGATAAACTGTTGGTACTTAAAGGCAGACAGCATTTGCATATTCATGAGTTCAATACTGATGACTAGTCAGATGATTCATTCGATTTAGGAACAAAATTACGTAACATTTTGGGAAATGGATGGGGTGTCTGGAACAGTTTGACTCAGAGAGCACTCAAGAGTCTTGGCATAGGTGGGAGATTTTTGTCAAATTTCAACAGAACCCACAATTACAAGATTTGTGGTAAATTAATGTTGATATGTCCTCTGGTAAACAAAATGGTTAGACTGGGAAAAATACTTAGACTCCTTCATTATTTTAAACACTGTCTCCCATGACAAATGAAATAACTTAGCCATTTCTGTGCAAAAACTATTGACTGATGCATATTTTTAAATAAGGCCTGAACTATTTTACATGTTAAGGGGAGAACTGTTTAAAATCATGATGGCATTAAGGAAAAACTGTGTAATGAAGGTAATGGAGATCGTTTAACCAGAGGTCAGATGAAAATGTACTCAGACAATAGAAATATTTTGTAATGACAATTTTCAAAATATTTTTTTTTTTAAACACATAAAAACCAAGAAGAGTGGAAGTGAGAATGGACATGGGTAATTGCAGAAGCAAAAACCATGGTTACAGTAAACAGGGAGACATTCATAATGTACATATACATATGTGCATGTCCAGTGTCCTGATCTGAGTATTTGTTTCTCCTTTACATCTCACATTTTACACATACAGCAGTTTAATGGTGGTGAGAGTCACAGTTACCTAGCAGATGAATGAAAAGTTGGTGAGACTTAAACTCAGAGTCCGTACACATTTCACCTGTGAAATTCGTAATAATAATAATAATAATAATAATATAATTATAATAACAACAACAATAAAAATGAGTTTTCCATTTTCTATACCTAAATTCCCATTACTATGATTTTTAAGTGAAGTTCATGAGATTTACAGCATAGATTTCAACTCTACAAGAATGAGAAATATAATCATGTAAACTGTACACAAGGAAAGGAAATAACTAATTGTAATATTTTTTTTCTGTAATACTGTCTCCCAAAAGTTATCCAGACCTGAGAAGTACCATTTTAAAATTCTACACAGCTGAGGGGTGTAATGGGGTGGGGTGTGTAGCAGAGTTATACGTAACTGTCGCATATGGCATAACTGTGGCATAGTCACATGGTCTTCTCATGGGTTTCTTCTCAAACTGTCAGGCAGCTGCCAGGCACTCCATTACATCCCTATTCACAGGAGGGTGGCCGCAGCCAGCGCTGCTTGTAATTAGGGTTATAAAACTAACATCAAGCCTGGCTTGCATAATTATCCTGAAATGTAAGTTTCTCATGGAATTACAGTGATTTATGATATATGGATTTTATTTATCCTTTTTCTGTGGAAGGAAATGGATGGTTTTTTTTTGGAATTAACTGAGAGACACACACACACACACACACTTATACAGAGTACGTACATATGAATGTAATATTGTTTAAAATTGTCAGTAATGGCAGTTTTTAAAGTTGCCCATACATTTGACATCATAGTCAATGTACAAGGACATTAAGGGCATAACTATAAAACTATGTAGCGATTTTCCTTTTGAAGAGCATAGATCAAACTATTATAGCTATTCAGACTATTAGGTATAGTAGTTATATTAATATTATTAGCTATACGAATATATGACCATCAGCATTGAAGCTAGCCAAGAGTAGCCTGACATTTTAGCCATCAAGGAATAATATTAGGTGGTTGTGATAACTAGCTTAAATTCCCATAGTGTAAAGTAAATAATCTTACTCCTCAATGTGGAAGGAAAGGTCTTCAGAAACCTGACAAAGACAGAAACTAGGTACTTGCTGGACAATAACTGCACTGACTCTTCTATTCAGAAAGGTGGCATCCAAACAGTGTTAAGCTGCCTCGAGCACATCCTCTTGGATCAAAGATGCAAAGTGAATTTTTAGTGATTATAGTCATATAATTAGGCCAAGCCAGACTTGAAGTAAAGACTCACATAACTGTGTCAGTGAACCAGGACAGGCTGGGTCTGGGATGCCAAACCAGGTCAATTTGGATGAAAGCTGAACCAAAACAGTGACAGGACATGGTTCAAAAGGATGTCAGGAAGGCTGCCAAGTCAGAGCAGTGGTGGTGAAAAACCAGGACAGCTGGACTTGCTGGGAGAACACCAGGAGGAAGGCACTGTCCTTGCAGTATATCTGAAACATGTGCCCTCCCCCATCTAGAACAGTCTTTCAGAAGGGAAGTAAAGGGAGATCTTTCCGGCTAAAGCTCCCTGCAAGGGTCTCGAAGGCCTGTATGGAGAGCCGTAGACCTAAAGGAATAATAATAATAATAATAATCATAGTAATAATCATAACCATAATCATAATAATCATAATAAAACATTTGCTGTTTCCTTTATGTTACACTGCTTCTGCCCAAGCAGGTGTCAGAGCAGGCCACCCCTGCAGAGTAGAAGCAACCTGACTGTAATGAAGATGTATCTCTTTTAAGGCTTCTGACAGTGAGGCATGAGTCCCATTACCTCAGCGATATGAAACTGCACACCAGACCCACTTAGGATGAAAAGAGAAGGGGCTTTATATCTTCAGAAATCTGTGGCCGCTCATCAAAAGCGAGTGGAAGGGAATGTAAATGCTTCAGCAGCGGATGTCAATGGCACAGGAAGTGAAAACAACAGTCTGCCAAGGCCTGCCCTTTCGCCACAAAATTCAGTCCAGTAAGAAAAAATCTGCTGTGCTAAAATCTGGAATCTTTAGCGCTTTGTTTGTTAACAGCTTACAAACACTCTTGTAGGCATCTGCAGTAAATTGTTGAGAGTGACCTTGTGTACTGTGTTAGGGTAGGCTTCACTGTGAAAGCAGGCCATTAATCAGCACAAGATGGTTTGGCTTGAGCTGTGAGCAAACAGGACCTGCCAGGATCTTGCCAGCTCGGCTTCACCTCTTAATTGCACTTGAATGGTTAAACACCTGAAGGAATTAATCGATCCACGATAGGTGTATTAGCCCGTGAATGGCCATGGTGGAGATAATCAATGTCTGTAGAAATTGAGATGGCTTTGCTGGAATACTTTGTGCAGAAGAATACAGCGAGACAACCACTGCTGCACAGAAGCCAAATGAGGCCATGCTGAATCATGATATTGCAAAAAAAACAAAAAACCTTTACAAAGCTAAAAAAAAATAAGAGAGCAAGGAGAGCTGGGACAACAGCTCCAAAAAAGTTTTCATTACGACCGTTAAAAAGATTCAGCTCCTCATTTTTCAACTATGTGAATGCATACATTTTTCATGGCTACTATGTGTAGGCAGTTCCATGCCAGCTCTGTGATACGTCAAATTTTAATTCACAAATCCAAATGTATAAGTATGGATCTCTGAAAAACCAGACCATGTTTTAACACTGCCTCACAAACTGTGTGTGTGTGTGTGTGTGTGTGTGTGTGTGTGTATGTGTTTGTAGTTTTTTTTTGCGTTGTCATGGTCATACACGTATGCTCACAAATTTGCCCTCTTCAACTGAGCATTAAACCCCTTGATGCATTAAGCTTGGTCAAATCGCAGAAATCCAGTCCGACCAGAAGCTCAAACGAGCTTACCACAAGAGTGCCCTTCTCTCCATTCCTCTGCCAATGCACGGTATTCTTTGGGTAGCCTGGCAGCTTATGTTTATGCTTTGTCTGATTGTTTTTATGGAATTTTGATTGATAAGCTAGCCACAGATAGCCACCTGGCAGTACAGATGCTTAGCGGATGGGTTACACATGGTGCAAATTACACCCTCCCGGAACCCTGAGATGGGACAGATTCTCATTAACCCCATTTCACACTGAATGAGAATCATCTGCAACAATAATATCTGCTCTTGTACTTTGTACTTGTCCTGTGTCTTGAACTTTCATTATTCAAATTGCTATGGTAGTACATAATTTAAATGTAACTTGTGAGTACATATGCTTTGTTTGTTGTGAAAAAAGTCTGCCATTTTGGAAAACATGTTTGGCTCATTCCAGACCTCCAACAGATTTTTTTTTGTTTGCTCAGCCTTCCAATAAACAGTATCACAGTGAGCAGATGCTTAATGGTCCGGTGGTCTGTTCTGCATCTTGGTCAGGGATCTGTTTAAATCTTCCACAGTTTTTTTTTTTTTTTTTTTGGTTTCTCAACATTTTTATCCTTAATGATAAATTTCACCAATGCTGGCATATTAAGATACTCTTAAAAAAAAATGTAACTTTCCACATACTCTATGATTGAGAGTGAGCAACTGTCCAGCGTTTTGCATGTCAACAGTTTCCATGGCTACACTAATTTCCCAGAAAAGATCCAGAGGCATACAGGTGTAATTCATTATATTTATGAAGTTGCCATTTGCCTAGTTTGAGGCACCTGCACCTGTATTGAATACAGACCTCAGGCTGCCCAAACTAAATCCTGACTGTGCTATTGGAGGCTAAGGCCCACGAGGCAACATGTAATTGGCTACAGTGTCACCCGGTTAGGGTGTATTTCAGTCAGCAGAATGATCGCTTACCTCATTGCTCATTACTGAATCTTATTTTTGAATTTGCTCATGTCACCCAGGGGGATTACAAGATGGAAACAAAATGACCAGCTGGCTGAACACAGTATAGGAAATATGAGCAGAAGTGTGAACCCCTTTAAAATGATATAGGATGGTGTCAGCAATTAGGAAGTATGGGACCCAGATTTTGTATTTTTTTTTTTTCTGGCAAAATTGTCCTTATGTTATTCACTTGCACATATATAGTATATTCAAATTTGCACCTCAATGGATTCAGAAAATCTAGGTCTACATGCTCTTACCATTATGGGGATGGATCTACTCCAAACTAATTATAATGATGTCCATATTGTGGTGTCTTATGTTCGTTTGACCTCTGAGACCAATGGAAGATTTGACACCAACTCATAGGGTGTTTCTAAAACACTTGAACACAATACCACCATTCAAGAAACCCTCTTCATTTTGAAATATACTTAGCAATAAATAAATAACACATTCTGTAACTTTGCTTTGTCATATTAGGTCAAAAATAATTCAAGCTTACAACATACTTTACCAAACACCACCCCCCAATCAAGGTTACTTTACCTTGAATACAGCCCTCGTTTTGTCCATTGTGAATGATGAAGCCAGCCTTAGAGGGCTTAGTTTTTTAGAAAAACTAGCTCAGATGACTCAACGCTTGCTTTGTAATAATTCTTTGAGTTATAAAATAGGGGACAATGTTGTAGGTCAAAATTGTCATTATAACAAAAGTAAATATCTCCGTCTCTGCTAACAAACTATTTCTGTCTCTAAAAGTGATTAACCATCTCTGTATTAAGTATCTTCTCTGTCTATATATTATCTATTTTGATTGCTAAGCTCATCTGATTTGAATGTGCTGACAATATCAACAGAGTTTATTTAGCCTACAGAAAAGAACATTTTTCGACGACAAGAAAATACAGTTTATTCACAATTATATATGTGTGTGTGTGTGTGTGTGTGTGTGTGTTGGTTTGTATGTTTGAGTGCATGAGAACCCTTTTTTTCATTGTTTGAGACAACTCTATAAATACACCTCCATATTTCATAGATTAAACTATCAAACCACATTTGGAATGCTGAATTATCAAAGATATATGCACAAAAAGACTTAACCTTATCATCTAAAATTAAGCTAATGCAAGCTGCTTAACTTTATTATTTTTTTTATTTTTAATGTATGGAATTACAAGAGATGGATGAGGTATCCTGGCTATTGGATAGTCTCTTCCTCTCACCCTCATTGGCTTTCTAGTATTGAATTTGCAGTTGTATTACTACAAATGTGTAGGTCAAAATGTCATCATCCACTGTGTCACTTGGCAGTCACCATTTTCCATGAAAATGGAAAGTCAATTTCTGGTTTCATTTAGACTTTTAGGTTTTCATTTTATATTTAAAACGTTGCCTGTGCCGAAAACATTTTTATGAAGAAAAATCTTTCAAAAGAGATACATAGTGATGTCATACAAAATTATTAAGAAAGGGCAATTAATAGTAGACTGGTTGGATTCAGAGCTACAATATTTTATAAAATCTTATTGGCCTGACCTGATCACCACTGATGATCTTGGCTGTAGTTCCAATCGACTGACATGAAAATAGCATCATGCTATGAACACAACAAACTATCGAATCACATCTCAAAAAGCGTCATTCAGATACTCTAAAATGACTTTTAAGATGCAGGACAAACAAAGGACCAATTTCATGGGCTTCAGTCAAGCTTGAGTTGACATGGTGGTACAATGGTAAGGAAGGGCAGGGAGTCACCATAAGTACAAATAAAATGCCAAGCTACAATTTTTTTCTCACAGCGTTGGAAGACAGAAATCAATGAGGTTCTAATACAAGGTTAACAGGACTATTGGAGAGGCAGAATGTTCAGATGCAATTACTATATTGCAAGATCAACTGCCAAAGTGGTTCCATGTATCGGGAATTAGCCCATCAAAACTGAGAGGGTCAGTCAATGGCCCACAAAGCAGGCTTTGGATGGTCATTTTAAGCTCTTCAGATCAACAGATTGACAATCCATTCAACGGGCAGCCAAAGAAAAAGGACTGGCGGTCCAAAAATGGTCCTGTAGAGCTCAGATTCATCTAAAAGCTACTCATGGATACAGTTCAACACAATGCTTTTTGTTCCTTCTGAACAGAGTTCCAACAGTGCTATATCCCTAGATGTTTATTTTTTTAATTGAAAACAATCACAAAAGGCTGGGTTGTGGTTGGCAGTTCCAATAAAGCTTAGATTGTCCAGAAAAGCTGAAGAAGTAGCATAGTTTTGTTCCAGTTGTTCTGCATGCTTTGTGGTTGCAACTCTGGTCATCTAGCCAATGTTATTAATCAGCAAGAGATTGACAAACTATATGATCTTTCTCTTGTTTTAGAATTGAAACTTTTATATTGAACAATTCCTACAGTTTTGAAGATATGCTAACAAGGCACTCCAACAGTTATAGATTCATTTTTAAATTGCACAACTATGCAGCCAATTTTTACATTTTATAAGCAAAAAAACAAACAAAAAGACTAATTCTCATCATCATTTTAGGATTATTAAGAAATATAATTTTTTGACATTTGAAATTTTTATTTTCATGGCCAATGTCTGCTTACTGTATGCGATTTTGCATGGCATTGCCTCCACCACCGCTTTCATTCTACAATGATAACAAGATCCTCATCAAAAGGGGACTGTTACATCAAACTCAGGTCCACTAAGTTTGGTATGACAGCCTTCTCAGTCAAAACAGCTGAGCTGTGGAACACCTTGTCAACTATTATCAGGAAGTGCAATACTCTTCAGGGTTTTAAATCCAGTGTTAAAAAATGGTTAAAAGAAAACCAGTCATGCACTCATTAGTTAATCAATTATTTTAATGTTATGATTTACTTTGCTTGACTTGTTGCTTGATTTGTTGCTTGTATACAGCTATATCTGGCACAATACATTTATTGAACACTGTCCCTGTTAAATAAACAAATAAATTAAGAAATAAATTAGGATAAAATAGTGAAAGAGCCTTGTGCACAGACGTTCCAAGTGCTGGTAACAAGACACTCAAAAAGTGTAAAGGCCAGCAGCAGTAAGTAGTGGACCACCTCCAAATTCCAAACCACACAAGGACCCAAAGGACATGAGTAGGACTTGACACTGGATGCAAAAGCGTTATATTTTATCCATCCATATCAACATTATAAAACAGAAGACAAATGACACGTTTCAAAAAAAAAAATTCCTTTGTCAGGTTCGTTCTGGGAAAACAGTGACCATGCTGGCATACAATTTAGTAGAGAGACAATGGAAACACATGGCATCAATTAACAATCATGATGATTCAACACAATAAATGTAGGCCACCTGCAGGTGACTCATCACTAGAATTCACAACAATTTACAACAATTTTCAAGTTTTCATTAAGCAATCCACTTTCACATTAGTCCACAGTAAATGCCAAAGGACATTATATTGTATGTGTGGGATAGTGTTATAGATACCATGTTGTTTCAATGTCTGGGTGTGTGGTTTGGAATTTGGAGTTAGACTACTACTTACTACTCCCGGCCTTTCTACTTTTTAAATAAATAAATTATTTACTGAGGTGTCAAACTGGTTTATAGTTTAACTGTTACATTTTTTATTATTTAATTAATTGTGTATCTTTTGGTATGCAACTTGAATAGCATTTGCTGTGTTTTAGTTTGTCATGCAAGACTTTGAGAATTTCCCAGACCTATACTGTTATTTTTCACTTCATTTCAATGGTACATGTCTATTAATGCTACTGTGCTCTGTCATATAGCTCTATACGATAGAACATCGATTCTGAGCATCATTTTACCTTTATCACACATAGAATAATACTGAATGCATTTCTGTTTATCAAGGAAAGACAGTTGCACAATAATGCTATGCCACCAATATGTTTTGGTTCCAAATATTATGTTGGATTGCTTTTCATAATATTTACATTTTGTTTTTTGCTAGGAATGTGCATTTCATTACTGGGGCTTCGAAAGGCATAGCAAAATGCTATTGTAAGGTTTTTCCTCACAATTTCCAGGTCGGTTAGATTGTTCCAGGTTAGACTATTTTTGGGGGAGAGAGACAATTTACTTTCAAAACTATCTTAATGTTTGATCTTTGTAGCATATTCTGGAACCTGCACATGCTGCATTTCACACAATAGCAAAAATATATGGACTTCTTTCATCACAAACAAGCAAATGTAGGCCTATTTTTGCAGTGGGAAGCACATTTAAGATCCTCAGATATTCCAAATAAGTAAATACAAAGGAGTCATAATTTTAGCTAATAAAAGGCATAGCACTGATGTTCACTGTACTTGCACTGTCAAAGAGTTTTGTTTGAGTTAAGTATAATGTTTTACTCATGAGGTTTTCCTTAATTTCAGTATATGGAGTCAATATACGTGACCTCCAATTTCCAAACTCCATAACTGCTAAATTAGTCGACTCACCCCTTTTACATAGTTTTAGTGCATGGGAATTTTACTGCAGCAGTCAGCCCAAATTTTAATATATGTGATCCTGGTATGAGGATTGCAATTCCCTCCTTAGCATGATGTGTTATGGAGAACCTGAGTCTTGGGCATGTGTGGTCAAGTTATTTTATCCAACCTTTATTCTAGCAGCTGGGCCATCTAAGACCTCAGTTCTCTTGTGAACAATGTGCCAGGAATCCAAACTATTCTCTGCACTCAGCCAAGAAAAATAATATGTATTCTTTATTGTGTTTATCTCCTCAGAAATCTTCAGTATGTGATGCTTACTCATATTTACTCAGTCATGTTATCTGATTGTGTACCTATTACATATTTACTTATGTTTTAACCCTCAAAAAGGACAACCAGTTGAGGAGTTATTCTTTTTTTTTTTTTTGGGGGGTGGTGCATCCTCTGCCTCTCACTTAAATTTGTCTTGTAACAAACTTGTATCAGACAATTGGAAAGAGAGAAGAAAAAAATGGACTAAACAATTAATGCTGATTAAAAATGTGTTCACTGTGGAAACTTTTACATTCATAAAACTATTAAAATGGAAATACCGAGAAACTGAGCAGACTTTTACCTATGAGACAAAAACAATGAGCAGCCAGTAAGGTTTTAGAAGCAATGATTGCAACCTTATTACAGACACTGGAAAAATTAATACTGATCATGGATATTTTCACCAATGTATATTATTTTGAAATTTCATTTTTAACTTAAACTTCAGTCAACCAATTTCTCATAAAGTTATATCTGCCAACACTAGTAAAAATCTGGAAGCATCACTAACTCTCTGGGTTGGAAATGGATATTAAGTCGAAACAATAGAAATTCTCAGAATTGTTTGTGGAAGTTTGGACCCAGTAGACACATTTATTTTGCAATGTTTTTACAAAATGTTCTTGAAAACTATATAATTTCATAGACTAAAAAGGTTTGTTAACTGCCTCATTGCTGAATAACTGACAGCACCTGCTGGATTTTTCTGACTGGATTAGTTTCATAAAATAATTAGGATATCAAGTCTTATGCAAACATCAATGCTAACAAATCTTAAAGAATCTTGAATGCAACATCAGAAGTCTTGTTTATTTTGAAAAGATTTTTGAGAGTGAATTAAGCTTCAAATCATGTTTTTTTTTTTTTTTTTTTGGTTTTGTCATGTTATGGATAGCACCAGCATTTTGTTTCAATATGCAACAGCGTAATCCGATGCCAAAAAGCTGGCTGTCCTTGATGTGGAACTTCAATGCTAAGGAATTTCTTACACCCACTATAGTGTACACCCCTGTTTCCCATATTTTTACAAAAGCTCAATCAAAACACTAGAAAAAGTACTCCGATACCACTTAGCATGTTGAAATCCCAAACAAGGCTAAACAACATCATAATGAAGGAAAATCATAACCAAGACACCCACTCCAACCCCAACTCCTCACACAACCCGGTCTTCAGGCAACAACACAGGGCCTGCGTGTAGTATTCTGTTGGATTTGTAGGGGATAGCAACCAACACATTTTGGAGACTATATGTTTCTGCTGTAACACATAATGAACAAGAAACATCCTTCTCTTCAGGCCATCTATGAGCAGTCTATCATTAGACAGACCCAGAACACAGTTTCTGACCCATCTCATACTTTAGTGTTTGTTCTGACTGAACAAACACTAAAACGCATTTGTTTCTGTAACAATTAAGGTTTATAAGACTAGGAGATTATTGGGGCTTATGCAGTGCGTTCTCATCACTGTAATGAGCTCTGTATGGAGCATAAAATATATAGTATATTTAAATCACTGGTTGTAATTGTATTATGCATTGGGGTACTGGTGTCAATGCATTTAGTAGGATAACCTAGAGCAATTTCACCTTTGCGGACCATACAAATCTAATTTTATATTTTACATAGGGAATCATACAATGTAGATGGATGTATTTTTTGACAGCATTGCTCTAATTGATACATTTATATAATTATATAATCTATAGATATAAGAAAACTGAAGTGCCGGAAGTTTGTATTTGCATTTGGAATGACACACTGGTGTTATCAGATAATCTGTTTTTATAATGTATACATTTACATAAAATGTTACATAAAACAACTTCATAGCTCAAAAAAAGGCATTTTCACAAAGGTTTCAAAGTGCAGCAAATATTGCTTCAGTCACACACTCATACCATGATTGTGTCAACATTAATGATGCTCTAAAGCCTAACTGAAGAATGCAGAACTGAAGAAAGTCTATTCAGTAAAAGGCAGTCATTTAGTTGGTCATTAGTTATTCTTTTACCACACTTGAAAATGTTCAGAATTTTCAGTACCCATAGTTTTCAGCAAAGGTTGTGATTTTCTTTTAAGAATAAGCACCGCTCTGCAAGCTTTCATGTCCTCAAGAAATCCACATTACTGATGGACAAATTAACAGCATGTGCTCAGATATTTCAGGTGTTGCTTTTAGAAACCTCACAGGGAGGTTGTCAGAACGCATAGCTGATTTTCATTTTGTCTAAAAGTTTAAATAATTTGTCCTCAGCTACCCTGTTAAAAAGTTAAACAGATTGGTTTGATGTATTTATTCTCACAGCATTGTTTAACACCTACGGCAACCTGTAGGGCTTCAGTACATGTGTGCAATTTAACAAGGGCTGAGGCAATAGTTGCAAAAAAGTTCCTGAAAAGTACAGTAACCGACCAATTAACCACAGACCTCATGGTCAATTATCAGTCAACATGGCTGGTTTTGGTGTATGCACCACCTCAATTTGTTCAGAAAATAAAACTTTACATTTTTACAGAGGTTTTTTTTGGTTTGTATTATGGAGTATTTGCATTAAATTGGTTGTTTCTTTTTGTTCCCAAGCCAAAAGGATGAACTGTTATCTTGTTGATGATGTTGATTTTGGGTTGTGTAAAAAGGGGACAGTGTGGATGGGGAGGGTTAGGTGTTAATATTTTGTTGGAACCAGGCCTCAGTAGTGCAATGTTTGTGTCAACAGAGTGTCCATCCTGCCACCTAATCATTAACTCAAATTGGAAAGATGTGTTAATTTTAAGGTGTCAGGATTACAGAAATGGGGGGTGGCCTTTAGAAGGGTTGAGTTGGATTCTAGGGAGATCATCTATCCATTTGTAAGATGTCTAGTTAGAGTGAGGTAACGGCATTACAATGGCACAAGTGAGGTAATGGCATTACAGATATACAGCTGTGCAGTGCAGCATGATTTAAATTAATTTTGACCAAGAAGGATTGGCATACCCCTTAAAGGTCGTAGTACACTCCAGAAAAAAAATAATAATTCAAGCGAACTTTTCACTAGTTTGCTTTGGAGTATTTTATATGCTGTATTCACAAGGGACTGCACAACACATGTTTTCTGAACAGTCAGTTTTGGACAAAGAGTTTTGGGCTGGAGCCATTTGATGATTCTAGATAGCTTCCTGCAGTGTGTGGCTGGTTTGTGAAAGTTTTTATGTATTCCATTCCATTATTTTTGTGGTTCATTTATCTAACGGCTGCAAATCTAGCCACATTTACTTGTGGCTGTATTTGTGAACATACCCCACTGTAATGGGGTCTTATAGAAACTTACTCAACCATAATAGTATAGATGGCAACAGTGGGTGAATGTTGACAACTATCCAGTGAAAAGATTAATTTTCTTTGAAATATACTCATGCCTTAGAAGTGACTAATGTACTGAGGGCATAGCTATCTGAATGCATCATATCAATGAAGTCTATTTATTAGTTCATACAGACGAAAAAAAAAGAAAGCCATAATGTGAGAAAAGGAAGGAATTAAATTTATCAGCTGTTTTAGGACACAATTTTAGAATAAGGTGACATTTAGTTGTTGTAGCTCATCAAGATTTGATGATATTTTTGTTCTAAGATAAATTCAGCAGTAATTTAATTTAAAAGGAAGATTTTAAGCCAAGGAATCACAGTTAAACTTTCAGGGATAATGTTAGTACATTGGATTTAGGTTAGCTGACCTTGTAATGACATACATACTCACACAGATACTGATCTGAGGCAGTGAGAGGGGAAAGTTTTGATTTTTGAAATGTAATAGGATAAAATCTACATAGAGCTTAAAGGTAACTCTTAACAGTAGTTGCTTCACATGTCTATTAACTTTCATGAAATTAAGAAATGCTTAACAAATACATTGACTCATTCATAAAAATACCTCATGTTCATGAATAGGTGTATTTTAAAGTTTCCACTTTAGCCATTTCACAAACAAAGAAAGCTAACTGCTAATTGCATTGCTAATGTTTACAACAATCGAAAATTCCTGTTTAGCTTTGTTTTCCAACGAGTAATCATGCCTCTTTGAAAAAATGCCAACAAAACAGTTCACAATGATGGATGTGAATGACTTGTAACACTGTTAGTTCACCTTATTACACATCATATAAACCAATAATCAGAAAAAAGCAATATGACAGCTCCTTGTTTTTCAACTTATGTTAAAACAGTACATTTCTGGATCTTATTCTTGTTTTGGCCAAATGTCTTGCATGTTAAATTTCCAGCTGACCCTTTCCCCTTGGAAAAGGTTGATATTTGTGGACATACTCAATAATATGATGCTTATGTGTTGTGTTGTACATTGACAGAGGTGGGTGGCTAGAGCAAAGTGATGTTTCATGGAATCCTTTTTAGTGATGCATCCTTTATAATAAACTAAAAAGTAATAAGCAAGCAAAGGTTGTTACCTGAAACTATTTAACCGAATGTCTAGCTCCCAGCAGTGAGTGTCTATACTGATTGCTGGGAGCCTCACAAACACTACACTGTGCATATCATGATATCAGGGTAATTAAGTCCAGATCATGATGTTTTGCATTGTTTCTGAGAAATGTCAAACTCCACAAACCCCTTTAAAAAGACCCCACTAATTAAACAAGCACTAATTCACAATAGCTGCGACTAGGCCACACTCGCTGCCACCCACCCCCTTTTAGCCAATTGGCATGAACAAAAACACACACCTTCACACACACACACACACACACTCACACACTTGACTTCCATGCCAAATTTCAGCATTCTAGGGAGAAACTATGGATCGACCAACCAAACAACCGATAGAGCAACCTATAGAGCTGCTGGTCGCAGCTAAAAATAAAATCCATAAATGGCAAGGTAAAGATCCAATTACAGGCCATAAATTTGCATGGTAATTGGATTTCACAGTTTTTTGGCACTTTGAGGTGACACAAAAAACTGTTGTTTTTTTGACAAAATTCCAAAACTGTTATTTACCTCGTGACAATCATGGCTGGTGTGAGGGGATAGTGCTGCTTTTACAGACTTAATGTATGGGTTTGCAAAGGTGAATGGAACAGACAGCTTTGATGAATAAATGTATTTGTATTTGATGTCATGCATTGCTTTCTTAAAAGAAAACAATAGATTACATCAATACTAAAGTGAAATTAACAAAACAAAAGAAAGAAAAATGGATATAGGTTGCTGATGACTGCATGCTGATAACAAGCAGGAGATAGAAAGCATGAGTTATTATTAAACGGATCTGAGCTGTTATGCTACCCATGTTATGTTCCATTGTAAACCCAGTCGGCATGTCCTCATCATTGTTATGCTATATAAACATTGTTTCTGTAGGAAACCCTGAAAAGTGCCTTACTGCTATATAATAAACGGGCATGCCCTACTGACCTTTGGCTTTACAGATGGCATACCTGCCAACAAAGTATATGTATACAATACTGTTGCTCCAGGGGGTGTAGACAGCTGGTCTCCTTTGTCCCAACGTCCGATTCAGATCAGTGTCACTTTGCTTATGAATACAGTGGGTGGAAACCTAAGATCGCTGTACTGTAGCTTCACCCATGGAGGCTGGGTTTCAGTTAACAAGTTATACCAGATCTCACCGTTCACCTGTGACTCCTCCGGTCATTTCAGCATCTGTGATTTGCCTGCTCCACAGCTGCACAGCCCTGCGGCATGCTATTAGGGTGCACTCTTATATGAGAATCTTCCAAAACGCGCAACCAGCTGCCAAGTTCTTTTCGTGCTGGGACCAGCCATATGAGCTTGCCAGTTTACAGAATACATTGAAGTGTTAGGATGGTCCAGCAAGTACAAGTACAACTGGGTACTTGATAATAGGGAAGAATTGTAAAATAGATTACAAAGACGAGATTAAACTAGCCCAATGTTGCCAATCATGTTACTATGTTAAATATATGTAACCACAAAGTTGTAAAGTGACACCAAGTGTGAGACTCAGGCATTAAGGTCCAGTCTCACATACATATGCAGAACCAATAATAACAGGTAAATTAATAATATAGAGTACTATGTTGCAGCTTTTTTGGTTCTTAACTTTAGGTGCTACATGAATCTTTCTGAGCTGAAAGTCATGCTTTTTTTGTAGTATCTCATGCATCAATATCTCCAAATGTTGACATTTCTGCAACTGGGATTTGTCCTCGGCCTTAGTGTAGAGGGTGGCACCAGAAACTTCCATCCATGTAATTTCATCCGACACAACAACAGATCATGGTGTAGCGGAGATAAAATAAATAAAGAACAAAATGTTGGTTATTTTTTTTTTTGTGTGCATAGAACTTAAGTTCTAATACCGAAGTTAATGTCTGTATCCTAGGGAGAGAAAAGAAAAGATGTCATTTACCTTAATTCCATCGGTTGATGTCTGCGATCAGGCATCATTATCGATTGGTCCAGCGAGAGGTCAAGGAGGAGAGGAGGAAAAACGAGTATTGGAGAGACGAAAGCACTTTGTCTCCCCAATACATTATTAAAAGTGTTTAAAAGAGTAGTAAACCAAGGTTAAATGCAGTTCTTTTAAGTGTTAATTTCCTTGACATAAAAAAAAAAAAACTGTATACTGTGTTTCATGTGTTGTAAACTGCTATGGACAAGATATCTGCTTGACGTTTTGTTCCGGTAGTGCAATCGCATGTTACAGCTAGTTTTATTTTCAGTCTAGGTATAGCCCTTTCATTAGCAAAGTGAACGGACATTTAGGCTTCGCTATTACAGCTAGACTGTTCAGAGCTGAAACTGGACTGTGAATATTACCTGAACGACCCGGATAGCGATTTGAGCCACTGGGACGCTCAAAGTTCCTCCGGTCAGCTGAATAGAAGAGACCACTTGTGAGGTGGAATCCATTATGGCTTCAAGACCGCTGCAGCTGAGTTTCCATGCTGTTTTGTGTGAGTAGCTGAAACCGACGGAACACAGAGGTACTGAGCTTGTTTCGTTTTATTAAGAAGAGTGAAGCGGCCAAATAGTTTTGGGTCACAACGAACACAAGCACGTTCTGTTTGTTTTCCTTTTATCTGGCTAATCGCAGTTAGCTAACATCCACTGCATGTATGTACTGTACAGAACATTTAAAACAATATTAGATAGGAACTCCAGGCCAGGCACTTTTAATCCCTCATGTTGTCCCAGAACAGAGATCCAGACATTTGTTTTGACTATGTCATCTCAGGAAACATTAAAATAGAGGAAGCTGTTAATTGCTGCAGCCGTGAATTGTTTCTCTATCTCTCTCCCTCAGTCTTTCTCAAGTTGAGTGTATTTATGATTTAATAGAAGGCTATCCTGTCCCCCAGTGACATTAGAATTGATAACCAAGATTATGTTTTCTTCTCTGTCTCAAAAGAGTAATGACGGTGCACACTGTACAATTGTTGCAAAACAAAAAGAGGCTTTGTTTGCCTGTGTAGATATAATTTCAGAATGGCTGGGCAGTCGAGTTACACCTATACATCATTCCAGAAAACATCAGGCCAAGATGACACTCTGCCTCTAAAGCAGAATGCAAATAAAATATGTGCCATAGTATTTTGTGCCATGCTCAGACATTCTGAAATTGTATAAAATTGGTTGTGCAGCCATCACTTCTCTTAAAATTGTGTGTCTCCCAGAACTTTTTTTTTAGGTCATGCACACTTTGGGTATGGCAGATATGTTACTGATCAGTCCAAATAGTCCTTAATCCTGAACAATTACAGAGCTCCCAAGCCGACAATTTGTATTCACTTCCAGCACCGGCTAAACTTGGAGCTTCCTCTCCCAAAAAAGTTAGAGCACATCCAAATGAACTCCAGAGCAGAAAGGCAGAGAATTCACGACAATTTGCAGAACCTATATTTCATTTTCGCCGCATGCTTATTAATTTGTCACACTTTTAAAGGAGCCACCCCAGAGGTGGTGAGATGACACATGAGACATAAAGCAATGTGTAGTAAAGTTAGTGCGGTTTGCTGATTTGTGAAGAAATTATTTTCATATCACTTACCCAGCTCCCTGCACAGTGGATTTTTCACACCGTCACTGAAGTGAATTATTTCTCTCTACCTGGCGCTGATCTGATGTCCCTGCGGCTTGGCTCTGCAGCCATCTGCTGCACCGCCTGAAACAGCAGTACAGTCAGGGAAACTCTCAATGCAATTTTAATTCTTCTCATGTATTCATTTGAGAATGAAGGGTACTTTTAGTTGTAGGGCATTTTGACTGTGTGTCTCACCAAGCCATTTTCAATAGAATACATTGTCATGAGATAAATGTGTTCAAAAAGGATTTATTAAGTCATGATATATTGCATGAGGCACATTTGCATGGCATGATACAACATTTATGGCACTTTATATTAGACTTAGAATCAGGCAGGTGGTGGGGGGCAGTAATGCTTGACAGTTCAGGTGTGGTTGGGCTCCTGCTGGCCCACAGAAATCAAATAAAATAGAACAAAGCAATAAATAAATGTGCATTGAAATAAACATAGTAAATAAATGAAAACAAGATGATAGCTGGAGGGAAAAATGGGGTTGTATAGGTAGAGATGGCCAGAAACAGCAAGCATGATGGGAGAGAACTTACATGGTGATTCAGACCTGTATTAAACACTACTTTAAAAAAAAAATATACATTATATATACATTACAATATACATTACATACATATGCAATATACATTACTTACAGTACATATGTTATCCCTGAACTTTCCCACACACCCTGTATGCATTCACATATACAAATGCGCACACATATTTAGATGCATGCATACAAACTTCTGATACAAAAACTCTGAATATTGCAAAATACAAAATATACTCAGGCATGCTTACAAGTCACATGTGTGGTTTGTAGGATGAAAAAATGGTTTACTTTTCCTGTACCATATGTATCTGTCCATGTATCTACACAGAGCCCATTTATGTGTCCGCTCTGTGTAGATGCATGTGTATGTGTATGTGTATGTGTGTGCGTGTGAGTATTTTTCATATTATCCACATTCAGCCATGTCCAGAAGTGACACTGTTGGGAGCCATCAGGCCAAACAGAAACATGCCTTTGAACATGAACAGGCAGAAACAGAAGTGTGATGGAGAGGTCTTTAGAGAAAAAGATGTCTTTATTCTGAGTGTGTCTTTTTAAAATACTCGTCAAAGAAACAGGCAGTCCAATGTCTTGAATTACAATTGCTCTAGGGAGGCTCTGTCCACTCCAACGGGTAAACAGTTTAGCAGTTTAGACAGATTAGGGGCCCGCAATGGTGTAACATGGTAAAGTAGCACACTTTTGTGAGTGACTTAAAGTATCTTAGTCCAATCTTTCGATTCATGGTCATTGCATTACACTACATCCTTATTTTTCAATAGTACACACCCTTCTTTAGCTAGTCTGCATAAATCACATATTTAAAATATTACATGTTAACATCACGTTAATGCATACTATATATTCATACAGCTAAACACTTACTGAAGCAGTATCCAGAAGAAATTCCTTTGCAATTGAAAGATGGGGGTTGCTACTTGCCCACATTTTTGATATTTCAGTACAGTCAGCAGGCTCAAATCAGCCACAATATAGATGAATCAGTCCACTCTATGCATCTTAGTCAGAGAAGGAAATGGGGCCACTCCTTCCCATTGTTACCTAGCAGGCTTAGTGAATCCAGGAGTTACATTTTATAGCCACATTGGCTTGTATTCATTTTTCAAAACAGTCAATGACAGCTCCACAGCTCCACCCACTTGTTTTGTCTGTTTTGTGAAGCCTCAGATAGCCAATCAATAATTAAAACAAACACACAGGCCTACTTGAAATGTGATGTATGAATATGCTAGCCATTTATAGACAAGATTTAGGTTGATGTAAGTGAAGAATGGTTTGAATTGGTCTTTCAAATAGGTCTTTGAGCCGATGTTTAAGACTGGAGGAGGGTCATAACGCTAAAGGTATTTTTGTCTTTTCTGCTTATTGTATTTTTTAAATTCCTTCTTTGTTTTCTGCCCCAGTTTGGAATGTTTGATTTATAAGCCTGTCTCGTGGCTTTATTAAGTATTCAAGAGGGCATGCACTGATATGCTCATACTCTGAAATGTACAAAGCCAGCTACTGCGTATTTATTACAGTACGAAGTGTTTGAAGTAAGCAGTGCAGTGGTAGACCGCAAGAGACTGCCTAACCAGTGCAGATGCTGGAAGTCAGATTGCAGGCACTTGACCAAAAACAGGGAGTTCCTCCTGAACTTTGGCCAGGAATAGTCATCCAGTAACCCTCCCTCCTTGGGTGATATTGAAGATAAAATTGTTTTGTGTTGTGAACCCCCTAACATTGGCTAGCCCTAACATGGTTAGCGTGAACTCGAGGACCCTGTGATCTTTACCTTAAAATCTTTTACAATGTTCTGCAATATGTTTGAATTTACTGCAGTGGTTATTGTGTTACACTAGCTATGTTCAAATTTTAGAGTTGCAACAAAGACAGAAACATATACATAACAGCATTTAAAAGTTACACATCAATTTTAAATCACATTAAATGCTCAAATCCAACTGAACTGATGTGAAGTGGCATAAACATTTTTTGTACTAAACTTTACCATTGATAAATGTCATGATGTCCTCATAATTGTGATTATTGAATACAAATGATGTGTGATATCAATTCCATTAAACTTTAAACTAATTTATATTGAGGATTTTTATATTTTTGCCATGGCCTAAAGCAGCGTTGAAATTATTAGGATCGGGAATTGAAGTCCATGTGCTGAAATTTATAGCCCTTGGCTATCAGATATTGTAACTAAATCTGAATGTTGATGTGCTTCATATGTGAATAATTTATTCAGATCACACATTCAGACCATGAGTAATCAGAAGGTTCTGATTTGATCAAAACCTCTTCAGCCACAGTTCAGCATGTACATCTGGAGAGGATAATTGTGGTGGTTTTGTTCTGTGTGTGTGTTGTTTCTTCACATCTTTCACATCTTTTTGCAGTCAATGCCTGCATCCCCATTATCATCATATACACATTTGGAGTAATGATCCATGGCAGGCTTGCACTGTAACTATTAGTCAGTGGAAAACCACCAGTTGGAAATGCATGTGTACTGTGGCACCAAGAGAGGTGGAGGGAGGAGCAAGCTCCTCCCATGAGACTGTTGTCAGTTCCAATTCCCACCCTTAGCCTGGAGAGAATGCGGGAACTTGGACAGACAATGGCTGCGTTCCAATACTCAATTTCGTCTCCTCCTTTTCTCCTTTCCTCCCCTCCTTTCCTCCATGCCCCGGAAGCTGATTATGTGTCCTCCTTTCCTCCACTGTTCCAAAGCGCAATCTCGCCTCCTCCTTTCCTCCTTTCCTCCTTTCCTCCTTTTTCGTCTCCTCCAAACGGAGGATACATCGATGTATCCTACTGCGGAAGTCTTTTCACATTTCTGCGTGACATCACTGTGCTCACGACCAGTCAGATTAAATGACCATCCCACAGAATATTTCACTATCGAAAAGTTCTAAAACATGACAAGGGATTTACTAATACTGAAGGATAAATGGGAGAACAGTAAACAATGTACTTTACATTACTGGGAAATATTTTGTTTTGTGTTTTTAAACATAACCACATTGATGAGATATATTCACGTTTTTGAGCTGCGAATGGTAATTTTACCAGTGTAAAATTGAGCGAGTTTATGTTGTGGTAAGTGTATTTATTCCTTGTACAAATGTTTATGTTACATCATGAGCAGAATGCGTGAAACTGACATTTGTATTTTAATAAATCAAAAGGGCTGTAGGCGTGAAAGAAGCGTGATTGGCTTTGGTAATCTCGGAGTCAGTCGAAATTATTACTTCATCAATAGCCGACGTCGACTTTGATGACGGGCGAATCGGATTAGCTGTTCCAATATTCCATTCGATCAAGGAGGAGAGGAAAGGAGGAGACGAGAAAAAGTATTGGAACGCAGCCATGGCCTCACAAACAGACAGGCTTACCTGAGGGTGATCACAACTCAGGTGTGAGTACTTACCTTCAATTAGGCCACCTATTTAAGCACAGCCTTGAAGGCTGAGAGGAGAACTGTTTGTGTTGTGTTGGGCTGTGCTGATTTTCTGTTATATGTGTGACAATATGCCTTAAGATAAAACAAAATAGTTTGTTGGGCTCATAGTTATAAGATGTGTGTCTTGCAACTGACCTCTGTGAATAAGTGTTTTAATGGGTTTAAGTAGATCTGAAGAGACAAAGTTACTGCTTGTGTAGGAAAATGGTTTTCATGAGTCATGGAACCCTGACAGAAAGTTTCCAAGAAAGTTGTTTGTGTTTAGAAAACCATTGAATTCTTTTACAACCAGTACGCCAAGAGGAATAGTGTTGTGGAAAGGAAGGGTAGAAATAGATATATTTACTGATAACTGAGTAATCTAGGTTACCTTTCAATAGAAATACTTTCACAATGCCTGTACTCTTACTGCTGGGAAATCACTAGTAAGTAAATACTTCACCTGACAAGCAGTTAAAAACCCTTTTTAATTTTTAGAACAGAGAGCATGTTGATTATGATGTAATCTTAATAAGTATCTGTGCACCAACCACAGCAAAGGATTTCAGGATTCCCTCATATGATGAAAGTGAGCATTCAGTCATTGTGTTTGCTCTGTTTTGAGTCATAATCAGTATCTGCTGCTACTCAGAATGATACTATTTTGAACCAGAACCTTCACTATGCATTACTTTCTGACTAAAACACCAGAAAAACTTCCTCTCCTGAATTTGACGAATTGAGTGCTATGTTTTGTAAATGACCTTGGGGTCAGGCTTTGGGGTTCAGTTCCCTCTGACAGAGACATCTCCCAGGGGGAACCCCAGAACTACAGCAGAACCTGGGGCAGGGGGAGAATTTAATGGTCACTGATCCAGAGGCAGCTGAATGCCGAGTCCTCCTCTACCGAGCTCAGCCTCGCTTTGTAAAAGTTCCAGCTGGCCCCCTGCCCCGGGCCCAGAGGTGTCCTCATCACTGCTAGTCCAGGTGCAGTACTGCAGAGATGTAAAAGTGGGACCTCGGCTAACGTGGACAAAAACACATGCAAAAGTGGATGTGATATTCTCTTCCCTGTCCCATTAATGAGAGTAGAATGAGTTAAAATCTGCTTATCTATTGTACACTCCAGCCTCCATCCGTGAGAGGCTGCAGTCAATTAGGCCTGGAGGCTGGAATGCCCAGCGATTGCAATCTAAGCAAGCAACTGGAAAGTCAATGACTGTGTTTGCGTGCTAATGAACTCCTGCCTAATACGTTTTCTCAATGGGTGCATTTTTGGACTTAGTTTCTATGGCTGAGGGTGTTGGCAGAGTAATAAAAAATCATTTCTGAAGTTTCTGAGTGCATTGGGACAGCAGTGCTTAAAACAAAACCCTCTCATTAAGCCAATTATTCCTTTGCTTTAAATTCTGCTTGTTTGTTCATGCTGTCAGCACCGCTTAATGGATTCTCCTGGAATGGATGTTCATAATGGGATATTAAATATTCAATCTCAAAGTGGGGAAACCATTAAAATTGCTCCTTTTCTTAAAGAATGAGATGTGAAAGACAGAGCACAGTTGCCATGAAACATAACTAATGGCACCATAATGCTGAAGGCTTTGACAGAAACTAAAAGCGCTTTTTTTTTCTTTGCCGTTTATCTCCCTCAGTTGTGAGAGAAATTGATTTGAACTGGTTGGGTTGTGTGCGTGCTTGTAAATGCATCTTTGCTTTGAAAGCTGGTGGGAGGGTGGGGATTTGTGAACCCTGTAAGAGGTGGAGCACTTGTTTTTACTGGCTTGTATGAACAAATCATATACTTTGCACTCCCCAGTAAAACACTATGCTTCAAATCAGCAAGCCGCTGTGGAAATGTTGGTGGCTCTGGCTGTTTATTATAACAGAGTCATAATCCCCATCTCACAACTCCCAACATCCAATCAGTAAAGTGAAAAATATTAGGAAGTGATATGTATTCCTCTGTCCAGTTGTGAGACAGTGGTCTTTAGATTTATGATTCTGTAAACAAACATATATATGGGTATCCATATCTGCAAAAAAACTGAAACTTCAATATTTATATGCTTTTCAAATGAAAAGCTGTATATGTCCTCATCCTTGTTGAACAGAATTAGATTCATGTTTTGGTAGCTTTGTTCTTTGGCCTCACTTCAGTGGTTGAAAAAAGTTCCACCTGTCTTCAGATGCTGAGAACTGAACTGAAATAAATTACAAACACACAGAGGTGCTGGCCTTGCACTGACAAAAATATGAAACTGCAAAGGTTCAAAGTATAAAATTAACTTTTATTCTCTATCTCACACAGTCAAATAAAAAAAAAACCTTCACCATGCAGCTTTTTTTCATTTTATTTCAGTGTGTGAGTAACCTCTCTTGGTCTCTTTTTTGCAGTGGACAGCACTGTATTCACTGATGCAACTTTGCCATACATGGAAAGAAGGTGCCCAGATAACTGACACTTTAGTTGCAGGATTATTATTCTGTTATACTGTTTTTTCTAATTGTCTGAGATTGAAATATTTTTCACAATCTTGGAACAGTTGAAAATTTAAAAAATATTTTTTCTTCTTTGTATGGATTTTTGCATGCATTAACACTTTGATTGGGTAATGAAAAAAGGATTATAAACATACAATAAGTGGTTTATATTCACGTGTAATTGGTTTATTAACCATTATAAACATTTGTTTATGTATTTCAGCAGTACTCTGACCTGGCACAGGCATAAGGAGTGAAGGCAATCGTGGTTTACTAATGCTCACAAAAACAAGTCATATATAATAAGTAATAACTGATAACGAATGATTGTAAACTACATACTAAGTCATTTTTTGCATTACTGTCCAAAGTGTCAAATACGCAGAGGAACATTTGTACATGAACCGTTAGTGTTGTATTATCATAGATTGGCTTCAAAGTGTTGTTATCATATTTACATTTTAGCGTTTAAATATTGTCATAGCAACTACAAGGTCACACCCCTTCAGCAAATTAATTCTACACAAATCCTTCATTGTGAGTATTGGCTTGCTGTTTTTTTTTTCTTTTTTCTTTTTATACTGAACGATGAAGCCTGTATTATGCATTTGCACTTTTACATTTGGTAAGCCCATATTGTGTTGTTTCCTAATTTGTCACAGTCCTCAATCAATCAAGCCACTCCCCAGCAAAAACTCTCTGAGACAGTCCTATGCCCTTGTCCAATAAAAAACTGCAGATTTTCGTGGCCCTATGTTTTTCCCAATGGCAATCAGAGGAATCAAGCAGCTCAATGCTGTAACCTCGCTGTGGGACGAAAACCTTGTATCTCCAAAAGGGTAACTTTTCAGGAAGTGAGAAAAACACAACACCACACAATTTCAGTTTGACTGTGTCTTTGGATTGATAGTAAACTAAGTTAATATTCAGTTGTTAGTTTATTAAAAAAGACGTTACATGGGCGTTATGAGTTTTCCACGCTACAAAATTGGCGGAATGTTGGAGATAGGAGGTTTTTGTATCATGGATTCCAATTCTCCGCGCTTCATTGTCTCACGGCAATCTCAGCAGACATTTAACCATGAAGGTTTGGCTGTGCTTTTATCAAGGGTATCACGGTTATCATGGGTTTTACCTTTTATTTTGATTTCTGTGATTTGGTTTTGTTCAAGGCATACAAGAAATATTGTTAGTTTCTTGTTTGTGTTTAACTAGACAACCTTAATGTTAATTTGTCTGTTCATTTCAAAGCAATAGTTTGGTTTATTATAGCTATCTTGCTGCCACGTAACAAGTGAATGAACGTACCAATGTAAACAATTACTGGTGTTGGGATACAGTTTTTGGAGAGCGGCACTGTGTTTAAGAATGTGTATTGGAATTACAAAGGAATGTTGCCGCATCCGACCAGGGCCAAATGGCGCCTCCTGTTAACAACGTGGTATCTGCCGTCTGCGGAACTTAGGGTTCCCCATTACCATATCTAAGCCATCACATGCAAATGTATCTACCTTAAACTGTATAAATGTTGTCCACTCATTGTAATCATGGAACATTTTGCTCCATGCTTGTGTTCCCACGGCCGGCTGTGTAAGTAAAGTACCTGTCTTCAACTGCGAGCATGGGATCCGTCTCTTCATTAACAACATGGTTGTTGTACTCATTTTGATAATTTTATTGTTTACTAACACTGGTAAATTGCAAAATCTGTTTAAACATACAATTTAAGATTAATGTTGTGAAATCTATTGATTTCCTTCATTGGTTGTACGTCAGTTTTTCTCCTAAAATAGCACCTTGGATGTTGTCTGACATTTGTCTGTCATGCACAGAAAATAAATTATCCTCAGGACAGTGAGAATTCCCGCTTCTCTTCAACGCAGTGGGTGGAGATATGAGGTTCACAAGGACAAACATGACAGCCAATGGACTGAAGAGTTTTGATTACAAGCTATTTTAAATGCATTTAATTTGTCAAGTCCTTTAAAAACATTCATGCAGACTTAAGGGGGAACCTTTACTACCAATTTATGCAAAAAAATGCAAAATGACCAAAAATATAGGTACAAGGTTTTCTCCTGACGGCAACACTATAGTAATCAGTGGAATTCATGTCAGTGGTACCTGCAGTTTTGCCAACTGCCTGAAAGATCTGCCCTCTTGTTTTAGTTATGGCATTAAGTCATATATAAATCTCTTTAATCTGCCAGAATTGCTAAACTGTCATTGACAGGTCTACAGACCTTTGATTCCTTTTTTGGAATCCTTTTCTCTTTCATTTGTTTTGGATGAACTTTTTTGTTTTACTAATTTCCCTATTGCCTGCTCTCAAAACGTCGCTGTCTCTGTTACGCCATTCGAATGTGAAGGTTTTTTGGTATAGCTTAATTGATCAGATAAAAGCTTGTTAAAGCTTGAAACTCTCTCCTGGTTTTTAAAGTGCTTATTCATTGTACCAACAGTGGCTTAGGAAAACACAATCAAGAAAAAAATGTCTTAAAGGTATTTTGTAACAAAGATCTCCAAGCCTATGCATAAGGGAAAGATGTTACAGGAAACTTCTATTGCAAACATAAGGTTTGGAGTGAAATCACCAAGTTCAGCACTGGTATTGTAGTGTTCATGCTGAATAATAATATCAGTGAATAATAAAACAGTAATAATAATAATAATAATAATAATAATAATAATACCCTTTGTGAGGGAGGACTGGCTAGATGGTGGTGCTGATATGTCAAAACAGCAAAGATGCAAAGGTGATGACAGACTGGTGCAAAGGAGAGTGATTTATTGTCCAGGGACTTGTGCTCAATATATACAGTGGAACCCAAAGTACCAAAAAAAAAATATACATATGTATCTCCAAGTAATAAGTTAATTAATTAATAATTACAATAATAAATTACTGTTGGCCCTCCACCTACAGAGTCTCCTGCTCTAACAACCAACCAACACCAACTGTGTGTTGGAGTGTCCCTTTTATACCTTCATACTGGTGTCAGAAACCATCATCATCTCCGAAGCTTTTACAAATCAAAACATAATAATAATAATATTATTATTATTATTATTATTATTATTATTATTATTATTATTATTAATAATAATAATGTGGTTGTCAAAATAGTAAAAAAAAATCCTCTTGACAAGTGAAATAAAAAAAAGAAATGGTTTGCAAAAACTAAAATCTAATACCACATGACATAGTAGTAGTTTTTGGTGAGCTGAGAATTTCAAATATCTGCTAGTGCCTAGATGAAACACCCAGGAGTAGACCATTTGTGTTGAAGCTGAAAAACTACAAGAAAAAATGTTACAGCCTTATGCTCATCCCTATTTTGATGGTAAAAGAGTGGAATGAGGCTTAAATTAAACTCCAGGAAAAAAGCAAATCCCTATCTGTAAAATGAAAGTTGTATTTTCATCCTGACATTTTGTCACCCCTTTCTTACTGCCTGAGTTGAGCTATGTATTTAGCTCCACCCGCAGTAAACCCCTCCACAACTTCAGGGGGAGATGGTCCACATATGTGTCTCCTCCCATTCATGTAAGCTTCACTTTTTTTTCATACTGCAGATGTGACACCAATCAGATACTGCCATTGGGGCAGTCCCGGTAGCAAAGGAAAGTAACTGGCCGGGGGCTGACAATCAGTTTTTTTTTTTTTGGAATTATTTAATTATAACAATGATTTCTCCTGGGAGGGTCAAATTCCAGGATGGGTGGGCCTGCCCATAATGGCAGGTCTGCATCAGGGGAATACATATGCAATGTTCAATCCTGCTGGCACCCAGGGAGGGCACTATCAAAGCTCCAATATAAAGAACAACCAGCAGCTCCCAGCTAGAACATTGTTGACTGACAGTTTTATTATTTGATGTTTATAGGATCCTTCCCTTCTCTCCTGTTTATATTCAATTATATACATGACCAGACCCAAGGAATCTATTCAACTTTTCAATGAGTCAATTGCTTCCATCCCCTCATCACTAGCTTCTGGGCCCATCCTTGGTAGGTTCCTTATTCTTGCCATTTTGAAGACCTTCTGGTCCTTCCTTTCAGTCAGGGAAATGGCTCATCTTAACTACCAGCTTGCATTGGCGGAATTGTATGCCCTCCTTTGCCAGAATGGCCATTTTATATGATAAATTCATCTTTAAAATCGTATTAGCTTAACCCATTAAGACTGGGCAGTATAAATAAGCAGATGGCCTCCCCCATCTGATTCTGTGAAAGACTTCCTCCCATTAGCAAGGGAGTTTTTTCCTTGCCACAGTCACTCAAGGCTTGCTGTGATGAGTTATCATGCCCATGCTCTATGCAAGGTTACTTGTGAAAATGTTCTTTGTGAAAGTGCTATGCAAATGAAATTGAACTGAATGTTTAATTTTATCAATACATTATCTCAGCTTTATGCTGGGGACTGTTTGGGTAAAATTGTCGATACATCACATTAATTATGATTTTGATGGAAATGACCATTAATGATTAAAAAAGCACACAGGATTGTACATTATACAGCATTCTGAACAAACAATTATATTTCAAGAAACCCTCTTTGGTTCTAATAAACAATTCACAGCTTACAAGCATATCAAAACAATACTTCAATTCTATATTGAAACCATATGATATAAAAAGCTATACTGCCCACCTACCTGCTACAATTAGACAAGCTGAATATCTAAATATCGGTGTTGAATATGTTTTGTCGACATAACTTCAAATATGTGTAGTCATTCTTCTGTGCATATATCATCTTTTTCAGTGCTAAGCATTTCTAAGAGTCCTATCCCTCTCTAGGCCAGCTAGATGCAACTATGCTTGACCCTATGTGCTTGCTGGCAGCTGTCGCCAGTCGTACAGCTGGGATTCTGTACAAAAAGATAGGGTGAATTACTGCACAGAAGCACTTTTGTAGCAGAATGAACTTGCATGCCCGAGAACAGCATTCCTGAAGATTATCTCCAGTTTGTGCAGATAGTCTCTAAGGCTGTTTGCACATCAGGTGACCAATAAATCAACACCACCATCGGAGTCACAACTGAGAATTCGCTGACCTGGATCTTGCAGGTTTTTCTTGCTGGTGGAGATTTGGTATTAGATGTTCAAACTCTTCCACTGAGATGTAACCCCTGGGTCAACACTGGTTATTAACAAACACACGGTCATCTCCTGCTGTCCCTTAACGTGACACATCAAGGTCTCCCCTGCCCAGCCACACAGACTCAAAACTGCTGACTGGTGTGGCAGTCGCAAGAATGCTGGGTTTTACCCAAGATTCTCTTCATACATCAGACCTAACCAAAATGTATGTACTTACTTTGATCCTACGGTTCACCACACTTGTTAGAGAGAGAAAAGGCAACAAGGGACAAGGGATTATCTTCCTTCTGCATCACTGTACCACACTCATCTGTACTGTTGTTTGAAGTTACATTTGTGTGTGGCATGTTCATTTGTGGCTTTGACCAGCAATAGTGGACTACTCAGCATATGGAAAAAAGGTTTCCTTCCCTCTACATTTCAAAGATGTCCCAATTATTCAAAAATGAGTGAAAGACAATACAAGAAACGTAGATAAAACCAATATCAGGACATATTAATGTCACTAGATTAATAATTAACATGCTGAGAATATTCTTCATTCTGGCAATAGTTCTCACTGCGGCAAGGACTAGAGGGGATGCTTGCAAAACCTGATATCCTGTGTAATTGTTTGAATGAGCTCGTCACGAACATGAGTCTCAGCACCGTGGAGGGATTTGAGAATTGAAAGGACAGCTGTCATTTGTGTGCACAGCAAATTCAGGACAGGAGCATACAGTTCCAAGGCACAGACCCCCTGCTGTCTGAGATGCACAGGAAATGTTTCAATGAGTCAGACACAGTGGCAGCCAGCAGGTGTCTTGGGCAATCTTGTGCATAAGAAAATGCACAAAATGTACTGAAACCTATTGATAGTGGGCACTGCAGTTAATCAGACTATATGTAGCAAAAAGTGGAAATTTTCTTATTGGATGTTGAAGTAATGTGGTCATATCTAAGCAAAACTAATAAAAATGCACTGTACTTATGGTCATAATTAACGCTTAGAACCTGATAAAATCCAACTGTTGTCAGAAGTACTCATTGTAATCTGACTATAAGCAATTGATTTTATAACATAGAAAGTTTTTTTTTTTTTTTTTGAACAGTAGAAGAGTGTATCTTTATGAAATGGCCAGAATATTGTTTCAACAACCTTCAGATTTTAGAAAAGAGTGAGGCACATTATGATGGCTATCAAAGATCCTGACGATCTTCCGAAACTGAGAAATCGAAAGCATGCAAAAGAATGATAGTTTAAAGGCATAAACCCTTTGTGTTGTTTCCCTGTATTGCAAATAATAATAAAAAAAAACTTAAAGAAGGGGGGCTCTCATCTGAGGATGACTGTTTCTACCATCTACTCGTACCTCCACCCATACTCCCATCTACTCCCATATCTTCCTCCAGCTATCCAAACCAATGGCAAATCAGCTTGCTTTCAGCCTGTGTGTTCATGAAAGAATAAAACATTTCCTGACAGCACCTGTGCTTGGCCCGGAAAACGTCCACCTTCTGTTGGGAAGACAGATTTTGTAGAACCGGGGAGACCAAATTTCCTCTAATCATCTATTGCAAGGCTGGTGGAGATCGTAGAGCCAATAGGTTTATGAAGGGTTTATTATTGTGAAACTTTCCCTGCCATTGTCATCCAAGGCCTGCTTTTGAGAGAGTTTGGTATATCTGTACAGTGTTCTGGGACAAATATTTTATTAAATGCACTAATCAAATTTGATTCAGTTTCTAAAGTTCATCTGAATTGTGCTTTTTTCTTGGAATTTGTTTATCTTTTTTTCTGAAGTGGTTTTGGAGTTTTATTGTATGATACACTAGGTGGAAAATTTAAAGAACATCAGAACAATCAGATACATGATGAAGCCATACAGATGTTTGTCTACAGTCTACACTCGGAAATTTCTCTCCCTCATCACAGCTGGTAGTGACTAGTCAAGTACATTACTTATGTATAAGTAAGTCAACTGATGCTAACGAATATTGATGTACAACAAACTTGGCTAAATGCATGGGGCATAGCCATTGCATGCGGCTAATCCTCCTCCAGGCTTAGATGGCACCTCAGCTCTGATCCTCTCACCATCCCGACCCAGGCTCATAGCTCCCCTTCCCTGTCTCATCTAGGTTTACTCTAGCACATTGTCACTTCACTTCAAAAGCAGTGGAGTAAAGCAAAATCTATCGTTGTTTTATTTTAGAGCAATTCTCAACCACGCTCCCTCATCCTCCCATTCCCTGCCCAAACCCTGCATATTTATCACTGTCACTTTAGATAAATTGCTCAGAATACACGTGGTAAACACTAATGACAGCATTCATCAAAAGCCAGAACTGTTCCATATTGAGCGGGTGGCCGTGCCTGCTCTCTGCCAGGTGTGCAGGTATGAACGGACAGCCAGCTTATTAATGCTGAGAGATTCAGTGACTGGTGGGGGGTGGGGGGTGGGGGTTCTGCTAGGAACTTTCTACTCAAATCACAGCTCTACCTTTTTAGTCTCACATTTTGCTCTGTGATTAGCTTTAGCATTTTTAGGTCCCTGGATTGCATTATGGGCAATCAATTTGATTTCTATTGATGCTTACTGAATAAACGGTTTCATTTTTTCCATGCAGACTGGTGTGACTGTCTGTGCAAGTGTGTGTGTGTGTAAGAGTGCGCATGTGTACAGCTCATTTGCTTTCCTCCGTCAGGCCCTATATAGACCAGGGGCTTGAATTGATGCATCTTTGCTAACCACATGTTCTCCATAAACAGTCAATAGCCCAGGGTCCAATTTCAGTGACAGAATGGTGTCACCACCACTTGACACTCAGGTCTATGACTAATATGCTTGAGGGAAGGGAACTGTCTTTGTACTAAAGCCCCTGATCAATACTGTTCTGTGGCTGTTTGTGCATGTCTGTCATTTTTACATACCTATACATACAAGAGCTCATACTTTTGTACTATGATGAGTATAAATGCATGTATGCATAAATATGCAGATGTATGAATGATTGACATTGCTGCTTTGTTAGTTATGAAAATATGCTTTGTCAATCACTGAACAGTGAACTAAAAAAGGCCAAAGTGGTACATGTAAGATAGCTAAAACTAAGAACCAGTAGAGACTACAAAATCACCTCTGCAAACTTCTACCAACAAATTTAATTTCTGTTTTTGGAGTGGCACGTATACAGAATGGTAGGTAATAAGATACGACTTTGCATTACCACTTTGTAAAACCCTAAACGTATGTTATTTTGTGTGACCCCACTCCTTCCCTTATATGCTTCCATGCGTTACTCGTTTTGCTGGTTACATAATAAACCGTTGTGAAATGCCATAGAAAACTGAGATGTAGTAAAACTGAGTGCACCATGTCTTCAGTTCTGCTTCATAGAAACAAAGGATTCCACAGCAATGCATGCAATGCGTCTCATTTTATATGTACCAACATGCAGCACAGTTACATTAATACATCTGAAAACTATAAAATTAAACCATCCGTAAATTAAATGGCCTAGTTGCATAAATGTCATAAATATAAATGAGATACTAGATATATGGGAAAAGTATATTTTTTGTAAACATTTATCTGCCACAAGTATTTTATTACAATTTTGAACAGTGATGAAGGACAACTTACATGTATGAAACTCCTATTCGGTTTTATAGCCTTCGCGTAATGCATATAAACAGCTGAAAGGCCATAAAAGGAAATGATTTGTATATCCTTATTGGTCATGAGAATGTGCGAAGTGCAAAGGAGTTTGAATTACGGCAGGAAGGCTGACACCGTCGGCCGGATCGATACCCAAGTGATGGCTTTGACATCTTCATGGCGGCACTCAAGGCCTCGGGTTGTGGCTGTTCCGAGCATAGAAATGGTCTTAAAAATGGATGATTGCCATGTTCTTCGGGCGAAAACGCACTCATCAACTAAATCTAGCTTCACAAATATTCCCTTTAAGTGGTATTTAAGTTCCTTGTATAATTCACTAAGCACGTATGCGCTGTGGTAAAGATTTACGAGCTGTGGGGTGAACCCAGAGAGCCTTGTATTGACTTGTGTTTGCTTTTTAGCCACAACCTTTTAAGCCAAGGATTAGCTTACAGGCTTTCTTTCCCTTTATTTAATGCTTGATGCCTTTAAAGCTGTGCCATAAAAAGTAAATATGAGACCTACACCTTATTTTGTTTTACATATTAGGCCAAGTTATTAACATGTTATACATATATAATAACTGCACAGCTTATTATATTTTAAAGTGCTACTGAATACTTTCAAACTTCCAATAATGACCTGGGCATTTATATGTTTCAATGACATAATGCACCAGGTACTTAGAGACAGTTAAAGAAACTGATGCAAGACCTGTATACTTTATACTCTGCACACAGATTTATGGTAAAATGTATCCTTATCAAGGTGTTCAATACCTTTACAAACAGCAGCTGTGAAATACATATATTAATATCTGCATGACGTGTTTATCTATGGCAACCTGAACCTGATTAGGCAGGTTTAGAGACAGGCATTCTTCAAAAATATGAAATGTTGCCAGGTTATTTTAAGAGACGGGTTATTATTGGAGACGAGTCATTAAATTAAATTGAAGAAAGTAACTCTTTATGGAAATGAAATCAAAACTTCACACAGCAACATTCATTTCTTTGACCATATTGTTTTTTTTTTTTTTTTGAAAACAGTAAACATGTCCTTTGGATTATGTTCCTTTCACCCTGACATAGAATTGCATATACCATTTAAAAGACTATAGACTCCAAGGGATTTATTGTCAGTTTTTCAACCATGAGTCATAATGCCAGTGTTTTCTTTGTTTTTAAAAGTTTATCCTCTATGTCACCCTCTACATAAAATCCTGATTCAGTTTAAACAGCACAGGATCATTCAAGTTGCACAAGATAAAATGCAATGTGAATTGTTACACCTTAAAAAAGAAGCAATTCATTAAACTAGTTTGATGACAATTTGGATGAGGGTTCTGCAGAAAGTTGTAGGGTTTAGTGTAGATGGATTTCTGGTTTTATTATCAGTTATTCCAGTGATTTTTAAACCATTTTGTTCAAAATGCCCACATTACGGCATTTTCAACAAAACGTTTTCAAAGGTATTCATACAGGAAGAAGCTCAAAAATATCCTTACACATTTTTATCATTTAAAAAAGGCAACCAGGTCCCAATAGTGACAGATCAATATGTGGATAAAATAAAAGAAATATAGTGTTCTGTACTACATAGCGGGAAGATCTGACTGTTCTCTTACTGAACAGCGGGAGGTCACAACCCTATCTGCCACCCGCAAGAACCCTGGGACACTCCGCATCATCATAAAACACCCGCCTCTTACATTGTGCCGTTCTGTTTGTTTGGAATAATTTCTGTCTTGTCTCCAGGGGTCCAGATGTAAATTTCTGAAGATAATATTATCGCCATCTGCCTCACGGCTGCGTGATGAAACAGATTTCTCTGTAATATCACTGTTTGCACAGTTAAAAAAGTATAAATAAATAAATAATGAAACTTATGGATAGAATTGGTAAGAGGAAATAAATGATCACAGAGAATGAGGATGTGTGGTGCCTGGACCAGTATTCGGACAGCATTTTATAAGAGAGCTTTCTGGGAGTTTCACTCACTTGGGAATGGTTTGATAATATCTTGTATTGCAGCTCATTTTGGCTTTGAGCCAAAAGCATTGTTTCATGTTCCTTCTGTAAAACAACACATGGCATTTTTTTCCAAGTGTTTCATAATTCTAAAAAAATGCGTACATAAAAATTAATTCCACTTTATGTCTCTGTAGAAGGTATCAGCTTAGGAACTGTCACTATCACCTTTTAAATAGTGTACAAATTATATAAGGATGTAAGAGGTACAGTGGGGCCAGACATAACCACTAAGGCAGTCCTTTTAAAACAACATAGTATGTGCCTATCTTTAAATGTAAAATTACAGGTTATTGTTTTTACTCAATTTTGTCAAGGATACAAGGTAACCCAGCTGAAGGTGATAATATAATGATAATATAACCACTGCAGTGATTTTATCCAAAATATATATTGTATTCGGTCCATTTTGTCTATTTTAGTTTTAATGTTCAAAATATCCCTTTTCTTCCCATGAAAAGTGTTTTACTGCCCCCATCTCTCAACTTTACAATAGCCATCTACAACTCTAAGACATGGGAAATGGTCACAGAAAAGTGTGGGTGATGAAAATGAGCTGTAAAAAGAGAGAAAGTACTAATATTACATTTACTTGACATAATAATATTCCAATGTGTCATAAGATAGCTGCAATATTTCACATTTATTATTCAGAATTAATAACAATAAAATGACAATATGGTGATATGGGCCCAGTAAAATTATGCTAGCATAGAATATTTAATAAAATGAAAGTTATTGCAAGCAATTCAGAAACAACTGTTTTATGTGTATGTGACATATCTGAGTGCCAGTCAGGGCACAGATTCCTTTCCTAAAGCAAGGTTATTCTCTTTTGGCCCTATGTCTGTCCTCTGTTGATTTTAATCCTTTCTGAGGCATACATTTGCTGCAAGGGCACTTATAAAACACTCTGAAGGACATTTTTTTTTTATAGATACACTTAGGTATAGTTTTTGTCTTCAGTGAGTGGGTGAGATGTAGTAAGCAGTCAAAATCTACCAGAGTGGACTGGACAGTATGAAGGACATCACCATGACGATTCAGTCATTAATAAATCATCCAGCATCCCTCTGTCTTTTCACCAATGCACAGCAATAAAAAATATGAACAGCTGTTTTTGTTTTTCCCCTTTTTTTGCTTAGCATATTGTGTCCGTGGTTCCCACAGGATCAATAGCGCCATACTAAAATATGGTGTGCCATATGCTGAATGCCATTTAATAGATGGTGTGATTGTAAAAATGCTGTGCCAAGCATAAAAAGCAAAAAAAAAAAGGGGGGAAAGGAAAAAAAAGAACAACCCCAGAAACAAATGCGTTTAGAGCTGTGGCCCTGAAACACAAGGTATCAAAAACAAACACTCTACATCATCCCTTTGACTTATCCCCCCACAAAAGAAGTCACTCGATATGCTACTAGGGTAGCATAAGAAAAGCTTTTTGAAAAATTCAATCTCAATAAACAGAGGTGGGTCTTCTGATAGCAAATTATCTTACGGGATAACACTCAGAGAATGATTTCAAGAATATTTTCTGCTTATATTTTACAACTGTTTTACTAAGACTGTCATAAGAGGACATTTTTAAGATCTATTTTGTAAACCCCACCTACCCCCATTTCAACCAAAAAGTGAGGCTGATTGATAGACACACACTTGATCATGTTTTTCTGATCTTGTAATGTGGTACCATAATGCATGGCAATTGTACCACATGTGTAATAAGAGCTGTGTATTTGACCTTAATGTACAGATGTCCCCATGTCCATTGTGTGATAGATATTGATCAGCAACTCAAACAGCGCTGCAATTTAAAATAAAACATTGGTCTCATATTCATACCCTATTTGTGACCTCTTCAAACTAGGAATAGGCTGTGTAGTTGCAGGTGGCAGCATCTGCTTCCTTAAATGAATTCTGCAGGGCCTTAAGTTTCCGTCTCCACCCCATGATATGTTAAGCATTCAAAATTTTTGGATTGATAAAATGATACTTATACATACTGAATTTCTAAATCAATTATCTAATTATTTTCATCCTGTGAGAAAATGGAATACCTATGACTATAGTTTATAATAATATTGATATTAAAACTATCACAGGCATACAGCTGAGTGACAGGTAGACAATCCACCATGATCCACTGTGAAAGATTTTCAGAATCATAGTGAGACCATCTTGTCATAAAGAACGAGAACAGTTGAAAGAGTCATTCTGCCTTCAACAACACAGAATGATATCAGAGGAGTAATTACTTGACAGCGTTGTAATTATCCCCCTGTACTCTAGACACAAGGCTAGCTTAGCCAAGAACAACTGAACCCCAAGTCCTGAGGGCTACAGGTATTTTCTCCAGCCACACACAGTGGATGTGGAGTTCAGTAGTGTTAAATACAGCAGGCCATAGCTCAGCATCTCAAAGTCTCTGTCATTTCTGTTTGTAAAACCTTTTTCTACGTTAGTTTAATATTCCATTGGGTTTTTCTCAGCTCGAACATTTGTCTCAGAAATAGCTAACTTAGACCAGCTTTTCACACAGTCAGGCTTATTTATTTGCTGCTACCCCCATAATCCCTGCCTCTATATCAGAAAGGAGGGGTGAAATATCCGGCAGCAGATGTTATGAGTCCTAATTCTGTTCGCTTCATGGCAAAGAGGGGGGATTTGACGAGGCAGACACACTGCGGCTTCACAGGAAACAGCTGGTTGTCCTTATTGTTCATGTGTGAATTCCTGAACAATAAAACATCATATGCAATAATATATCCGCTTATTTTTATTTATTTATGAATGTATTTACTTATTTTTTGCTATGAGTTCACAAGAGGTTTGCTCCCCAACAGTATTTGCTATGTGTTAGCTCTTCTCCAGTAAAGAAGGTAACACACTGCCCTAAATTTCCTTCTGTGATTCAGACCAACTTTTAAAGTGGCACATTCTTGATTAGTAGATTACTGATACAGGCATTGCTGCTCAGCATTAGTCAGACGAGAGGCCGGTCTTGAGTTAAACATCTGGATTCTGAGTCTGTTAGAACCTGCTACATTCATAAATACTGCTGCTGCATGTAGAAAAAGAAAAAAAAAATCGTTTGCAATTCAAATTTACTTGCCAAACTGTGGACCAGAGTCAATGAAATGCATTAGTCCCTTTAAGACCATATGTTATCCACCTTTAAAATGAGAAGAAAAAATATAGCAGTGACTTAAGTTCACTTGACAGAATCTGGCTCTTTGTTTGAGAGGGGAAATTAGTAAAAAGTGAGTTTAGGTTGACCAGGGATCCACAGGGTACTATATGCCACCCCTCATCCCAGGCACACAGTGACCGTGCTGCTTTTGTAGGAGCATATAGTTCCCCAATTGTACCCAACATGTTGGCTTGTATTGGTTTTGTGTTAAGTATTAAATTAGTTTTTAATAGGTTCAATCATCTTTCCATGTGGTGTATTAAGTCATTTATTATTGTTGGGAAACCTACATGTGGGCGCAAAAATGGCCGTGGGGTTGCCCATAGCACATGCGTTTCAGTTAGCATTGTGTCCCTATGCTATCAATCAAAAGAGACTCATTGCATCACTGTGTGAAGCTGATATAGCATTGTGGCTTAGCTATGCTAATAATTTATGGCTAAAAATATACCTAGTATCATTTAAGACTGATGCAGTCTGTAAAGTGTTAAAGTATTTAAAATTGTTGGGAACAGAGACATTGTTTATTTATATAAAAAAAAAAAAAAAACTTCTAGGTTGTAATTTTTGAATTGATAAGGCACACTGACAAGTTGGTCTTTATATTGCCAAGATCAGTGTAGTGGTTAGACTCTATAGTAATAGTAATAACTGTCAATCAGTGTGATCGTCTTACTGGTCCCTCCTTGGCCTTAGAGGGAAAAATCACCATAGAAACATGCTAAATCGAAAACATTATACACAAATGAACATTCTTTTTTTGTATCACTCTTATATGCACTGACAAATAAGGTACTCGTGGCAGTTTTTTAAAGGATTGCTGTAGTTGTTGACTGCTGTAGTTTGACCAAATATCCCTAAAGAGCAATATTCCCAACTCCCATCTCTTCAAGTTCCTACAACCTATACTCTAGGAGATTGATTTTATATGATTTAAAATAAAGGCTGTCATTTTCCATGTACTAACCGAGTTTGTACCTCTTTCTTTACCTCTAATTTGCGAACACACAATCTGCAGGACACCCAGTTTATTGCCCGGCTTGCTGATTTGTTGTGTGTGGTAACAATTTTAAACTAGGTCTGATACAGACAGAAAACTATTCTAATCCCCTCAAAGGCCTCGGTTTAACTCCAATCATTCAATATTTTGTATCGATTTGGAAATGGAGGGTACACTACAAAATGGGCTCACTGGTTATGTATGTAAGAATATTATACTTTTCTGTTAAGGATACTTGCCCTAAATCAGTTTTATTTTTCAGAATAAACAATAACATTTAGTTAACATCTGTGAACTAAAACAGCCTCTTAGACTTTTTTGTACTTCAGCATGTTTAGCAAAGTTAGCCAACTAATGTGGTAAGGCAGCTTTGCGGTACACTCCCCAGGTGCGATGTCCATGCTGTATAATGGTATTTCTAATTTAAACTGTCTGTCATTGTCTGCTGTGAGAACTACATGTGGGTAACACCTTAGTATGGCATTTACAGATGACTCATTGGAGGAACTATGCTGCTTCTATGCTGCTCCTCCATCTGTAACCACTATGAACTTATTCATTTAAAAAAAAATCCTCACAGACTTCATACTTCATACTAAGAAGATTAAAAATATATTTACAGATGGATAATATACATGATGAATAAGTCCCCCAGCCTTGTTATTGTGGAAGATGATACCTTTTCAAACAGCAATATTTAAAAAGGCAGCTTCAGCATCAGTTATTTTTTTTTAAATGTATATTAATGAGCTGATGTCTGCTCAACTTAAAAGAAAACAAAGTAACATTATATATATTTTATATATACTGAATATATCAGACAAGGCTGGGATAGGGAGGATGGTGTTCCTCCATTTATTGAGCTAAAAGAGGAAGACTGTTTTCATTAACAAAAAAACCTCTTGGGTACAACAATCCCTTATTTCAACTCTGAAATATCAAAATGCCTCAATACCGACCCCCAAATCATTCAGGTGAGGAGCAACACTGCACATCCACCATATAGGGCGGGGCCAGTCAGATGAGCTGAATGCGTTCCATTTTTTCTCTTGCGGCCAAGAAACTTCAAGGAAGGTGATCCTCCCTTCGCGATTGACACTGCGTACATCCAACCGTCAGTAGCACATTCTTGAGAAAAGTTCTGACTGTGTTTTAAATCACCTGACTACACTTTTGTCATATATATATATATATATATATATATATATATATATATTCAAATGATACTCTTAACATATATGTACATATATGTATATGTATATATATATATATATATATATATATATATATATATATATATATATATATATATACATACATACACACACACACACATTTGAGCTTTAAATTGGAAAAACTTTAAACTGCCTTGCAAAAAAAAAAGTTTAAATCGTCCTCTGATGAAACAATAAAACAATGCCGAAGTCCTCTCATATAACCAATTAACACTACTGCAGTGTTTTCAGATAAAGAAATGCATGTTCAAAGCATCATATATGTGATATTTACAAGAGTGTAAATGACATAGCTATGTTTGAGACAGCCACTTCCACATTTTTCTTTGTAAGTTCCACACACATTTGAAAACCCACCAGGTGCTTTATTTTAATCATTTTTGTCTGAGCAAGTGACATTTAATTTCTTCAGCGTCCCTACTTTGAATAACTTTTATTCTTTACTCTGTGTTTTTTTTTCATTTCTTCAGGGAATCAACACCTTCTATTCCAGTCTCTTCGAAAAGCAATTCATAACATGTATAATGCCTCAGATATTTAATTAACACCATGAACTTAGTAATTGTGACAAAGAACCAAATCAATTATATCTCTCCACTTTCCAACCGCTTTTCTTTCTCTGAGCTGTACTTTGTCAATAAAAGACTGTGTAAGTGAACAATGCAAACTAAATTATATAAATAGAATGTTTACTCATTATCCAGATATAGAGTTCTTAGGTTTCGGACACTGCTGTCTTACTGTAGTCAAAAGAGAAGCTGGGACTGTATTCATGAAGCATCGTAGAGATGAAATACTGATCAGCACCCAGTCTTGGTTGTAATTTCTACCATGTTACATGTGATGAATATAAGCCCTAGTTATGTCTGTCAAGTATGGCAACTTTGAAACAGGGACAAACATTCAGGCTACACAGTCCAAAGAATAGAAGCATCTGTAAAGGAACATTATGGTTTTGTATTTGGTAATGTGTGTTAATATTAGACAATATTTCTGGTATCCTAATCCATGTCATAATATTTTTATTATAACCCAGTGGCATGACATTCACTGTCTATTTGGGCGAGTGAAAAAAGAAACCATTGTGCAGTCCAGTATCATCATATTGTTGGATTACATTTCATGTAATCTTGTGATCAAAGTAGATGGCCACTGAGCCATTCAACAACCCACAACAAGTGTATTTCAAGGTTCTTCTCAATGCACAACTTGCCAAACAGCTGCAAACAAACACTCAAGCCATGCGAGTGTGATTGATGGTGGCCAGATGAGGATACATTAGAAGAAAGCTTAAACTGATCTTTCGTTCACAATTTGCAAAGCTTGAAGAGTAGTCCATAAATCTCATACTGTCTAAACAAATTTATTGCTGTAAATAGCAAAAGGGCACCCATCATTTTGCATTATCCATTAAAGTGCATGGAGGCTTCCATTATTTTCTGTTATCCACTCTCATCCAAAGGCTGTCTAAACAGGTTCTCTTATTCAGAAAGACTTTTTACTGACTCTGGTGACAGAAGTTGCACTCACAGTATACGCTTGTGAGTGTGTATGCAACCTGTTTTGGGAAATGTGTTCCAAGGAAATATATGCATGTAGGAAGAAAAAAGTATGGTGGTGAAAGAATAAACAGAATTGTTTCCCAAAAGATAACACAAAAAAACAAACATGAGATCTCTGAAATTGACATTAAGAAATTAAACCAGAGGGGAACTGTCAAGGCCCTCTAGGCACTCAGCTAGTCTAAAAAACAGTATTTAAAAAGTCATTAGTTCTAATTTATTTTATCAATTAATAATTTGACAATCACAATCTAAATAAAATGTTTTTTGTGGAAATAAACCCTTCAAACCTGCCTAGTCAGTTTGTGTTGGAATGTGAAGGGTTAAATTAAATAAGCCACTTTGTCTCCCTATCACAATATTTCCGCCTATGCAGTTGCTGGGAGGAAAATGCTATGCTTTCAGCTCTGTGATTGGTGGTCCAGCTATACATTTAGGGTCGAGCAATAGTAATTCAATGAGAGACTAATTTCAAATGACAGTAAAATCAACCAATCATTTCTTCCCTCTAAATAGGTGGGCTTTGTTATCGCTAACTTTTTGACAAGTTCACGAATCACAAGCTGGTAGTGCAAGAAAACGCTGGTAAACTAGGTAGCTGTTTATGGCAGTTCACAATGGAAACCACAAGTAACATTACCATCAGTGAGGAGGACATTGTTGTGGACTTATTAACCATGCCATTTTCAACATTAATTTTTAATGAAAAGCTGGAGTTGCATAATAAGCGTTTTCCCAAATAAACGATAAGATATTTATACCATGGCTTGGTTAAATACTTGTTTCTGATCGGCTGGAGGGGTGTGCATTATTTCCCAGTGAATGAACAGCAGTAATGCACGGCTGTGAAATAGTTCTAGTGAAACTGGCCTTATCAACATTCAAAATTAGTATGCAAGCTCATTCAACTTTACTGAAGATTCCATTTACAACCGAACATAACGGCAAAATAACATACCAGCCAACATAACACCACAGCGAGATCAGAATTTCAAACGTCAATTCTCCAACATACCTAGTTTGATCTACCATTTTCACCATGTCAAATTTTACAATAAATGGAAAAGTTCAATTGAATTTAAATAAATGAGAACAATGTAGCTTATTGATATATTCAGCTACACAGTGTCTGCTTAGCTGGTGAAGTGGATAACCTTACGTTCTTGTCCCGTTTCCACATAGGTAAGTTTAAAATAACAGACATGAATTTAACGTTGTGAACTTCACCAGCTAAGCCAACACTTTGTAGCTATATCAGAAATTTCTAATTTGTGGACTAAGCTACTATAATTGCAGTAGCCAAAGCCTAAATGTGTACTGTATAGTATTTCTTAATGTAGGCTAATATAGTAGGCTCCACTTTAAAATAATTACATGTTTAAGTTTGGATGTGTCAACAATGTGTTGGTTGTGTTGGTTTTGTGTGGTAAGACGGTTTGGCTGTCATGCATTTTTCACCCCAGCCAGTTGTCACCATATTCTGCTGAAGTTCACACACAGCTTGTATGATAATGCAATTATTTGTCAGAAGGATTTGCATTTTGCTTAAGAAATTAGCTGTTTTTTGTTTTGGTGATAGCTTTCACTCTCTCTGTGCTGTTTGCTCGTTGCATTGTTAAGGCTGGAGTAGCGTCTTAATTTTAGCTCCAGAGCTGGAATTGTCATTGGTAACTTTTGCAGTACTATAGGAGAGGACACATTAAGCTAGGCTGGTAGTTTGCTTTTTTTTCTGACAAAGGGAAAGAGGGGTCAGAGGGCCTAGGTTTAAGAGTCATGGTTCGCCACTGAGTTAAACTATTCATAAACTAAATTACTCAACTAATGTGTGTGGCTCACTAGAAATGAATAAATATCATGTTAACTGCTTTACATAAATTGTAAAATAATTGGTGAAAATTAGGCAAATGCTTGCTAGATAGTGTGTAAATATATATCTACACATATTGATATTATGTAAATTTTAGTTGACAAGGATTATGCATATATTGCACATTTGCTAGTAGCCATCACAGAGATCAAAGATCATTCTGACAAGTTTAAATTCAGCACCTTTGTGACAAAGTTAACTTCCACCTATGTAATTAAAAAGAAATCTGATTGGTGTCTTGGAAGAATAACAGCTTTCAGTGGAAGAAGCTTGTTTCTAAGATTTTGGTATGTATTTAAAATACATCTCAGGTTTTGTAGGAGCGCTGACCTGGGATCAGACCTGAACAGACTGTTCTGATCAGACCTTCGAGAACAGTCAAGATTAGCAACCTTTACTCTGAAATCCTTTATGAGCATGGGGCCTTGATGCTTCTTCATCTAAACACTTTATTAATATCTAGTGATATCATTTCCTCTGGACATCGTTTTTCATTCATCTGTAAAAACTTATTTTTAAAATATTTGTTTTAGACGGAAGAGAGAGAGAGAGAGAGACTGTTGAACAATGTGTAATGTGCCAATATGTCATGAAAGATAGAGTGAGAATAGGTTTTTGTAAGTGTATGTGTATAGAGCTTTAGGGAACATGACCTGTGTTTCCATCAAAGTGGTTATTCATCAAGATTACTTCACTCTTTTCTCAGTTATTCCTTCTTTTTCAATCCCCTTACTCACTTATTATGATCACAGATTTTCTTTATGTTCTTTATGTTTTACTTTTCAATGAACTGATGAACTGAACTGATTTATTTCAGCCCAAGGCATAGCAGAGGTTGTGTTGTATGATGCTGTTTTCTTAGAAATATGAGTAAGAGAACTATTTGGTTACAGCTACACTCATGGCATTGCAGTTGCAGGGTGTTTATAGTCCAGCATGCTGTGCTGATATTGAATTGTGTTTCCCAGGGAAAAAGAGAGTGTGTGAATTTTCCTCTTTATTCAGGCACCATAGGAGTGTGCTTTATGCATTAATGAATTTATTTCTGACAGTAATAGCATGTTCTGCTTCTGGTCAATTTCCTAATTCCCAATAAATTGAACACTTTGTGAGAACTTTATTGAGGGAAACTGATGCTCAAACCAGAAACGTGTGACTGCAACAATGTGTTAAGGCTTCAGGCCAAATTGACTATTGGAATTCAGTCCTCATTTTAATTTACACTCATTGATCCATGAAAGTTTTAACTTTGGTAATTCTTCGCTTGAACTGTACGTTAAATATTTTCCTTTTCTGTTTACTTTCTTCACAGGTATAATAATTGGCATATCTGAGCATGAGAAATGTCAGGTGAGTACCATGGGGGTTGTGTCATATCTCATTAAGTGTCAAAAATATTTGAGATGTGTCTTATGACACCATTGACAGTATTATTATGGTTGTCAGCATGGTTAAAAGTAATCTTTGCTATTTATTCTTTGCCTTTTTTTCTCATTAAAGATATTAGTTCACAGCAGGGCAGTTTAATTATATAATTACCTACCGAGTATGGATTCTATGCACATTGTGCGCACATTGTGGAAATGATCAGATTTAATTATCAACCATCAAATTATTATGTAAATAATTAAATAGCATATTGGTTTGAGTGCACAAAGCACAGATAAACCTGTTGTAAATGCATCCTCTGTAGTCATGTTTTTTGCAAACTTACACTGAGCACCAGTCCTATATGGCTTTCCTCAGCCTTTTCAGTGTTCATTTTGTCAGCTGCCAGGACCTTATTGTGCTAGTTTTTCTTCTGAAGCTTCAGGCTTCCAGGAAGCACTTGGCTACATACATACATCATATGTGAACTAGGGATGTCTAGCAAATCCATCTGCCTAGCAAATGGATAACAAGTAGTTACCTTTCCCCACAAATAAAATTGACTCTAAGTCTTATAAGAGTTCATATCTGTAGTTCCTATGTTAAGCCTGATCAGAGCATTGCTTGATGTTGCTGGACAATGAAGCTCATGCATTTTGAGGACCGTTGTTCCCAATCTTCATCAGAGACTTTTCCTCTGATGTGCTCAAAGAGTATGACTGTCCCATGAGGCTTCAATCCCCCCACCCAGTGCTGTGTGGAGCTATGCTGGGCTTGACTGGGCCTTCTTTTATCTGCATGGAGCTCTGCTGCCCCCTAAAGGGACAAGAAGAAAGTCCATGCTGGCTTCAACCAAGGGTACCTGCAGATTCACTGAACAGCATATTATCATTCTAGGCTGATGTTAAGGCATGTTAATTGTGTATTACATCCATTTTATGTTTTAACAGAAGATATTACATTGGATTAGATTAGAATTTGATTCTTGTGAATAGCTGAAATGGATTTCTTTCTACTCATTAAAGATAAAACACATTATTAACATTATCAGTGACAGCAATCATAGTATTGTCAGGAAACAGGTTAAATTATAACACTGTGATCATGCGAAACATTACTGCTAACACTGACAGAAACTATAGTTAATTAATAGGTGTGTGTGTGTGTGTGTGTGTGTGTGTGTGTGTGTGTGTGTGTGTGTGTGTGTGTGTGTGTGTGTGTGTGTGTGTGTGTGTGTGTGTGTGTGTGTATTTGGTGTTTGAGGGCGCGCATTTGTGCTGGCCCACACACACCTGCATGCATGCCTGCACATGTCTCTGCCACCATTATTGGGTGCTAAATACATTTTGATGGAAAATACTTCATGCTTTCTGGGTAAAAAAAAAAATAATTAGTGTATAGGGAAGAGAGAGGGAGGAGGGTATTTAAAATCTATTCCAGAAAAAAATATGTATTTTTGGTATCAATCATTTTCTCATTTTCTAAGCCATTACATTTCTTTTTCAACACCCACAAATCAGTGGTAGAACTTCATGACCCCCCCCCCCACTCCCTTGTGCCAACTTCCTCATGTCCTCAGACTAATTGTCGGTTATTAACTAACAGGACTCTATATGCACCACACATACATGTCAAGGGAGCCAACCAAGGCATTTTCCAGGACACAGTCACATGACCAAGCATCACAGATTTTCTACTTTTTCACTTTTTTCAATTTTTTCATTGAAGTTTTACTTTTCAATGAACTGATGAGAACATAAGAAAATATTATGACGAGGACAGGCCATTTGACCCAACAAAGCTTGCCATTACATTATTTAAATTGTATCCAAAACTGCATCAAGTCTGGACTTGAACACAGCAAAGGTCTCTGCCTCAACTACATGACCTGGCAACCTTCCCATGTTTTGATAACTCTTTGTGTGAAATAATACTTCCTTACATCAGTGCGGAACTTATTCTTAACTAGTTTCCATTTATGTCCCCTTGTCCTACAGACTGAACTCACCTTAAAAAAAATTATTTTAGTTAACCTTGTTGAGTCCCTTTATACATTTTAAAACCTCTATTAAATCACCCCTTAGTCTCCTCTTGCTGAGTCTAAATAGGTTAAGTAACTTGAGTCTTGCCTCGTAGCTTTTATGTTTCATGCCAGGAACTAATTTAGTTGCCCTCCTTTGTACTTTTTCAAGAGCCGTTGTCAGGAGGTGAGCCTGACGTGTCGCTGCTTGGGTGAGTTTTTCTTCATTGGTGATTTGGGGCACGCGTGCGGTATGTGGATCGGGGTGGGTTGTCTCCCTTGCTTTGCCTGATTGGTGATCTGCCGCAGCTGTCTCTTGTTCTCTCCGCGCAGGGAGTCAGGATAAGAGAGCGGGGACGAGGCAGCTCGTGCTCGGGCAGCCTGGATGGAACCTGCAGTGTGCTGGGTTTTAGACGGGGTTATTTTTTTCTTTACTCGGAAGTTTTCGTTTTCTTGATTGTTGATTTCGTTGTTTTTGAATTTTGAATTTTTTTTTGCCGGCGGTTTTGTTGTTTTTTTTGGTTTCGTTCTTACTTTCGGTTTTGTTTATTTTCCCTTTTTAAGAAATCCCACGGGGGGATTTCTTTTTAGGGTGTGTGTGCGGAAGGAGGGGCAGGGACTGCACGCCTGGAACCGTGTCGGCGGCCGACGGAGGGAAGGGACGGAGGAAACCCCAAGATTCAGCGCTAGAAGAGGGAGAAGGCGACGGCGGCGAAGCTGCTACCCCGGGCTGGGCAGGAGGCGAGCGGGGGTGCATGCCCCGGTGGTGAGAGGGACGTAAACGCAGAAGCGAAAAGCGTGTGTGTGTCCTGGCTCTGCCCAGTCCACAGAGGGGTGACTTGGTGTTTTGCCTCTCCCTCTCTAGCCTTCCCCGTCCCAGGCCCAGCGGAGCCAGAAGACCGGGAGTCCACCAGTGTGCGGCCGCGGCGGTTCCTGGAGGCTGGAGGAGTGGCAGTCTCTGCCTGGGTTTTTTTGGTTTTGTTTTTTTATTTTGGGGCGCGGAGGAGGCCCGGCTTCTGGTGGCGCGGGCCGAGTCGCGCCCCACCCTTAGTTTTGTTTGTATGAATGTGTGTGAGTGTGTGGACCTCCCTCCCAGTGTGCGTTACTCCCCCCTGTGTTGGCCAAGAGGGGGCTGGCCGGGTGCCGTGTGGGCAGGCCCGGAGAGGGTCCAAATCTTGACACTGTGGAGTGAGTTTGGCACAGGGTTATGTGTGTAGTGGGTTGGATTGCGGTGTAGGGTGGGGAAGTCCTCTCCCGGGAGTTCTCCCACGTGACACCGGGCCAGCCAGTAGGGGCTAGCGGAGAGAGGGGGGAGTTGGGAAGGGGGTGGGGAGGTCAAAAGTAGACGGCTGCCTGAGCATGAGTTTTGCTGTTTTTAAAAAACTAACTTAATAAAGTCTCTGCTACCTGACTCCCTGTGTTTTGGTTGTTCGTGTGGGTGGGTCCCAGTACCTGTGTGGGAGGGTCATCAGGAGGTGCTAGTGTAACTCCTGACACCCTTCATTTTTGGCGTAGTCGGCAGGATCCACCCTTTCCAGCTCACGGACACCATGGAGGGGCAGGGGGGGGCTGGGCGTGGGTTGCCATTGGGCGGGGCAGGGAGTATGACTGTGCCCTGGTTCATGTGCGCTCCGTGGGTCCCCAAGTTCTCTGGTGAGGAGGGCTCTACCAAGTTTGGGGAATGGCGGGATCAGATGCAGGCTATGCTCCGTGCACAGGGTCTCACTGAAGTCCAGCAGGTGGACTTCGTGGTGGGGGCTCTAGAAGGGCGTGCCCGGCGGGAGGTGCTGCTAGTTCCGGCTGAGCGGCGGAACACGGTGGCCCTGGTGTGGGCCCTTTTGGAGGAGCTATTTGGTCGTCCGGCCCCCCTGGCTGTGGCCCGCTCCCGCTTTTTCCAATGCCACCAGAGCTCGGAGGAGGCGCTGGAGGTGTACCTCTTGCGGCTGAGGGAGCTGCATGCGAGGTGGCGGGCCCGGGAGCCAGGGGATGAGAGGGTGGATGACGAGATCCTTCGGGATCAGTTCCTCCTGGGCCTGCAGGGGGGCCCTGTGAGACAGGAGCTCCAGCGGCTGGTGAGGCGCCACCCGGCTAGCACCTTCTCGGAGGTGTGCCGGGAGGCCCGGGAACTGGAGCTGGAGCAGCGAGGGGATGAAGGGGCCGCTTGCTTTGTTTCTCGTTCTGATCCAGTGAGGGCGCCTGTGGTTCCAGCGCCGGCAATGGACGTGGAGCGGTGGAAGGAGGGGTGCGAGCGGAGCTGCGGCGGGAGCTCCAGGACCAGATGGCGACCCTGGGGAAGACCCTGATTAATGAGATTCAGCAGCAGTTGGCGCGGGCCCCATCCCCCCAGACGGTGGCGCTGCAGGGGCAGGGCCAGGCTGGGACCGGTCCCGGGCGGAGGTCGGGTCGGTTCCAGTGGGATGCTGCAGGTCAGCCTGTCTGCGCGGAGTGTGGGCAGGCTGGCCATATGCAGCGGGACTGCCCCCGGCGGCCGCCGTTAAACTCCCAACCCCGTCCGCAGTAGGGCGTGCGGGCGGGGTGCAACAGCAGGGAGGTGAGGGAAGCCCACCTCGGGAAGACATCCTGGGGGTATGCCCTGAGGTGGTGGTGGAAGCAGGGGGGGTAAAAGTGCCATGCACCCTGGACACGGGCTCACAGGTTACCCTGTTTAGCGAGGGGTTTTTTCGGCAATGGTATGGAGATCTGCCAGTGCGGGACACCTCCAACCTCCAGTGGCTGACCCTCCGGGCAGCCAACGGGTTGGATATTCCATTCGTGGGGTATATTGTGATGGATTTTGTGGTCGGGGGTGTAAAGGTGCCGGGAAAAGGGGCGATCATTGTCCGAGACCGGTGTCTGGGGTCAGACACTGCGGTCTTGGGCATGAATGTGATCGCCCACTGCTGGGAGGAGGTGGTTAGGGGTGTACAGCCTGGCTCACTGACTTTCTCTGTCTCCCACCAGGGTCGAGCGCGCCGGGCGTGGGAACGAGCCTTCGCGGTTTGCCGCCGGGTCCGGGCCCAGACGGCCACTCCCTTGGAGGGGGTGGTCCGACTGACTCGGAAGGCGGATGCGGAGGTCCCGGCGTGCTCAGAGGTCCTCCAATGGCTCCCTGTGGAAGGTTGGGAGAAGGTGGATGGGGAGGTTTGTCTATTGGAGGGGGTGGGGGATGGAGGAGAGTGGCAGGTGGGCCGGGCTGTGGTTTGTGTGCGGGGGGGGAAGGTCCCCCTCCGCTTGATTAACGTGCACCCCTACCCTCTCTCCTTGCCCCGGCGGCGGCCCCTGGCCACGGTGTCCCGCATTCTCCCCTCGCAGATACAGGGTGGGCGTGACCTGGTGCTGCGGACCCCCCGCCCGGGGGAGGTAGAGGTGGATGTGTGCACCGCGCAGGCACCCTTAGGGGTGGGGAGTCCTCTGTCTCCTCCAGAGCTGGAGGGCCTCACCCCAGAACAACAGGGCCGGCTCGGGACCTGCTGGAGCGGTGGGCGGGGGTGTTCGCGGCGCATGAGGAGGACTTTGGCCGCACCGAGGTAATTTACCATCAGATACCCACCGGTAATGCTCCCCCCTGTCGGGAACGATATCGCCCTCTTCCCCCAGGTCTGTACCCGGAGCTGCGGTCCTTGGTGCAGGGGATGCTGGAGGGCGGGGTGATCACGGAGAGCTCGAGTCCCTGGGCCGCGCCGGTGGTCCTGGTCCGGAAGAAGGATGGTGCCTGGCGGTTCTGCGTGGACTACCGCCGCCTCAACGCGGTCACCCACAAGGATGCCTACCCGCCCCGGATTGAGGAATCACTCACGGGGATGAAGTGTGCTGAGTGGTTCTCGACCTTAGATCTGGCGAGCGGGTATTGGCAGGTGGCGGTGGACCCGCGGGACCGTGAGAAGACCGCCTTTGCCACACCCCTTGGGCTCTTCCAGTTTGAGCGGATGCCTTTTGGCTTATGCAATGCTCCAGCGACCTTCCAGCGGCTGATGCAGAGGTGTCTGGGGGACCTGGTAAATGATTCCATTTTAATTTATTTGGATGATATCGTGGTTTTTTCCCCAGACTTCTCCAGCCATCTGCATCACCTGGAGGCGGTGTTTGAGCGGCTGAGCCAGTACGGGCTGAAGCTCCAGCCCCAGAAGTGCCGACTCTTCCGCAAGGAAGTGCGGTACCTGGGGCATGTGGTGAGTTCCGCGGGGGTGGCTACGGACCCGGACAAGACGGCTGCGGTCCGGGACTGGCCGGCGCCTGAGACGGTGCGGCAGGTGAGGGCCTTTCTCGGGTTTGCCGGCTACTATCGACGGTTCATCCCCGCTTTCTCTAAGATCGCGGCTCCCCTGCACCGGTTGCTGGAGGGGACCGCGGCCCGGGGTAAGAGCACGCGGCGGGTGGAGTGGGGCACGGAGTGTCAGTGCGCCTTTGAGGGGTTGAAGGCGGCCCTGCTCTCTGCGCCCGTGCTCGCGTATGCAGACTTTTCCCTTCCTTTCCGTCTTTATACAGATGCGAGTATGGAAGGGCTGGGGGCCGTCCTGTCCCAGGTGCAGGGCGGAAAGGAGAGGGTGATTGCGTACGCCAGTCGGAGCCTGCACCCCGCTGAGAGGAACGACCAGAACTACAGCGCCTTCAAGCTGGAGCTGCTGGCCCTGAAATGGGCCGTGACAGAGAAGTTTAAGGATTACCTCTGGGGCGTAAAAGTCACGGCCTACACTGACCACAATCCCCTGGTACATCTGTCCACGGCGCGGCTTGGGGCGACGGAGCAGCGGTGGGTGGGTCAGCTGGCCAGCTTTGACCTGGAAATCAAGTACCGGCCAGGGGCCCGCAACGCTAATGCTGATGCGCTGTCCCGGCTGCCCGAGGGCCCAGGGGTTGTGGAGGTGGGTCAGGTGTCCAGCGGCCCAGCAGTGGAGGATGCCTGGGACTGGTCGGCTCTGCAGCGGGAGGATGACCATCTGCGGGCCCTGGCGGAGCGTGTGCGGCGGGGGGAGCCCCCTCGGCGGGAGGAGAGGAGGCTGGCCCCACCGGAGGAGGGTAGGTGGTGGAGGGAGTGGGAGCGTTTGCGGGTTGAGGGGGGTGTCCTGTACCGCCGGGTGTTAGATCCCCTGGAGGATGGGCCGCTGCTGCAGGTCCTGGTGCCCCGGAGGGTGGCGTGGGGCGTCTGGCAGCGGTACCATCAGGCCTTGGGCCATCTGGGTGCCAATAAGGTGGAGGCTGTCCTGCGTCGGCGGTTCTACTGGCCGGGGTTGGGGAACGACATCCGGCGGTGGACCGCCGAGTGCGGGCAGTGTGTGGTGGCCAAGGCCGGGCCGGAGGTACGGGCCCCCCTTGTCCCCCTCTCCACCTCCTATCCTTTGGAGGTGGTGGCCATGGACCATCTGGCGCTGGGGCGTCCCGGTGATGTGTATCCGTACCTGCTGGTCCTCACTGACTTGTTTTCTAGGTACGGCTGGGCAGTGCCCGTGCGGGACCAGTCGGCCGGGACGGCGGTGAGGGCCTTGTGGGGATCGGTGGTGCAGCACTGGGGGTGCCCCGAGCGGCTCCTCTCCGACCGAGGGGCGGCCTTTGAGTCCTCCCTGGTAGCGTCGTTCTGTGAGCTCTATGGGTGCACTAAGATCCGCACTACCCCCTACCACCCCCAGGGCAATGGGGCCTGCGAACGGTTTAATCAGACTCTGCTGTCTCTCTTAGGGTCTCTCCAGGAGGAAGAACAAGGCCGGTGGCCGGAGCGCCTGCCCGCTCTGCTCCAGGCATATAATAATGCCATGCACAGCAGCACCGGCTTCGCCCGCACTACGCCCTGACCGGGCGGCATGCCCGGCTCCCGGTGGACCTGGCAATGAATGTGCCCCCCACCCCAAGGAAGTGGAATATGGAGGGGTGGGTGCGGGCACACCATCGTACCTTGTCCGGGGTGTATGAAAAGGTGCTGGAGTCTGTACGACGCCAGCAGCTGCGGGACAAGGAGAGGTACGATCGGCGGCTGAAGACCTTGCCGTTGTTGCCGGGGGACCGGGTGCTGGTGCGGAACTTCAGGCGCCGGGAGCGAGGTAAGCTGGCCCCGAGATGGTCTCCGTCCCTTTTGTCGTTGTCCGCCAGCTGCAGCCGGATCGGCCGGGTGTATGTGGTCCGTCCCGAGGGAGGTCGGGAAGAGCGGACCCTACACCGGAACAACCTGCGTGCCTGCCCCGTGGGTGATGCCTGGAGGGAGCCCCCGGTGGAGGAGGAAGCCGAACGGGAACCAGAGCCGGGTCCGCGGAGGTGGGCTTGGGGCTGGAACCCGGTGTGGGTCCCTGCCCGGGGTCCTGTTCGTGAGCCTGCTGTTCCCCTAGAGGAACAGCATCAGGGGGAGGCGGCGGAGCCTCCTGTGCAGCCGGAAGTGGTGCCCCTCCGTCGCTCTGCACGTGAGACACGAGGGCAACCCCCGCGCCGGTACATTGAAGAAGCGTAGTCGGGACGACTACGGGTAAAGTGGGGGAGTTGTCAGGAGGTGAGCCTGACGTGTCGCTGCTTGGGTGAGTTTTTCTTCATTGGTGATTTGGGGCACGCGTGCGGTATGTGGATCGGGTGGGTTGTCTCCTTGCTTTGCCTGATTGGTGATCTGCCGCAGCTGTCTCTTGTTCTCTCCGCGCAGGGAGTCAGGATAAGAGAGCGGGGACGAGGCAGCTCGCTCGGGCAGCCTGGATGGAACCTGCAGTGTGCTGGGTTTTTAGACGGGGTTATTTTTTTCCTTTACTCGGAAGTTTTCGTTTTCTTGATTGTTGATTTCGTTGTTTTTGAATTTTGATTTTTTTGCCGGCGGTTTTGTTGTTTTTTTTGGTTTCGTTCTTACTTTCGGTTTGTTTATTTTCCCTTTTTAAGAAATCCCACGGGGGATTTTTTTAGGGTGTGTGTGCGGAAGGAGGGGCAGGGACTGCACGCCTGGAACCGTGTCGGCGGCCGACGGAGGGAAGGGACGGAGGAAACCCCAAGATTCAGCGCTAGAAGAGGGAGAAGGCGACGGCGGCGAAGCTGCTACCCCGGGCTGGGCAGGAGGCGAGCGGGGGTGCATGCCCCGGTGGTGAGAGGGACGTAAACGCAGAAGCGAAAAGCGTGTGTGTGTCCTGGCTCTGCCCAGTCCACAGAGGGGTGACTTGGTGTTTTGCCTGTCCCTCTCTAGCCTTCCCCGTCCCAGGCCCAGCGGAGCCAGAAGATCGGGAGTCCACCAGTGTGCGGCCGCGGCGGTTCCTGGAGGCTGGAGGAGTGGCAGTCTCTGCCTGGGTTTTTTTGGTTTTGTTTTTTATTTTGGGGCGCGGAGGAGGCCCGGCTTCTGGTGGCGCGGGCCGAGTCGCGCCCCACCCTTAGTTTTGTTTGTATGAATGTGTGTGAGTGTGTGGACCTCCCTCCCAGTGTGCGTTACTCCCCCCTGTGTTGGCCAAGAGGGGGCTGGCCGGTGCCGTGTGGGCAGGCCCGGGAGAGGGTCCAAATCTTGACACTGTGGAGTGAGTTTGGCACAGGGTTATTGTGTGTAGTGGGTTGGATTGCGGTGTAGGTGTGGGGAAGTCCCTCTCCCGGGAGTTCTCCCACGTGACACCGGGCCAGCCAGTAGGGGCTAGCGGAGAGAGGGGGGAGTTGGGAAGGGGGTGGGGAGGTCAAAAGTAGACGGCTGCCTGAGCATGAGTTTTGCTGTTTTTAAAAAACTAACTTAATAAAGTCTCTGCTACCTGACTCCCTGTGTTTTGGTTGTTCGTGTGGGTGGGTCCCAGTACCTGTGTGGGAGGGTCATCAGGAGGTGCTAGTGTAACTCCTGACACCTCAATATCTTTCTTGTAGTGCGGTGCCCAGAACTGCACACAGTATTCCAATTGTGGTCTAACTAAAGAATTGTATCATTTTAATATAACCTCCTTAGATTTGTAATCAATACTTTTGGCTATATATCCCAGCATCCTGTTGGCCTTTTTTACTGCTACAGCACACTGCCTAGATCCTGTTAAGCTTTGGTCAACTATTACTCCCAAGTCTTTTTCAAATTGAACACATTCTAGTTTACTTCCTCCCATGAAGTAGTCTTGTCTAAAGGTTCTTATTTCCCACATGCAAGACTTTACATTTAGTTAAGTTGAATGTCATCTGCCAGGTATCTGCCCACATATGGATGCTGTTTAGGTCTTCTTGTATTACCTTAGTTGATTCTATACTGTTGGCTAGACCCCCTAGTTTTGTGTCATCTGCAAATTTTACTTTTTTACTACTAACCCCTGCATCAAGATCATTTATGTAAATCAGGAAAAGCAAAGGCCCCATCACCGATCCCTGCGGGACTCCACTTCTTACAGGACCCTACTCTGAAACAATTCCTCCAACAGTTACACTCTGCTTTCTACCAGACAGCCAACTTCAAACCCATTCAGTGATAGCTCCTGAAATTCCTGCAGATTTCATTTCCACTATGAGCCTCTCATGCGAGACTTTGTCGAATGCCTCTTGAAAGTCTAAATAGATAATGTCACAAGCTTGGTTTGCATCTAAACATGCTGTTGCTTGCTCAAAAAAGTCCAGGAGGTTTGTTAAGCATGGCCTTCCTCTGCGAAAACCATGCTGGCTATGGTTTAAGATACCATTTTGTTCTACGAATAATTCCAAATTGTCCCTAATGATGGCTTCCAGTAATTTACAAGTGATACAAGTTAAGCTGACGGGCCTATAATTTCCTGGATCAGTCCGGTCTCCTTTCTTGTAGATAGGTACTACACTGCCTAGCTTCCAGTCATCTGGTATTTCTCCAGTTTTAAGGGATAGCTTAAAAATAACTGTCAGAGGTTTGTAGACCTCCTCCGCTAGTTCCCTGAAGACTCTTGGAAATATTCCATCGGGACCTGCTGCCTTATTTGTTTTATGTTTTCAAAGCTTATCTAGCACTTCTGTATCATTTAAATCAATTTCCTCCATAAGACTCTGAGAACTGAATTCTCCTTCAGGCATATGAGCAAACCCTTCACTAGTGAAACTCTCCACAAAGTAGTTGTTTAGGGTATCAGCAATAGCTTTGTTATCATAAGCCATAAGTCCATCCTTGTTTTTTAAACCTCTTATCTCATCGTTAAGTATCCTTTTTCGATTGTAGTATTGGAAAAAGCATTTAGGGTTGTTCTTTGCATCTAGCGCAATCTGTCCTTCCAAACGCCTTGTAGCTTCCCTTATTCCTTTCTTAACTTGAGCTCGCATTTTGCTGTATTCAATCTTGTTTGCCTCTGAGCTGTCTAACTTGAATTTTCTAAATAGTTCCCTTTTATGTTTCAAACTATCATGTAACGCATTATTCATCCACCGCGGATGCTTATTTTTCAGCTTCCCCTTTCCCACTTGCGGAATGAATTTACACTGATGAACTGAACTGATTTATTTCAGCCCAAAGCATAGCAGAGGTTGTGTTGTATGATGCTGTTTTCTAAGAAATATGAGTAAGAGAACTATTTGGTTACAGCTACACTCATGGCATTGCAGTTGCAGGGTGTTTATAGTCCAGCATGTTGTGCTGATATTGAATCCTGTTGCCCAGGGAGAAAGAGAGTGTGAATTTTTCTTCTCTATTCAGGTACCACAGGAGTGTACTTTATGCATTAGAGAATTTTATTTCTGACAGATAATAGTATGTTCTGCTTCTGTTAAGTTTCTTAATGCCTAATAAATTTAACATTTTGAAGACATTTTCCAGGACACAGTCACATGATAAAGCATTAAGTAATGGTTGGATCCAAGACTATTGGTGTTGCACTGCTGTTGTAGTCTAAAACAAATTAGTCAAACTGAAATTCTTCAGAACGTCTCAGCCTGTTCCTTCACTTTTTCCTCTATGTCAGCTGGCAATGTGTTGTGGGTACAAAGTGAGCTATCACCACTTCAGGTTGTTTATATGCTAATTAAGCAAGATAATAATCGTACTAAAATGTGGAAAAAATCTGACCAGAACACAATGGTTAAGACCCCAGTTCCTTTGGAAATTGCTATGGGATCCTAAAAACCACAGTGAGTCAGATCATCGATTTAACGTCCCCCACATTCTACAAAACAGAGCTCTCATTAAAGTGCTAGTGCTCTGGACTTGATTGACTAAACAGCAATAATAAATCAAAGAAGAGGACAGATCTCTTTCATAAAGCTCAGTTCTCACTGCTTCTCTTGGATGCATTGTGGAACAGCCTTGCAGTTCTGCTGGCCATCATGGTTGAGTTAAAATGATATTTATGCTAAAATAGTGCTGTAACACATTTTTATGGAAGGATGGAGGGAAGGAAGCACTATTTACAATACAAACCTGAAGAATGGAAGCCAACCTTACATATCTGAATCTAAAGGGTTCCAAAAAATATTATTTAATAACACTACCCGAGGACAGCAGTGGGGTACACTGGTGAGAGAGCTGGGCTTGTATCCCTCAGGTTGCAGGTTTAGTTCCCTGGTCAGGCACTGCTGCTGTACTATTTAGCATGATACCTATCCAAAATTGCTGCAATACAATATCTAGCTGTAACAATGGAAAGTGTATAGAAATGCTACTATGTCACATGGTGGTGACATTTAAACCCACTATGATGGTAGTTTTGTATTTTTTCCCTCTCTTTAGAATTGAGAAGTACTTGTGTTGTGAATCGGAACCATGTAAGAAGATTCATGGCCAAAGGAAATATTTTTATACATGGCCACTAACCCCTTATGTGTTCTGATTTCAATGGGGTGAAATAAGGTCTATCAATATTATCATAACATGGACCACATGTTGCTCAGAACCAACACAAATATGCACATACGGACAGTGGAAATACTGAGCCCTTACCCAATTTTGTACATGAGAGTGCAAACTATTAAATTGCTGCTTTGAACTTGACCTAATCTTTCAACAGCAAGTGATTTCAATGTGTTCTGCTTTGTCGACAAATAATGTGTAGAAAACACATTTTTTTTCTTGCCACCATCCCTCCACATCCCTCCAACACCTGGCCTTTAGGGCTGGAGAGTCTAGGGCACGTTATCAGCACGGCTCGGGAGAGAGAGGGAGACCACGTAATCAAGCGTGCGGCACAGCTTTCTGCCACAGCTGCGGAGGCAGATAAACTCCTGAAGTCGCAGTCTGCAGTATGTGCCCCCCCCCTCCCCTGCCTCTGCTAATAGGATTGCCTAAAGCTGCAGGTACCTACTGCTCTGAGAGCGAGGGCGGAGCTCTAACCCATCGCTGAGCATGTATCGATCAGGGGCCTCTTCTTCAGAAATTCACAAGGGGGCCACTATGTGTGGCTTAGAGTGCCATAAAATCAACACAGGCTACTGTACAATCTGTAATTGCTGCATAGAAACAGGAACTGCTAAGCGATTTCTTCAATATCCCTTCTGCTGTGCAACCACACATTTTGATTGGGCTACTGCTTTAGAGCTGAACCCATGATTTAAATGCCAAAATTCCAACTTTATGTTTATAAGCAATAAAGTGAGAGGCCAAGTCCAGAAGAAATTCAACGGGTAACCATGGCTGAGTGTTTTGTTTCCCCACGTTACATACTCTACAGTACACTTTAAATGGAAATGCCCAAGAGCACACAGATGAAAATTGAATGTTGAAATGTCAAACTGTCTCAGTTCATGAGCCTCAAGTCTTGTATGTGTATTTTTTAATAAAAATGGAAGTTATTTGGACTAAATGCTTCCTAATAGTAAAACGGACCTCCTCTTTTATATCTAAAACAAATAAGTCAAGGGAAAAGCATGTTTATTGCAATTTAAAATGGATTATTAATGTGCCACCAAGTGGCCAAATGCTGTTTTCTACCATTGTCCCATCTGGACAACCCTTTACCATTGCGCAGAGTTTCATAAAAAATGACAGAAAACAGAACAGTATGAGACAGAATAATAACACTGGAAAACCTACAGAGCTTGGCCCCGTATTATAATAGACCCAGAACTGTCCAAATCAAAGTGCTTTTCAAGTGAGTCTGGTAATGAGGACACTGAGAAAGAGAAAGCCTCCTTCACCATGACTGTAAAAGAGTCAAGTTACTTGAGCATCAGTCTCAATAAAAAGGTTTTGTTTTTAAATCCTGACTTATGAAAGCTGCAGATATCACTCTGATAAAGTGGAGCGTGCATCTGTACTTGATCCAGAAAACAGAAAAATTGACTATTAAAAAAATAAATATAAAAAAACAAATGTATGATGCATCCAAATGACAAACTGGACAGAGGCAAACAGAGCCTTACATAGAGCCAAATGACAGATCAGGAATCTAACCAGCCAGCACTTTGTACCTTTTGCATTTTTGGCAGGTTTATTTTTAGGTTCAGAGGAAAGGTAAAATTTCTTGCTGATGAGAAATGATATTGACATTGATATTAAAATATACTATCATCCTGCTGCCTTTATACTGAGGACATGAACAATGTATTTTCTATTGTTTGCCAGACATCTTGTTTTATCAGTAGTATACTGGTGTTAAAATGCCTTTAGTACCATGCAGTGCATTGAATGAATCACTCTTAGTGTGTTTTGTGGCCACACGTATGCCTTTCCGACTCCCCATCACAGCTCTGTGTCTGAGAATGAGAGGAATAAAATGAGATCATTGTTTCCCCACTGAGGCTTTTTGTCTCTTCTCTTTATATTGGACATTTAGGCTCCGAACACCTGCTGTCCCACAGTGGGGAGAGACACCTTATATCAAGACGAATTAAGGGTCCGGATATATGAAGGGAAAATAAGTCACTTTTGGTGAAGGGCCAGTGGCCTGTATCGTTGGCATTTTTACAGCCATTTTTATTACGTTGTTGTAATAGACTTTAACGGCCTCTACAACAGCTGACGGAGGGGTGCAATAAATCGCTCCTCTCATCTCATATCACGCTTTTTTCCCTCATTTTACTGGTTGAGGTTTTATGTCCTTTCGGTCGATAACTCCCACTCAACACACACACACACACACACACACACACACACACACACACACATCCCAACACAATATGTGCTGTATTGCTACTGAGGTACACCATGTGATATACTGTAGAAAGGGAGAGCTTCAGACAAAGCTGCCCCTTCCATTATGGTAAGAGAGTGGAGAAGACCATGTAAAACTGACTTTCCTACTCTCATATTGTTTGGATTTGAAGGTGTAGGAAAAATAAGTTAACATTATAAATACAGCTAGGATGGTAAGGCTAGCCAAAACACTTACTGTCCCTGCAGTGACAAGACCAATGGTTCAGAGTCTAATGCTGGCTCTGCCAATGTCTTCTGTGGATTGATACCTCTGATACCTCTGGTTGCATAAGAGGCCATAGCTTCACCCAGGGGTGAAAGGGTTTCTGGTTGGCTTGACACTTCCTGTATCATTGCATACGAATGATCTCCCCGGCCATTCGGGTGTTGGGATATTACCCTGAAATCACCAACAGTACAATGACTGTGCAGTTCATTTGATAATCTGCAGAGTAACAATGCCCAGTGGCTGGACATACCAACAGTAAAAGGTGCATGTGTCCTTGTGTTTGCTTACTCCCACTGACAGAGGATGATGCAACAGAGGGACAGGCCCATAAACATAATTTGGCTAAACTGAATTCCAAACAGTGACAAAAATTAAATACACAGAAATGTCAATTAGAACAGATAGTGGGAATGTGTTTGCCATGCTTACAAATTAGCAAAACATGTGGGTTGGGAAGTTTGCAAGGATCTGTCAACCCACACTGTCGGTCATGCAACACTCTCAATACATTTTTTAACAACTATTACTGTGTGGGTGTTTCTAGTGTGGTATAGTCTACTGTGGATATACTCTATTCTTTCACTGTTGAAGATCTAGCCTAGTCAATTCTAAGAAGAATTCTAAGAAGATCTAGCCTTTGCTTACTACTAGCCTTATTATTTGCTTATTACTAACCACTTTCCCCAAAGATACAGAAAGAAGCATCTCCACACATGACAATGAGCCTTCATGTTACACTTTATCATACTGACAATGCAACACCTTTCACATATTGCCTGTCCTATTTGAAGAAAGCAAATTAACATTATTATTCATCAACCACAAGGTGCATGACCTGCTAACTTAATAGTTTCCCTGGCAAGGCAAAGACAATTGCTGCCTTGTCAATGTGGACCTTTGACCTTAACCAAAAATGGCAAAGCTGCACCATAAAAATGGGAAATTCAGTCTTGGTTTCAAACATAGACCATGTTGTTTGTAAGTAATTATGTGTTTTTCCCCAAATATGATCCTCCAAGCTTTGATGTGTAATAGGAATGTCCAAATATGTTCAACGCTGAAACCAACAGTTGTGTCACATACTGGTTAGTGACATCATGACCTTTGGATAGAGGATAATAATGTCTTCCTTCAAACCCCCATTGTAAAGCAAATGAAGTCATCTGTCCTCTGTGGGGAATATCCATAGCCAATCTTATAATGAGCTGGGTGAGGCTTATCATTACCCTTGCCAGGACTATGACGGTCTGAGGCCTCAATAAAGACTGTTTGAGCCAGAATGTTCCATTGACCTTCTGTGGTATTTAATTTCCTATATGGACATTAATACAGGCATTTTTATAATTGCACAATGCTGGCTGACACTCTAATATAGCTAATTGAGACTGCCCCCCGCCCCCACAAAAAAAAAAAAAAACAAGTACAACAAAAACACCTCCTAGGCAGCACTGACTTAATGAAATCCCCAAAGGCAGCACACAGTGGGAGAACAAATGCAACATTCTGGCTATACGTGGCAGGAAAAATTTTATATTTCTTAAAAAGTAAATATTGTTGAAATAAAATACCAGTGAAGAATCATTTCATATTCACCTTCCAATTTCAAGAGAAATAGAAATTCCACCAGAACCCTCAACTTCATTTTAATCTACTCATTTTAGAGAACTCTATTCGACACAAATATCAATGTAATATTCTAATTTCCCTTTCAATTTAAATGTTCCTCAGGAGACTAGAAATTCAGGCAATATTTATAATATCAGGTATGTGCCCACTTGGTCCTACCAATAAAGAACATTGTTATAATAGAGATTGTGGCTCCTCACAATAGGAATTCTTTACACAAGATCAATCAAAAGAACAGATACCATTCCAGAAGCAGAAAGAAAGAGAGAGAGAGAGAGAGAGAGAGAGAGAGAGAGAGAGAGAGAAAAGGAAATAAAGAGTTGTCATTATGTTGCCTTCATTGGGGACATAATAAAAGTACCATTTACTGCCCAACACCGAGAGTGGAAGGGGGCAGGTCAGCAGGATGTGATTGACAGCCATTTGTCAAGATTTCATTGCGTGAGGTTGAGCTAAGGTCTCTGTCTGTAGGAACAGCAGGGATGAAGATCAATGGAAACACAGCTGTGCTGGATCAATGCATCTCAGAGGGTAATGAGATCGATACCTAAATGTTAACCAGGAGTCATTGTCCAGAGTTGGACACTCTGTCATGACTCTGTACAGTTGGGTTAAGTTATTACAGAGTGTTGACAGATATTGAATGGGCAAATATAAACAAGTCCAACTGGATATTGGTGAGGAACAAATCAAAGGTAATATTTTTGTATTGTTCCAGCACATAAGCAGAGCAAATACACAACATTTGTACTATATGAAAAGACAATACATCTGACAAAGATGTAGAGCTAAAGTGCTGTATTTTTGATGTAAGAAATGTAAATTGTTTTTAATTTGTTCCTTTTCATTAATAATGATAGATGTTTAAAAACACTATGCCTAGTGTGTCAGAAAGAGATATTCTTGGAACAAACAAATGTTTCTTTTGGAATCTCTTTCATTTTTGGAATAATCAGTCAGATCAGTTGTCAGACATTTTTTTTTCTTTTGTTTTTCATCCATTTACCGTGACCAATGATTCCTTTTTGAAAAAGGATGTCCAGCTTAATGACTGTGGTTCACTGTTGATGCATTCACAATAGGGGAATGCGGCTGTCACAAGACTGACCTGCTATTCATGGTTCCTATTAAAATAACAAAATGAAAATGATCTCCTCTATTCTCTTTTCTGCATCAGCCTACAACAACAAGTTTACAATGACATAGCATTTACACATACCATGTTAATAATAATTATACTCCTACTAATAATAATAGAAGACATAATTACAGGTAATAGTAGTTCTGAAGTACAGAACAGTACTACTGCTAGTCCACAGCTGATTTTTCTGTGGTTCTTCTCTCCCACCATTACAAGCCATTAACAATTTTTCTACAAAATCAGATTTAATGGTTCAAACATTCTGCTGCTTAACAGCCCCTGCTTCCATACTAAGTGTCAGCTAAAATTGTCTTTCTGACTCCGCCTTCCCTCCATCTAAATTACTCCATCATTCTTTTCAATCACTCACCAAAGCCCCTACCCAGGCCTCCATCATGCTGCTGATCAGAAATCTCCAAGCTCAAAAAGAATGACAACACTCCCCTCTGCTGGAGAGTTTTGGAATCACCATACATTTTTCTCACTGCTGGGGAGAGCATGTGAAGTAAACAGATTGATGCCATCCTATCATTTCAAAATTTTCCATCAAGACGTTCTGTCAGGGAATATTGACACTAAACGGGATGTGCCATTATAGCAACACTTGTCCGCTTGCCAGCGTGAAGTGGGAGGAGGCGATGTAGTGATATCTCTTCAGACCTGAATGGACGGATTGATTATGTCTTATGTGCCCCAGTAGATTTTTATCAGAACAGGTCGAAAGGAATTGACAGCTTCAGGAGACAGAATTTCCCCCCTTCTTTCGTTCCTTCCAAGAATGCAGCACCTATTTAATTCTGACAGGTTCCTGTACGCCTGAGAAAGCAGCCATCGGCAGCAGTTTGTGTCAGCATCCCACCACTAAAGGTCAAACATGCGCTCATAGACATTTCCTGGAAATGGAGAGAGAGGTGGATTTGAATTCTTAGTATATCCTTGGAGCCCCAAGATAAAGTGGTTTTCTCTCTTATTATTTCTTAGGTCAGATTATGGAAGGGGGACTCCACTGTCACCATGTCAACGTTCAGGTTATTTCCCTGTAAATATTCACATATTGAAACACACACACACACACACACACACACACACACACACACACACACACACACACACACACACACACACACACACACAGACTTGAAAAGCATGAATAACAATAAAATTTGAGGTCAAAAACAGATCATAAATTTGATCTTTTTTTCTCCAAAAAAACATGCTGCTTTTTTGAAATACACAAACTCAGAAACATTTTTATGGAATTCTGGGATGAGATTTCAGAGTCATGAAAATGGATGGAGTAGAAAATGTTCTTCCTCTGAAATCCTTTTGAGGTATCAGGATCAAAGTGCAACTGCTAAAACCCAAGCAAACACTTGTCCCTCTTGCATTAGTCCAATATCTGTTGCATTGATAATGAAGGAAAAGCGTGTCAATTGAATGAAAGCACACACTGTCCCTTGATTTCCATGGTCTCATGTCCTCTACACAGCTATAATGCATTGTGGTTGCTAGGTGCTTTAGGGCACACCTGATCACATTGGAGGGGAGTATTGAAATAACTTGTTGAATAGAAAACTGTGCCAGGAACCATTCATATGCATACACATTCTCCATGCATACAAATGCAGGCATTCCAACTTTAGATATTCTGTATGTTCAGAGGTGCTTTATTGATATTGAGATTCTATTATGTTGGTAGATTGGTGTATATTGGAGCCAGCTGTATGGATGTGTATGGGCAACACTCCAAGATGAATATCACTGACTTAGATCATGATTCACAGAAACAAAGATATTTATGAGCAGGCATGTCAGTCTTTCATGAACATGATTTGGGGAAAGCACTGAAAAGCTAAACATTGTGTAGCTTGTATACATTCTGCAACCATGCACTGGATGTAAATGCTTTTATTCATCTGATGGAACTTAAAATATTGTTATTATGCAGTGAGTATAGCTAAACTTCCATTGGCACCTTTCAATCTTGGATGTGATAAAGGGTGATTGTCTAAGTGATATGATGTCCCCATTCACCAAAATCCAAAAAAACCAGGCACATGAAATAGTTTTGGAGATGTAGTCTTTTACCCTTGGTAGGAGCAATTAAGACTGAGCTCAGTCTACTGGAATAAAATTTACCAATAGTGCTGAGAAAACCACATACACTGCCACATACTGCAAGGAGTAACATATGTGGAGGTTTAAAACAGTTTTCTTTTAAGCAAAAGTACTAAATCGAAATGTGCAAATTAATTTTTATATTATCATTAACATAATTAATAATCAGAATTCAACATTGACTTACAAGGAAAATGAACATGCTTTTCACAGCTTGGCCAGTTAATCTTGGCGTTTGACCAAAAAAGGGCAAAATACTGATTAGAACCTCCACCATAGAATAATTTTAACATGGCATACAGTTGGCTTTTCCAACGAATCTGTGAATGAAAATATATGACAATAAAACACAAACAAGACATTGAATGTCTGCAGCATGAATGCAGACATGTCTTTGTATTTACTTTCGTAGATCATTAGATGACAGAAGAGTTTATATCTTTTCTGCCTTATTAATAAATAGATCAATTTAAAAGCAGTCACTGCAAACATGATTGGAAAGGTATATTTATTTTCAGGAGTCAATTACAATAACCCCTGTTCCCTTGTCAGAAAACAAAAAACTGTAAATAATTCATAAGCTTGTGTGCAGGAAATTTCAATCAGTGGGTTGACCTTAAACCAAAATCAAGCAGTTTACAAAAATGAAAATTCAGTGATTGTGAAGCAATGTGCCAACAAAAAAAATAAAAAATAAACACAAATAACCTCATATTCTAACCTCAATGATTGCTTTCTGTTACTGGCTTTTACCTTTGTAGACAGATGGCTACAGAGGCTGGACCTTGGATTTACCCTGCATGGTTTATGTTACTTGGAGTTCCTTAATTACTTTTTCATAAACACACCAGAGTTTACCAATGGTCATCAACAAATGAAGTAGAAATGGAATTGCCAATGTAAAATTTCAGCAATGCACCCACCCACAGCCCACCTGATAAATCATCTTCTGATGTCACACAAGTTCAGTTCCTATTATAAAGGACATTGGTGTTTAAGGGGGAAGAATAAATTACATTTTTCATCTTAAAACTTGCAGATTAACTTGATTTGTAACTACCGCCACCACATGCTAGGTTGTATGACAGGGCTCAATCAGGACCTTCTGTTTCCATGCATCTAAAGTTATGTCTTGAAAGCAGCTTCAACTAATTGGACACATACTGCATGTGACAAAGCGAGGGCAACCCGACTTTAAATCAATTATATATTTCTCCCCAGTGAATCTCTGGTCTCTGATAAAAACACCTTGACGTATAATTTGTTCTCAGACAAGAACTAAGCCACTCTGGGTTAGACTGCAATCAAGAGGATGTGAATGTATTTGTAGGGACCACTTGTAGCAGTCAGCACGGTTTACCTTTTGCAATTTGTAATTGCTTGTATCTTACTGTTACTACCAAATATGACAAAAACCTGTTACATCAAAAGGTCTTACATTAAACCAAAAGCAAGAAAATATAGTTTAGCCCTAACAAATGGATTGAAGTATGCAAGACCAGTTTAACAGGGTGTTCAATTTTGTAGTGAATTTGCATGGCAACAAGATGAAAGTTTGTCCATTGGGAGGCTCCTTACATGCCTTAGTTGATGACAAAGAACTATAAATTAGTAGATCACATCTGCTCGGGCAGTATTGTTCTTGCTGGACATGAGTGGTCAAATCAGGATTTTTAAGAAATAAAAGGAAGTGTCAGTTAAGTTAGGAAACAATGAGTTTTTCTTGTTTTAAAACAAAAAACTTGAACCCTGTTTGTCTTTGGGTAAACAACAAGTTCACTGGCTGTACCTGTCATGATCACTTGCCAGCAATGCTTTTATTTTAATTTACAAGCAATGCCCAATCATCCAAAAGTTCTTTTTCCTACTTTTTATCTCTTCTCTTTATTCACCAGCTTGGGATACATTGAAAGTAGCTTTTCGATTTGCACAGATTTTGACCATGTCAGACCCCCCCCCATGAATGCATCAGATCATACTGGGATAGTGGCTTGAAAAGAATGACAGGAGATCATTAACAATCTAATTGTACCACCTTTAGAACCAAGTTTTCTTGCATTCAAGATACACAAACCAAATATAGTTCCATCAAACTCAAATTTTACTGTGTGCATGGCTCAGGATTACATAATATCTGCCAATTGTCAACAGCATTTTTTCCCCTCTTTATTTCAAGGCTAATAATGATTATGATGGGACTCCTTAGTGTGCACAATACAAAGACAAAAGGCTAAGGAACTAATTCCTCAACCACTAAGGTCTCAAAGGAGACAGATTAGAGGAAACAAACCTCTAAAACAAAAAAATGCACTCCTGTGGGAGAACCCCAACTCTAAAATACATAAAAAGAAACAAAGGAGTGATAACTAACAGCTCTTAATATAGAAAGAGCAATCTGAAAAGTACCACGCAGATACTTAAACACCAAAGTTCTTCGGCGGGTAAAAATGGATCAACCCCAAACTAAAGGACTGTGTAACAGATCCCTACATTTATACTTACATACCAGGCTTTACTGAGCCAAAAACCAGAAGACAAAATCTCTGCCTAAGCCGGCGAAGTGTACAGATGACACTAACGCAAAGAAATACTGAAGCCCTGGGTAATATAAAGACCCTTCACACCTGAAACCAATTACTAATCGGCCACACCTAGCAGTCAACTGATAACCAAACAAGGTAGGAAAAGATAGCCGATCAGCCAGAAGAACGTTGTTACCTTCCCGACGATAGTACAAACGAAAAAGCACGAAACAAACAAATAATAAAACCAAAGATGACACCTGCAATCATGACAGATAATTGCAATGATTATTGTGGATCAGTCCAAACAATGTGTTAAGTAAACTTCTAATTAAATTTCCATATGATTGCTTTCTCAAACTGATTATTGCATGTAGATGGAAGTTGCCTGTCCTCAAAGATGATTAACATTATGGAGGCCAAGAAGCACTTAAAAAAAAAAAAAAAAAGAAAAACCATCTGGTGAATTGAAACTCTTGTGATTTTTGATTTGATATACAAATTAGGTCATAAAAATGGGAAACAACATCACTTGCATTCCCTGGAGGAATCCCATAAATTTGTATTTTTCCTTTTTTTTATGTTGCTAAATGTATTTGGTTCGACTTTAGATAATAAAAATAGCAATGGAAGAATGCCTATAGGATTTCCCTTATTAACATACTTGCATTAAAAATACCAGTGTTCTTTCATTAATCTTTCATTTGGACATGGTTATTTCTTGGCTCCATTCCATGACTCTCTGTAGGAAAAAAAAATAAGCCTTAAAAATGTATTATATTAAAAATGGAGCCATTTTCCTATTATCTCCAAAGGGCACTGTTAAATCCTAGAATAACCCTACTAGATAGACTACCATTAGACCATTAATTACTTCTCTTCTTGGCTGAACAGTCCACAAGGGTGTTCACATTACAACTGTTCCTCCAGTGCAATTAATTTGACTGAGTTCTGTTTTTTTATTATTATTCCATATTAGTAATGGGGTCACAAGGTGAAGAGCATGTGACTGTTGGGTATATCTTCAGAGGTGGTCTGAAAGCTAATTATACTGAACCTGGAGAAAAGCAGAGAAAGAGCATCAAGCAATCAAGTACACGGTTCCCTCACAACTTTGCATTGGTGGCAATGGACATTGAAGTACTAAGCTTTTTAATGTGTTTGCTCAGCGGATTACTTCATCTAAAGTAATCCTCCCAAATAACGAGGCAAGGGAGAATTTAATTACAATCAAGCAAGAAACCGCTGTCAAAGTCAAACCACTTTCAGATGATATCAGCAATACTTGTTCAAAAATATTTTTTTGCAATTTTTTGTAATGCTAATATTTTAAAATAGCAATAATGACAGCATTGCATCTTGAACCACATCCTTTGCAAGTCATGGTTATTGGTTAATGAAAATGGACATTGTTTCAACACAAACCATTCTTTTTTCATATTCAGATACCACAAAAAATGTCTAGCTATACAAAGGTCCAGTGAACAAGACTACAGCCATTTAGTGCAATGCTTAAGGAGCTGGGCTTGAAACTCAGAGGTATTGAGTACAATTCCCAGGTAAGGCACTGCTGTCGAGGCCTTTAGCAAAGTAGTTAACCTGAACTGCTTCAGCAAAATATCCAGCTGTACAAATAAGTTGTGTATGGATAAAAGCTTCAGCTAGATGCCTAAATGCAAAACTGCAGCAGTAACTGCATTGCATAGTCTTTAACACCAGGTGGTGTGCACAGGTTTGAAACATTATGAATGGTTGATACATTATTTTAATAGCCTATTATAGCTGTCAATCTGAATAGACTGCATAATATAACCAAAACAACTAAACTGTGAAATGTAATGACTCCTGGACCCAAATAATCCCACACAATTGCTGCAGAGTCAGTAGTTGGTTCTGGTGTTAGTGGTGTGTGTTCGTAATTTGAGTGGAATATTTTCACACTCAGCTCTACTACTCTAATTCTCTTCTACAATAAAACTCAATACAAATATGTCTATCCGATGGGTGCTTAAGGAAATGATCTCTCAGTTCACAAAGCTGTACACTCTCTGGGATGAATCCCAATCCATTGTACTGGAATTTACCTCCAAAAACATTATGATACTGTGTCATAGTTAATAGCTTATAATTTCTGTTGAACTTAGTAGGACATTTTGCTACCAAAGAGGGAGCAAATGACGTGGGAAGAAGAAAAGCAACTGGTTTGCTAACAGTCAATGGGCAAGGTTAGAATGATACAGACTTTCCACAGAAAAAAGGGAGGGAAAAGCTGGAGAGCTAAAAACTATACAACTGGCTGACTAACTAACACAATGTTGACAACTGCCAACCCAGTTGAGAATGGTAGCTTTTCTCTTCCAGTGCATATTTTATAGTTAGCAGGACGTTTTACACTTTGATAGCTACCTACCACTAGCTGGCTATAGGTTTACCATCAAAGCTTCCTCTAGTTTTATCTTGTGCTAGTTGTGATATAGTACTATAACTATAGCATAGCTAGCTAGCTAGCTAGCAAATTGCAGTCAACAACAACACTTGCCTAGCTATACTTACAATGTAGGCAGTTGTGATTAGCTACTTTAATAACTCCAGGCTAGATACTGATTGCTGCTGTATTCATGTCTCCTACACTAATCCAATACTTTTGAAACCCAGCAACATATATTTTAAATAAGGGGAAAAATTCCACTTTAGACAATTTAGTACAATGTGAATGTGTGTACAGAGAAAGGCATACACACACACACACACACACACACACACACACACACACACACACACACACACACACACACACACACACACACACACACAAACCATATCTGACCCTCTTTGGACCAGAGATGTGGTGGATATGTGAAAATAAAAAAAAAAAAATAAAAAAACACATTCAATGAGAAATAAGCACAACAATTGGCCCCATTGTCAAGAGCAGGCACAACGTTCTACAATGGATTTGCCATGACCGCTACAAAATTTGTCTAGTATTTCATGAATTGTTATAAATTCAGAAATAACATATCTCAAGCAAGCAACAGACAATACCAGAACAGCACTGGCAATACCAATTTCTCCAAATTAACTAATACCTCTCCTCCTGTAAATAAGAACAGCCCCACCGTCTATGCAAACAGAACCAAGGAAGTCAGGAAAACATGAGACCTGTGCTCTTTAAATGTATATTCTTTTACTGCTTGTAACATGATGGATGCAGACTATTAATCTTGGCTGAATTTAACATCTCAGTTTTGCTCTTGACCCCAATGGTATGAATTTCATAAATGCAAGGAGAAGAAGGCATTACCGCCAATAAATACTTAAATACTCTGGACTTCCTTGAGTCTCAGGGGCTTGCTGACAGTTCCAAAAATTTGCCCATGTCAGGCATAGACCTCACGAACCAGTACCTCCATGTCCTCTGGTGTGAAACACACATTCCTAAGCCTTGGATCATCAATGTTCTACAGCAAGCCCTGGGTGCACATGATTTTATTGTATGTAATGCTCACTATAATTGGCTGAAACATGCAACATCGTAGCAATGTGCTCTAATTGATATGAACACAGTACTCCACCCATTGCAGATTGCGCCATGTGATGGACCTCCTATTGCGAGTAGCACCATGGAATGGACATGCCCAATTTCACTTAGCATGTTGAACATATGTCCTTGAAAATAGTTTTCCATGTCTGCCTCTCCCATCGACTGTTGCAAGAATCAAGCAATGACTGATTTCCAACTTTTGACATATGACTTTAAAAATAGGGCTCAATATGTTAAAACATATTGAAATAGTAATTGCATAAATGAACAGCGTAAATGAATATTTAGTAAAGATGGTTTACAGTTTCAAAACAATTTTTTTAAAAGATACTTGCTTTATCATCATTATGGGGGCACGCTCACAAGTTGTAATTGGAAGAATGGTAGGTGTACCAAGGTATATGGAGAATTATTCTGCTCTAAAGAAGTTCAAACATCAACTTCATCCAAAACTCTTATCATCAAACTGAATCTACATGAACAAAAATGCAGCTCCAGCTTTGTTAAGAAGATTTTTACAACACAAAGTGAAACATCTTTGTGTTTCTATCCACATTTTAGTGAAAAAAAGCTATTTGACATGCAGTAAGCAAAATCCAGGCTGATTAAGATGAAACGCTGAGCTGACTGAGCTCTGCACCAATTACCATCCGCTGTAATCAGGGATAACCAGCATAAACTCTCCATGAAGACATAAAGACCTAATGAATCTGACACATCCATGCAAATCATGATAGATTTATCATATCTGTGATATTCTATAGGGCATATCTGGGTCCATAATTCCTTTGTGACTGGAAATGAATAATGTGCAAGAGAGGTTATTTTGAGGTAATAAAATCATGAATCTCATAACAATAGTTGTTACAATTTGGTGGAAAAAAGGAAGTTGATCATGATGACCATTACAGGTTATGCACAATGATTTCACCCTGGCATAGAACAAAAACAACAATATGTATTTACCAATGTAAACATTATTTCAACTATTATTATTGTTATTATCATTATTGTAGCAAGATGGACTGTGAAGGAGTGGCCCTTCACTGATGATTACCATTGTTAACGAGTTAATCTGTTAATTGTTAATTGTAACAGTATTGGCAACGCCCCGTGTCTGATTGGAACCAGGTGTGATTGAATTGGTGCCTTGCACATAAAAGTGGCAGTGGATAAGGAGAGGGAAAAATGGAAGGATGGTACTGCTCTTTAGTAGTTCTTAAGGCCACAAGTAAATACCTATTGAATGAATGAATGACATAACTGAAGTCAGATACACATCTGGAGTGTAATTTCACACCAATCCATTACATACCACAACATATCACTTTGAATTTTCCAGAGGCAACACCAATATTCCACAAGTGAAGGCAAATTTTATGATATCTTTAAGATATTTTAAGATGTTACACTTAATTAAGCAAAGATCATAAACAAAGCAGCACATACTAATTAAGTATAGAAAAGGGAGGGGCTGTGTATGACACCAGTTCCAGTTACAGCAGCCATCCATCCATTGAATCTTAAAGCAAACATATTCAAATGCATGACACATCATCAAGATCACTAACCTCCTGAAAAGGAAAGAGATTTTAAAGGGTGGAGGGCCTCCAACAGGTCTGTTACATTCAGCTCATTTTGTTAGACATCGCTACAGATGGACAATGTCAATTAAAATATGTTTTATAAATGTATTATAATGTAATATATGAAAATACCACAATAAAATTGCATAAAATATAATCACAATAGAAACAAAGATGGAAATAAAATAGAAATAAGCTGAATACAACAAAAGTTAGGTATAACTTTAATAAAATGCCGAAGTAAAAAGACAGAGTCCATTAACAAACAAAGTAATTATACTAGTAAGATGTGTGGTACTAAAAACACACAGTGGTACCGAGGGAGATCTTTGTATTGCTTGGTGTATGACTTGAATTATTATACAAGAGATATATTATGCACTGTAGGTGGAAAGCAAGGACACATATCAGTAGCTGAGAAATGCAAGTTATTGGTTATTGGCCAGCTATTGGCTTGAAGGGTTGGTGTATCTGTACTACTGGTCTAAAACCCAATGGGCTCCCTAAGGAGCTGTGACTCCTCCTTTTACTCCTCCACTGGCTCCTCACCAAGGCACACACTAGGCTCATTAATCATCCTTTGCCCACATGTTACCAACATTCCTACACACTGAAGAGGGTGTCATGTCGTGTTTTTATTTTATTTAATATTTATATTTCTTCCCAAGCATCTACTCCCACATAGGATAATGATGAAGGATACAATGTTCTAACTTCTAACTGTTCTAACTTTTAATGTGTTTCCATGTATTTATTCTTGAAAAGAAAGGGATTTGAAGACAAATCAAACACATTTTTAGTTTAACTATTTTTATACAATACAATAAAAGCATACCTCCTGCCAGCTGTATGGCAAAGAAATGTTCATTAGCTTTGTCGATGTGTAGTTAGTGATTTGGTACAAAACAGTGCATCACTTAAGTTAGGTCTACACATCAGAATTGTTTGAAGTAACTTTATTTCCCACCATGAAGAACTTTGAAATTCTAAACAGAGCAATACACATTCAACATGTCATGCTTTTATTACAATGTATTTTAGCTTAGCAGACTGACACTCTTCTCTTTAACAGTGTTGTGTCAGCTTTGACCTCATGCTTTTTTGAGGCAGTATTGTATTGGTTGCTTACTATGTAAAATGGGAGTCAATACAGTTTTATGAAATAAAAAAAGATATATGTTTAAGTAGTTTGGCTATCTAAGTTTCATGTATATTATTAGTCAACAAAAATGGTATGGTGACACTTGAACTCTCCGTCATAAGACTGACATGACAATGTCATAAACATGTCATGACAAATGGCATTGGCTGTTATAAGCTGTCATGATAGTTTGTAAGCATGTGTTGTAAGGTAGTTTGTAATTAATTAATGTTGTCATGTTTCATAAAAACCTAGGTCTATGTCTCTTGGTGCACTTCAACAGAGTAGTTAACTTACTGCATGCCTACTCAGCTATTGGCAAGCTAGCAAATTGCCCTTGTAGGCTACTTCCATCATTAGTATTATGTAGACTACAGAGAAGGAGCTTCACTTGGAAGTGAGAACAGGGGTATCAAACAATTTCTAAAATTTAAGCTCACTGACAAGTCAACAATCAAAGTCAACATTTTGTGTACAATACTGGTAATGATTTTATTTGTTAAATATACTGAGTATTTACTATTACTTGGTTGATATTAATGAAATCTACTTCTCCCAAGAGTCATTTTTGTACAGTGTAAGCATGATGAACGATGGAGTGTGTTTTGATGTTAAGTTACATAATGTGCCATAGATCCTAAGGTTTTGCGAAACATTATGTCAATTTTTCAACAGTGTCCATGTCATGAATTATGCCACATGACATACACACGTCATAACTTATTTGCTAATTGTAGCACAAAGTATAATTGACAAAGTCATATTAGCTGATCTTACAAAGTATTACAACAACTTCCATGACTTACAAATACATACATATCTAATTTATATAATATGTCATAATAGGCAATGACATCTCTCATGACAAGTTCTTTATGGGTCTATGAAACCACCATGAAGGACCAGTCATGACAGCTGGTGTGATGTCAACAATGTAATGACCCTTGTCATGACTTCTACCAATACTGATAATGTAACAGTGTCATAGTATTAGTCACAAACTGTCATGAAATCCTATAACAGCCTATGACATTACATTACTTGTCATTGCATGCTTATGACATTATTATGTATTTCTTTTTCAACAAAATAAACAGTGGTACTGCAGAAAGACATACATGTTTTTTGGAGGTAGCTAAGGATAATCATTGAAAAACCTGGGCTTTTAAAAACAGTATGAGGGTGTGAAGGGTTTTTTTTTTTTTTTTTTTTTTTTTTTTACAAATTTTATGACAGACAATGGTGGAATACTTAGAAGAGTAATTAATTAACTATCCATCTGTTCAGCTTGAGTCAAAGACACAGTAATCAACACCTACTCCAGCTGTTATATTCAATAAGTCCCAAACAGCCATAAAGCTCAACGTTCATTTCATTAATTTAAACATAGGATAACTGATGTTCATGACAATGCTCTCACAATAAGGAAGAAATTCATAACTAAACTGATAGGACTGTATTAATTCAGAATTTGTATTGCTTTGTAAATTGGTAGGGTGGGTATGTAAGGATTCAAACCATTCATACATACGTACACACCCACACCCACACACACACACACACACACACACACACACACACACACACACACACATATATATAATAAGTTAAGACCTTTTGCTCACAGTTTGCCCCCCCACTCCAAAAATCTCTCTTGTGCTGCTGCATTGCATGCCAGCATTATTGTCTCTGTTCTTGTAAACATATTATGTGACAGAACTCAAATTTACATTGATATTGTCCTTATTTAGCAAGGGAGAGCTACAGCACTACAGGCGTAACCCGCATAAATTCACTCTGGTCTGCAGACCTGACCCCCTGGCTGCTCATTTGATTTCACCTGCCCACACCTCTCATCAACTGCATTGTTAGTTGACTGAAAGTCTCTCTCAAGCCAAAAGGGGCTATCTATGTCCAGTTTCTTCTAAGAAGACAGGTTAGATGGAATGATATACTAAACAAGCTTGCACCCTATGGCCTCATTAATAAATTGTATTTAATATCCATGCATATTTTTCAATTATACCTGTTGTATTTTTGCATTTAATTTACATTTTTTTGTTTGTATTCTCATTGTATTCTATTACTCATCTGACTTGCCCTGAACACTTCAACCTTTTCATCACTTCAAGAGGACTTGTAAATAAGCCATTGTGTGTTTTGTTAGTTTGAAGTACAAATACTTTTTTTTTTTTTGTACATTTTGGAACAAAATTTTAATGTATGTTCTTGATGTCAGTGTCGCAATAAATAAATAAATAAATAAATAAATAAATAAATAAATAAATAAATAAGACATTTTACATTATAATGCCATGCAGTTAGCAGTAATTCTATTGATCATGCTATTAAGCTGTTCTGTTCAGTCCTTGTAGTTAGAATTAGGTGTGTTTAAGGCTAATGTTCTTACAGCCACATTTTTATTCATAACATCTATTCATGAGAATGTATGGAACATATCCCACACAAAGGTAACTGTGATGGTAGAAATTATATGAATACAGTTTTTTCCTATCCAAAAGCAAATGGTCTGCTTTATCCAAGATGACATAACATTTTATGTGAAGTCGTTTTCTCAAATGTGACACAACACATGCTGTGGCTTCAGGTGGCTAAACTTAAGTCAAGCAACCTTTTTTTATGTCAAATAAATGACTGACCAGGCTCTGCAAGAAATATGGATTCTTTGTGGTACCACACAAAAGCACCACAGAGTAGTGGAAATGCTTGGAAGGTTATATTAATATCCAAAATGTGGCTGTCATGGTATCAGCTCTTACTCTTTAATATAGTTTTTTGTATTATTCTTTGTATTTTATATGTGCACAGACTATGCTTAAATTATTCATAATGCCATTTAACATTAACAGCTGACAGACTGCAAACGTCCTCCCCCACCGCCCCATGAGACAGCTTTCCTTCATTTTACTTCTCTGAGTTTTGATGTCCATATGTTTCATTCAGCATTGTGAAGAAGAACTGAAGTTCACTTTATTTTTTTCCATCATCCAGTAGATGGAGGTAATAAGCCTGTTTTATGTTTGCCACTCTAACATGACCCACTAAAGACTGGAGCAAAACAGCAGAGAACTGGGGTGAGAACATATTTCCATATGTGCTATTCTGAGCACTACATCAAGGTGGAAGTCTTGGCCACATATCCTTTTAAGTGCCCATCTGACACTAGCAACAGAAATACAGAATACCTCATTTAGGACATTTTAAGATATGAAAGATATGATTTGTTCAATCAGTCCTTAAGGTTGGTACACTGACATGAAAGCCTGTTGTAGAGAAGGTGCAGTTGTAGATGACCCAAATTGTTTAAATGATGGGTAACTGTCAGTCATTGAAACAAAAGTTAATATTTCCCTACTTTAGGGTGGAAATAAGCCACCAAACGAAAGCAGAATTAACTGTCCAGAAGTGCCAGGTAGCACCATTGTAAACCAGATATACCAACAAGAAAAGCAACGCATGGAAGAAAACCATTGTAACAACAAACTAGGTTCCTAGGTTTAGATTCTCATTTGGTTGTGAAATAATGTTATGACAAGAACTAACCCCAGACAAGTATATGGGATTTTTCATTGTTCCAAATGTGCTCTGTCAAGCAATACAAAATAAGCTATGTTGCATAAATCTGAGTATTATTCTGCAGGCATCCCTGCAATCAGGGGCAGTTCTAAGGGGGGGCAGTGGGGGCTAGTGCCCCAGTGACAACAAGTCTGGCCCCTCCTGTGGCCCCCTTAAACTCTGAGTCTACTTATTGAAATTTTTTGAAACCTTTTGTGAATGGTATGGCTGGTTAGCAACCATATCGGCATGGCAGAACAAAACAGTAAACCAGGACACATTTTAGTCGGACCCATAGATTGTGTATTGCTCACAATAATGCATAGGTTTTACAGTGTGTCCAGTAATAAATAATCTACGTTTGGATCACTTAAGATGTAACATATTTCCGGAAGGACAGCAAAAACTAAAGGTAGCAGATACAGGCATGTTTCTTTCACGTTTCTACAGAAAACCAAACAACAAGCGAAGCAGCAATGGTGACAAAGATGACACAAAGGTAAGCTAAATAACTTAACTTTTAGCTTTATAACTATAATATATTATACTAGCATGCTGATTTAGTGTAGTTATGAGACTTGCAGGTTTTGAAAGTGTGCAGCATTAGGAAATGCACCATTCAAGCAGAAAATTGTAGTTGCATGGCGGTTTAACAAATTCTGCCAAGAAATACATAGGATGGCATGGAGAGACCTACTACTATAGTAGAGCTGGCATTATTCATTGAACCATATGAAGAGGTTTTTTTTTGAGCTCTTCAGACTGTGCAAAATAGGTGCCTCCATCCCATTTAGTACAGCTTCTTGTGAAGTGAGTTCTTCTGCGCTAAAGCTAGTGAAAACTTACCTGAGGTCCACCATGGTAGATGAGAGGTTGAGCAATCTAGGTGTGTTAAGTGTTGAATGAAGGAGAGCAAAGGCCTTCAATCAAGATGAATTTGTTGACATGTTTGCGAGAAACCACATAAACTGTAGAATTCAATTGCTGTAACTGATAGTGAAAATGAGAATTTTATAATGTAACTGATATACACATGCATACACACACAAACACACACAAACTGATGTTTAATTCGTTTTTCTGTTCTTAAACATATTGTATTCTTTCATTATTTTTGTACTAGGTTTAATGTTTTGTTTTGGCAATATAAAAATACAATTTTGTGGCCTATGGGTCCCCAGGAGCAGGATTAAGAAACAAAAAAAGCACATTTGATAATTAATACAAAATTGAATGGTCCAAAACATTGTCTTTTATACACACGGTGCCATGAGGAAAACTAAGACCATGAATAACTAAAAAAAACCAAGAAGACCATGCTCTTTTACCTCATGCATTGTACGTAATGGTTATAGTTCTCCTGTCTTTAAAGTGTAGTACAGAAGATTTGACAAGGCCAGAAATGGCAATTTGTTTAGGATAGCTCCACATCCTTTCCAACAGCATGTTTTAAGAGTTGGAAAATCCTTGGAGATTTGGAAACTCACCATTGATTCCTCTGAAACCTGGCACCGACAAAACTGGTATTGGCGTAGAGAACAGTAGTGCCTTCAAGAGAATGTCCCATGTTGTTTTACTGCCCACTGTCAGAACTTCAGTGAGCATAATCTAAGGAGAGTATCCCCGAGAGAGACACAGGAGAGAGCACAACACTCCTACTGCCTTGTGAAAGTTTATGTATGGGTGTCCATTTTTGAGTCAGATTTCATGTATGTGTGTGGGTAGTTTTGTGTGCGCATGTGTGTCTTTGTGTATCCTCACACATACATAGGGATTGGCACTCATGACACATTCGGGGTACGGACCAAATCTGTTGTGTACCGATTACCACTTTGAAAAAGTCATTATGAAAGCTCCAGTCCAATTAGATCTGATTATGTGAAATGGGAATACATAAATATATGTTAAATAATTCCCAGCTATTTGTGTTCTTGGCATTGATTCTTTTCCTAACTTCTTCATTTGAGAGAGGAAGTCTGCCAGTTTTAAAGTAAATAATCCACAAGTTTCACTAGATTTGCATGCGTCTTGTAATATATAAAAATGTATTTATACAGTAAAATTAATACCCAGATAATTCAAAACCTGCCGATATGGTTATAAACTGATAGGTAAATGCTGTCTTTTTTTGGTGCTGTGGCCACTCAATGGAGGTCTCAGAATTTTTAAACTGGGGGAAAAGTCATGTGCCCCTTTGGTGTTCATACAGACTGGATATGCATTTCAGTCCAAACAGCAGAAAAAAATCTGATAATGAAAATTGTGAGCTTTCCAGAAACCCTCCACATTTTAAATGACACCCTTCCCTTCACATATGCAAAAGGGCTGTGGAGAAAAGACACTGTAGTTTAGCCACTGAAGGAAGGGTTGTATTGTTTTGAGTAAGTCACATCTTTTCACAGGCACTCAAACCTAGAATGGATGTGGGTGTGTTGGTATTCACCAATAGGTGAGACAGGGCTTTTATGGGGGTTGAAGATGAAAGCTGATCATTCTTCTCTGAGTATAACTAACAAAGCTGATCCTCGCAAAAGCTGATCCTCACAGATTGATTGAATGCTGCTGTATTGTTTGGCATCATTCCATAACCATACCTGTCAGGAAGGGCTTTCATTATTATTTAAACCTTTAAATGTATTAATCCAGCATAGGGTTGGAATTGTTTTGATTAAAATGTACTATTTTAAATTAAATATTCATATATATTTTTTATGTTTTGTTTCAAAGACTCAGTAATAAAATAAATTATTCAGTTCAGGTAATCAAATGTCATACCATGTTTTTTTTTTTTTTTCTTTTAATTAGCAACTCAGTTTATATGACCTGGAGAGCTATACACCCTGAGATACAGGTCTCAGCTGATAACTGATAAGCATGTAAACTCTAAATAGTCATTCACATCTCCGTGCCTTTGCAGCTTTTAAGGGTGTTGATGATACATTTCTCCCTTACACTTTTATTTTCTATATTGTGATTTATTTTCACACACATGCACTATGAGTTGCCTTTTAAGAACAATCGTTGATTGAATCTAGGCCACAGACTATGAATACCGTCAGTCATTGAAGGATTAAAGAAATGGAGAGGCCAGCACTTTGAAATTCAGTCCAGGAACATGGAATGAAGACTAAAGTGAAAAAGCATCTGTTTCACTCACTGAGTTAGTGTGAACACGACCCGTCGTATTCTGGCATTCCTCATTTCAGCACCAACCTGCGTTAGAATAGACTGCTGCAGTGCCTCAGACAGGTGCTCCTTCACGTCACGCATCAAATCTACTCCCAATCTCCCAGTCCCCTTCTGTTTTTTGGGAGAGTGATGATAAATCAAATGAGAAGTGTAAGAAAAGTACAGAACACATTTAAGGCACTGATGGGTTTCTGTGGACTGAGCACGATTGAATTATTCTGTGAAAACGGTATTGTGCGAGTGAAAGATTTTCATTAGATTCTTATTGAATAACACAGCCATTGTAATACTGAACCAGGAACAGAGATGACAAAAAAAAAAAAATGTATATATATATATATATATATATATATTAACAAACTTCAATATATGTTTATATATTGAAGTTTGTTAATAACAAATATCGGGAGAGGCAACCTTCGGACAACTCAAACACCAGTATCTGTCCAATCCAGTTGTATATGCAGGTATTAATTTGCCACGTACTTTCTCTCCCTTCACACTCTGTGTTTCCAGCATCCCTCCCCCTCCCCATCTCCACCTTCAAGGGAGGGGGGGTGGTTCACTTCATCCTAAAAAATAGTGTGGCATGACACTGCCCTCCTGGACTCCAAGCCCAAGATCAATGTCTGTACCAATATACAGCTCGCTACATCATTAATAAACTCCTTCCAAATGCATTCATGTTGTCTGAAGGTTCATTCTCTTCTATATATATATATATATATATATATATAGGTTTTACATATTTAAAGTATTGAGCACTTTGAACATGTTGAACAACACTTTTAATGCTTTGTTTATCCATTAGTTGTGGTAAATTTAAGAGACTTTCATTAACATTGAGTGTGAGGATTGGGTACCAACATTGGTGACGGACAGAGCACTTCATTCTTTAAACTTTCTATTCAGATACATTTTTTTCTGTTTGATAAATCCCCAAGCTGGAATATTTGTAAATGCATTAAATGCATTTATCATTGTTCTGACATCTACTGCATTGCACCTGATGTATGCTCTGAACTTCTCTCCTGCTTATTTCTAAGTAGACAAAAATATGACGTTACATCATACTTCTAGTAAGTGCAGGCAGCAACTTCATACTTTATTTTTTTGATAAAATACAAGTAGTATTGGTACACAGTGGCTATATTTAGTTGGACACCATATTTATTTACACTACTTGAAAATAGAATTTATAGCAATAGTGTACTTGTACAGTGTAGATCGGGTCAACAAAAGTATACCTCATACAACACTGTGCATGTTGTCATTTTCAATCAAAGGGATTTCAGCAATAGATGATGATTATCTGGGAATTTGATTGGATTGGTTTATAAGAACTGGTTCAATTTAAGAGGGAAGGGAGTAGTGTCATGTATCCAAAAGAGTCATCTGAGAGCAAATCAAGTCATATATACATTCATAAATTTGGACTGGCATGCAAAGATAATTTAGCAGTCAGTTTGCACTCTTTATGACTTTAAATAATGAATATGGAGCATAAGGCAATTTCTGACCAAAAACAAGGTAAATGTGTCTGTACAGACAATGAAATAATGAAATAGATAGCTGGGCCATGGAGAGGGAGGTGGTTGTATTAACAGGAAGGCTTAAAGCTACAAGCTGACACTCTTTTGGACAGTATTGCTTTAAGGTCCTGTGTCGACAGAGCATTGGATGAATGTCTGTCTATATTACACTGTGATAGCAATTACCAAGGTGAGAACTCTATACAATAAGATCTGTGTCCTTGCCAGACCACACCTGTTGATCTGTGAAAGATATCAGTGAGAGGTGGTGCATACCGCACTGAGTGTAAATTATAACAACTTAACACATTTGAGCATTTAACTGAATCAAAGCTGAGGATGAAATGTTGAGGCCAGGCTTTGATTTTGCTACTGACATGAATAGCAATTGAAAACAAGAGAAGCACAGGTAACAGCAGCTTACTGGTTTGTGCTCATAAAGATTGTATCCTCGATGTTCCCTCTTCAGTCATCTTGCTGATCATTTAGAGCTTCCTCCATTCACCAGCAGCCATTTCCTGTCAAACACCACTTATCTCTCTATCTGTCCGCCATTTGATTTCTTTTTGAACCCCTTCCCCCTGTCTTGTTATGGTATGCCGGCATGAATGCACCACTGGGGTCCTTCTGCTCCCGTAAAATGACTTATTTATAATCATTCTCTTAGAAAGGAGGAAAGGTGGAGCAGCAGGTCGGTATTATACCCTCCAGAGGGTCTCATTAGGATACACAGTATTTCTGCTGACTGTACTCATCCCACTGGGGAGTGCACAAGGTTAGTACTTTTTCCCCCAGCACACAGGGCATAGGGGTTGCCAGTTTTGCTGGGGGGTCCAGAACATGTAAAGAGCAAGTATATAATTATCCCCAGAAACAAAGAGGCTTTTGTAGTTCACAGCAAAATTGAGAAGACCAATTGAAATGCAGGTTTAATGGGTATAATGATAACATGCACAGTCTGGGACATGAGGGTTGATATCTCAGAATTGCACAATTCTCTTGATCCACACAATTGTTCTTAGCGAGGTTTATGTGCCCCAGAAATGTAGCCTTTCTCAGCTCATAAAGTGTTTTTTTTTCTTTCCATAGAATATGCGTCTTTCGATTGTATTATTTATTGAGGGGGAAAACTGTCATCTCTGAGCAATGGCACAATCTGTATTTGCTTTACTCACCACTACAGCCAAGCAGCCAGTTGGAAAAGAGATACAACTACGCATCATAAGGTCATATGCAAGTAAAAAAAAACATTCATTTTATTTATTGAATTTGATATTGAATTTGTTTTTCTTTTTTCACATATTGCAATCCCAAAGGATGTTACTCCAAGCCACTCTCTGCCCCATACACAGTGGGATTTTCCTCTTCACCACCAGCTCACTGCATTGGTACTTTGCTATCATCAGAGTGAAGCATGCTTTCAGAGTTTCAGAGATTATTCAAGATCCCCGAAGGACTGGTAAATGAAGTTCCTACGAGCACAGATCATTCCCATTAGGTCACCATCAAAGTGTTCGGTGTGAGACGCATGACAGCATGGCTCCCGTGAGCCCTGCATGACTCTAGTCGGAGCAGGACTGCCACTTCCAAAAAGGAAGCTGGGAGAAAGAGAGCGAGAAAGAAAGTGGCCTTCCACCATCTGCAGATGCCGTCTGAAGAATAAAGGATATGTGATGCCGCTTTTCTGTCTGATCGACAACAAAGAACCTTATGATGTATAATCGTAGGACCAAACCTCAAAGGGGTTCCCTTTCAGTTGACTAAAGGTTACTGTTTTGCATTCCCTCCAGCATATGTCCATAAGCAATTCTGGAGCCGTATTATATGAGCCCTTAATCAAATCAAATGTCTCATTAAACAGTGCCCAGTATCCTGTTAGTTCTCTCTGACATCTGTGCAAATTCTGAAATTATGAAGGGAATTCAATGTTAAATGACACACGGATGAATCCACGGTGATGAAGACAGGTGTCTACAAACACTTTGGCCAGCACCACTTGAGATTTCAGGAACACTTGAAATCAGAAAAGTCACGGATATCCTTTTACAGCAAGTCCCTCCTCCCAAGCACAAGATTAATAAGATGGAAGTATATGTGGACTGGTGAACTTTTCAGCTCACCTACCTTTGAAAATCCATTCGGGGCAGCAACACTGAGCCACGGGAGAATACAAGGAACGATCAAGTGGAGCAATTGAAGACTGAACACAGTGTAATTTGGGAGTAAGGTGAGGCAATGTGACGTCGCAGAGTTAGCTTTTTATAATACTGGAAGATAGTTGAGCAGTCAGCCAAGACCATTCAGTTGGTCAGCTAAGACTGTTCAGTTGGGCAGCTAAGACCATTTCAGATTCAATACAATTTAGTTGGGAGTTAGCTGGGGGGATAGTTAAAGTGTAATACTGGAAAACCTACTTCATACAAGTTAATGGGAATTAGTGGGAAGGAGACATGATTGTTAGATACTGAAGTGCAGGGGTGCAGAGGAAAGTAACAACAGCAGGATCCCAAATATGAATCAAACCTATTATTTACAGAAGCCTCATTAGTCAGAGGGCACCAAACATGAATTATCACCACTGAACGCAAAGTGAATATTTTCCAAAGCAGTCCCAAACCTTCATTACCCTAGGGAACTGTAAATGCACAATGTCCCAGAGAACGTCAGATGTAGGTTATCCCAGATCAATGAGTGCCACCAGGCAGAGACAGAAAAGAAGTTACAATCTCAGCTTGCAACAGAATAAGCAGTGAAAGGACATTGCAAGGATACATTTCAGACTTCGGAAAGGAGAAACATTTTGCACAAAACTCTGTAAAGAGTAGAACACAGTCCAGATGGAAGACAAAGACTTTCCAAGCTCGTCATCCTAAAATGGTTCCTGACACATTTCACAACATTGTTCACAGAAATAGAAAAGCAGTAGGACAGAGTTATGCGACCGCGCTTAACTTCACAGCTCTCAAACGAGGGTGGGAATGATAGGTGCAGCAGTGCTGTCGTGCTCACATGGGGACACTTCACTTGATAATGGAGATAGCACACAAAGAGCTCAGTCCTGACAATCCTTCAGTATGCTAAGATAAAACAATTAGGGAGTCAGTTTTTTTTCACGATGTTAAAATGACCTACTGTAAGTTGAGCCAGCCATCAAAAAAAAGAAAAGGGTTTTCTCTTTTTGTCATGAAGGCAAAAAGCCTTGGAGTGTATTTACTGGTTGATCAATATTTTGGGTGGTTTCCATGGTAGCTCAATGCTGTGAATATTACCGGTCCTCATTTTGCCAAACAATCATGCAAACTTAATTGAATAGTTAAGTGTACTTACACACCTTTTCACACAGATATTTAATTGAGTATATTACCAGGGGGAAAATCCAACCACATCTCAAGTACCATACAATTGTTATTCTAGCAGTTGGAGCAGAAGCAGTAGAGCAGCTTATGTCAAACCAGAATATGTACACACTCCCAGTTATTTATATATCACAGCCATTTGGGAGGACTGAACAGCACTTAAACCAATTTCCCCCAATCAATCTTCTCCTCAAATCCCACTTTCAAAATGCACCTCAAAACATTTCCCTGAGAGGATTTTGGGAGGTGAAGTCCACAGCTCAGGGTTTTGAAGGGCTGTTGACAATGGTGACACTTCAGCTCCCACCAGCATCTTTGTTCCTTATTTTCTAATCGAATCCTCTTACCAGCAGGTCTTGGTTCTGGACTGTATCCAGTGGTCTTCTGTCAGGATGTCAACTATTTGCCAGTCATGATGAAACCTACTTGAAACATTTGACAGCTGAAGCTGACCCTATCCAGCTCAAGGATTTCCGCTGGCTTGACTAACCTGCTTCTCTGATTCTCCACATCAAGACAAAGGTTTTAGTGGACCTGTTGCCAGTTCATTTTAATTGAGTATATCTATAATATATAAAAAGGTGGTACTAATTTGAGAATATATTTTAATTTTATCCTCTTCCACTTGAAGTTATTTTATTAATTTTACAGTCTCATTGCTGAGGCAGGTTTCTGTCATGAAACATTCATTTCTTTCAACTCACAAAGGATATCCTGGCCTGGTCCTCTTAAACATTTCCATGGGTAATTAGTGAACAGTTTTGATTATTTTTAACATGGTGTGAATATTTCATCATCCTGACAGGACTCCAAGAGTATGGTTAACGTAAATGAACAGTTACAGATTGTGTCCTCATTGTGTCAGCAGATATGATGAGTGATGTCACACCACCCAGCTTTGAGGTCCCCAGACTTACAGCATGCAAGCAGGGCCAAGGCACAAACTACGATCGTAGGTTTATGTACTTAGATTATACCATCTACTTAAGCCTGTTCCTAACACCTGCAAGTAAGCGGTATTCATTTGTTGTTCCTGGACCTCGATTTATTATAATTTTTATTTTTTTTAAGGTGCAGAGAGTTATTTTCTCCAGATTAGTCTAACGTCCAGTTGCCATGGTGCTGAGAAACCCAAAGCAGTCTTAGACTGTTTTACTTTGTTTCTGTTTCTTTGCAGAGCCTGTGGACGAGTGTGTCTAATTAAGATCAGGTGCAGCTTGTTAAGTGCTGAGCACTTCCCTCTAATTGCTTTTGGTGTTGTTGGAGGGCCCTTCCTCCTGTCAGACCCCTGATTGATGTGAATGCCATGTGACAGATTTTAGTCAAAAACCGTACAGCCCATGTCTGTGCCCACAAGCTAGTTAACGCCAGCTTGCCTTGCACTGCATGTAACCAGAAGATACTAAATATTAGAGACATTTCTGGCTGAGAATGACATGATCCTTATGATTTCCCTCTCATTAATGGTGTTTTAATATCACGCTGCGGTTACTTGGCAGTTATCAGCTTCCAGGCATCTCATGGCCCACCCACTGACGAAAATACATGAATAAAAATGGAACTGAAAAAGATTCCCACATCCAATGACATTAATACTAAAGAAACATTTTCATTTTCTTTCCAGACCAAATATCAAATATAAATGGAGTTATATTAAATATGGGCTCAAGAATGAATTTTGTTAAAAGGGAATACATTCCCGATTCAGTACTCTATAATCGCTGTATACAGTTTCACATAGCTTTATGAAGTGGAGCCACTCACGAGCATAAGCATATACACAAGTGTTTTTTTTTTTTTTTTTTCTAAATGAAATGTGCAGATCAGCATTTTACATTTTAGTTACATTTTAGTGACAGAAATTTTGAAGGATTGTGAAGAAATAAAATCAAATGTGCCACCAAAATCAGATGTGGTGACATTGGTGGCAGTGTAGTAGATACTGTAAGGGAATATGGATATTTGTTTAAACCCTGCTAAAATGACCTGTTGTTGAGGAACCCCATGAGCACTGATATGGCAGTACTCCAGTTAGAGTATGAATTGCCAGGCAATTACAAATCGGTTCGAAAGCCACAAGTCAAAGGTGTCGGAACTCGTTGTCAAATGTGGAAAGCGACCCTTAAAACCTGGCGAGAAAAGGTCGGTCAGACTGTCAGCCTGTCAGGGCTACCATTGCTCCTCTTCCAAGTAGCCTGTTGGCATGGTGACCCGCTAGGGGGAGAGGCTGGGTCGGGGGGGTGGGGGCCTGGACACTCGGCTTCCAGGGAGCTGTCAGCTCCTCGGGAGGTTGGCGACCTGCCGTGTAGTCACTGTAAGGGTGGATAGGAAGTAAGCGGTCATGGCTCCTGGCCTCCTTCACACTGACAAATGAGACCCTGCCACACTCACCAATGCCTGCCAAGTCCTGCCACTATACCAGAAAATTCTGGGACCTGGCTTCTGATCAATGGCTGTTTTAAAATGGCCAGGGCAGCGATTACATTAATATATCAATAAATGGATCAATAAATAATGAGAATAAAATAAAATGTCACCAACAAGCAAGTTTATGCTTCCTCAGCTCAGAATGAAGCATCTGACAGCATTTTCACATTGTGTGTTACATCATAAATTCTGCATTTACTTTTGACTTAGACAATGTGCCTCTTTTCCTTTCTCTGCAAGGCTCACTTCACTCCCTTAATGCTTGCCCTTTCAAAAACAAGAAACGGGAAGGCACAGAGGCGTCAGACAAGAGCACACGTACTTTAGTCTGCTCACATGTGCTTGGCTCAAGAGAGTCCTCCTCTCCCGGCAGCCTGGGCCTTGTCCATTTACAGCTCTGCAGAAATCCACTTGGGAACCATGGTGGACTTTAGTGGTTGTCAGTGGGCTGGGTCAGATGCAGATACAAAACAGCCAGGAACCATTTTTCCTGGCTTCTGCAACGACCATCATTTTATATGTATGTATGTATTTTTCTTGTTTTGGCAACCCACAACTATTAATTTCTTAATTAAGGAATCCTATGCATTTTTAATTAAGTCTTGCATTGTTTTCAAGTCATACATCACCAAATTATTTGATGCCTTAGGTAAGGTTGTTGCACATAGCTGTGTTTCTCAGTTTTTGCAGACTCAATATTTGTCATATCAAAAGACTGGAAAGTAATACAATCCCATCTCCATGAATTAAATGGTCTACTGAGTTTGGTGCTGAAAGCACTTCCCTACCTCTGATTAACTAAATTCAAGGTGATTCTTAATTGTCTTGGATTGTCGTCCCTTCTTTTTGATTTAAAATTAGTTTTGTTCTTGGTCTTAGCTGCTGATTCGATCACAGTCACAACAGTGGCAGTTCTCATTCAGCAGGATCCCTGCAGTACAGCAACACAAACCCTGCAGAGCTGCACAGAACTCATCCTCTCTCCTGGAACAGCAATGCTCAAGTGGAACAGCTCAGCTAAAAAAAAAGCAATACCAATGCCCGATGCCCCCACAAGGAATCCTGACCTTTACAGAGGTGCCTCGGTTTTCATCAAACCCCATCATCTGTGAGGTAAAGAGATGTATCCATACTTCAGGAGTTCATCTTTGGAAGTTGTTGGAGTGCAGAATCAAAAAATAACAGCAGCGAAGAGCATTATGACAAGCAGATATAGACAGGACTGTACAGAACAGTGTGGTGACGCAGGAAGAGATAAGGTTGCAGAAATCAGAGTAGTAAGACAGGTAAAGACAAAGAGAACTGTACATAACAGAGCAGTCAGACAGGTAGAGACAAAGAGGGCTGTACAGAACAGAGCAGTCAGACAGGTAGAGACTGAGGGGACTGCATATAAAACAGAGCAGTGGGACAGGTAGGACAGGTACAGAACAGAGCAGTCAGACTGGTAGAGACTAAGGGGACTGCATATAAAACAGAGCAGTGGGACAGGTAGAGACAGTGATGATCAAAAAGCACAGAGCAGTGACACAGCGAGGGAGTGAAAAACCGCACTTTGGGCTGGGAGCCGAAAACCATTCCCCAGCTCTTATCTCCAGGGAGTAATTGGTGTTGCCTGCCGCGCTGCGTCCCAATGGGGCTCTCGAAAATCTGCACATTAACTACAGCCAGCTGCAAGCATTTTAATGAATTAATTTATACATTTATGTGTATATTTATTTATTTTTGGGGGGTTCTTTCAGTTTCAATTTCCTTGGCAAAGCTTACAGTTTTCTGTTTCAATCTGACAGTGACCCCCAGAGGCTCAGAGAGGAAGTGTAATGTAGGTGGCCTAGGGTAACCAACTGATTTTCAATAGCATGAAGGCTGAGATGGGGTGAAGATCTGGGGGTGGCAGGATTGAAGATGTTGGAAACAGAGTGAGGTGCGGCTTCTTTGTTATGTGGGGCCCCAGAGCTGCAGCTGTGATGGTCTTGTATATTGTACACATTGCCATTATCCTTCTCAGTGTGAGAAAAGCACATGGATGGCAAACAGTAGCCCTCATGGATCTGCATACTTACCATGCTGGATAGGATTGCCTCTCAACAGGTTACCCAGTCTTGAATTTTGCAGGCTTTTGTGCGAAGGTTGTTGAATTTTATGTGCAGTTTTTTTGGTTTTTTGTTTTGGAAAAAAACATGAAGTATTATGTATAATATATATAGAATTTAAATTAGAAAAAAATGAAAAAAAAAAAAATAGAAAAACAGGTTGATTGAATTAGCATTCTCTTACATGTTTCATTTTAATTGGCTTCCTGTAAATTAATTATTTCTAACACATACCTTTAGCCGTTACAAGAAAGGTAGAGATGTTTACTGTGACATCCTGTAGAGTATTCTGAAAGCAGTGAAGAAGCAAAAGTTGTCATATTAAGGCTCTCAAAAGTATTAATTCACTCATCCATAAATTCAGCATCACAGAACCTCAATATAATTATCTTGATTATTCCTTTGAAAAGTCATTTTTACCATATATACTAGCAATATATATATATATATATATATATATATACCCTCGGAGTGTTCAACAAAGACGTTCAAGGTCACATTCACCTCTTCTCATTTATTTTACCGGATTAGAAGTATTTATATAAACATATCTTATGGATTTGGAAGTTCAAAGTAAAATAGATGTAAATTAAATGAACAAACTATTAAAGCTGTAGAATGATGGCTGTAGCAGTGACTAGCTATATTTTCCATGACATGGGTTTACTCATACACTTGCAAAGCAAGATCAGTATCAATTATTAATTTATTCATCTTTAATTTGTTCTTCCTCTGCACTTTTCCCCATCAGCCTCTCCCCATGGCCTCCTCACACAGACCCAGAAAGAAGTGGCCACACACAACCTTTTCTAATTCATGTACAAAATTCCACACATTCACTAAACCACTAATTTAATTAATTGGCTGCCTTACCTGGCTGAAATGTTGTACTAATAAAAATCAGCTGATTTAATTCATGGGTGGAACAAATGCATTGTAGTACTTGTACTTTCTGAAGGTAGGGTTTTACACCTTGGAGGAGCTCAAAGTCAACATATCCTTGGTTCATGAGTCTGCAGGCACCCAGTCATCTATGGTTCACATAGATTATATCAGCATGCATAGTATATATCTCATTTATATAAAAAAATATAACAAACCAAGTCAACACCATATTTTGTCAAGATGAATGGAGCCAGGCTGATTATAACTTTGCTACTCCGCTCAATCTCACTGTTTATATCAATGTTGGGAGAATCACATCATGACACCCAACTGGTTTAACAGTTAGTTAGCTGTAACAATCTTTAACTTTCTTGCACCATTCAAAATGCTTTGTACTTCACAACAAAGCCCAGTTGTTAGTTCAAATCAGTGAGTCACTGGTAGTGTAAGGCATTCCTACTTTTTGTGTCATTATAATTTATTCACCCACTTCTAGCTTATACACTAGGGCCACCCTACATCACAGGAGTTTACACTCTAACATTTCATATTGTGTTATTAACCTGGTTCTCTTGGAGAAGAAAAAAAGCCTTGACTTGAATGAATTATTATCATAATGTAGGTCATAGATCTACCCTGACATTTTCCCATTTTATGTGCAGAAGAGTGTGACCAAGACAAATTGCAAGCAAACCCTTGTTGGCTCATTTAAGTATTTCCTCTGGGTTTTTATTTTATTTTTTTCCCTTTGAATCTGAGTTTTGTTTCAAGAACGTTTGAGACGATCACAGGTGTTTTCACAGACTCATAAAGGGTGGCTGAGTGGCTTTTCCCTTCAGATAGATGCCATCCATCCTTTGGATAACACATTAATCAATGATTGGTCAAGGTTCTTTATTTTAGATTTTATATCAATTTGAGGTGTCTGAGGTATACAATTCACATATACTGCTTATGTACATCTAATGAAGTAATCACGTCCAGGGTGATACCCTGGACAAGCTGTCAGTTCATCACAGGGCCAGACAGACAAACACTCACAGACACACATTTACATCTACAGGCAATTGAGCAAATCCAGTCCACCTAAACTGCATGTCTTTGGACTGGGAATGGAAATTACACAACCCTGAGAAAACCCACATGTACCCGGGGAGAACATGCTCTCCACACAGGAGCAAACCAAACCTTTCCCATAAAATTATTTTTCAGTTTCTAGACTCTTATGGTTCAATACAGTACATTACCATGTTATAACATATAACATTGAAGGGAGGCATTTCTCATGATAGTTTTGAATGGATTTTAATGAATCACATCAAAATAGGTATAAAACACATGGCATGGATTAGGGTGAGCAATGCCATTGGACACTCCCTCCAATGGCTCATTTGTCGTTATTATGGTCCCCTTCTGTCATTGGATGTCACTGTCAAGCTTGAGGCTCCAATCACTTTGAACTGTTGAATCTTTCACAAACACTTTTGCCTTAAGTGCTCCAGAAAGGTATCTTTCCCCCATCAATTCAATGTTGAGGTCTGTAATGGTGCAGTCCAATGCTTTTCACAGTAAATCATAGAAAAGTAGACAAAACAAGGGACTGTCCTAAATCCAGCTATTACAATTAATAAAAACTGTCAATGAATTTCAGACTTTCTATGAAACGTCCTTCAGTGCTCACGTTTGAACGCTCTTAAAAAATCATGAACGTGCACACATAAACTGACACCACCACAGCCACTGCATAAACAGACACCACCACAGCCACTGCATAAACAGACACCACCACAGCCACTGCATAAACTGACACCACCACAGCCACTGCATAAACAGACACCACCACAGCCACTGCATAAACTGACACCACCACAGCCACTGCATAAACTGACACCACCACAGCCACTGCATAAACAGAGACCACCACAGCCACTGCATAAACTGACACCACCACAGCCACTGCATAAACAGACACCACCACAGCCACTGCATAAACTGACACCACCACAGCCACTGCATAAACTGACACCACCACAGCCACTGCATAAACAGACACCACCACAGCCACTGCATAAACAGACACCACCACAGCCACTGCATAAACAGACACCACCACAGCCACTGCATAAACAGACACCACCACAGCCACTGCATAAACAGACACCACCACAGCCACTGCAAAAACTGACACCACCACAGCCACTGCATAAACAGAGACCACCACAGCCACTGCATAAACTGACACCACCACAGCCACTGCATAAACAGACACCACCACAGCCACTGCAAAAACTGACACCACCACAGCCACTGCAAAAACTGACACCACCACAGCCACTGCATAAACAGAGACCACCACAGCCCTTGCATTAATTTGCTTTCTCATAAACAGAAAAAAGAAAATGTTCACACACACAATATAGTCTGCAAAGGTACGAGTATATTTATTAATAGAACTCAATGGTGGCAGGGGAACAGAGCACAAAGATTTCAGCAAGAAAGCCCTTTTCAGTGTGTTGACTTTTGCAGAATACATTGCAATGTGCAAACCTTTTAATTTTTCCTGTATATATTTATTAGTTTTATGCACCATCTTACCCTTTGATAGATGGCAGAGAGTTATGTCACCAATTTTCTCTGTTCTTCCACATAAACACACATGCATGCACACACTTGCTTGCGCGTACACACACGCGCACACACTCTCACACACACACGCACACACACACACACACACACACACACACACACACACACACACACACACACACACACACACCTCACATTCAATCAATCGAATAATAAAGCTGTTATGCATTTTTGGGAATAAATATGCAGAGCCATGCTAATTCACAGACACATATGTTTTAGTAGATGCTGGTATCACTAATCAACTAGTGATTCTGGATCCACGTCTTAATCAAACAGGTCTGCACCATGGCTTAATATCAGAGAATGGTGATAAAATGAATGGGTGAAATGAGACTGACTGACAGAAGATGTGGATTACGGAGGTTCAAATTACTCATTCACAGTCGTGGGAGATCAACCATTACTCATGATTCACGTACATGTAAAACAGGATTAAGATGAGGCTTGGCAAATACTGTATATTTTGTCTACAGTAGACTGGTGAGCCAGAATTACACTACTCAATTTTAGGGCTTGGGAAAGCAATGCAGTTCAGAGTGATAAGCCCACCCACTTTTGGGATGCCAGAAATATTTCCCAACCAACCACCTGAACTTGATTGAGGACCTTTTAAGAAGGCAGCAATACTGTTCTCACACACTCTTGTCCAATAATTTTACTACATTTTATCAAGATGGGAATCAAAATGATGGTATTATGATGGCTCTGGCAAACTGATGTGATACTATGTTACTTTCATAAGGCTCATCATTTTGTCATTTTCAGTTTTTATTTTTTATTTTTTTACCAATTTTCCCTTAAAAGGATGAAAAATGAAAAAGACCAATTTGGTTTGAAGCCATTTTAATTTGGATTATACAAGTTTGTGTATCAAACAAACATTTACAGTTGTATGAGACTACCATCATATTTTTTGGAAAAGCGGGCTGCCACGTGATTAACTTTAGGATAGAGGACATGGGTCAAAATGACACGCAGGCATCATTTCTCTTGCTTAACTTTATAACAGGGACACATCAAACTATGATATTCCATGTAATCCTTAAAAAAACATGTTTGAAATATGTGCAACTTTAGATTTCAGTCATAACTTTATTTATTTTGGATATACCCCTAGTTTACGTAACATGGGTCAGATGACCCTAATTGACTTGCAATGGGGGGCTATTCATTATTTAACAAATTTTGATGCATATTGAATGTGTTATCTCAAACATAAGTCAAGGTAGAAGCCCACAATTTACCATATTTCTCCATCTTCCTTTGATAAATAAATCCTTACTCTGATTCATAACCTTCACCCATACCTCTTTCCTACAGCGCCGCCTATGGGCAACATGCACATAAACTCAATCATTGACTAGTGAATGGCAGATGGGGACCTTGACTTCACCACTGATCATTTTTTCACGGGTTCTCCCTGGTCGAGGAACTCTTACCCTTGTGGGCACCATCAGGCAAAATAAACTTGACATCCCACCAGCACTGAAGGTCTCAAAGAATCGGGGTGTACACAGCACAGAGTTTGGGTTCAAATGAAACTTGACCCTCATAAGCTATGTCCCAAAGGAAGGGAAGGCAGTAACTCTGCTGAGTACTATGTACCATCAGAGGTCCGTGGAGGAGCATAGCCAGAAAAAGAAACCAGAAACTGTGCCGTTCTACAATCAAAAACAGGCAGGGTGGACACTCTTTACCAGATGGTTGAGACATACACAGAACAGACCAGAAGATGGCCAAATTTCATGGGGAGAACCCCCCCAAAGGATTCTCTCCCTTAATGTAGAATGTAATTTTCAGCCAGTTTATCTATAGGTGCATCTTATCTGACTTGATGTGTTTTCTTTGGTGTGGGCTTCTTCTTGATCCTTGCTCATTTGCCACTCCTAAACATATTCACAGCATAGATTTTCCTATTGTCAACTCTCCTTCATACCTGCCATCCAATTAGAAAACAGATGTAATTGCTAAAGAACCGGGTATCAGGTGATGGTCACATAATTTCTGTGTGTGAAATCATGAAAATTATTCAGAACACAAAACAAATTAATTCATCATAATATTTCATTTTTTTCAGCTGGGTTATTAGCATACTCATATATGTGGATATTAATATGCATGCTAAAAAATGTATAACGTGGGGAAATGTGCGTCTATTCATAGATTTATTCAGACACAAGCAGATGGTGAGCTGGATTCCCTCTGCAAGAGAGCACCGTTCTCCGAACCTTACAGCAGATGATTAGAACATGTTATTAATTGCCATGCTGGCAAAATTGTAATTAGCGTGGCCCTGATTGGGTCCAGTTTTTATTAAAAGCAATGTGTGGGTGTGTGGTGTCAGAAATGGCTAACAAGCTTCAGGGTTATGCTGGAAAACGACAAGGCATTCTGGGAAATCATAAAGGTGGAATGATGATTTCCCTGAGCCTGACCAACAGCTGATTTACACACTTGGGGCTATGAGACAGGAGTGGGAGAGATGGAGGGCTTGGCTTGCCAAAATTAAGTACAATAAATATCAATTAATAATTTAAATTATAGTGGGGAAAGCTATATAGTCAAAGGCTGTGACTGTAAAATTGAAAAGAACAACCTGCACACAAAATGCAAGGCATTGGGAACAATATCCAGGAAACTCAGGATTAATGCTGTTCAGACCCATAGAATGCTACAGCATGTATTGAATGTCTAGACTCTGAACCAGTGGGTTGTTGGTGTGTGTCCCATGACTGAACTCGCTGTTGACGTGGATTTTTGCTAAGCAAATGACGAGTATTAACATTTTGGAGAGTAGTTGGGTCTGACACCTCCATGCATTCAGACACAGACTGTCTGGAAAGTAATTATAATGCATGCTTTTGAGATCCTCTGGGTCCCTAATCTGCCTTTTAAAATATACCCTTCCCTGCTGTGCATGTGTTAATCCTTTTCCTCAGTGCTCTGAAGGTGACTTAGAGCACAACACCTGTCTCTCTGAATTTTCTTTCTTCGCAAATTCCTGAGTGTGACATTCACTCCCTCACATTTCACTTCCAAGACTTATTTTATTTTTTAAGCCTACTGATGTTATTTATTAACTTAAAGCAGTAGTCCCTCCTCATTACGTTCACTTGAGCACAGTCTAGAACCACCTGGGTTTTCATAAAGTAAAGGATAGCCCACAAACCATAAAAGGGGATTGAGGAAGGTGGGGGTGGGGGGTGGGAGGGGGGCAGTGTAACTAGCCAAAACCAAGATAAAACAAACAAACCCCCCACTTGTTATATTAGTTCAACATATACATAACACTGGATATTCATGTTAGATGTGAGATGTGTGTTAGAAGCACTTTATTAACAGTTACATTTTCAAAACCTTTTTTCACACTACATTAACACAACACTTTTGAACTTTTGAACTAAAATCATACTATAAATTTTGTTTGACCAAATGAACATAACCATTATCTCAGTTGAATTTCCTTAGTTCTCCATGTTATCAGGGCGGTTCGCAATCTGCGACCTGTGTCTCTGATTGTTTTTTCTTGGGAAACAGTCAAAGGATCAAAAGGCTTGTCTACAAATCTTCCCAGAGTGATTAGTGAAAGATGATTTGGAATCCTGCCTGAATTCGTCTTTTCTGTTATTATACATTAATCTTTTAGGGGGGTATAGAGTCGTCTCTCTCATTCTGCCGAATCTTGAGCTTTGGTATGGGTCCAAGTAGAACTGAATCACTTACAAATACTTTGTTCTTCCTTAGCCCTTCTTGACCGGCAGTTATTGTTTGTGTTTGTTTGTTTGTTTTCCATGTCTTGTTGTTGTCATTATTGTTCGTTATTAATTGTGTAAACATACGCCTGGCCAAGTCTTGGATAAGCTGATTGAGACACTGATTAAGACGTTAGGGACTGAAGCTCTGAGCCAAGAACCAAAAACTGCTCTCTAAGCAAAAAAAAAAAAAAAAAAACCTTGGGTTGATTTTATTTTTGTCTCTTCACTTGACAGCATTGCTGATGTTGAACTGAAACTCAGTTCACGGTTTTGAGACATCCCTCATTCTGGGTGTTGTCCTTGATTTCCACCTTTTCTGGCAGTGCATAGAAAAGCAAAGCATAAACTCTGCCAGACAAGTGATTCAAGCCACTTACAAGGAAACAAGACCTTTTTCATTATATCACTGTCTTATGACTTACAGGTTGCAGGACAAATCTGTAATACATGATTTCCCATAAACTTTGATAGTTAGGATGATTAACTTAGTGGTTGTTATGGAGACCTGAGATTTTACTCAATCCAGACCTAGAAAGAGCTGCTAAGCTATGTTGATGGGTGGCCAAACTAATATCCCTGCAGAAAATAACAGAAAATAGTTTGAAATACTCCCTGGATGATGATTACAGTATTTTTACAGTTCAGAAAATTCATCTGCACAGAGTGAATAACAAATTACAACACATTTGTAAAATCCCAATGGCTGATATGCAAGCCTTCTGTCAAACCATTAAGGAACACCCCCACAGGACAGGGTGATTACTGGAATTGTGTGTGTGTGTATGTGTGTGTGTGTGTGTGTGTGTGTGCGTGGAGGGTGGGGTCCTCTCAGGCACACCCCTTACCTTACCCTCCCCCAGTCCTCACGTTGTAGTGTTTCAATTCTGAAAGAAAACACAACAACATGAGGCAATTATGTATCTCCTGAATGTAGAAGAAAACAAAATCCATACTAATTTTCTCAAGGGACGTCAATATGCCTTAAACAAAATCCTCAGAGAAAGTGACCTTGCCTTGTGGGACTTAGTCAGAGGAGAAAATGTGTTGCCTGAAATTACAGGTACAAGTCGCATTATGGTTGACTTACTGGGTATTCTCTCTCTCCCTCCCTCTCTCACTCTCTCTCTTTCCTTATCACTCTCTCTCTTTTCAGATTCAATTCAGACATTGTATTGCTAAAGCAGACAAGTGAGGTATATTAAATTACAACTGAAATAACAGTAATTAATTACATAATTATAACTAGAAAAAATATATAAATCTATACTAGGAAAGTACCTGAGAGCAATGTGCTTTAATGCATGTTGGTTCTTCATGTGTGTAAAATGTGTATATTCTTTTAATTTCAGATCGTTTATTTCCAGATTTATTTTGCCCCCCAAAAATGTTACATGTGACTTCTTAACACAATTCCAGGTTTTGTAAACTGTATTTCCTGGTAAGGCAAGAACTCTATTGACAACCCAATTAGCTGAGCTGACAAATAAGAAGCTGGATCTGATGCTAGTTTATAGATAGCTGATGACTAAACATTAACCAGTTACATTAAAAAGTCAGACAGTGCTTGCTGAGTTTAACAGTTCTTTCCTTCACTGCAGATTGAACAAGAATTGTTTACCCCCTTTCAAATTTAACAGCTTTTTGGAGACAGGCAACACACAGTCAGAGAAAAAGACTCCTTCATTTCTGAAGGTCTTCAGCGTTCAGTGCCATCAAGGATTACAAGCCTGGCAGACACCACGAGTTGTCAGCTGTCACTTATTTATTTATTTGTTTATTTAGCATCTTTTGTACCAAACGCAAAACATGTCTGTCAGATGCTTGACTGAGGAGCTTGAAATTCTGAGATCAACAGATTCTACAGGGAAGTCAAAGGATTGTGACATGCCAAAAAATAGATGCAGTCTGTTTGACTCCCAAGACAATTTGTGGGGGAATATATTACATCACATTATTTGCTCTGTGGATGCCCTTTTTCGAGGGCAATGAAAACAGCTCACATTTTTGACATAATCATCCAGTGGGTTTTTGTATTTGTTTTTAATTGCACAGATGAGAAGAAATCATACAACTCCAGTGACCCAATTAACAAGGGGACTGATCTGGAAACCTTCAGGTTATAACGCTAGGAGCTCCACTCTCATTTTACCCCATTCTGCTGTTGACACACTGCAACAGGGGTTGTGTAGTAGGGGGGATTAAGCTCTCATACCACCCATGAAAACAACCTCAGGGTGAATATTTCTATTTTTTTAAATACAAAAGTTAAATCACGGTAGGAGTCTGACATGTTGCTTTGACAGCCAACGCCAGCTTGTTCATGAACGGGATAATAAACACCGCAATTACCTCAAGTCTTCTTCTTCCACCACCACAACCCCCCACCCCACTCACACCTCATCCTTTAAAGGAATGTCAATTCATAGACCACGCGATGTAGAAAACAAAAAGGGTGAAGGCTAATGAGATTTAAAGGTTCGCTCGTGCTTGGTTTTCTTGGAGGGATTTGATATGGTATAAGAAATTGTGGGTGGGTGAGAGGAAGGGGTCAGTCAAGCAGTTGGGTCATGGGATGGGCATGTGATTAACTAGGAGCAGAGGGAATTCTATAGGTCAGTGCATAGATGTGGGAGGAGATATGGAAGATTGGAGGGGTTTGGTTGGGATGGGCATAGATGAAGTGGCTGGGTTTGGAAGACCATTAAAGGAGGGTGGGTGAATGAGGGTGGACATGATTGGAATTGGATGTTGTGTGTGGGTTGTGGGACTATGGCCAAAACACATGATGAGCTAACAATAGATTTGTCACTTGGCCGATATGATGGCACGGTGGAGCCCTGAGACATCGAGGCGACATGACTGAAAGGTCACACAATCATTCACCCAACCTTGAAGAGAACAGCTACTGATCCATCTCATCATCACACTCATCTTCATAGTCGGGCAGGATACATTAGCAAGTAGCCTATGTGTTCTGTGCTTGATGGGTGGTGGGGGGAGGGGCAGGAGCACAAGAGCAAGACATCAAAGCGTCAGTCAGACTGCTAATGTTTTACATCTAATTAAACTTTCTGAGAGTGAGACCTGAGAGAGTGAGATACAGAGCTCATGAACCAAAGCCATCTGGCTGAGAGTAACATGTACATACAATCGTCTTTAGTTTTATTGTCACAATGCTGAAACTGGCACAGCATGATCCAATAGGTCACCACCTCCCAGTGCAACCCATACCATGATGGGCCAGAAGGAGGAAATGTATTTTTGGATTACAGCGCAGGTCCTTCCAGATACTGCAGGAGTTTATCTAAAGCACATCGGTACAGGAGGAGAGAGAGATAGAGAAACAGAGAGATGGGAGAGAAACAGGAAAGGCCAGCACACTGTGATGGATTTGGCCTCCAATGGGTAGTGACAGGGACTACACAAGTAACAAAAGCCAGAGTCACTCAGACTTTTAACAATACTGGGGGGACCTGCATTGTACTTCTGTGAGACAGGCTGTAAAGAGCAATTCTCTCTCTCTCTCTCTCTCTCTCTCTCTCTCTCTCTGTCGTGTTAGCTTCCCCAGTCCTCAGGGGCTACCATTGGTTTTGGGACGTTTTTTATTTTTTTGTAAAAAATGGGTCAGAAATTGTGCAGTTGCATTGGTCTAGAGCAGGGGTGTCAAACTCCAGTCCTGGAGGGCTGCAGTGTCTGCGGGTTTTTGTTCTTTCCTTTCGATTGGCAGCCATTTTAGGTCTTGGAAACCAGGTACTCTTTAGCCAACCAGTGATTTTAATTAATCAATTAAGTGCTAAAACACACCAAAAACCAGCTACCACTGCGGCCCTCCAGGACTGCAGTTTGACACCCCTGGTCTAGAGAGAAGGGGACTTTGCAAGCTTACATGAAGCAAAAGCAACATATGAGGAGTGACATGGAAGGCTTGGCTTGAGGTATTCAAGGTTCCCTGAGTTGCTTTAAAACAACAGAAGTGTGCAGTGATCATATATGTCCCTAATGCAATCAAGAAATATAGAAATATATGAAATATTACTCTTTGTTTACCCCCTCCCCCAATCACTGTCCATCCTACAGCACTTACCTGATGATTACACACTCACCTGTGATTTCAGATTGGAAAACAAATGAAACCTGAGGTCTTCAACAGACTTGCTTCCTTTACATTTCCAGCTCAGCTCATTTTCTCAAACCACTTTAACTCATGAAAACATTCTGGGAATTTCTTGGCTTAGCAAATTCATCTCAAATCAAAATTAAAAAGTGTAACTCACAGTCGATAACCCCTTGGATTGTATTTACTGTCTGTTATGTTGTCCATACAGTTACCTGTCTGTGATTGAATTTCAATAGATTGGATTGTTGGATATTCTGTGAAGCACTTCATTACCATGATTTTCAGTGTTTTAATGAATACCCTGAAGGGATATGAAAAACAAAATTGTATTTACACTTACTCATTACTTTGAAAATCAGTTTTAATTACTGCTCAAAGCTCAATTATCCAATGAATTATATATGATCTGCAAAATCAAATTTTAATAAGTGTTGTTCAAAGTGAATATATTCAATATGATTTATTAATGACAAAAAGCAAATTAAAAGGATAGTTCACCCTAAATATTAAAGTCTTTCATTAATTTTGTGGCCTTTAGAAATGTATTTTGACCCAGCAGTGATATATCTTTTTTTTACCATCTAGAATCTCCTAGTCCATGAGACAGACCTTATTTCAAAATGAAAGGGTATCTATATATGAGGTCTCATTGGTTACAGCTTATGCATGAAAACCAAGCTGAAATACAACAAATATATATATATATATATTTTTGGCCAGTTGAGGGCAAAAACTAGATCATATAAGTAGTTGCAGTTGTCTCTGAATGATTCATTTTCACAAATAATGGCATTGGTCTAATGTTTTTTTGTTCAAATGAGCTTTAATGAATATATTGTACAGTGCATTCATTTTTTACGTGAACTTAAAAGGCGCGAATTCGCTTTAATACCCCTTGAAACACGATTCAAATATTATCGCTTTACGTAACATTACGCCCTTTACGTGAGTGGTATTTTTTAAGTAATATTATTTCATATTAATATTTATTAATATTTGAATTGGCAAAGGAATTTACAAGTGGTATTTAAAGTAGTGTACAGCATTTATTTAACAGAAATGTAATTATATACAGTACCATTAGCATTAAAGGGTATTATAAGATATACCCTTTACATCCACTCTCTCTCTCATAGATTCCCACTAGTTCTTGCTATTTGCTTTACGAATAACGAATATTTGTTTTCTGAGTAAGTTTGTCGACGTTACGTGACCATCTTGAGCATTTCCATTCATTTAAATGGGGACATTAGACTTGAATTATGCAATTTTGCTTTATGCGAGCCTTTTCAGGACCACATCTTCGTGTAAAATGGGAATGCACTTTAAATGGTGACATTTAGTATACAGACGTCCAACAGATTTGTGAAGAGGCCTTTTTCATATGCTGCTTGAATCTGGACCCAGATGCTGTGATGAGATTGTCAATGCCAGGTCAAAATAAATGAATGACTTTCATTTTCAGGGGAATAAATTCTGTAAATCATTGATGTACAGTAATCAATAATGTGTTGAATGTAAAATCTCAGTGCTCTGTTTTGTGTACAAACTGTTAGCAAAGCATCAACGGCACCAATACGTGTTGGTTCCTTCTTGAAATGAAGTTCAAGGCTATGCAGGGGCTTCCAGTACAATGACTATTCAGCATTTTGGAAACATAATCAAGTGTTGTACTCTTATATAACACACATGTCAAAAATGTTAAAATATTACAGGTATCGATGAAGGAAGTTTTTCTGTTTGTCTGTCTGGTGTTCTCTGTTGGTCAGCTCCCCATTGATCAAGGCATGAGAGATGCATTAATTGAAAAAAAAAAAATCATCTCAGCTACAGCAAGGTTAACCATACCTGAACCAAGAAACATAGGCTCATGAAAACATATAACTTCAATACCTCACTGATAATCTCATTCATAAGTAGTTCTTTAGTGTATCGGTGGAATTAATATTATTCAATTCTCCTGATTCATCTCCTTTTTTCTAAATATGTTTGACTGTATGTGTGATTTCCATGAACTGATTTAGAATTATGTGATGATCGATGTTGGTCTGTGCTGGTATACTCTAACCTTATTATTTGTGCTAAAACCCAACACCATAGAACGTATTCATGGATTACATATTTGTATTGATTAGAGAAAGCCTGGGGTTGAGGTGCAGGATACAGAGATACATCTGTCTTGGGGAATAGCCAGGAAGAAAGATTATGGAAAATGACTGATATTAATTTTGTGCAAAAGTTAATACAAAGAAATGTAAATGTTTAAACAAAAACTGGTTTTATTCACATGTAAAATGTTATAACTACATATGACGTATAAATGTAAAAGAAAACAGAATACTTGTGAAATTCTCAGGAATTTTTAATTTCATATTCAAGTTGCGGCAGTTGTTGAAATGGTTTAGAAAATTATGTTATTTTGTCAATTGAGGGTCTAGAACATAGGGCCTAAGGTCTGATGAAATGACAACAAAAATAAATCAGACATCCTTTGCCCAAGGTAGGATTGGGCAGGCCGTTCCTTCCAATCACTCCCCTTTAGAATTCCTAGTCCATGTGGAGGGGAGCACTGAGGTCTTCCAGTAGGAATATAGAGTCAGTAGGTGGAGTCTTCTGCAGTATACTTCCCACCTTTCCCAAGAAGTCTGAATACTCCAAATTGCTACTGGGTGCATACACACACACACACACACACACACACACACACACACACACACACACACACACACACACACACACACACACACACACACACACACACACACACACACACACACTCAACATTCATAGTTTTGGCATTAAGGAGACACTCTCATCCACTGGAACAAACACAAGCCATGTGGCCATCACCTGGGGACTTGTTTCCCCACACCTGCCCACTTCTCACCCTGGGAAATCCTGAGCTGGAAATAAACCAAGCCTTATTGTTCAAAAGCCAACACTGTGCATGGAGGTGAGCACAACTGTATCTAGATGGTAACTCTCAACCTCCCGAACTAGAATGGGCTCCTTCCCTGTAGTGAGGTTACGTTCCATGTATCAAGGGACATTTTCCATTGCCAGGGTCAAAAATGCCTGGAACCGTGCCACTTATGCCCCTAGCCCAACAGGCATTGCACTTGACCCCTACAGTCCACCATGTAGGTGATTAACCCACATGATTGTCCCACTGGCCTCTTTAGGCTGGGCCCAACCACCAGACATTCACCCTTCCACAGTACGTCCAGTCATGGGTCCAGGGTCCCTGTGGCCCTGTTCCTGGTAGGGTAAGCTGATCTCTTTTGTCATTTTTGGTTATTCTGTGTGTTATTCTGGTTCTTTACTCCAGACCTGAAGGCCTTGGGAGACCCTACAAGGAATGTAAATCTCTCAGTAACATAGCTCTGGAGATCACTTAGACACCAAAAGCTCCTCTGCCATGACAAGGCTACAATCCAGACAGGAATGCAGTAGGAAGACTAAATATGCACAAATATTAGCTAAATGTGTGTACTCAAAACTTGGATTTGAAAGGAGAGAAATAATACACTATCATTCTCTGCTAAAAGCTTGGTCCTTAATACCTCTGTCTCTTTCTGTCTCTCAGGCACCTTTGCATAACTGCCATAACCAATAAAACCCACATACTGTTCATTAAGATTCACTAATTTCAATTAAAAATGTACTCAGTATCATAATTGCCCTTTAATAATGTAAGGGATCCCTTAAACTAAACTTTACTGGATCTGACAAGTGAAGCCACTGTAGAAATGAATAAATCCTAACAAGCCTATTACATAAAATTCCCTTAAATTAATTGTGCTTTTAAATGAACCCCCGACGTTACTTTGTTTTAAATATAAACACAGGAAGCTCTTGAGCTTTGACTGCAGATTGAACCCAAATCTCCATTGAGCTTAATTGCAAATGGATTTACTTCAAAGTGCCTGCAATAAGTCCTGGTAAAGAAAAAAAATGTCTATAGAATAAAAAGGTTAATTGCCAGTGATGAATCAATCAAAGGTAATGAACCAAACACACCACAGACAACAGTGCCATAAACTATGACTCTGTGATTTTAATTATGAGTGGGGTCAACAAAATGAGAGCAACCCTGATTTATATGAAGTAGAATCACACATTATAATGAAATATAATTACAGATTTTTATGAAGTTATGAGGGGCTGACAAGGAAATTATGTGGAAAAAAAATCACTGTTTAAATGAAAATGCATCAATATCCAAGAACTTTCCATCATAAATGTGTTCCTGATGAAGTTACCAGTTGTGTTTTATGTTTTTGAATTATGATTCTCTGAATGATATGCCCCTTCTGTAGCATTTTGTCAGACTCACCCAGTGAAACTGGATATGCCATAAGAAATACCTGACAAATCAGATATGTTGTTTGACTTAGCCATGGAGAATGAATGGAGTTTTTCTTTCCATCATCACATTCAAACTGTCATCCTGTTAAAATGGGCAAGGGTCTGCTGGATTGTGAACTAAATTAAACAAGTACAATCTTATCTGCTCAATACATGAATACCTACAGTCAGGAGCCTATCAAGCATTCTTAAAGTGGGCATGACAAAGCTGTGAGTAGCTCAATGTTCGCTGACATTTTCCATACTTGACCCACAAACAATAATGCCATAACTTGACCCACACAAACATGAATGCTATAACTAGCCTAGTCTACATCTTATAAAATAAAGATATCTGCAAGAACATGGAATTGCACAAGTATTATTATCATTTTGGAAATAAAGGAACTGCCCTTAGTACAACATATGTAGACTGCTACATTATGATTTGACATTACTGTAATTAACCTGTTGACTGCCCTCTCTCGTATTCAAAGACATCATTTGTGAGATTTTTATATTTCTCCAGTCAATTTTATTTTCATCATGTTACTCATTCCATTAATGAGTAGTCGAATCCCTCCCTCTCCTCAAAAAATTATGTTGTGATACACATCTGTAACACTTTGTTAATTGTTTTTGTAATTTATTTTATTAATTCAAATATGTTGATAATATAATCATATCTGGTCAAAATTTGACATACTGGTGTAATATGAACCTTTAAAGTGGTCTGCAGCTACACCTGTAAACCTCTGTTGTGACACTTTAAGGATCATGCTAGCCAATAAATAGCTCTTTGCAATTTTAGTTCAGTGGTTAGTGCGTCCAAACCAACCCGGCGCTGCAGGTTTGAATCCCGATGCAGACGACGCGTTAGCAAGACAGCTGCAGGGTGTAGGTTGGGTTAGATGATGATCCAGAAAAAGTGAGGGGGACACGTCCCCCACGGCTGCAACACCTATACCTACCTTGTATCATGATAAAAGAGATGTTCTCATATCTTTGGATCAATAGAATTAACAATGTCATTGTTACCTACCATGTATGGACATGGTGGTGTGATGGCAAACAATTATCTATATTTAAAAGGAACAAATTGCTTGCTATATTTTGTTATATATCAATGATAAGCACAAGGATGACACCGAATGCTGGTTAATTCATTTTCTTTCTCCTTTTCTTTTACAATGAGCAGTTCCTTTTTTAATTTTCATCCATTTTTCCTCACACCTGATTCTGTTGCTGACCTCTTTTGCAACTCACTCCCAGTGACTCAGGAGTGGGCAGCTGTGAACATGTGACTCCTCTGATGCACATGACACCAAGCCCTTGTGTCTTTCCACACTGCAGATGTGCTACCACTAAAATGACAGCCTGTGTCAACACAGGACGATGAAGTCAGTATATGCTTAGCTCTTGAATCAGCAGGCACCCAGCTTAACCCCTATCTTTTCTCAGATACTCACCTTGCCAATATGGACATCTAGTCAGAGCTGATAATGACCCAGCTGGGGCCTTTATATTTAATTGGGCCTTATTTTTGCAACAAGACCATGTCCATGATTGTGATACATGTGATAAGTTGAAGTTCCAAGCAAAATTATTGGAGTAAAAATGAATATTCAAGAAGGGAGATACTGAAATTCAGTACTGAGCTGCTCACTATGGTACATCCAATGTCTCATGATATTCATGGAATGCCAGAATGCTGGCATGGAAACCATGAATGTATCGTTTTGGTCGGAGGCATTAAGGATCTTACATTGGCCTTGATTCAAGATTAATTTAGACACAAAACATGGGTTTCTAATCATCATCTCTATTCACAAATATTAAACTTATTCCCAAGTTAGAACAGGAATGTATTGCATAAGAGGCCTAGACTAAATCAGAATTGTCCCCCTCACTGTGACTCATGATAGAATGCAGTTTGGAGACTCAGATTTGGTGATTGCTCAACTTGGCACACTGCATTTGTGATGTAAAAGCAAGAACTTGCATTCAATTCTAAACCAATCTATGAATAAATTTTGGTTGAATCTTATCCATAGTCTCTGTAAAAATAACATGTGAAATTGGAATTAGACAAAAAATAGTGTTTTTGTGAGAATATATTCACATTGCTTCCTTCTGAGGGCTAATCACTGTTGCCTTATAGTACAACTCAGAAAGCAGGAGGGGCAAGGAAGTGTGGAGCTTGCTGTCATGGGAGAAGGGAAAAGGATGGAGGGAGGGGATGACAGTAATAAGAGGAAAAGTGAATATCAGAGGGAGTGGAATGGGAGATACGGCAAGCAATCGGTTCCTGCTAGTACAAGACATGTAACCAATCCCAACATGGCCCAGGGCTGCAGTAGGCAGAGGGAAATTAATGCAAAAGAAGTGCCAGGAAAATAGGGAAAAAAGACATGACAGCAACCAAGATCGGCAAAAGTCCAAATTCCACTGTAAAATGACAACCCTATAAACTGTGAGAGAATGTACTTGTTTATGTGTGTCTCGATATGTGTGTGTGTGTGTGTGTGTGTGTGTGTGTGTGTGTGTGTGTGTGTGTGTGTGTGTGTGTGTGTGTGTGTGTGTGTGTGTGTGTGTGTGTGTGTGTGTGTGTGGGTTACTCTGAGCTGTAGTCAGGGGGTCTCTAATGTATTGCTATTTTGGATCAGTGCTAAGCAGGTATGATACTGCCCACCAGCACCATGTGAAGAGTCAAGTTGCAGTTGAATTATTGTGATAATAAATGCTAAATAGAGCATAACATCTATGTTTAATAGTGCTAATATGAATATGCTCTACTTTAGTCAGGTGTGTGTGTGTGTGTGTGTGTGTGTGTGTGTGTGTGTGTGTGTGTGTGTGTGTGGGTTGTCAGGTGTGTGTGTGTGTGTGTGTGTGTGTGTGTGTATATATATCCTTTTGTAACATACTCATGGGAATACACTGTTTGTGAAAGATTAAAAACTACTGTTTTTCCTGCTGCAATTACATAAAACAGGAGATATAAAAAGTGCATAATGACTGTTATAATATTGATCATTATGGTATTTCTTTCAATTAAAAAAAAAAAAATTCTGTCAGTCATGGAGGTGGTGTCAAAAACAAAGTCATTTAAGGCAGACATTTAAAGTATTTCAGGCATTTCAAATCTGGCAATAGTAGGCATTTGTGGTTTACTTGTAAGCCTTACTTTAACATAGCCAGTAGTCAGGCCAGTGAGCAATGATGTGGATCTTATATGATTAGTATTTTCCTGTTGGATTTCTGAATGTGTTCTCCCCTTTCTTCTCCTTCTCAGATACACATTATTTTTGGCCTTTATTCATGCATTTAATGGGGCAAAAACTGGGTCTAGAAAGTTAGCTATACAAATTGCCCAAACATTGGCCTTTCTGCCAGGGCTGTGCTGTATATATCACATCAAACAGAGAAAGTGAAATTCAGCTTTGTTTATGTTTACCTGTGTTGGGTGCAGTGTCTATCCCCTTCATGAATGGAAATGCTTCTCGTGAGGCACAAGTGTGACACAAAAGAGACTTTTGCACTGCTGTGATGCAGTTGCAATATGACATTCAAAACCTCATGAAATATATTAATTGACTGTGTAACAACATCACACCAAATTCAAGCTTTGTGACTATCATTGTGATAATATAAAATCCTATGATTTGAAGACAACCAACAACTGTGCAGAAAAAAAAAATATTTTGCCTGTGCAACTAAATAGCTGTTCTATAATTGGTACATTATCCTGAGCTGATGGAATACTGTGCAAGGCACTTGTGCAATACTTATTATAGAGCTACATGAGCCATTCTGCAAATACAGCTGTCATTTTTTAAATGGAATGGAGGGTGACCACCTGATTGGCTTATTTTTAGTAGACATCCATGATATACCTACAGGTAATTAAACCATGAATCCCAATTTGTGTGACAACTCCAACTGAAAACCATGCCATAAAATGAGCAAAAATGGGCAAAATATTCATATTTAATATAATGGGCATTGGAACATTGACTTTTTGTGATGTTGCTCCTCAAAGCAAACAAAATGACATGCATACAAGGAACACTAAACTATGAAGGTGAGTCAGTTGAAGTTATACATTAGCTCAGCCACCTCATTTCTAGATATCTTCTTCTGAATAATTTACAAATGAACTGTGACCACCACACCCTCTGCCCCTCCCACACACACACACGCACGCACGCACGCACGCACGCACGCACGCACACACACACACACACACACACACATTCAACTCTCACTTTTCTCATTCATTTATGAAAAATGAAAATTACATACAGACAAACTAAGAGAGCACATAACAGATAGTCACATATATTTTCATGGTTATACCTATATATTTTTCAGAATCCTTCTGCCACTGACGAAGGACAAGCAGGGCAAGGGCAAGAGAAATCTTTCAGTGTGAAACCAATTCATTGTTGTCAATACAGTGCAATAGGACAAAATTTGCAAATTTTCTGGAACAAAGCACAATGTACATTTAAAAATGTATTATGATTGTACTACAAGTGGTATAAAGCTGAACAACTAATGTTAATTTTAGTCAGAAATGACAGTTTCTGCACTCCTCCAACAACAAAAAAAAGAATAAATACAAAAGTCAAGCAATTTATCTAAAATGCAGGAACGAATAAGTACTGAATAAATTTACTGTGAAAATGTACAGTAATAAACAACTTGTCATGGTTTTAGCAAGCATTAAGATGCACTCACAAGCTGTGGTATGCACAATATCCCATCCCTGGTAGCAGACTTGTATTTACCCTCCTTTCATGGTTGCAAATGAATGTCATAGACATCCTCACCTTTGCTTTTCCCTTTAGTGATGAATTGTGCCAGAATGTGCCCTTCTTTGCAGTATTCTGTTCTTCCATGTTTAACAGTACAGAGTGAAATATATTAATTCAGTGTGTGCTTCTGTGGTGATGCTAATGCATCTCACCCGCACTGATTAATGAGCCTCTCAGAACCATTTCTTTTTTAATGCAGGACATCTCCTTTATAATTTTGTCCTTTTTAAATGGTGTAATTGTCCTCCTTTGGACAGGAATCAGTAGTGCGGTTCGGATCCATCACTTTTGTGGTTGTATTTCTTTCTTTCTGCAAAGCCCTATGCATCCTCTTTCTTTCTTTCCTCTTTTTTATTGAATCATTTGCTCACATTACTGGCTGTTGGGGTTGGACTGAATGCTAGTACTCTCACCCAGAGTTGCCCATGTGTACATCACAAGACACAGACTTGTGTGTGTGATCATTTTCTAATGCTTGGATTTTCATGACTGAACTAAAATGCCACAGTTGTCTTCATTTGTTCATTTGATCCATGAACATTCAAATATGTAATGTTTGTAAATTACATGAAGGAGCTTCTGTCCCCTAAAACCTCACAGTCCCTGACTTCCAGCTCTCATTCACTTTATTTTTTACACTGTTGGCATTATTGATAATCCAGCTGTTCAACTGCAATGGTATTACATTTACACCTAAAAAAAGAACAAAAACTCAATGCAACAACTGCAAATGGTAAAAAAAAAAAAAAAAATCTGTGTTCATATTTATTTGCTGTTCTGGTACTGGATCTTCACTCTGACTTTTTGCTATTTGCAGCGGTTGCATTGAATTCCTGATCTTTCCAAGTATCTCTTGTGTCTGTTTTGCACCTGTATTTAAATATATCAGGTGTGCAGTAATCTCCCCTTTGCATATTCCACTTCTACCTGAAACACCTGTTGGGGGTGTGCTCATACACCTTGAACCCACCTCCCAAATGGTCTTCGCGTGTCACATAGTTTGAGCTCCTTGCATTCTACACAGTGTATTTGCAAACGAACTGGCTACATGATTTACTTAGTAATTAATCATGATTGTCTTTTGTGTATGACTCATTAACCAATCTATTTATGTATTCACTTGTATCATTGCACTTGTAAGAGTACTGATAATAGCACGAGGGCTGCCAATGTTTTTTTTCCTACAAGCATGAATAAACCAAAACTTTTTTTTATATATATATTATATATATATATATATATATATATATATATATATATATATATATATATATATATATAATCAGTGTCGTTCTCTTAATGGTGAATGCAGAATTTTTTGCAGAAGAAGTGTGTATGAGTGAAGACAGGCAAGCTAGTAGTGTGTGCTTTTGTTGAATTAAATAATCTCAAAAATTTCAAAAATTAACTTATCTGGTTGATGTTGTGAAATATGGGAAACATAAATAAAATTGAAATCACGGTGTGTATTTGAGATTCTTAGTTACTGGCAATGTGTGAAGGATATGAGCCAGAGACAGGCACATTACCGCAACAATTCAGGGGGAGCTAGTGCACATCGCCCCAAAGCAAGCCTACTACAGATGACTGAAAAAAGCAATTCCTTAAACATCATTATTAAGTTGCTGATAGTGTTTTAAATTCACTTTTTTAGTTCAATCCCTCAAAGAATTTCCCTTGGGTAAAAGCAGTGGAGTACAAACCAAACCATGAGGGCCGAGGAAACACATGTGTGTATTTACGTGGGTGTATGTGCTTGTGCATGTGTGTGTTTCTGTGTGATTTTATGGATGTGTGAGCCTGTGTGAGTGTGTATGTATGTACTGTATGTGTGTGTCTGTGGGGCTGTGTAGGTGTGTGTGGTGTTTGTACATGCTTGTGATTGCACGGGTTTTAATAAATGTATGTGCCTGTGTGAGTGAGTCTGCATGTATGTGTGTGTAAGAGTGTGTGTTTGCGAATGCTTTTGTCTGACTGTGTGATTTATGGGTGTGTGTGTATGTGTGTGTGTGTGTGCGCATGTTCTTCTGTATATATGCATGTGTGAATGTGTGTGTTTTTATGTGTCCATACAAGGGCATACTGTAAAAATACAGAATATGTGAGATTATAAAAAAATGTCTCAGTGCATGATGGGAGAATTATATTCATAAAGGACCAACAGCAAAAGGGGGCAGGAAGCACACAAAGCTACACTGACAAAGACATGGGTTGTCTGTTACAGGTGCATACAGATAGCAGTGGGGGGGTCAAACATTAAAGACTTAAGGATTAATGGGCACCATGGATGGATGCTTGAGCCTTGACAGAGAATGTCAGCATCCCCCCACTCTCAATCCGACTGTCCCTCACAGTCATTGCTTCCTTGACATTGCTAAAATAGTGTTATGTAGCTTTGTATAAAGAAAACTTTTGTAGAATTCTGCTTCTATACATCACCCCTCCCTCCTCCCCTTCTGCCCCCCTTTCCTCTCTTTATCCAGCTGAGTCGACAGACAGACTGAACTCTTTAACCTCAGAGATAACTGTACCCCACACCAAGAACCGTTCTTTCTGACTCCTTGTGACAGTCTCTTCCACACTGGGCCATTATAAATGGATGTGGAACCTGTTTGTGCAAACAGCATTTGCCTGTATTATTGGGGGTTGAGGGAAAAAAATGGATGAAAAATGCTGAGACATAGCCCAAAGAACATGTGAAGGAGACACTCATGTTTTGAAAGTCAGGTATGTGTTGCTTGTTAACTCATCTATGCAGCCATTTCTGTGACTGATTAGCTAGCAGTCCCTGCACCAACGTTTTTCACTATTTTCAAAATTCTGCGAGAATGCTTCCTTTGAAGTACAAACATATGAGTTTATTGAAAAGGTTTTTTGACAAAAATACTATTAGTAATTAGTGTTTACATTAACATGAAACTGAAGCATTGTAGTCTCTTTAATTGTGCTTTTTGTTACTTCAAACTTTTAGTCTGATTTTCTATTATCATCCTTTTGTCTACCCCTGTATATATAATATAGACATCTGATTTGTATGGTTAAGACTTGAGTCTTGAGATTTTCAGCTGGTCTTTTGTGTGTGTGTGTGTGTTTGTATGTGTATGTGGTATGTGTGTGTTTGGGGGGGGGGGGTGAGGGGGTGGGCACTGTGTTCTGCCATTAAAACATCCACTTCCCTGAAAAACTTTGTAGAGATTTAGCCAAACTCTCTTTAAGTGAGGATGCATTTGCAAAGATGCCTTTTGAGTACACTGGCAGGACATTTCTTGGCAAAAAAAAACCTTTATTTGTAAAGTGTTTTATTTGTTGACAGTAAAGTATGTGATATATGCATGCCTAAAAGAAGAAAACATTAACTATAGGGATGATAACATAACAATGTTGGTGGTGGAACAAAAAAGCAAGACACAATGCAGGGCTTTGGTGATCCTTCAAATGGCATTACAAAAGACAGCACACAATTCCATGCAGCGATCGATCACCAATGCCATTAATGTGATGTGAAGACAGCACTCTTGCAGAAATGAGCCAGCTATTTGTAGAAACTGCCAGAAGGACCAACTACAAATGAGGAAGAGTAAAACAGAATAAAATAGGAGAAGGAGTGCAGAATGAAGAAATAAGATTGTTTTCCTCATCATGTCAGATATCCCAGAATGCATCAGTGCCAATTGGAACAATGCCTTATGGTAGTGACATTGATGATGATGATGATGATGGTGACCACATGGATGAAGGTGGTAATGATGATTACAGTAGGGATGATTGTGATGATGATGTGGTGAAGATGAAGGTAATGATGACAATATCTTTGATGAAGGTGATGGTTTTGCTTCCAAATCCAATGTCATATCAAGGCATGTGACAGCAAGGCTTTTACGTGCTCAGCACAACAGAGGAAACTTGAGAACTGGAAATAGCTGCACAATATTGCATATCCCTTTCTTCAAATGAATTTGTGAATGTCAAAGAATAAAGCTCTCCCTGGCAATCGTATAGAAACTATATGCAACATAAAAAGCCAATTGTTTACATCTGTAATCAAGTGACAAGGATGAAGAGGATGTACTTGTGTTTTAGCCTTTGATGTACCCCACCACTGATCTCGGCCTCATTCAGATGGCTGAAATTACAATTGTTGTGTATGTATATAACCTCAAAGATGATGGTAAATGTACTTTATCTTAGAATATCATTTTTGCAAGGTTATTTGCAAGGCTATATGACTGAAATTGTAATTACCATCCATTGTGGTAACTGCAGAAATAATGATGACAAGATATTTAACACCTTTAAAATCAAGGTACAGGAAGCAATTACCTCTGTCTGAAATGAATTATATGTAATATATTTTTAATGTGAGACAGGGGGTGGGTGTAACAGGGGTGGAGGAGATGTGTTGACTGGCATGATTTAAAATCAAGAGAATCATGTGTGTGTGTGTGTTTGTGTGTGTGTGTGTGTGTGTGTGTGTGTGTGTGTGTGTGTGTGTGTGTGTGTGTGTGTGTGTGTGTGTGTGTGTGTGTGTGTGTGCGATTGAAGGAGTATATGCACCGGCGACATCACCATTGCCCTGTTTCATATCATAAGTAACAAAATATTATGTGTATTAGACAGGCAAAGTCATAAGTATCAAATCACAATATCACAGACCCCACTGTCCAATGGCGAAATGGTGGCAGGATGTGCTTCACCATAGTTCCAGTAGATGGCGCTGACTGAAATGGTTCTCAAGTTCCGTGCTGTGAAGGGGCTCCCCAAATGTAAGTACAATACTTATGTACTACCACTAGCTAGCAAAAAGGTATTAAGAAGAAGAAAAAATCTGTCTAAATGTCCAAACAGCATCTGTGCTACTGTTTTTTTTTATTATTATTTTATTAATCAACACAAATTGCCCCTAAAACACTATTTATTTTGTAATTACATTAGGTTGTTTCAAAAATGGTATAAATTGGTTAAGTAAAGCTTAAGGTTTATTTTAAATCAGAATACGTATTGATGATAATAATACTGTGCTGTGAACAGGATTCAGTGTGATTACAGTCTGTAAGTGATGTGAGTCTGTAAGCTGTAGAGGGGTGACGTGTTGTCATTAGCTCTTAGATATGAGGTAATTTGGATTTGATACCACTTCCTCGTGTACTTGAGCAGTGCAGGTGACACTCAGATTCAGAAGAGCCTGCTGGGACGTGAAGAGAGGGATTTTCAGTTCATATAGATTTTGAAATGCATGTATTAGTTTCCTCTGGGCCTCTCTCGACCCCCTGGTGACACACTTGTTTTAAATTACTGTTCCGTTTACTGTAATTCCTTCTGCGCCCCGGTCCTCTTTGCAGATTGATCTTCTAATTGAAAACGTCCAATCTGCATATTCAAATCTATATATTTATTGAGCACTTTCCAGTAGCTCGACTTGAAGAGACCAGAGGTAATGTAAGTATCCGAAGTAAATTATGACTCGGCATTGGGTCGCTACGTTAGCAAGGCCTTCTTTAAAAGTCTCTGCCCGAAAGAGTATTATAAATTGTTATAAGAAAGAAACATGAGCATTTAAGAACGAGTTGTCTTTCAAAATTTTGACACTGTAAATTACTGAATGAACTCCCGTTTATGCACATGCAACTCCAGAATGTGTCTGACATTGCCCCATCTAAGGGAAATACGGATGCTTTAATACAGACCGTCCACATGTGTGCTTTAATATTTAATGCAGTGTACGTGTAAGAGAATAACAATAAAAAAGTATGAAACTATATAACATATAAACATATACTTGAAGATGTTATAAAGTGTATAAATATATCTTCCGTCATTGGATGCATAAAGACATCTCTTTTCAGTGCGGCACCGAGTGCTCAATCACTTTTTACTCCACGCAAAACTTTGCACTAACGCTATCATTTCAGTCATGTGAACAACCCTCACCCTTTGTCAATTCTGAAATTGCAGCTAAAAGGAAAAAGGGAGGAGAAACAATCCGGAGTCCCTGAATTCACCTGTACTGCCGCCTCCTGGACGGACGCGCTTCTTTGCTCTGATGCTGTGGTATAAGCGCACGAGCCATACATGAGACTTACCCAAAGCGGGAGAGCTGCGCGCAGGCAACGAGATGGAGAGGAGTGTGATGACCACGTTCAGTGCCCTATTTCTGCTTGGGGTCTTATTGACAGGGACCGAAGCGGCGGGGAAAAGCCGGGGAGCGGGAATGGTAAACGGGGAGATGGACAAGGAAAACGGAGTGGAGAGCCCGTGCGAGGTTAAAACCGTAACCGTATCTACCCTGCCCGTTCTCCGGGAAAATGAGTTCAGTTTCACTGGTGGAGGTACGGGCAGCGTGGCCGGTGGTGGAGGTGGAGGTGGAGGAGGTGGTGGTGGTGGTGGTGGTAGTGGCGGGGGAGGAGGAGGAGAGTCTCGGCTATTGCTCTTCGTCAGGACAGACGTACCTGGAAGAATTTCCGTTTTGGATGACCTCGACAACACCGCTCTCCCGTACTTCACTCTGGGTAAGCTCTACTGTACTTGGGGTTTTTACGACTCTCGCCTTCTCCTCCTTTACAGTCCCGTTAGAGACAAAGATACCTTTCTTTGTAATATAGTGTACACAAATTGTGCTAATGGGTAATTCGCTGGTTTGTAGTCGCTGTCTCTTAATTTATGGAATTTGTAATGCTTTAAAGTGAGCCTCAGTGATTTGTCATGCTTGCAATACATGATTGTCGTCTTTCAAATTATATAAAACAGTACGACAATCCATGGTTTGTAATATCTAGTTTCTTATGATATCAGTTGCCTTACTGTTTAATGTGATTGTACAGTATTCTGTATTTAATTTGTGAAATGAGTAGTGTGACACAATGCTGTAGGTTAAAAGACATCCGAACAAGACGACTGAAGGTACTGCGAGCGGTGCGTTCGAGGATCTCCCGTTAGGGGCATTTCTTAATTCTGCTTTTCTTACCCGCTCAATCGAGGATTTGCCCCATGCAATTGCATGCACATTAGATCAGTTTGAAAAGATTAAACATCCATGAGTCCTTAAAATGAATTCATGCAAAGACGCAGAATTTCATTTGGGAACTTCCGATGCGAGATATTCCGAGTGCATATACGGACACGTCAACAATATGTGAATGAAAGATGCTCCATCCTTCAGGCAATTCGTGTTGAATTTCCTCGACACTTACCCTGATGTGTTGTGAGAACCCACATTAATGTCAGTTATATGCAGCAGTATTTATTTATTTATTATACCTCATCGTTTGCAGGTAGAGAAAGGAATACCTACTACCGCACGTGCAATAGATGTCAAGTTTCTTATTGCTCAGGCTGCCAAGTCCACTAAGAAATTAGTACCATGGCTGAAAAAAAAAAAAAAAAAATTTAAAACATGAAAATTATGAGCCGTTATGTTTGTAAACATTATAATAATAATAATAATAATAATAATAATTAATTAATAATAATAATTATTATTATTAGTATTATTATTATATATTTCTGTTTTAAGTTGTGCTCCTTATCAACTAAGATTTCTAAATTTGTGATTTTGAATATAATTGATAATAAATACAAGCATACTCGAAACTGGGTCTCGGTTGAAGAGTGTTTGACCCTGTTTTCTTGTATTTTTAAGATTTTTCAGAAATTTTAAAGGCATGAAGACATTTTTCATGTCTCTTGAAAAATCAGGGGATATGTATTTGTGTCCCTAGTTCCGCTACATTACCCCTGCAGAAAAGACGACAGCTCCCTTGTGAACCTCCTTTTCGGCAACAGGGTCGGGCCGTGCAGTGTGAGACTCTAATCCTGTTTCTTATCAGAAGTTTTTTCGCATGGTTGCAAAGCTCACCAGATCAGACTCCTCTCTGGGCAGCGGTTTGCTTTTTCCCATGCCAGTACAATTTTTGCTGTTACCTGGGTACCTCCGAGCACTGCCCTGTCAACACACAGAAGTCGCCATGAGCTGTGGGAGGGGTTGAGTTGATGGGTGTGTATGGAAGTCCAAAGGAATCAGATATGAGTTTATTTCACTCCCTGTGCAAGAGGGAGTGACTTCTTTGCACAGCATTTTTATTTCTGATATCATTCCTTTATGCTTTTGTCAAAGTGATTTGACTCTTGTGTTTATACCTTCTTGTCAGCTGTGTCAAGGCAGAAGGTGAATGTAGTTGAACACACTTTCCTTTCATCCCAGAGCTTAGGCCCTGTTAGCAGGCCTTCCATAAAACATGAATTGCCATGACCTCATTTCCAGCGGGTTATTGGGTCATGTACCTTCCTTCCCTTCATAAATGTGTCAGTTAAAGGCTTGTTGTCAGGGTTTTCAAAAGCAAGGTTAGCACGTAGCACTGGATGCTTGACTCTCCTAAAATGAACACATAACACTCCACCAGCACAGTAACTGTTTCGTCCGCTGTTTTATTTTTCAGCTCTCTCTTCCCTTGTAGTGACTTCAGGGGAACTCAGTTTCCTCTACACTTCAAATGCTCCAAACACACAAATCACTTCATTATCACTGGCCAGTACTGTTCCATACTAATGAGATCTTCCTTTAGTGAAAAGATAAATGCGGGGCAGGTGCCAGAATAACAAAATAAGGGACGGGGTGGAGGGAGTTTTTCTACTTCATTTCAGTGTATGTCTTTCATATCTTCTCATCATAGCCTTGCATTGTCTGCATTCAGTTTTCCTGAATAGAAATAGTTAGACCACTCTATAATGAGACCTGCCCCTATGGAAGATATGGACTTTCATATGAATGATTTTATACTAATGTACTGCAGAGAGAGCTGTCTAGATGAGGCCACAGACCCCTTTTCCTCTAGATGGGAGAGCTCTGAAAGAAGTCACAATCAGAGCACTCACTGTGTTTGAATAGTACTCATGGCCTGAAGGACTGCTTGCAGGCATTCTTATGATATTATTATTCAGATTTCTTATATTTAAGCAAACATTAGATTGCTTAGTATGCATGTCTGCTATGCAAATAACTCATTGTTTTATTCATGTTTCACCTTGAGAACATAAATGAAAGGCACCTTGGCAAAACTTACATATAGAACATGGGTTTCATTATATTGTTATATTGGTTTATTCTGCTTAAATTCTGACAGGGGTGGAGAGGGAAAGTTTGAATTCTTGAATTACCTACCCTTACAACCCTCTCACTACCCTCTTAAGAAATGTTTTGGGTGAATGACAAAACCTCCCATGGCTCAAAGCACACAATTATTAAAGCTGTAAGCTGCCAAATAGGCAATGGTTCAATTACATACAGTATATTTTATGAATATTTTTCCATTTAAATATTTAGAAAAAAATAAATTATCCATATTTAGTAATAATTTACAGTCAGTCTTAAAAGGGTTCAGTGTTGTCAAAATTGTTCCATAATATTTGAGTTCAAATGGGAAGGTTTGAACAGGAATAACATTAAATGCTTCCGAGTACTGCCTTTGTGCTTATAGGGTTCACTGTATCATGTACAAGATAGTGTGCTCTGTGATGTGACTTCACCTGCAAGACCCTGTGTGAAAATATATTGTACGAATGGTTTCTACATGCACAGCTGCATGGCTAATAGGTCTTTAATGAGCCTGCCACTGGCCCATATTCTGTGATTATGTATATATGTCATGTACCCCTGTTTTAGAGTATGATTTTAAAGAGATGTTACTGTATAAATTAAATGGTAAAAGTAAATTTAAAAATGGCTGTATGTTGTTAGTATTTGCATTTTAAAGTTGCATCAACTGATGAGATTGGCATGCTGGAAACTGAAGGTTGTTGTATAGAAATTCACTGCATTGGCTACTACTGATAAGAGAATGAGGTGTCCCATAACCAAAAATAGGCAGAGCTACCTTAGCCTGTCACTGACACATTGGTTTCAGCCAATCATTGTGTTCTTCTGTGGGAATCACCATATTTTAATTGGTTCAAGCAAGTCAGTGATTGTCAGCTCATTGTACAGCAAAATTATGGTTTTCACAAATCCTTATTCTTCCACCACCAATGCACACCTAAGGCTGTGACATGACAGCTCAAAGACGGCAGAGGTATAGTCTCCAAAAATGGAGATGTCCAACTCATTCAATTGGCTGTTTCTTGAAAATGTTCGGTTCTCCTGGTCCCACTAGGTTCACTAGTGATATAATGTAAAAAGTAGTGGCTGTAGTTAGCCAACAGCTAGTTGATTTTGAAGGAAACAGTCAATGTGTAAAGGGCACAGTCAGCAGTACTTGTTTTGGGTGCTGTAATGTTCTTTTGTGATTTTTTTGCATTTTGAAAATGTGATTTGAGGCTAAGGTTGGAAACATTCTAATGGAAGATTACAATGAGGTGCAACACCTATGTTGTAATTACCAAAGACCTATCAGGGAACAATGTTGACCTTGGTGGAAATTAAACATTTACAATTTATATAACACCATACATTCTACAATTAATAATTAGTGAAAAAAATGTACATCAGTTAAAAATGCTTTCTGAAATTCATCACACAGAGGTAGTATTGGATCCAGGGCACTCTCCATGTTAGTGGATGTCTATTTTGAGTTAACCTTTTTTTTTTTTAGTTTTTCCATCAAGCCATGCTGGAAATTAGCTGCCCTTTTTCATTACCTGACTGTGCTGGAGAAAGATTCCATATTATCAGAACCTGATTTAAGGTACAGCGGGTGCTCCGATGCAGACAGCCAAAGCCAAATGGGCACAATGACACACTTCCTGGGTTAAATTTATGGGGAATTGAGGATTTAGATGAAAAACCCATGAGTAAATCTATTATTGTTCTTCACATCCCCATAACTGACTGGTACCAACATAATAAAAGATTAAAGTTGGAAATGGAATGGAAAGGTGATTCCTGTAATGCATCCTATATGTCAAAAGGCTTTTTTTTTAAATATAATATACTGTTTGTACATTTTTACTTTTTGGTATGTCAGTTGAATTTTGTGTTGCCTTTGGGCCTTTAGAGCAACTTTATTATCAATAAGACTGGAATATTTTGCATAGTGATGCTTTCATTAAACAGTAAGTCTGTATATCACTAATATATTTAATTGTATATCAAACATACCTATTGAAACATATCGGTAATGCATGTTTTGGATTATTCTATATTAGACTTTTCACAATGGTAAGGGTATGCTCACGTGCACATGATGTAAAGTGAGCTGCCTTTGCCCTTGTGTTTTACAATCATGTAATGTACTGCACAGGGAAGCTATGTGAGCATCACAATGCACCACTGAGTGGAGAGAAAGGGAAATTTCCAACTTTACTTCAGGTCATGGTTTACCATGCCAGTGCCAAACTTTGGTTTACAAGTGGATAAGAAACCTAGGGAAAGTAAGTTGTTGAAGGAATTACAAAAAAATGTTATTAATCATATTTAATATCCACGATGTGCATGACTGTCTGTACAGTTTGGCTGAAGGAGAGGTTCATCTGTCTGGCCCTCACCTCCACTAACAAGACTTGAGTCGATGCTGTGCTCCAGCACGCTTCAGGTGCAGAAACAATAGTTTAGTTAAGAAGTTAAGACACATGGAATCCCTGGGAAAGGTCACTAACTTCAGAAATGTCTAAATTAATGGCCATGATTCAGTCACTATTGACTTGGAATCAATACAAATGCTGGTTTTGAGGCATGTTAAATATGGTGATTTACCCTTAAATGTGAGTTAAAGTTATTGATTAATATTATACATGCATTATGATGGTGATTCCATTATTATTATTATTATTATTATTATTATTATTATTATTATTGTACTTTCTCTGAATAGCCACAGAAGAAATTGCCTTTTCTATAGAGTCTAGATTTGTACATTGTATGAAATTACTGCCCAAGCGATTAATCAAACCATTTTCTTTTTTGAAGTGTGACTAATCTATGCCACATGTCTTACTTAGGGGTGTTTGTGGGTTATTAAGTTGTAGTGATGGGGAACTTGGTGCCTGTAAGAGGAAACAAAATGCTACCTTGGGTTGCACATGGAGCTGAAACTCTTTCTGAGGCATGCAACTGCGGTTTTGTTTCTCTGTCAGTGGCTCAGCGAAGCAGAAAGGACAATGTTTATGAAATGACAGCCCTATCATTTTTTATTATTCAATCAAAGTGGAGAAATTTCGTTGCCAGAACTGTCATCATTTTTTTTTTTAATTTCTAGAATTTCAAGGCAACTGTCATTGTGCTTTCTCTTTTTGGTTTTAAATAATACTTTTTTCTTTGAAATGGTTTACCTTTCCTTGACTTACCTGACTTCCTTGAATTCTGGTTAAAAGATGGAGGAAACATTGTTATTCTGTTGCACAGTGCTAGACAAAAAGACCCCCTACCACAGAATCAACCCTCCCCCCAAGACACTCTCCTCAAAGGGTGCATCTGCGTTGTCAGCAGCATGGTACTGTTCACACATGCTTCTGGATGACTCTTGGTAAAATCAAGGTAATCTAGTCGAACCTCTTGAATTGATTGAAAACCCTCAAAACAGGAGATGGTTCAGAAAGTTCTGGATTACTGGAACTGACTGCAAAATACAATTAAAAGCAGTTTCATTGCTTGATTGAAAGCATTGCTTACAGAATTTTTAAAGCATTGCATTACACAAATTTTTGCCTTATCATTAAAAAGGCTACTTTCATTTTGTTTCTATCAACAAATAAATCACCGGCAGGAGTTCCTGGCAGATTTGAGTCCCAGCCATTCCAATACCTACCAGCTTTGACCAGCTTTGACGAAGGTTCCTCAGTGTCAAGGCAATAATCGTCTCAGTCCTGCTGGACAAAGGTAGGGGTTAAGTGAATGGGAGAAGCTAACATAAACTCATCTCAGGTAAATAGGACAATACTCTAATGCAGGGTTGCCAACTCTCACGCTTCTGGCATGAGACACATGCTTTTAGGCTCTGTCTCATGCTCTCACACTGCCCAGGCAAATCTCACGCTACATGACATGGCACCATTTTCCCGCTGTTACTGATTTGGAAAATGTGCTGGAAAGGTCTTCAGTGTCTTGGATTTTCCATTAGCACCACAGAGTGATTTGTAAATAGCCACAGATTCTTGATTGGACTGCATCAAGGTCCGCCATCAATCACATTTCAGCTCTCCTCTCATTCACGTTAGCGGTTTACCTTTGTATGCGTACTGCCTCGGATGCAGAAGATCATGGATGTCAGGCCACAGTGAAACGGTAAACTCATTCTCTGAGCTCACTATATTTAAGCTGAACCCTCGCCTTGTATTAAAACGGCTGTTATTCAACCTTTTAGAGTGACATCATGGAGCTTGCAAGGAGCAAGTGTAAATTGGACCACTGACCGTGTTCCTTCCTGATGGTGAAAGTGTTGAATGAGTAGCTAGCTAGCTAATGTTACAGTGCAGTAATGTGGTAACAGATTTGGTATCATATTTGTTTGCTGTGTACTTTTGTACTCTTCTGTTTTCTTACCATTCTGTTTACAAAAATGTATGATGTTTATTATTTTGGCAGCCCCTGCCAAACTGTGTTATTTATAAACATTCTTACATAAAAAAGCTGTGCTCTGAATTTCCTGCATATTATCAGCTATACGACAGGACATTGTCGATACTGGAAGTCTATAATGTATGACATATGCATTTAAGATGTGCATGTCTAATTGACTACTATAGTGTGTATTCATGACATACTGTAAAGAAATGATCTGTGGGGTTAAAATCTCATGGTTGAAATGTCATGTTAATATTGCCTCCCTCATTCACTGTGTAATTGGTTTCATTGCCTTTTAAATTTGTGAACATTCAATAAAACTTTGTAGATTTTATATTGGAAACAACACATCTTTGACTTTCATTAGTGAACAAACCTGTGGGTCCATTATTGGGTTAGTGTATATCTAATATTGTGAAATTGTGAGTATTTCCCTGGGTGGAAGTCCCGGGGTGGAATAGCCAGGCTACATCCTTAAATCCTAGACCTAAGCCCCCACTCCCTCCACATGTGCATTCTGCACACTGCTGTAAACCCTGATGGTGAATTGTGTCCAGATTTGAAATATTATGCCCATGGCATCAAAATCTCACTCCGGCTAGGTACCCAAAGTTGGCAACCCTGCCCTAATGTAATAATACATTGAGTGGTATTTGGCACTCTCTGAATAAGGTGGGCCTGTGCATCACAAAATTATTAAATTATTGCAGTTACCTTTCTTGAAACTGTGTTTCCTCATGGTCGGAAGGTTCTAAATTTTATAATCTGAATTAACTGAACTGCTCCTCAGGTACAGTAACTTCACTAAACCTTCCCAAATGATGCTACATTCATTTGAGTGAAGAGACAAACAACTTGAATTATATGGAGCCAGTGACAATTTAAATAGGTAGCTCATTTGGTTTGCAGGTACAGTATGTAATTTTTCAAACTACCCACACATAAACAGACATTTAAAAATGCAAGTTTTCTTTAAGTGACATAGCACCTTTTCCAACTGTTTACTGTTGAAGTATTGCATACCTTGATAAGAATATTGGACATTTTTTGGATGCATAATTACAATATTTTTATGTTTATCTCTTCTCTCTTTTCTCCTGGCTCATAGTGAAGCTGTGTCAAATATAATAAATGGCTATCTCCAACAACCCCAAACACCTGGTGCTTTTGGTCTTTTAATCAGAATAGCACCTAGGCAATTATTTATCGTATATGTTCACAATATGTAATAATGTCATGTATAGATTTATTTCATGTCTATGGCCCACATATATAATTAAATAACATGATACAGCTGAGTTGTTATGTATTCACACTATGTGCTGTAGAACGTGTTAATAGGTTGAGCATGAATTCTTGCATGCATGTGGGTGGTACAATATAAACTCAAGAGGAATCATTAGCAATTCCAAAAAGAGGAGAAACATTTGGGAAATAAATTTTTGATTAAGAAAACAACAGCATTTAGTCTCTTTCAAAATGGAGGGGCTCTCTGTGGTTAGGCTATCCCTCCAGAGTTTTCTATTCTTAGAAAAGCTAAACATTCAGCTAGGCACAAAGCCAAACAATGTTGCAAACAAAACTATCCAGGCTGTAAATAATTAAGTTAGCAATAAAAAGGACTGTGTATTAAGACATCGCAGGTTAAGAGTTGCAGTCTCAAATCCACCCGATAATTTATTGATAGCCTTAATAAGTGATGTTTAAACTGGTATAATTTGGTGGCCCTGCTGCGTTTTTCTAATATATTTGATAAAAGATTATATATTAAAGATAAATTATTTACTGTGTAACAAAATACAATGTACAAGAATGTGTAATATCCTTTTTAGGAAAATCACCTGAATTCTTCATTCATGTGGTTTTTTAAATCATCTCAAATAAGATGAGTTCCTTTACTGTAATTGAATAATGCTGCATGCATTGCATTTTTTTAGCCCTTATCCTGAGAAACTGACACAGCTTGCAGGCAAATTACCTTGTTCACACCTGGTTTGAAGGCCAGCTTGATAACCATTACATCCCAGTGACTATGCACATACAAAGCCACACAGGTATAGTGAATCATTCTTGCTGTGATTTCAGTCAACTGCAGGGTTCCCTAATAGCTTATTCACTGAAATACAGAACAGTAATAGTGTCATGGGCATAATTCCCAAAGTTGATGGCAATAATGATCTGTTTCACCTCAGTGGAGCCATTATAGCCCTCACTTAAGCCCTACCTAAAGAAAACTAATATGCTGCCATTTAATTCCCAATGACTGTGGGTGGGTGCTCCCTGCAGAAGAGGTGGCACATGAACATAGGTGTGCATTATCTTTTTGCTCCAATTTCCCTTCACACAAAGTTGATTTCAGCTAAAGATTACACCACAGCGTGTCCCTAATGAGATTAATTTACATATTTAATGCTGGACACAGGAAAGCTGTTCCTCATCTAAAAATTAAGAGTACAGCTGAACCATCATGGGTCATCCTAACAATGGGCCTCATTTATCAAATGTGAGCCAAACGAATTTGATCGTTAATCGTTCATAAATGCATTTACGCAAAAAACATGAGATTTATCAAAGTTTTCACATATCAGTTTGTTCATAGGATCTGAAGAGATTTCACAAGTGCTCTAAGCTGTTCATATTGTGTGCGTAAATGGAAAAACACAGCTGAAAAGTGTCTTTTTCACGTTTTTGCTTTTATTATTCCATTCACTCATCTTTAATGGTTGAAAAATGCGTAGCAAATTATTTGGTAGTAATTTAGTAATACTATAAGGATTCAAATTGTTATATAAAATCACTAGCTGCTCCTCTTAAATAATATTTAATAAACATACATTCTTATGTTATTGGACTAATATAGTCACCTTATTGAGCCATTTACTGTGTAGGTGTTTGCAATCTAATTTTCTCCTGTCTTTGAAAAATAAAGTCCAAGTTGATTTTGGGAAAACGTGACAGTCCCAATGATTTATTGCATGTGCCATTACCACTTTGGCCATGATTAATGAGGCCCAATGTGTTTAAAAGTATATCCTTGACAGGTTAAGACAAGAAATTGTTCAATGCCAAACTATTATATTTTTGTTGACACTTTAGTTGGACTTAGTTGTAGAGAACTGGAATCTGTGGACCAGAATGGCTTCTGCTCTGCTTCGTTGTAGTAAATAGAAGAGTACAGAAGCCCTGAAGGGCCCTGAATGAGGCGAAAATGTTTTTTTTTTTTTTTTTTTTGATGAAGTGCAGTTCTTGGGAGTTTTATTGGCAGGTCTAAACCTAAACCTATACCAAAGTGTTCTCTCTAAATAAGCCACGGTAGGAGTATGTAAAGAGGACAACTCTTCATTCATGCAACCATTCAGGTAGTGGGTGTTGCACTTTAACTTCTCACTCACATTTCCAGAATAGACATTATTTGAAAAGGCTAGCTATACAATTAAGACTGATTTTGACCAAATCGTGCTTTGTTTAGAGAGAAAGTTTTAGTATAGAATGCTTTTGTAGAATGCTGTGGAAGAGCAAGGTTTAGACCTGCCAAAAAAAAACAAACTCCCACCCACGACATGTGATACTTGATACGTAAATAACCAATGCATAAAGCATTTGTGGAGTTCTTACTGTGGCTACACTGGGGCTTGAAACCCAGTCATGTTCCTTAGCTACTAGACTAACTTACTATGTTGTAAAAGTGTGTTAGTAAGTTGTAAAAATGAGTTAGTAACTCATTAAAACAACTTAATAAGTTGTTTAAATTACTTAAGAATTGCTTCCATTACAAAAAAAACTTTGGAAATATGCCCAGCATTTTTTTTCACCTTGACCTTCAGGGCTTCCACATAACAGAAAAAAGCAAAGATTTTCAGTATTATTCTTTGAATAAATCTCATTAAAATGCAAAAAAAAAAAAATCCTCCCTTTGCCTTGCTTATCAGTTGACCTTGAGTCTGAAAATCCAATCGGAGAAAACAGAAAAACAAAACCGTGTCTGCCTATTTTGTTCATGTGGCTGTTTTTGCTTGCCTGGCAACATCTGCCCATTGTAATTCCCACCATACATGGTGCCTCACCAGACGAGGCCACCGCAGCTGTTAGGCGTGACAGCATTGTGGGGGGTTGGGGAACATGAAGGTGTTAAAAGCCCTCACACCCAGCGGCCCAGTCTGATCTCTGCTATGCTGTTCAGTCTTTGCATTAGCTGCAACTGTCAGGCCTGACAGCCGCCGCTCTGCCCTGACAGAGCTAAAGAGAGCCAAGGCTTCAACGCCTCACCATATTCTACCCTGCATGCTAACAAAAGCTGCACTCATTTCATTGGTGAGATATTTATGGACTGGCAGGTTTGAAAAAAATGTTATTGATATTTATATTTATCATAATGTTGGCTCACAAAAACTGTTAAGAAGGGCTGATTGCCAAATGCTTAATTGGCAGCTTCTTGATTTTCTGTCTTCGTTTGGATGAATGAATGTGAATACAATTAGGTTACAAGGATAACCTGTCTATAACTGTAGCTGTCTGTGAATGCAGGTATTTTGGCATTTCTGTGAGAGATTTATGCTTGTCAGAGAATATTTCTGCCTTAAATGTGTGACCAATCACAGCACTATAATAATGAATTTGTGTAAAAATAAATTTACTCTTTTATTATGATCACATCTTTGAACAATTAAGTTTAGTTAATGATAAAATGGCAGGCTAATGTTTTTATAATATTTGATTAATTAAAAATTGTTCTTTAATGCTAAAGTACTCAATTAATCACAATTAATCAATGTACTTTTCCGCCGCCACATCATTTTATGACTTTATGACATGCTAAAGAAAGGATAAGCCACGAGAGGTAAACAAATGTACTTTTCTTGCAAAAACATGCATTGTAATCTTTATAACTATTTGTTGTTTTTAATGACAGCATGGATGTCAAACAAGTGTTATAACAGAGTGGCTATTGCAGTGCGGGATACCATTCTCCTAGTATCAGTTATTTCAAAATGTTAAGTCCAGTAGGGTAGCTAACTGGAAAGCATACTGTATTGTTTGGACAATATTATTTTGTCAATTACCTTAGAAAATTACCGTATTATCACTAACAGTAACTTGTTAGCATGTTCAGTACTACAACCATATTAAGCCGATGAACACCTTTTTTAAAGCTTTATAGTTTTAAAAAAAAGTATAAATTGTAAAGCTTTGAAAAATACAACTGACCTGGTCAGTACATTCAAGTTACCAAACTTGGTATGGCTAGCATAAAAAGTAGATAATACTTCGGACAACAAATCTTTACCACTGAAGTAGTTCATACAATTCAGATAGTGATATGTTAGATCAATTTGTCTAGCAGCCTAGCAGCACCAGCTATAATTGTTTAGAGTAATGTTAGCCATATATAGTTTCAAAAGTGCAAATCGTTTAGCTGACAAAAATATAAGCAACCTGACCAGTACATTCACACCTCTGGTGGCCATTTGGTATGTATAGCTTAAAAACTGAAGGAGGAAATACATCCAGAAGGACCAGGAATAATAATAATAATAAGAATTAGAATTAAAGATTTTATAGAACAGTAGTTTGCACCTTTGGCAAGCAAACTAATAAGTAGAAGTAAAGACTCTACAGAAAACAGAAGTTTGCACCTTCGGTGTGTGTGAAACCATACGGAGAAATTATTTTGTTTCATTCTGCCCATAAACATGTAGTGTCTGAAGACATAACTGTGGAGATATGTGGCTCAAATAAAAAAGGGGAGTCTGAAGTAATCAAGGTGCAAAACTATTGACCTCACTCACAAATGCGCTAACTACTTATCCAGTATTTTAATATCCTCCTGGCTGGAAATAAAGGCTGTGGCCTTTGAGCTTCTTGAGTGTGGGGTCTCACACAGATCGTTAATGCACTGGCTGTGAAAATGTCAGAGCTGTGAGATGTGGCTGCTCCTCTGCTCTGTGTTAATTGCATTTAAGAGGGAACCACTAGGGATAGCATTTTTTTTTCCTTTTACATTATGCTATCAGGTGACTTTTTTGTTTGCATGTGTAGGCTGCAGTCAGTGCAGTAATTGAAAAACGCTTTTTGCTTCTATCAAATGCATATGATATGCACCACATTTTCAAAGAAACCAAGCTTGGACTTTTCATTTACAGTAATTTCCATCTGGGAGACAGAATGAAATGAACTCACAACCTCCATAAGAGGAATATGTTCTAGTTGTGTGGTGCTCTTTGTGCCATTTTTAAGCTAAATATAATAGCGCTGAGCATTTCAATAAAAATGCATTCCATCAAAACAAGCACGTACCTTGAGACTCTGCAAGGGATGATAATTAGCTACCATCAGTGTGCCAGTATTCTCAGAGCAAACATTGATTTTGTAAGAGAAAGCCACTCAAACCCAATATTTTTTTATACACAGAATGCATTGTCTTGATGGTGATAAAAAAGCAACCACAGGTAAATTCACAGCAGAAGAACAGTACACCAGTGTTGAATTAATGATGCTAAAACAATACTGAATGGCACCTCACATCACCAGTGGAGCGAATGCTCTGAATCAAAACTCATAAAACCAGCAGCACACAGATATGTATACTAACAGCAAAGCATGAAGTACCTGTTTTATGTTATATTCCCTTCAGAAAAAAATATAATTGAATTGATGCCTGTCCATTATTTGAGAATGTATCAGAATTGTGAAACTTATGCTCACATACATACATGTAGTGAACCAAAAAATGTAAAATTCAGATAAACATGAAACAAAACTTAATTACAATTTAGAGAGTATCACACATTAATAAAAATAATATTCCAACATGCATGGGCTCATCAGCTTAAATGCTGGGGAAGCATGGCTACCTGCAATTCTGATTAGCATAGATCCCAAGACCAGAACTCTGTGTCTTTGAAGAAGGGATCATTTCTGGGCCTGTCGCATCTTTAGTGACCACAACAGCTCAACTTTCAGATTATGCACTACTTTAAAGAAAGAAAGAAGACAAAAAAGATGGATTTTTCCCATTCGAGCACAGCCAAACTGTTCAGTCGGCAGCAACCTGCAGCAACCCTCTCCTATTTAATCAGGAGGAGAGACCATGACACATGATTCCTCTGGTTCACGTTAAAGTACGTGCCATTGCTTCTGTCCACGCTGAGGATGCAACAGGAATTACTTACCGCCTGTGTCTGCCTACACTCAGTATATGTATCAGCAGGTGTCTAGCTGATCAGGTGTGTCCTCTAGAGTGATGAGACTAGTGAACGCAGCTTAACCCCCATCTCTCCCCAGTGAGGCTGAGCCAGTTGTTGCCTCACCAATGTGAATTTCCAGCTTTAGCTGTAATTGCACAGCCTGGGCTTGAATGGCCAATCATATGGCTCATGCTTGCTTCCTTATAGAATGTCTTTCCACATGATGTAACCAGAGGCCCATGATAGGTCAATTTTAAGTATCATCTGTCATGAACCAGGTAAATGTACTGACTGAATACATACAGAGTTTTGCCCTTTACTCCTCTGAGGATTGTTTGGAAATTTGAATGTTCAGCAATCTGAGGTAAGCATGTATTGCATGAAGAATAGAAAATAATTACTTTCTTTTTCCCCAGGATGAACTTCAGGTTAAGTAGCAATCATAAAAGACATAATAATTTACGTATATTACATTAAAAATTAAATTGCCAAACTTGCATTTAGAGACTTCCTAAATCACACATACTTTTGTTCTTCTCAAACTTTAGAAATCCATTCAGGAAATTCTGGTAAGACTTAATTTTATAAAAAAAAAAAAAAAAAAAAAAAAATTCTAATACAGACTTAATATCAGCAAAAATATAATAAAATGCATTAAGATCTAGGCTGGATCAGAAAATAAATAAAGTGTGCTGTGTCATTGATGAAGTGAATAAATGTTAGCACAAAACTAGGCATTCTATTGATATTATTGGACATTTAGTACATATACATGATCTTTTACACATCCACCAATACACCTTGCACACATTTACATCACCACTAGTGATGGTGGTAAGCAAAGAGATAATTTGGATACTAACCACAACATACTGGTTAACACTATCATTTTCACAAGTTTCCTCTAAAGAAAGCATAAAGAACATTTATATAAAATGCTATCAATATTTACAAATTTATTTTTGAATTTGTATTGTGATTTTATTTATACATATAAATTGATAGCATCATCAGTCATGCTATTTTAATTTAGCTAACTACAATACAAATGTAATGTTAAATTAGGAATGCATGTAATCTGTGACCCTTGCTGCAGCTAACTAGATAGCAACTTATACTGAGAACTGCCGCTGTTTTGTTGCATTCCTTAGAGGTAGTGATGATTCATAAATTCAGTTGAGAAACTTTGTCAATCGGCATGTTTCTGCAAAAAATAATTGTCTTGCAAGCAGTTGCTATGCACACAGAATCGACATGCCAATCAAAAGAGCAATTGGCAAATAATAATAAAGGAGGTGGCATGCCCACTCCAGCCTTCTGATTGCCTGCAGTGTCAAAGTTGCTGCACCTCAAAACTGCTTTTCCAGTGCTTCTTAGACATTGTATAACTGAAAGGGATTTTGGTTGCACTGTATGGTGAAAGCTATATTGGCAATGCTATGTTCTTTTTTATGCAACACAAGTTTGAGACTGGCCCCTTAAAGGGTAATGATTGCAGTCCTCTCCCTCACAGCATGATCTCAAATAGATGGGCCATTATACTTTCCCTGTACTGCTCCATAGAAAAACCTTTCAGGATTCTTTGTTGTCCCCCTACTTTGTTGTCTTGCTGCTCAGTAAAAAAGAAATGTCCCAGCCACAGGTAATCTGTCATAATTATTTACACAGTTTGCTAAAATCTTGTGACACAAAGGTTTACATAACCTGAAGTAATTTCACTCTTTTTGCTTCGATATAATATCAGCTTAAACATTTCCATGTCCAATATCATTTGTGAGTTGTATGTTCTTTGGACTATGTGTCTTGGACTATGTCCTCTTTTTGCTTCCAGTGTGTTTTGTCTCCTTAGAATGTCTATGTATGTCTATGTCTTGTTTTATTGAATTATTTTTTTAACATCTCAACATCAGGGACAAATTTAGTGAACCTTATATGGTGAAATCACTCTGAAAACTTTGGTGAAAACTTTATAGTAATAATCACATAAAGACATAAACTACAGTCCTTTATTGCTGATCACTGTTGAATTACAATTGTTAACAAAGTCCCAACAATTACAAATGAATCAATCATCCTGTCCCTCATCCACCCAGATCAAGCAGATTTTACAAAAGGGAGATACCTTTCAAACGATACACACTATGTCTTTATTTTATTTAACAATTACACAATGAAACAACAGAATCACACCCATTCTGTCCCTGTTTATTTGACAAATAAATGGGACATCACTTGTTGCCATACTAGGGCTTTGTACCATTTGTTCACTTGTTCAAAACGCTCTACAATTAACCCACAGATTTAGTCACCGCTAAGGCCTAACCTTACAAAGTTCCACACCACACCTCAGGGACCTTGCTGGGATGTCTAATTTCTTCATCATTATTTGCACAATTTCTAGAACGATTGACTACTTCAATATGTCAGAATAATGTGTCAGACACTAGTGGTATCACAACCCAAAACACAACTCACTTCATTAACCTCTAAGCAGAAGAGGTATTGTTGGCCCAGTAGAATCCAATCAGATCACTCCATTACATTTTTAATGTCATTACTTTTATGCCACCCTATAATTTGTATAAACATACATTTTCAATATTATTAAAATGCTAAAATACAATATACATCAATTATTTATGAATAAGTGATGCAAGACAATTACTACAAAATGAATCACAGAGCACGTACCACACAAGATGCACAAAATTGGACTCACACACTCAGACATATGTTGACACTGCACTGCTGATAACAATTTCCAAGCCATCTGGCTTTGTCCATGAGTTCATTAATTTTGGCAAGAATTCACCACCTAAATATCACTGTTGTGGGATTCAGTATCCCCCCACCCCATACCCATCTTTGTGCTTACTTGGAGAATTGCAGTCACACCAGAAATTCACACCTCAAGGAAAACTGTGACACCAGCACTTGCAGCCCTAATATCACCACGAAAATAATCATGAGTTTTAAAAATGCAGAGCAAATCTCCATCTCACAAAGAATATTGTTAATAGCACATAATCAGATTAATGGAATAACATCAATTTCACTCACAACAAAACACTGTTATGAAATTTTCTCCTTGTTATCCCTCGCCAACCCAAACAATTCATGAACACAAATAGCAGTCTTATTTTTGCCTTCCTTTTTTTGTGTGTTGCTCTTTATATCTACACAAAAAATGATGATAATTTTCCAAATATCCATATCCCTCTGTAACCTGATGCTTTTCAATTGTCTGTTTATGAATACATGCATACATGTATTTATGTATTATTTATTTACTATTTTATTCTTCTCTCAGTTGGCATATCTGTGTATCTATGAAACCCTGTCTGTATTGCTTGTCTAAATGTTTAACTTGGACCCTTGTTTATATGTCTCAAAAGTTTTACATTTATACAGAAGGTTCATACATTTTAATCCAACTTCATATTGAAAGAATGGTGCTACATCATAACAAATGAACAAAAAAAATTTGAAGATGCTAGAAAACTAGAATTTTTTAAAACCACAATTCATCATTTATTCAACTGTCCGACTCATTGCAAAACAGCCAATTTGATTATTAGTAACGTATTTACATTATGCTCGGTATGTACTGTAAGTTATTGTCATGCATTATTGTCAGTCTATTCTGCAGTCTCTATTATAAGTTGTTACCAAGCATGGATGACACATTTGTGTGCTGTATCCATTGTCTGAGCAGCAGGTAAAAAAAATATATGAAGTCTGTTTTGCTGAAGGCACATTTTTCTGTGTTCCTGGTAGCAGAAGCTACACCTACACTTATACACAGGAAGCTTGGGCTGAGTCTAGCAACAGGCCTGGTCATGAAGGGGTGGTGGGCGGGGCTCGCTACCGTGCAATCATAGACTTGTAGAGAGACATCCCACAGCCACAAGTGCAGACTAGCATCCCCTCACAGTGGGACTAGCAGCCCAATTGTGCATCACTTTGGTTTCCACACCAACCAACTGTCTGGACTTGCACATTATGAACCCACAAGCAAAAAGTGGCTGTGAAAGTGAAGTGTGAATTCCAAAGCCTTCCTGTGCTTATCCAAAGCCCAGCGGAGCTCTGTGGTAATTTAGCAAGTCATTACCCTCAGGGCTGTAACTATGAAAATTGCTCCAAAGTCCCTTGTCCTTTGCCTTTAATTTAACTGACAGGGGACTCCTGAAACATAAGCTATAAGAGAATGTAGACTGTAAAATCTTTAATTTCTCTCTGAATGAGATTCAAACAGGATTATTATTATTATTATTTTTTTACCAATTGATAAATAGCTACCTTTAATAACATTAAGGAGAACAGCAATGCACAAGCAGTGGCAGCAGTAACACTTACATATATAGCTGATATAATACATGAATATATTACAAAACGATTATGTCATACAGATTAGTTTATGATAGCATTTCATGACTTTAGTGGAGGAGATTAAAGAATTTAATAGATGTTTTTTTTTTTTTCTTTCAGAAAGAAAATAAATACGTTTGAAAACCACTTAATCTGCTTCTCTCTAGTGACTCATTTTGACTCCCCAGCAGGGCAAAATCCTGGGCAGTATCATCTTTTGATCTATTCCTTCATATATCTTGACTAAACTAAAGGCTGGTATTTGGGTTTTAGAAACAGCAGCTGGATTTTATGAAGCAGTTTTGCAGGGAAACCTGTTATATTGTATTGTTATATGTTTTTTGATGCTGCATTTGAAGCTTCAGTAGGAAGCTCATTGTGATTTACACATGATGTTCCATTTGCACTCCTTCTCTGTTGTACACAGCCCTTGCTGTGACTGTATGACTTAATACAACTACAGCATAGCCATTCTGAAATAAATCACCTTTCAAAAGTGTTTCATTCATTTTTAGGCTCCGGAAACAGCCAAAGTGGGGGAGGGGGTGGATTGAATTCTGTCACTCCATATTGTGTCCAACATCCCTGTGGGAAATGGGATTTGTGTCCACACTCACCGTAATGGAAGGGGTTTAATGGTGCAGTGCAGAGGAGAGGAGGGTTTCGCTCTGACGCTCTGTTGTGACAGCTGCCTGGCGAAGTGAGGCAAACAAAATGACCAAAAAAAATAAAAATTATCAAAAGGGCATTCATGGCCTGGAAGGAAAACAACCTGGAAAAAATAACATTTATGAATTTCTAGACCAGGATGTGGATGTGGGTTCACTGACACAAAAAAGGCATATATAAATAATAGACATAAAAAAATGTGATATGCAGTGGCATTTGAAATGCTGGGGTGTGTTGATCTCCCTCAGGTTGTTGTAGTTTCATATATGTACATTATGGAGACACACAATGATTACAATTCAGTACTTCTCAGTGGTAATGTCACTGGGAGTGGACATGCCTCTGTATTAGGGGAGGGGGTTGGAGAGGTCTTTACTCTGAAATTTTATATAAAATCATTCAGGGTGGCATACCTAGAAATGTCCATTTTATTGACCCAGCCTGTGTTCTTATAAGGATACTCACTAGCTTGGGAAGATAGCTAAGCTTACCCATAGTCATCTTGTACAGCCAGAGCTTATATTTCATGGTCTGAAGCAATTTCTCCATCATTAAAATAAATCACAGTACATTGCTTTCATTTACAGTCAATTCTGGAATTGTGTGAGCATGATGCGACCATGCCTTCATGTAACATTTTAATTCCAGTGTCCATTTGGAAGAGTGGTGCATGAACTTGTCAGGCCAGGTTTACCCGTCAACATAATGGTAAAGGAAACACTGGACTGACTGGAAAAAAATGCTAATGCTAGTTATCTAGCTTAAATACATACTCTGGTTATCAATAGCTATTTCAGCATGTGACGATTTGGCTGTTATTAGCTTTCAGATCTTTGGTATACAAATATTTGATTGGAGTGTCAAATGTGATGAGGCTAAAGTTTAATTAAAGGCATGATTTGACTAAAGTTATGACAGACATACTGTTCCCTGCCCTTAAAGAACACCCACTGTCAGTCCCTGCTCACCATATTTCACATACCAGGACTGCATAATTGGATTGATTATAAAAATAGTTACAACCAGAATGGAAGTCTATTTACTGCATCAATTCAAAACTTTGTGTCAAAGAAATTGTTTGTGACAATCTAATTTTTAAGTGACATTTATTTTTTTTATGTAGACATTGAGTCTGCATCAACAAAATGTTTGATTCCCTTTGTCTGATCCAATTATTTCAAGGAGTATCCAATTATTTTAACAAGATGTCAACAGCCAATGAAGAGAGGAGGATTTGATCAGAGCTTAGAGCCACAGGTACTGACTGACACCAGCAACTTCACTTTTTCATTTCAATACAATCACTAAATGTGTTGCTTCTCATTTTGAATCAGTACTGAATTAATTCCATCAATTACATGTTGAAAAAAATGGGGCAGGACATTGATGGCAAGGTTGATAGAGCTTGATGACACACCAAGTCAAGTGGGATGGATCAGAGATATTAATTCCAATCACTATTTTCATATTGATTGGCAGAAGTATTATTATCCCTGATGTGTTCAACTACTTTTCCAAAAAAAAAAAAAAAATGGTAATGTTAATAGTACTAGTTAATAGTAAAGGGATCTGTATGATACCATCTTATTTTGAGCTATGTGTAGCGTTATTCCATAGTATGGCAGAGTAAGGATTCCCTAAGGACTGCAAGGAGCATGGAAATATATTTTGACCAACCACACAGATTTATCACAAAATATTTATTCATGATTTATATCTATTCAAATGTGATACATGGAACAATTGTTAATGTGTCATGTTACACAGTAATCCTAACATGTACTGCCAACACTACCATTGTGATAAAATATAAAAATGGTCATAAGAATAAGAATTAATAAACAAATTCAGATGCAGCCCATGAGCTGTTAAATTCAGTGGTTTGAAGGCTCCGCTGTGGACTACATGAGTGGTGAAAACATTCAAATCGAGTGATAAGCCATCTGTCCCTGGAGGTGTGCGAAACAGATCTCTGCAGCGATATCTTCGTGCGCGGTTTATATTTGACAACCAAGGCCTGACATGGGAACGCTATCTGTTTTGCTTTCTCTGTTTGTATAGTATTCTCCACATTTTTCCCCCCATTTCAGGCATAAGAAAATCAAATTACAGCAGCTGTGAAAAGAATAATGTCACACAGGTGGCTGATGCTGGTAGATTGAAGGAAATTTGATTTTTTTTTTTCATATGGCTCAGATATGTAAACATGTTATTGGAATGAAAGCAGACATGCCAAATATGTACAGATGATATTTGTTTTTTTTTTTCCTTTGTAAACCTTTTTTTTTTCTGAAGAAAACTCAGTTTTAACCATATTAAGTAACATTTAGCTTCAGGCAGTTTGGCTATTCTGATTTTGAGCTCTTTTGGGTTTAATTTTAGAACCCATTCAGTTGCTGTGTGTAGTTCAGCTGGAGGTCCATCAGTTCAGTGATACAGCCGAAAAGAGCTGCAGAGGATGGAACGCTTAAAGGCCCAAGGCACTAGTCCCTTGTTTGTTAGCCTAAACCTGGTTAGCATGGTTGATTAGCTTGGGGCTACCAGCTACAGCTGTGGCACTGACCACAGCAGTCAAGAAAGAAGCTTGAAATGTTCCATTTTTATTGTCAAGGGCACTGTTGTATCAGCCAGAACCAACAAAAAATGTTTCTGACATAACTACCAAACAATGGAGGTAAGAATCAGTGGGACCTGCCAAAGAAGTGTAACTATCCTTATATCAGTCAAAGAGATTTAACAAAGAATTGAATGGCAGTGAATGTCGGTACCCAGCTTGGAGGACACTGAGTGTACAAACAGGTGTTCATCTTAATAGTGTGCCCAACTCATGGATGTTTTAGTACAAGTATATTTCCTGCTTGCCTCGATCTCTTCATGGACCAGTGAGTGTGAATGTTCTCCTTTAAAGGTCGTTCACCCTTGCCCATGCCTTTCTGCTGTTTCAGCAGACTCTGCCCTCCCATCCTCCCCTACCAGCCACCAGCCAACCGCCACTGGGCAGACCCTCATTCAGTCCTGCTTGTGAATCTACATAACGCATGTTTCTTCTCACAGTTCCCTGTATTAAACAAATAAACTTGTTCTGGTGCCTGGAAATCTGTCTGGATGAACAGTGTCTAAACATCAGCATGACAGTCACAAAAATGGATGTGCCATGTTACATAGACCTCTCTCCATTTTCCCTATTTGGTTAATGGCTGTGGGACGCAGTGAGTCACATGCAATCAGAAGTCAGATGTACTTTTTTCTTTGATGTATCTGTATGTCTGGATATAAACTTCAAAAATAGAGTTCATGGTGACAGAGAGGAGCTGTTACACCACCTGAGATCTCCCTGGGGTGGAAAGGAGTGGGGGGGAGGGGTCACGCCTCCATCTCCAACATCAAAGGCATTGTGTGGCTCCCTCCCTGACCTGCCAGCTGAGTTGTGGGATCATCCAAAAAAAAATAAGTAAAGAAATACAATAAATACAAGAAATAAAATAATTCACTGTAAGAAGGCCCTCAGAGACAAACCTATATTTACATTAAATAATTCAATAATTTTTATGTATGTATTCAATAATGTTTTCATGTATTGTAATGCTTTTTATTATGTTGTACAGTCCCCCCTCGTGATAACGGACCTCATTATCCCAGATTTCGGTTATAGCGGACAAATTTTCCAATAACCGAAGCGTCTGTACGTAGCAGGAACAAAGGACTAAGTCTGCTAACTCGCGGGGTGGGAACATACCCCGACGCGCGTTTGGTGCATCTGCGCTCTACCACAAAGTTTGAGTGTATTATGCATACGCGATCCCAAAAATAAATTAAAGTAGAGGGATATGTTATACTAGGACCACATTTTGAGGACCGCTAATGCAGAGAAGACCGCAAATACCCCCTTTTTACTAGAAAAAGACCTACAAATGCTCCATCCACATGCACGGTGGTTCGCATCAGCGCACAGTGGCGAGGCAGTCCTCTAGCCTCGGAGAGGACACAGTCACAAGCTCATAATAATAATAATAATAATTGTATTATTATTATTATTATTATTATTATTATTATTATTAAGAGGTATCTGACAAATATACTGCAATGTGGGAACCACATTTATGCATATACAGCATGTCATGTTGCCAGATATACTGAGACATTCTTGAACCATTTTCTACTAATATGGTTTTATAATGACTCTTACTTAATCCTTCTTGTATTTGTCTCTCTGTAGCCAGAGAACTCACTAACTAATGATATTTCTTGGATGTATATGCTACAGATCAGCTGTATAATCAAAAGGCACACAGTTACCTGAGAGATGTATAAGACAAGACCATTTGAGAGGGGTATATAAACATTGAGGCACAAAAAAATATGTGCACATACAGGCACAGACACACATAAATATAAACACACGTGTACATATACACAGATACATCAACAAGGAACGTGATCCCACACACACATACAAGGTAATCTTTAAACCCAAGTATCATAAGGAGTGTGTGTGTTGAATGTTCACCTATATACTATTTAACATAAATCCACTGATCATGAATATCGATAAAATAATAAACATAAACATGTTTTTTTTAGGGAGGATTTGCCATTTATCAGTTATATCATTAGCCTCGCTGAATATGTGCCTGGTCTGCCTCTTCAATCCAGTCTTATACCTATACACTCCTAGTGAGAAATATGCACTTAACTGTGATAATTACACAGTTAGGCCTGGCCTGCTTATTTATTGCGAGGAGTATCACTTTTTACTTATTTGTCTGGGATCATGAACACCTGCTCTTGTGCTTGCATTATCTTATCATTATTTGAAGTTCTTGAAAAACCAGCTTGGTTTTTCAAGAACTTCAAATAATGGATCAATGATGACTGTATCTGGAGGTTGGGGTATGTGTATTAATGGTCATAAGGCTCATGGGAGGTATAGTGTACATCCCAAAATGTTTTGGTGGGAATACTCCATATGTGTGTGTATTCGATTGACGCCATTGCTGTATATGCACTTTTGTGCAGTCGACTTGGCTATAAGTAGTTTTCTGAATGGCTGCAATACCTTAACCACAAGCTGAGTGAAGCTTAAAGCATACAGTTTTAAGACTGGGTCACAGAGGTATAGGTTCAGTTCAGTGGTCATTTTTGAGGCTGCAGTTTTGTGGTTTTGAGCAAATGCACTGTGTTGTGTCTTTCCCTTGCCGTGATATTCAACCTTTGTCAGATGCTTTGTTTTGAAGCATTTTTATCCTTGTCTGACATAATTATTCCATCATAGCTTTTGACACTGGTCCTCCCGACACATTAAATCACCCATCTGTATTTCTGACTCCAACAACTTGACCTCTTTCAAATCCTGTAAGATCTCTATATTTGCCCCTTTTTCAAAAAATTATGATGTAATCACTTCAAAGCAGGAGTATTTTTTCAGTTGTGAGTTTCCATTATTGTGTCTACCCCCATGTATCTTGTCATTTACCTCGGGAAAATGCACTGTGCATGATAATTCTCTTGTAAAGATGTGCTAGGGCAAATTTATTTAGATGTTGGTGGATATTAGTATAGCTATACTTTAAGATGGTAACTGCGAAACACGAAATTCCCTCAATCCATTGCTTTTATAAACCTGGAATTTGCTAACGAATTTGTCATACAACAGTGTCACAGCACCAGTTATTGTGGCTATCAGCCTACTTATCCAAACCTAATATTTTTAAGACGTGTTATGTGATAGCCCAGTCTTCTTTAGAAGTGACAGAGGGACACATGCTTTAGCAGGGACATGCTGGAAGCGAGACTCGCGCAGCTTCTGTTTGCCGTGTCTCAGGCTGAGTCGCATATGGGGAAAGCATACGTAGCAGCTGTGCTTCACATGCTGTGAAAGTGGAGTATAACACCTCGCCGAGCGTAGGACATTCACTATCAGCACAAGGAGACCCGAACAAACAGATGGAGGAAGTGTGTTGAATCTACACAATGGCCTTTTGGAGTGAATTGTGACATTAATATTAATGTTATTCCTTTATAATATTATTCATAGTATGTTAGCATTATTGTAGGAAATGTAGCAGCAGTCCTAACAGAAGCAATAGTAATAGTTGTGGTTAAAAATAATATAATACTGTAAAAATGAAGATATAAAACAAGCCAGTAAAACTCAAAACCCATGCAATTTTGCTTATTTTTTTAAATAATGCAAACACATCTTTTTTTTTTTACAGTATATTTGTTTCATGGATAACCTTATTCTTTTATATTTGTTTACCTTTATTCATTTTGTGCCTCTGGATATTATAGTATATTTACTTAAGAGCATATAAGCTATGCCTCTTTTTGGATTCAAACATGGAATTATTAAATGCAAGCCCAGATCCCATTACTATGTCATCCTTAGTCTACCCATGTCATGTTCTGTCAACATAAATGACTTATTCAGGCCAGTCAAAATACTTACACAGCCAGGCGCTAACGATGTACAATATAGCTCATCATTTTCAGGACTCATGAGGACTCATTCTGGCAGGAGTTCACAGTAACGGGGGGGTTGGGGGGGCACAATGTCTGGGAATTCATGTCTGACTCTGGATTCTGGGTAATTTTATGCAGTGCGTGGGGGTAAAGAGCAGGTCAGATTTGGAAATTGCTCTGTTTATTTTTAGGTTCATGAATATTTACCATGAACGAGTGTCATGGAAAGAGATGTGTGCTTTTTTGTGATATTGTGTGGTGAGATGGAGGTGTTTCTGATATATACAATATAATGAAGCATGAAACAGATAATTCCAATTTTCTCTAAATAACCATGGTTATGAGCATTTTGTTGATTAAACAATTTTATCAGTGAATTGAATTTTAATCATTCTGTGTAGCTTTCATTGTGACACACAGCAGACCTTGATATGATATTTATTACATTTATTCTGGCTAAAATTACTGTGATGAATTTTATTTATCTGTAAATCAAAGTTAAGGAAAAGTTGTATTTAATCCAGGCTGCTGGCATTTTGCATGAGAAGTAGCCAAAATACTGGGAGCATAAGTAGTATATGAATATTATGTAATAGGGAGTACAGCTGCTTGCCTTCAGAATAGTACTGACCTCTTTAGATTGACATTGCATTCTTCTTTGGAATTCATTGTTCTTTTTTAATGAATTTGAAAAATGTTCTCAAAAACTGATCCAGTATCAATTTATAACTGGCTAAAACAGGGCATTATTATTTACATTCATAATGTTAGATTTGAGTGAGGTATACTTTTTTTTTCTTTTTGTCTGTCATTTTACTTGAGCTGACAAGGGGGACAGGGCTTGCAGGTATTTGGTATCATGTGACTTGCCAGGGGATGAGTCATGTGACTCATGACAGAAAAGGAGGATCTGAGTTTGGTTAGGGAGCACATGGAATTCTCTTAAAATATATAAGGCACCGTCTTTGCTGGTCCAATTGACAGCACAGAGAAGATCAGTATCCAAGAGGCCAGTGGTAAGCTGCTGCCTCCCCTGCATTTAATACTAGTTCTTCCTGCATTAATCTGCCTCTTAAACGTACACACACACCTTTTGATATATTTATGTTATGAGATGGGCATTGTTACATATTTTATGTGAGGCCCAGTAAAGGCTGTTGATTATGAAATTATAGTTTTGAGCATACATTTGTATTTTTTAATATCCCCCTACCTATAGCTGTTCAATAAGATGTGGTAAGGTGCAAAATAAATCATCAACTTGAATGAGGATTTCAGCAGATATGAAGGTGCTTCACTCGTCTGGTGAGGCATTGTAGCTGTCGGGTCATTTATAAAGATGACAGTTACAGCATGTTCAACTGAATTGAGTTTTAGTGCACATCCTGGAATTTTCCATTAAGAAGGCACAGTAATGTCACAGAGAAGACTGCTGTTTCATAGGAGGGCTTTCACTTAGCCAGGACCTGAAGCTAAAACTGATCATTTGTAGTCTCAGGAGTATGCAGCTAAACACATATTCTTGAATGCAAGAAATTCAGGCCCAATTACAGTCAATAACCATCTTTGACTTTGACACATTGCAAGTGCTAAATGGTATTTTGTTTTGTTATGTTTGAAAGCTACAAACAGTTTATGAAGAAAAAAAAACTAGTATGCAATCTTATTATCATTACAGTATGCTGTAGTCAAAAGGAAATGCTGATTGAATCCATGACTCAGCTTTGAAATGAGGCAGTATAACATATCCTGGGATTGCATCAAATGCGCTTAATCTCTTTAAGGACATCTGCAATTCAAATGCAATGGATTGCAGACTTAAGGACATATGCTACTCTATTTTAGAATGAAGAGTATGCATTCCTAAGGAAGTGTTTGACCATAGTCAAAGGTCTAAAGCATATAATATATAGATAAAATGTTTTTGATTGAGAAGCACACGCTCCTAAAAACGCCTGTTTTAGTATGTGCGAAACTGTTTTGCTACGATTGGTTGAGGTAGTTAATTTGCTCCACACACAAACCATGTCACTGAAATATGTATATGCAAAATTTTTAACATGTGCAAAAACCTTTGGTAAATATGTCCTTAAGTATGCTTGGATTAATGTAGCCCTTAGTCTTTGAGGGGTATGGAAAATTGAGTACTCAGCAGTTACTATCTGTCTCCAGGTCTGTCTGTCTGCAGTCTGGAAAAGGAAAAACCTGCAGACTTTTTCAGGCTTTTTGGCCTGTAAAAGCTGGATGGAAAATTCGGGCCTCTTGTGTGGAATCTTTCTCGTCTGACATCCCACATGCCAGCAAAAAAAGTTCAGGGTGCTGAATAATGAAGTGATTGCTGTTTAAACAAAAATAAAGAAATGAATACATAAAACATCTTCCAATAGTAAGAGCCACAGGCAGAAATAGGACCATCTTCTGTCAGATGCTGACATTTTGCTGGCACCACTTTTGATTTCAGCATTGTACGTTGGGTATGCCTGCTGTGAATCATTTCACATTAATGGGGAGGGGGGGGCACTGAATGATGCAGAAAGAATGTAATCCTCCATCTTACATTTAAACTTGAATTGTAGTTAATTTAAGCCTCTCTGAGCACACATTTCAAACCATCATCAGGATGAATAATATGAATAACATACATTTCTGTGTCATTTTTACCTTGTTCACAGATATAAGCCCCAACAATAACAATACACAGTTTAATGATATTATGTATACACAAACACACGCACAGGCACACTTAAATAAAAAAAAATAATAATCTACAATTTTCCTCAGGTGTACCGCACACGAAGATATAAATCGTATGATTATAGATATATCTGCCCCCTTTTTTTCGTTTTCGCAAGTCAGCAAAACATCAGCCTGTCAGGTCATAATCCTGACATGTGGAAGTTGGCAGACGTTTCCCCGGCACCTGGTTGATTTCCCTGTAATTACTGCAGACAGAATACCTGTGATGAAGACACAGCTCTCTCCACCAGCCGATCCCCAAACGTCAGTCTGCATTCATTCTACCCTGCGGCTGCCCACATCAAAAAAAACAAAAAACGATGGAATCTTCCGCGATGCACGGCTAAAGGCTAACCCACTCTTAAGGGTTAAAACCTGACACTCACTAATTATGTATCTCCAAAAAATCTGATTGGATTTTTAATAGAACTGACACCCCCACCCCCGTTTCACTACGTTGAGTTTTTACATTTTAATTTATTGGATAATTATCAATTGAAGCATTCCATATCTTGATGTGAATACCACAGAGATGGTGTGAAACTATATGCCTCAAAATGTGTTCATGATAAAAATTGTGAAAAGCGAAAAGAATTTGGATGTTCAGAGGTGACATGCTCAGTATATGACTTTATGGCAGAACATGTTGTAGCATAGTCTGACAGATTAAATATAAATCAGTGAAAATTTAGACACTTGAAATGTAAATGTAGACGGCCTTCTTGAACATATGCAGAGGAGATGTAAACTTATACTCCTGATTCATGTGTGCCCTCAGGAGAGCAGGGTCTACTTGGATGGATGAGTGGAGAATTGCATATAATATCATACTTCTCAATGTGGAGGTTCACCTTAAATCACATTTTCAGAAATCTGAAAAGAATTGGGTCTTGTATCTCAATACAATAATATCAGTATCAAATATAAGTGATTTTTATATTTTTATAGGAAATACATTTTTTAAATTGGATATGACATAAAATACTCAGTACAGGAGTATTCAACAAATGACCTGGGGACCAAATGCAGTCTATGAAAGATACACTGTGGGCATTTTTCTGGAAAAATGTTTCAGATACATAAAAATGTCAACAAACCTCCCACTGGTGAAAGGATAAATATATCATAGCTGTACATAATTTACAAAAGAATGTACCTTGTTTTTACAAATTCACAGTACATTTTATTGGTACATTGTTGTATAAATAAATGGTAGGACATGGCCGGTATACCTCATTTAGATACACCACACACAAAGATCAAGGGAATAGTGATTTGACTTTGATGCATAATCAGGTAAAGTCCAACTACTTTCTATTTTTATTTTAATCCCATTCAGTTTTATTTAAATGGAATCCAACTTTGCGAAAAAGGATAAGAATAATGAGAGTAGCAAAATGCTTGAGGGATGGCTCATCTTAAATGAAGAAACTGCAATTCAGATACAGACTATGGTCAGTATAAACCTACTTAGTATTAAGATGTATAAATCATTGCAACGTTAATCTTCTGTTCGCTTTTTTCTGCTATATCCCGGTGATTTTTTGAGTAGAATTGTCTGTCTCGTTATTGCAAAAAGTGTTGGCATTTTTGCCCACATAGGGGGTGGCAAAGATTAAGTAAAGTGCTGATGATGACAAAACTGTTTCAAACTGTCTGAACCTTCTTCAAGGATGCGTTCTATGCGATTTCTCACTTCGGTGACCGCTCATTATACCACAAACTCAACGTCATTTGACGTCAACGTCAGTTTTACACTCAGCATGGTCATCTATATGATATCTGTATTATGTGTTCATTATCAGATAAAACTATTGAAATCTTAGTTCTGAATGGATTGTATCTAATGACGAGGGAGGGGTACCATTCCGAAGGACAGAGAAGTGCCTGCTACACACTCAGTTGCTATGCGTTTGAGTTCGTGAAGTTGCAGGGAGTAAAGAACAATAACGGCAGATCTCGAGGACGCGCGACTCAAGTGCGCCTTTCTGTCTCCGCTGGAGTTGAACTTGCACCAGGCGTAGCCCGTCAAGTTCATTTGCCTGCGGTGAAAAGCCCTGGTATCTCGTGCAGATATCATTTATCATAAAAGACAAGCCTGGAGCAAAGCATATATCAATTCCCGCTATCAGAGGAAGGGAGAGAGTAAAGAGGCTTACGCAAGGAGTTTGGGGAGTTCGGGGATTCTGCACATCAAGGTTGTGGGAATCTTGACAGGAAACTCAACCTACGTCTCTCTTTCGGAAAGCTCTCAGTTCGACGGGGACGTCCCTAACGGTTTAACATGATAGGGGTTTCATACACTATAAATCCTCTTTCATCTAGTTTAGTTCATAGATTAACCTAAATGTTTCAGTTTGTGGTGACTACAATACTGCAGCAAGCTCACTTTAGTTGACACACATTCTATTTGCTATTGTTGATGTCTCTGTTGAACATTCCACCCAACAATAACAATAATAATATTAAAAAAAGAATGCGTATCTACATGCGCTAGTTGATAAGGAAAACAGCACTACAATGATGATGCATAGATAGAAAAAATAAGATGTGCTGAGACACGTAAGACTTGCATACAGCGCCAGTGAGCTGGCAACACACTGTTCATTCTGCCATCACAGCAGACAGCACGCAGCAATTATCAGTGAGATGCGTCACTTCCTCCTGACGGGAACATGAGGCCCTAATGATGACAACCGTTCGGCCGTGGCAGGAGACAACGCGACAGTAACACAAGCTCACCGTATGCCATCCTTATCTTCGATCACATCAGGATGTTACAGACCATGAATGTGTCATGAAAATCTGACAGAAAATCGTGTATCAAGATTGACATTCTATTACATAGTTTCTTTTCACAAGCTTCTTTTTTTATAGCTTTGCATTGCATTTTACTCAAATATCCTCCCATTCATCTATTCAGGTGTCTTACTCAAGCATACAATTGAAGTTACTAACTCAGTATCCAAGGTAGCATCAACATACACTATTTAACTGCCATAACTACCATTTATATTCTGGCATTTTATTGGAAAAAATGCAAACATATGTATGCTATTCTAAAGAAAGAACATCTCTCTCTCTCTCTCTCTCTCTCTCTCTCTCTCTCTCTCTCTCTCTCTCTCTCTCTCTCTCTCTCTCTCTCTCTCTATTACTCCCTTATTCTCTGTCTACATCAATAATGCAATTTAATTCCATTTAAGCTCTTGTTCTGCACTGAGAGTATTTAAGCACCTGATGAATTAAGTTTCTCTACATTTTGTTTTCAAAGAGAAAGTCAAAACACTTGTTTTATCATGGTCATGTTTGCCCCAGTTACTAGAAAAACAACAAATGCTTCTTTTCAAGTGGTTACTCACATTGGTTTTTGTTTCATGTTAAACAAATTACTGTTTACATTGGTCATCATGTATGTTTTGCTTACCTTAGCCTATTTCTTTCATAATTGTTTAATTATCTGAACTACTGATGCCTAAAATTGGATCATTTGATTTGACTCCATGTCAAATGATTGGGAACACACAGATTTGACAATGAAGGGTCAGCTTTAGTATTTATACATGCTCTATACTGTCTATTCATTCATTCATTCATTCATTCATTCATTCATTCATTCATTCATTCATTCAAAATGAAAATAAAGCCAATGGCCTCTGTGTGCCTGGTGAAAGTATGTATGTATGGGAGTGTTCCTGCTTCCCCACCTGCTGTTGCCCCACAGTGTTGGTGAATATCTGAGTTTGGAATATTTATGAGTATTTGACTGTGTAATTAGATTTGATCTCCTCAGTCTGATCCTGGTCTCTGGAGTGTACTCTATCCTTCTGACCTGGTTCCACCTTATGGAGTTGCATGCTGAGTTAAACTGGAACCTTGGATTAATGCCCAATCCCCAACAAATCCCCCCTCCGCATCCCAGAGGCCTGATGTTTACAGAACTCTTGTCATGTAGAGTTGGCCAACCCCATTCCATCCCACCAGAATAAGATAAACCAATTCCATCTCATGTATTTGAATGTGAGAGTAGGACTGCATAATAATCCAGGATATGCAAAGCAGAATTTTTGGCCCTTCAGGATATTTTCTTTTGACAATGATTAAAACACCAAAAAATCCTTAAAAATCCTCTGGCAAAATGGAATGTTAAATATAAATGAGTGTATTATTATTATTATTATTATTATTATTATTATTATTATTATTATTATTATTATTATTATTATTATTATTATTATTATTATTATTATTTTCACCTGTTAATGCTAGTAATAGCTGTTTAGGATTCACCTGCCACATGGCAAAACTTCTAACTGCACTGAAGACCCATGTGCTCTGAATGGGTGACCTATAACCTGCACCCTGCCAGAGCAAAGGCATAGCTGCTAATGAAGTGGTGAGCTTGGCCTCTCTGTGCTCACAGTCAATTGTGTCTGATTCTTTGCCTTTCTCTGCTCCTCATTGGACTGCAATGACATTTCAAGTCTTTTGCTGCAATGTTTTCCTTAGAGGTCAAACCAAAAAAGAGATTGTTTGGCCATAAAAATAAAACAGAATAATACTATAAATAAATACACAAAAATACCTGTGTAATTTCTATTTTTTGCAGCATTTATTAAGTATGCTCAACATTAATTGAACATTAAATTGAAATTATTCTGTCATTTAAATCAACACAAGCAGTAATGTAATGAATCATCCCTTCTCTACCAAAAGTAAGAGGGTTACACATACAGGAATTTCTGCCAATTTTGGCAACTCATTTCCAAGGAAAACACACTGTGCTTATGTGCTGCTCTGTGTCCACTGACTACCTGGCCAGCTGCTGAAATCTGTGGTGGTTAGCATCAACCACACCAGTTAGTTGCCAAATGCACTGGAAATCAAAACATTAACATTGTCCCCAATAGTCTGACAAAGCAACTATATTTGTTGCTAATCAGTTTTAGTTGCATGTATGTCTGAAAAGTACTAAAATTCAATGACAAAGTCACCACGTTGTGCACACTAGCACCTCCCCCTTTGCCAGGGAAAGCTGTGTTACACTCGGAGCCAAGGTTCATGGATCCCTGCAAGGAACTGCTGGCAGTGTGGTTATAATGACTAATGACTGACATTCACATACAAAGCAATTACACCACACACTTCCCTGGCTTTGCCTGCCTTTCAATTAGTGTGAAAAACTGTGTAGTTCCAGGAGAAGTATCAAGAAACATTATGGCCAAAATTAGATCTCTACTTAAGTGCATTTTCTGCATAACTCAACACTGCGAAACTCAGAGACTTTAGCAAAAAAAGTACCAGTGCAGGCCTGGATTTGTCTCAGTGTGATTGCTAGTATTTCATGATTGAATGAAGAAATTTTGAAGTTTGAAATTTTATATGGCTATTCAACTGTTTTCACAATTTTAGTTACTATAGTTATGAGGATAACCTAATGCTGTGGGGAGCACTGATGATTGTTCAACATGTTGCTAGATTGAAGGGCTATATTCTCATATTGCATTTGCAGGACTGAAATGCAGAACAGTTCTCCAAATTCTGTTTGCTCCTTTTCTTAGACTGAATATCATTTAGCACTTTTACTTTTGAATGCACATCACCTCTGTTTACTACAAACAGTTGGCCAAAATAATGAGTGATTAAAATTTTGATTCTCCATGTATGTTTCTAATTTAATGAGTAGGTAATCTTTAAACCATTATCACAATCAAGCAGCTGTATGATGTCATAATAAGTGTTTGTCTAATTCACAATGTATCCATCAAAATTGTTCATACATTTGTTTTTACAGTGCTTATTTATCTTGCTTACCCTCTTGTGAAAACAATTGTGCATACATGTTGGTGTTTTGGGATACCAAACACCAAGATTTGCTTGCTAGTGGTATATAGCTGGTTTTATATTGATTGTACAATTACAGATTGTTCAGCAATAACATATGTCTGCAATTAACACATTTGTAATGGTAAATATTTTTATTTGGTGAACTCATGAAGTGAAAATATTGTTTTAATGAGGTCTTCCATGTTTTGGTGTATTGGATAAAAACAGAAAAGTGAAGAAGTTACAACAATGTTGCAATATTATTGAGTCATATTGAATAGTTCATGAATATGCTTAGCCTACTGCACAACCCAAAATATTTTATTCCAACTTGCGTAGCCTCCGTTGCATAATTAATGATATCCAGGCTCAATCCAGCAGGAGAACACTTAGAGCTCAATTTGTGGGTCCCATATCGCCTCTGCAAACTAGAGGCGTTTTGCTACCATGCACAGTGGCAGGGGAACTAATCCATTCTAATAGTTCATTAAGGAACCTGTACACAACTTTGGAGCAATGTGCGTCTGCTTTGCAAGCCATTAGTTCACCTTGGTACACACAGCATTTTAAGTTTTCAGAGATCATTATATTTTTTTTTTTTACAATTATTCTTTACATGAAACTCTTCATCATTATTTTTTGAGGAGAAAAGACAGTTACAATGTGGTAAATAATTTAGCAAGGTCATTTTGCTTTTAAAACACTGTGGTGAATGATGATTCACCACATATGATCTATACTCATGCAAGGGCATATGTACAATTTCAGTGTACATATTTACATTGGATACACTGTACCCATTGGGCTTAGGGTCCAGTACATGTACCATTGATTTCGGTGCCTTTTTAGCAGATGATATTTATAGCCATTGTTTAACCCTCATTACTCCTTGCAGTTTTTTGAGTGTGTGATGGTAGTTACTGATTCTGTGGTGATGGGTAGACCACTCATTAAACTAGTTGCCTGTTCTGTGGTGGTAGATGGATCTCCCATTGAACCGTTTATGATTCTGTGATGGCGATGAGTTGTAGAGCTACCTTTAATGGCTGGCTCTCATGACATTTCCATAGCATGGTTTACAGACTCAGATGTTCCGCAGCCTCGGACAGCTGCAGCCAAGCTGAGAAACAAAGATCTTCTCTTTGTTTGTTTCACCTCTTCATCTTAGAAGTGAATATGAATAGGATTCTTTGTGCAGAGTATCTTGTAGCTGCTCCAATTGCAGCATACAATATATAAACAATGTAGAATGTTGACCTGGGCATTTTCCACTGGCCAATGAAAGGGACACTGATATATCCACTTCTAAAAATGGCTGCATAATTGATTCTGACAATGGGGTAATTCTTGAATGACACTACATCAACATACACCATTTATATTAAGTATTATATTACAGTCCGATCAAAATTACAACAGTAGAGCATGTTAAGTAAGTTTGTTTAGCTTTTGCTTAGCTTATTGCATTCTAATTATACATATATTAATAATGTTAGATTTTCATTCCGCATATTTCGCTCAACTTAATTTGACAGGTTTTCAGGTCAAAGCAGTGTTTAGGATTTCTCTGACAACGTGTCACAGTGTTGAGAGGAGAGCTGCTTGAGTGGGCGTATCTCAAGCTCTAAACACGCTGTCAGATGATACTCTGCCGATTAACGGGAATAATGGGTGAAGCCTTTACAGAATTAAGGAGGTTTTTATAGCATAAACACTGTTCAATATGTGTCCATGTTCATGCATATGTATTTACACTCACACATATGCACAATTATATCTTATGTAGAGTTGTTGAGGACATGATTGAGTTGTGTTGTGGACAGATCTTCTCTGCTGGCTTTTACTTGTTTATAAATGCTTCTGTTGATCAAACAGAGCATCTTTCTAGTGCAGGGTACTAAAAGCCCTGCAGGGATGTACTGTGCAGCTACCAAGGAATTTGACAGGAGGAATTTTCTGTTAGCCTACTTCTAGGTCCCTCTGAAGAGAAGCGAAAGTATCACTAAGTAAAGTTACATTACATTACAGTCATTTAGTTGACACTCTTACTCAAAGTGAGGTATGGTTAATTTGGCTAGCTAGGGGCCAATACCCCCCAGGAACAATGTGGGGCTTGAGGGCCCAACAACTGCACTGATCTTATTTTGAGTACACTGGTGCTTGAATCACCAATCCATTCAGGTTCTTGTCAAGTGCCTTATTGGAGGAAAGCTCTTTCAACAGGACAGGTATGAGGATGAGCATAAGTAAAGCACCTCAGAACATCCTTATTTGTCATCCATTCATTTTTCTGGATATTATTTCCAGCTCTGGATTTAGTCAGAACTTATTTTTCCACTGCTGTGTCATTAGCTAACTGTGGCTGGAATATGTTCTGTTATTGTGACTGGACTGTGATTGTGACTTGGGAATTACATTTTCCTACCAGGGCTAGCTTCCTCCAGCTACCACTCCATTAACTAGCAACATTCTAGGCACCCATAGGCTATATGTTAAAAATATATCCCATCAGCACTAGCTCTCTCCTGCTGTACTATATGGTCTGTCCTGTGTAAAACAGTTACGTGTTCACGGGTGAGACCTCGGCAGAAATTAACACACTTAAGCTGCAGTGCTCTGTGCATGTGGTACAGATGGTGCTCCAGCGACTCACGTGGCACAATTAACAATTTCTATTTAGGGTGAAAGAAAGGTTGAGAAAAAAATAAATAAAAACACTGCCGGATATTAACTGGGGCCATTCAGGGTGAGTTCATTTTTCAACAGAGCAACAGCTGTGGCTGACAAGGGATTTTTAGCAAGTAATCTCCTGATGGCAAGCCCTCTTTCGCACTCTCTGCACCATGCTGTCTGTGGAACAGGCACAGCTTTCCATACCCAAACCTCTGCAACTTTCCTCTTTGACAATCAGCTCAGGGTAACACCAAGTTTTTAAAGGACTTCCACCCATCCTATGCTGTTCATTCAAAGGTGTTTCCTTTAACAGCCATGTGGCATAATTGTCAGACACCTGGGTTTGTAATCCAAAGGTTGCTGGTTCAATTCCCAGGAAGGACACAGCTGTTGAAGCATTGAGCAAGGTATATAACCTGATTTGCTGCATTAAGTATCCAGCCGTATAAGTGGATAGTGTGCAGAAATGCACAGCTGGAGAAGAGAATCTACTAAAAGCTTAAATGTAATTTAAATATTCAACTCCCTTATTGCTTATGTCAAGTACTTTTGTGTGGAATTTTAGGATGATTTTTTTTTTCCAATGTCAAGGTCAGATTGTTATCCAGAAGGTGACAAGTCAGCACTTCCATGCAGCTGGTTGAGCTCTGCTTAGTGTAGCTCTGTGTATCAGCACTGGACAGCTCCTCCTGGTCACGGAAGCCTGGCCTGAAATCAGCACCATAGACCACTCTATTCAAGGACAGGAGTTCTGGAACAAATTTTCCAGACTTGCACTGTAAAGCAGTGAGAGGCAGGCTTCAGAAACCAGTCCCTAACATATACATTTCAGTGTCATCAATTTTTAATTATAAATCCTGAACTCTAATTACACATGCTGGGGATTGCTGTTCCTCGAGAGCAAAGTGGTTGTGCTCGGAGTCATCGCTTATGCTGATGGTGTGCCCACAGCTCCTCTTCTGCTCCTGCAGTTTAGCCACAAGTCTCATTAAGCATTCATTCAAGTTGTGTTTGCTAAAGTGGTCCATGGATCCATTTCTTATGAAAGGAAATCAGCTGAGTACGTGCTGGTGGGAGCGGAACCAGGGGAGTCTGACTGAACACTGATGTCTACAGGAAATGAAGCTCTCCTCTAATGATGGCTGACAGGAGCCATCTATCTGAGTCATGTGATACACTGCCTCAAACAAGGGAAGCCTGCTCAATATGCCAACCAGCGCTGCCCCAGCCAGTCTTATGTCTTACAGGCAAACTCTTGTCAGTGACTGTGAGTCTGTGTATCTGTATGAGTGTGTTTTTGTACATTTGTAGTAGAGAGTGAGTGGGCGTGCCTGTATGCATGTTTCTATGTCCTGCACTGTATGTGTATGTTTGTGGGGACATGCGTACATGTGACTATGCATGCATGTGTGTGTGTCTGTGTGTGTTTCTGTATGTTTCTGATTTGTGTCAGTGATGTAACTGTATCTGTGGATGGACCGGGACAGTGGGCCTTGCAGCACTCTCTTGTGACCTCCTCTCTCATAGATCTGAAGCAAAAAAACCTGGACATTTTGTGTGACACAGCAGCTCCTTTATTTCTGTATAAGATTTTCTGATCTCAGACATCAGAGAAACACAACAGACTGTCACAGTCAAAAAAACAAAACAAAACATGGACTAAAACCAAAAAACAATTGTTTTAGACAGTACCCTGTGGCCAAGTATCATAGGAAACACAAAGTGTAACTTTTGTGGTCCCAAGCCTGGTGATCAACTGAAGGAAAAATGAAAGGGGTCTTTAGATTGAAATCTCTGTATTAGTGAACGTGTGACTTATTGAAAGATTTTAGTGTGCACAAGGATTCATTCTTTCTTTTGCACGTAGTGATCATTGATCTGGAGCATCTCCTGTCTTTTAGCTGTCCTTATTTTTGTCCTGGACTTTTAATTAATAATGATTATTTCCTTAGAGAAAAAGAAGAGAATAGTATTCACTGTTCCTTTCATAGAATGTACATCATGTACATCGTATCTACTTTTGATGTTATCTGATCTGCACAATAGCTGCTACATGTATATTATACATTTAAAAAATGTTGTGGTCTTCAGTGATTGCTCTCTGGATGTATCCTAAAAGTAATTCATTGTTGGTAAGAAACATACTTCAAAGTCATCCCCGCTATGGTGACAATGGTGAAGACTTTTCGACTTCTCCTTTTTTGTCATTACAGTTATATTGTTTTTCATTCATATAAGTCAGTGTTTTTTATTTTATTTATTAACACACTTCGTCCAACACTGAAGTAAAGAAAGGTAATATAGTAATGCACCTATTCTCATTTCTGAATGTATTTACTATTGAAGCCATAGGTGACCTTCTAAGATTTTGTTTGACTTCTTGTTCAACCTCCCACATTTAAAGTTTATCATTTATACCATGGTCAATTCCAATTGTACTCCTCATCCCCACCTTGGCCTATTTTTCCCAGTATTACAAACAGCAAATCATAAGTGACACCTTGTATTGATTAGTAAGGCCTGACAATTCAGGAAGGAGGTGATGTACACACAGATATGGGAGTAATTGGTGTCTGAAATGAACAAATTATTATTATTATTATTTTGATAAGACATGCGTGCTTGTGTGGACAAAACGTGTATGTGTTATGCAAAAAAAATGTTTTGTTGTACATATCCAGTTCATACTGGTCTCCATATTTCCATATGGATCACAGTTTCATTCAGATTTTCTGACAGCAAAGAAAAAACATATTTTTTTCTTCAGAGAGACAGTTTGGCATTTCAGTCATTGCTGAACTAGCAAAGATGTGTTTTGAAGTAAATATTCTGAACTGAGATGATAAATGTAGCCTGAGAAACAATTTGGGAGTATACTCACTGGAGGAGATCAGCATAGAAACCAGCGGAGCTTAACCAATTCTTGCCAGGTTCAGTGGGACATGTTGGAAGTCAAAAAAATTTTAATACTGTATCACCATCATACATATTTATTTGTTTGTTTAATCATAGCAGGGGATAGATAGATCATTGTGCCAAAGACTACAGAGACCTCAACTTGAGCCTGTAGCCTTAACAGTAAAGCACTGTTTTCTTGAGCAATACACATTGATTTTACTATTTTTGGCTCTGGAGGGCTAGAGCATTGTTCCAGTACTATGTAGGCTTTCATTTCAGAGAAAATATATAGACTAAAAGTGTTGGCCAGAAGTAAATGTCCACTAGAGAAAATGGTGTTTTCACAATCCTATTCCTTCACCAGGCTTATCACAAGTAGGGCTTTTATTCATTTTATTTTTTGGGCAGCTTTGGTTTTAAGCAGCTAAATAATTAGTTTTTTCCATGTTATTTTGCATGGAAGAGTATTATTTGGATGGTTTAGAGAAGCTTGAGTACTAATGATAAACAGCTTAGCATGTAATTCCATGGTCAAAATCTTGCCACATGTATTTATTTATTTACTTACTTACTTACTTATGTATTTATTGGTTCAAAAACCCAAACATGAGTAGCCATGTATAAAAAAACCTAATCCCTTTCTAGTGCATTTGATTGGGGGGAGAGGGTTGCCGAGGGTTAATGAGAGGGGCAGATTTTAAGTCAGATTGGCTGTTGTATTTTTTTTTGTATATTTACATTTAGCACATTTAAAAGTTGTCCTGTTGTTTATGTCTACCGGTTAAATATATGTTTTTATGTATTTATTTATTTAACACAATAGACAGAGAGTTAGGGATGGAGGAAGGTGGAAAGAGAATCAATGTGTGTGTGTGTGTGTGTGTGTGTTTGTGTGTGTGTGTGTGTGTGTGTGTGTGTGTGTGTGTGAGAGAGAGAGAGAGAGAAAGAGAGAGAGATTCTGGTAACATCGCAGAGAGAGGAATTGATGTCAGCACATTTAACACCACTCTCCGTAACCGTTCAAGCTGAACAGTTGTCACCTTAATCTGCCTGGTTTTATATGGAACTGTAAGCATTAAGCATGGCAGAGCTCGTGAAGTTCATTTCAATCTTAAATGTTTCCCCATTTCATAAAAATGATAATGAGCCAGAGCCATTAAAAGGTGAAATGGTGGTATTGATGATGTTGGGGGCAGGGTGTCAGGAGTTTGGGGTTGAAGAGGTTTGCATTTGAGAAAATATGTGTGATCATGTGTGCATGCAATATATGCGTATGTGTGCGTATACGTGTGCATGTACATGTGTATGTCTGTGAATGTTTTATAAGTGTGTGTATGTGTGTTTGTGTGTGTATGTGTGCATGAGTGCAAAAATGTTGGTGGAGCAGAGCAATCATTGGAATAGCAAAACAGAGACAAATCACTGAATTGTTAGTGTGACCTTGTGCTTATTCAAGAAATGCACAGGCATGATGTTAAGACGAGTTGCAGTCTGTATGCTTTCATGGATAGTGCATCCATTACACCCGTTATCCATTTGGAACATTTGCCTTCAGGCACTACTTCGGAGCGCCGAGATTACATTCAGCTCCTTTTAAACGGATTGGCCATGAACCTGCTGAAGTCAGCAGTGGGGACCTAAAACATCAACCTGATGCTTAATGCGTCTGTCTGTGGGACCTGCATTAAGTCTGAATGCTTCATGTTATCAAAGTGCTGTGCACTTGGCATTAGGAAATGGAAGGGAGTACAGTATGGTCAGTGTCCAATAGGAACAAGCTCTTAGACTAGCAGCACAGATGGGATCCAATAGGAGATATGCTATGAATATAGGCATAGTGGACAGTATCCAATAGGAAACGTGGTCTAGAGAAGTGAATGGCAGCTGGCATCCAATAGGAAACTTGCTCTGAAGATATGAATGGCAGCTGGCATCGAATCAGAAATGCATACTGGAGATGTGAATGACAGCTGGCATCCAATAGGAAAATAGCTCCTTACAGGGTGCAGGGGGAGGTCAGTGGCGCTTGAGACTCCCTGCGGATTGTGATGACGCTAGCACGGTTAAGTGCAGGTTAAACAGCCATAGAGCAGCTTGGCTCAGCCCTGGTGTGTCATTAGTTCTGTTCATTAAGTGCAAGCTGGGTTTGGTTTTAGAACAAATCCATTTGCTCTTAACAAGCAACCCGGACAGCAACTTTCCATTGGCACAAAATTGATCTTATTTTCATAATATGACCCGACCAGAGCTGTTATGGACCAAGTGATATATCAAAATGAGTTTAATAACTTTTAAAATAAATACATACAGTTACCACAGTTCACATAAAAAATACAAATTGTCATGATCATATGCTTCTAAATGAAAGGATTTTTAGGGTCATCTTCTTAAACTTGATTGAGTATGAGTATTGCAGAATATCATGAGTGCAGCAAAAGATATGTAAACGTTTTACTCATTATCAGCCAAATTATGATAATTGTGTTATTTTTGCAAACGTTTTCAAACATATGTCTTTGCATTTGTCATTTCAGCAAACAATTGATCCTGATGATCCAAAAAACAAAGTTAATCAAGGATTGATTATTTGGCAATCTCCTGTTACAAATTGCTTGAAATGTTGAATGTTAAACTGGTTTGTTTGTGAATTATAATCACAAACCAGGTTTTCATGAACAAATGAACATATTGTTTTCAAAATTGATTATTTTCCACAAAGCTAATTTCAGAATTGCATTTGACTAAAATAGTGGTCATTACATACTGGGCACTGTGTCATTGTGCAATCAGCAGTATTGACTGGAGAAAACTGAAATGCACACCCTTGAAAAAAATTAAATACAATGAAATGAAGGTATGTGCTGCTGTGTTGGATCTGGTGAGTCTTGTTAGAGACACAGTAAGCCTTTTCTACTCTGTAGCTCTGTAAGGTTTCTACTCTGTTGCTGCTCCTTCCCTCTCTGACAATGGTTGATGAAGTCATTTCTCCCCTGCTTCATATTTAACTTATTTCCAAACCAAAAAAAAATCACTAGAGCACTGTAGAAAACACCAGTGCGCTAATGTGTAATTCATTTGGAAAAATCCACAGAGAAAATGGTACTCTCTCAACTCAGACATCTGTACTGCTGTTTTTCTAAAAGCTCTGCATATGAAAATATTCCCTCTCTCCTTCCATGTCTTTCTTTGAAAAGTGATGATAGAGTCAGACTCCCTTTATATGCCTGATGCCTTTTCAGTTTTGCAGATAATACTTGAATTAAAATAAATAAATACAAAATCCAAACATTAGTTAATATGCCTAGGAAAGACTTGGCCTGAATACACAAAAATAAAACATCAGCACGGAGATTAGTTTTTTCTCTTAATTGAATTTTGTTTGTCGGAACTTTTAAGAGCTAAGTGCCACAGGAGCAATTCTTCAGCAGTGAACAGACATTGCATTTAGGATATGTGTTTATTTAATATTTGAAATGTTATAAAGTTTTTTTTTTTTTTGACAATGTGCATGGTGTGTGTGTGTGTGTGTGTGTGTACATGTAAACAAATATTTAAATCTTACAGAGCATACAAGATCCACTGGCAGATTTTGGTTTTCTATGAATTCCATAGGGACAAATGGCACTGCCAGAAAAGTAAACTCCATAAAGTCTCTCATGAATGGCTTGCACTCATATGTTATGAGAAACAGAAGTTTTCTGTAATCACATATTTATTTGTAATTCATGAAGATGAAAGCAATAGATATGAGACAGTGTATCCTGTCCCACTTCTTCTTCTTCCTCATCTTCTTGTACACAGAGTTTTTCATGTGTGTTGCGTATGCAGGCGTGTGTGTTATTATTTTGTCTGTTGAAACAGGACTTTGTACTTAATATGTACCTAGGAGACATTATGATCAAAGGAAGACAGGGAGTGGGTACCAGCCTTCAATGTAAGTTCTTTGTCATGAAACATTTATTTCTGAGGAGGTTTCGTTAAAATGTAAGACATTTCCTGTTTCATTTTAGGATAGTTTACCTACAGGCTGGATCTCTTGTATTACCAAAGTAATATCTTTTTAGAAAAACTCCAAAACGTAAGAAGGACCTGAGAAATTGTGTTAATTCCTTCTTGTTCCTACAGAGGGAGCTTGTGGGTGATGTGCACCTACTGTGCACTGGTTACAGTCTTCTGCAAGAACATGACATAACATGTATAGCTCCGATGCTATGCCTGTCTTCGTCTAGGTCAGCACAGACTTGTCAAAGTGCCATACCGCAGTATTTTTTTTCTTTCGCTTCATAAATGAAGTTTAGACACTTTTGCATCATCACTTTTCACAGTTGCATGCTGGACCTTGATCATGTGCATGCGTGTCTCGGTTGGTTCGGGCCTCCAGGAACAGTGAGACAGCAGGTACTCTCAATGAGCAAATGCATGACCCTTTCTCAACTGACATGATGCACTGTGAGAGTGCATCAAAGAGAGGCTGGTCATGTAGACCTGCTGTATGTGGAGTTTATTCTCCCTAATGAAATCAGACATCTCCCTCTCTTTTTTTCTCCTCTTTTTCTCTCTCTCTGCCACTCTCCATCCCTCTCTTTCACTCACTGTATGGTCTTATGCTCTCGTCCTCCCAGATCACATATTCCTCTAACCAAGAGAGGCATTACATCAGCTACAGAAGCTATTAATTTCCAACTGAATATATGGATGACATTTAAGTGCTTGCTCTTTACCTCCATCCTTGATAAGCTAATATAATAGTTACAGCAATGCCTGCCAACAAAAAATAAATAATAAAAAAAAAATGTTCACCAGGACCATAGCAAGTGTCTGTCTTTGTAATTTTCTAAAACTGTGTATTTTTGCACCTGCCTATTTAATCAGCATGTCCTGAATCAGTGTTATACAAATCAGCTGTAACTAAATTTGATATCACTATTTCAGATACATAAAATCATACACATTTGGTGACCATATCAATAAGCTGCTCAAACGTCATTGATCACTAAAATTTTAAATTCAACATCATCAGTGCGGCCATAGATTTCCTGTCCCTTTTGTCTTTGGAATTCCTGCCTGTGGAACACAAGGTTACTGGTGGGTACTGGTAGGTACGTAGGTGGATGGCTGTTGTGTTCAGAGCTATAAGTGGTTTGCAAGCAACCTGTATTTTTACCAGTTACAGTTTGAGGAAGGACACACAATGGATCAGGAAAACTGAAGGAGATGGGGATGAAGAGAAATAGTGAGAGAGTCGCATGCACAGACATACAGAGAGAGAGAGAGAACCTAGCATGCTGAGCTCCCCAGATGGACAGAGGTGCTGTTGTCAGATCTCAGTTGTGTCTATTTTGGGACTCTCTGTGGACACCTGAGTTCCTCCATCAGTGGAGTGTGACAATTTAGGTCCTGGGGACACACTGGCACACTGGGAGGTGCTTGGGGATGAGGGGGAGGGGGTGACTGTAGGAACGCTGTGTCCTGTGCCATCAGGTCCTGGGCAGGAAGGAAGTGAAACGCTTCACTTCCTGTGGACCTTTGGAAGGATTAACCAATCATAAAATATTATATATATATATATAGAGAGAGAGAGAGAGAGAGAGAGAGAAGAGAGAGAAAGAGAGGAGAGAGAGATGACACTGTTTAGCTTAAAGCTAATATTAGCAGTTGCATTTTGTGTCATCTGATCGTACCATGGTCACTATTACTGTCTTCAGATTTCTGTACTTCATTCCCTGAATTGTAAATAAATGAGTCATTGCTGTATCATTCCCTCCTCCTTACCTGGGCTAACAAGCATGATCGTAGGCTTACACACCCCACGCCTTGGGTTAAAAAAAACAGCTAAGACAGATGCAAGGCTGGCGAGTGTCATGCAAATGACCCAGATCACATGCTCGCACGCCAGACTCATTTGCATGCATTTATTAGAATATTCCAACATGTGCCTTGTCCATAGCAACACCTTATTTTTTAATCACGCTGAAGTTCCCCACATCATAGCCTATTCTCTCATTAACACCATCCCCCACCTCAACTATGTATGTGTCAACCCCTCCCCACCCCCATTTTTTTCAGCAAGCAACTGTCACCCACCCCACCCCTCGTTGGGGTGACAACTCTTGAATGGTCAGATTTCAGAGCTGTAGGTTCACCTTGGGCCTCAGATAGCATGTTGTTACCAGCTAGCAGAGCAATGCTAACAGCGATTAATGGCTACTTTCCAGCAATACTTACGAGAGCCATTTGGGTATAACCAGGATGTATGGCCAATAGACAACTACCAATCACCTTCTATGGTTGTTCTATTGATCGTTTCATTGTGATTGGTTGAGTTCCTTTCTGTTTCCTTAGTGCAAGGTTGTGACACATGTGCCCTGTCCTTAACTCATAATCCCAGCCAATACCTAATTATCTCAGTGTGATCAACCTTTGCTCTTTGTTCTGTGAAAGGAGAAACTTAGGGACATATCATATTTTACCATGTTTGTACCTGCAAAGCGAAGTGTTAAATAAACAGAGAAAATTTAACTCTGGTAAGGTTAGTTATATCCTGTTGAATGAGTATAACATTGGAATAACTCATCATACTTTATTACCTGTGTAATGGATAAATTCTTATTTATCCATTTTACTATGATATCACCCCTTCTTTCTGAGCTGTACCATAAAGGGAAGTCACAGTGCTAAGGCTTATGATTTATCAGAATGTTTAGCTTGCGGTTTATATTAGATTGGATAATGGTACACATATTATACAGTGATGCCCACTGTTGGCTGCATCCTGTCTAGGATGTATCAGGGAGCATTTGACAGGGTCTAATTGTGTGAGCTGTGCATGGAGGATTATCAATCCTTAATGTGTGTGAAAGAGGCCTCCTTACATAACTTGGCATGGTGTGAGAGTTTCAGACAGAGAGGAGATATATAATCACTTTGAGTATGGCTTTATTAATGGGATTTGAGTTCCTTTCTAAATTATGTACGTTGGAGATAAGGGAATTGTTTATCCTGTTAATGTCTCACTTTAAAGACATTATTCCTCTTTTGGCTGCACGCCCCTTTAATCCTGACTACTCCTAGACAAACCATTTATTGAATTGCACATTAATTAAAATGGCGTTGTTGTTTTTTTTTTCAGTAATAGCGGTAATTTCCTTGTAGAAGCCTTTTTTAAGCTTAAACCAGCTTACATTAAGGCTGGATTGCCTATTAAATTTATATGGTAGGCGTTTTGTTTTTTCGTTTGTCACCATGTTAGGTCAGGGAATTGATAACTTGCTGTAAAATAGGAGTCACCTTGGGCGATGGCATTATGATGGGCAAGAAGTGGAGCAGACTTATAGCACAGCCATACCGGTGCAGCTCACTGTATCCAATGAGGTGAGCTTCTGCCCTTCAACAAGGCAATGGCAGAAGCCGTTGGCTAGGTCTGCAAATCGCGTCTGTTAATGAATTTAATTTGTTCAGTCATTTATGTTTCATAAGGAGGTGTAATTAGCAAATCTTAACTAATGCAAAGTACCACAGGGAAGGCTCAAAGCTAAATTTATATTATGATGAACAAAGGCATAAAACCCACATTCTATATTTTCAATTTTCTGACAGCCATGCACAAACCAATATTTATGTTTTACGTCCAACATATTAGCGGAACAGAATAACAAAGGGTAGCTGTTGAATGTTCTGTTCTTACACATTGGCGCTGAGTGCTAGTTATTAGAATATTCTCAGCAGACCTTTAATCTTGTTTGATTAAATTATCCACACATAATTTTACTGTAGTATATTCTGAATGATATATAATAAGTATATTCTTAAACAAACATTTCTAGGTTACAAAGTATATGTTTGAGAGGATTGGTTTGGTTCTTGCTCTGTGTTTGATTATATATTATATATCCTCTGGGAATTAATCTGAAGACTGAACATACCCATGTTTTGGTAATGATATCCAGGTCATTTGAGTGCCAGATTGGGCTAGCAGCACCTCTGGGTAGCTCACCGAAGGACCCGATCAGGTCAAACAGTAGCTCCTATGAAGTGTACTCATTAATGGTGAAATTACTGTGTGAGCTAACCAAGTAGACACTGGAGACAAAAGAGGACACCAGTCACAGCAGGTGATTCTGGGGTTGGAGAGATGTGAGGAAGTTGCAGTAGTTAAAATATAGCGTGCTTTGTGAGTATGAACCAGGTATTAGCCAAGTCTCATTTAAATATTACTGTTTGCGGCTAACATTTGCATTACTGCTTTTTGTTGATTATCCTCAAAGAGTGAAGTAGCAACATGTACATCGACTTTGGGTGCAAACACAAATTACAATCCTTTATTTTTGGATCTTAGTGGCCTCTTTGGATTGATGTGTGTATGTTTTGCTGACATAATTTTAAAATCAGCAATCACTGAAGAAACTGGTTATGGTGTGTTCATTAAGACCTTTAATTGATTAATTAAGTGCTGAGTAACACTGAAAACAGCAGATCCTGTGGGTCTCCTGGTCTATGGCATTTTACTTCTCCGACTCCACCCTGACAGAGAGCAGAAGGGCAGGTCCAAAAAAATTAGCAAAATATTCAAAGTGTATCGATTCTCCTCTTGTTGCGACCTTTCCCAGAAGTTGAAATGAATATGATGAAGAGTCTAATCTGCGTGCCTGTTATTGCTTTGGTTTTTAATGTCTGCGTGTCTGGTAATAGGAGCTTAGCCCCAGGTACTTCGCGGAAAAAAGAGAGACTTCCTCAGCGTATCTGTGAATCTATCAGACTAAGATTTTGTTTCATTTTTTGTTCTGTAAATGTTCTTTTTCATTAAGAAGTTTTTATTTGAAGGCAGAGCGATGATGAATATTTTTCTTTTGTTCCTCATCAGGGGAATATCCCTCTTGAATTAATTGAAGTGAGAGAAGATAAAACGAAGAATGTTATATTAAAAATATATATAATTTTTCAAGTGCTTCATCTGAGAATACAGTGTTGTATATTCTGACATGAATGAATATTGTTACTGGCTGGTGTTCATTTTTGTCAGAATACCAGCCTGTAACAATATTCACACAGTGCAAGTAGACCTATTGGCATGCAACCACAAAAGCTGTCTAACCCTGTATGGTATGTTTCTCTGCACTACTCCAATAACATGCAGTTTTCAGCTGTCACACTAGCCCTTCAGCTCAAATGTACCTCAGCATAAAACAGAGGTGGAATTTGAAACTGATGCACTGATGTATAACACAATACTACAATATTAATCAATGACAGGCCTAAGATAACTCCCCTCAAAGTAAACATCAATTAAACACATGTTAAACAATACTGACATGCAGATTGCTTTGACTTCACAACAGCACAAACCATGTGCTCTATGTCAGTTGACACTCGTGCTTGTACATGAGCTGTACAACATCTGTATGAAGATGTTATGCAGTGTTTATGAAGTCTCTATATGTTGTGTAGGTGTAACCATGCAACACCCTCAGTTTGATACTGTATTAATACCATTTTTAGCAGAGAGAGCATACGTGTAAGAACTTCAGAGGTTCCGTGTTGTTGATTGAATGCAGAATGCACAGTTATTTTTTTGTGATCAAATTTTTTATTTTGTCAGAGCAAAATACATATTGCAATACAAAATGTATAGTACAATCAGCATAAAGTAAAGGAAGTAGACATGAAAAGAAATAAAAAGAAAAAGGACAGTGATGAGGGGGTTGCAAATAGAAAAAGGAGGAAGAGCCAGGATTGCATGAAGACCCTTGACATCAGAAATATCTCCTAGAGGATGAATCCCTCTACCACTCCAGAGTGGATACTGCAATGGGCAACTGAAAGAGCTAAAATATTAAATATTGGAGAATGGAGATGCCACTTAACGTTCGGATTACGATGTCTCTCTACTAAGTGCTACACAGTAATTATTTGGGTAATTATTGGTCTGAAGTGTAACTTACATTGTTGAAGTGGAATATTTGCAAAAGCAAATATTTTCTTCTATAGGATTCCATGAGGTTGATGTTTTGGGGTAAAACCATGCATTAAGAGGGTGTAAAACAAATGACCAAAAATAAAACTGAAAATCAGGCAGAGATAATCCACTTGCACATCTTTTTCTCTTTAAAACAGAAAACTTCATCCGAGGGCATTTGCCATTCCATATATATTTAGAAACAAGTGAATATAGTTTATTCCAATAACCTCTAGGGGGAGGTAGGGAAAGCATGGCACTTACAAAATTCACACGTGGCAGGATATCCATCTTAACTACCGACATAAGTGCCTGTAATAAATTGGTTAGATGTAGCCATCAGGCAAGGTCCAATTCTATTCTCCTAAGCATATTATTATATTTTGATTTAATGATAGCATGTAAAGAGGGATACATATCGATACCAATATATTTTAAATGTTTCACCACTGGCATATATGAGGACAGAGAAGTGTTATCCATTGCTTCATTGAGCGGTAAAAGTTAACTAACTGTTTGATTTTGTACCCTTACAGCTAACTAAAATGACCAAAAATGGAAAGTAGAGGAGGAAGAGACTGTGGGACATAATTATTCCACCAACAATAAAACATCATCTGCACACAGTGAGATGTGATGTTGGGTATTACCAATTGTGATAGGGTTAAATCTGTGGACCGATGAATAGCCTGTGCCAGCGATTCTAGGGACAGAGTGAACAGTAGAGGGGAGAGGGGGCAACCTAAGGACAACACAGCGGACAGAGATTTAATATCCAAAGCTCCATAGATTATATGGAGAAGTCACATAATGTTATCCGAGGCAAGACGGGATTTAACGAATCCAGTCTGGTCAGATGAACCAGCCTGGTCATATATTGCTCCAAGTGACGCTATTGGACCTTTGCGTAAATCTTTGCATCCTAATTTAATAGCAAAAGTGGTCTGAAGCTTGTGGGATCATTAGGTTCCATATCCTTTTTGAGCAAGAGAGAAATTATGACAACATAAAACATAAAAAGAAGGAGCAGTCCAGAGTATTGCAGTCATGTAAATGAGTTCCAAGATTAAATATTTGGGCCAGGATTAGCCCATCCTAGCTGAGGTCTGGATCCAAGACCACTCGATTCCCTTCAAAATCCAGCTTCTCAGCTGTGTCCAGATGAGGATGGCATTTCGAAGCTGGGGCAACTGCCTTGACGAAAACCTCTGCCACCTCTGGTGCTTGAAACAGGTGAATTTCGGCTCCTTGCAGGATTTTTAGAGTCGCTGGGTAAAGAAGCAAGGCTCGTTGGCCATGGGAAGGGGCACTCCTAATCGCCTGGGTGAATTCTTTGCCATGCTGCATTGCTACAATTCAGGACGCGCTTTCCCGACAGGAAGAGTGAATCTTTTCTTGCTGACTGGAAAATGAGTTTTCCGTCCGAGTAATTTAGAAGGTTAAAAATTAGTGTGCGTAGTTTGTCTTTGGTGTTGTCATGGTTACCATGAATGCGGTGGGCCCTCATAATTTCGAATTGTGTGTTGGCTAGTGCAGGAAACCAGGTAGTTAGCGAGTGCTTATGAAAAGTAGATGCATTCAAACCTTCTCTTCCACCCCACCAGGCCCTCTTCCACCCAACAATGCCAATATTACTGTACCTATTTCTGCCCTCCAAATCTGCCAGTTTAGATTTCAGGTCCTGCAGTGTTGTTTGGTAATGGTTGATGTTGTTTGAATTAGCTTCAACCTTGGTCCGCAGACCAGAAATGTCCTTCTTTATGTTGTGGACATTATTCAAGAGATTAACAAGTTCTGGCTGAATGGCACTGAGTTTAGTGTCAGGGCATTTCCCTACCTCTTTAGCGATAAAAAAATGGCACAAAAAAAAACTGACATTGTTTTTCCATGCATGTTTCAACTTTCACAAGCACTTTGGAACAACTGCTATCCTTCTCCAGCTTAGCAGGAGATGCTACCTGTGAGGAAAACCTTTTTTTAACAGGTTGAGACATTCTCAGAATTTTACACTGCTTGCAAATGGGGCTCGAGAGGGAATTGCTTGTGTTCACTGGGAGTTTGAGAGACCAGACCTGCAGTACTTGCCAGAGTTGACAGATAGGACCGGTCACTTCCCACAGGAACTGGATATGGGATTTTTTTTTTTTTTCTTTTGTGTTGTTTTGCCTTCTTGGACAGGTCAGCATTGTAAATGAAATGATGCTCTAAGATGTGAAAAAAGATCTCCAACAGTCATAGACAGATACAATTCTTGTGGAATACAGTTTTGAAATTAACAGCACAGCCAGATGCTTGGAAAAAAAATCAACATTGTCCATTTGACTTTTGGGAATATTAAAAACTAGCAAAGAGTGCTGATTGAATTATAATTCAGTCCAACAAGCATGAATCCCTGCAGTTTTATGTCTCTAGATATAATTTATTTCATTAAGAGAGACAGACTAAAGCCTGACACCGTGCAGTTACAGTTTACCTGAGCTGCAGTTTTATGGAAGGCAAGTCACCTTTTCAGCCATTTGCTGATTGCAAGAATCCAGCTTTTTTTTTACTTTGAGTGGAAGAGAAATCTGATACCTGATCCAAATGTATGTTCCCCCTGCCCAATCAAAAACACAACAGAAGGAGGGGAAAATCTTCCTGTCAACTGAAGGGGATGTTAGCACCTGCTTTAGGTCTAAATTGCTTTAACTAAGACACCTGGATGCCTAATTGAAGATTGTGGGATTTTGGGATAAGGATGCAGTAGAAAAAGTGTATTTTTTTTAGATTGCAATTATTTGATATAACTGCAGTCTATATTTGCAATGACAGCAAAAATGTGAAAGCTGACACATCACACAAACACCTAAGCAGTAGAGATACATATGCACATGCTTATTCATACACATCTTCCGAAACACACAGGAGTAGAGACAGTCATGTTCATGCATACAGATGCTGAAATACTCACACACATGCACACAACTGCACATTCACACATAATGCATGCAATCACATGCAAGACTACAGGCACACATGCACACTCAAGGGCCCACATGCAGATGAATCCATTCACATACAGAAGTGCATGCACTCTGCACACTGGTAGGCAGGCTGGCACGCAAGCCGTGCTCAGAGGAGAGCTTGGAAGGTTGTTCTATCACATGCCAAGAGCTGGCTGAAAATGACACCGCTGATTGGATCTCGACAGCACAGAGACAGAGTGACTGAAATTCAGGACATAGGAGGTAGTCACGGAAGGATATGTAATCTCATGGGCTTTTGGGTGACTCATTTCTTTACAACATACTTTTTGTGTGTGTGCATCTTCAAAATGTTATATATATATATATATCTGTGTGTGCATTAGTGTATGTCTTACATTATAGTCAAATACCTGTGTGCATTTTTGTGCAATAGTGTGTATCTTCTTTTATAGGCAAATAGACTATAAAAGTCTTCATGGCATTAAGCTTGTGATACTGTGGTTACACTTAATTCTATTCAATAGGCATTGATTAATTTCCATCCTCAGACTCGAGTTTAATGTTGCCCCTGTAAAACATATCAGTTCATCAAAGGTTTGTATTGGGCCATCTTAATTTTTACCATCTTTCCCCATGGTCAGATTATTCAACAACACAGTATGACATTCTGTTTCAATGCTGATAATCCAGACAGCACAAAGCTTTGCATTAGCTCCTAACCAGAGACAGTACTTCTCCCTGCAACTCTCACTGGCTAACTGAAGATATTCAAAACTGTCAGGTAAAAACTACCTAAAGTTAAAATCTGAAAAGTACTGCTGATTGCTGTCAAACTACACTGTCAAAGTCACTGACTGAAACATCTCTATTAATGGGTTCTCCATCTCTCCATCTTTCCATGTTTAGAACTCAGGGTTCATTCTTGTGTGCCCTGTCTATTTAACCTCGAAGCAGCTCCCGTGTAAAAGCACTCGTATCCCACTTGTAATGCGTATCTGCATCAAGGGTTTGGTTTGGTCACACATTATTTTGTAGTTCTGGCAATTGTAAGAGTGACCAGTGCTCCACAGCCAGATTCCAGAGATATCAGCCAGTGAAATGTCAATATAGTGTACCTCTCCATGGACCAAGGGAGATGTTGACCACCTATTGTATTCATTTTCAGAATCTGTTGAACATTGTCTCTTAAAAAAAGAGAGGATCTAACAAAGTTTCTTGCAATTCCTTTTTTTATTATTATTATCATTATTATTATTATTATTATTATTATTATTATTATTATTATTATTATTATTATTGTTATTATTATTATTATAAGTACTAGTAGTAGTAGTGGTAGTAGTAGCAGCAGTAGTGGCAGTATGCAATGAGAAAAGCTGGAAAGGCTGAGGGCCAGCTCAGGCCAAAGGAATAGGCAATGTTTTGTCATGTGGTTTGCATCATCTGTGGCTAATTTCGCTCAGCGAGAATATGATCACTTTCCTCACAAAGAGCATTTTTCCTGATGGCTTAATGGTGGGGTCCCTGCAGTGAGTCAATGCTGGGAAATATGGAAGACTACCATGCTGATCCCAGCTCATTATACTGAGTCTCTGGCTGCACTACTGCAGTGTTATAATCAACATTACAGTGGGTTCTTCCCAGGCACAATGACTGCAGAAATATCATCCATCAGGACTGACTCGCTACCACCATCTCCTGAATGCTTTTTAATTGCATGGATTTTAATAGACTATAGGCTTCTGAATGCCAACTACTTCATTCAGGTGTTTAATAAAGCTTCCAGAACAGCATTATTCTCCAAGCTGTGGTTTGAGACAATCAAAAATGAATACACAAGCTGATAATTTTTTGATTGTTTTGTTAATGCCACAAGCATGTAAATACCATATAATTCAACAAAAACATACAGTAGATACATATGAATTCATATATTTGGGAATGCAAACAAGACTGGACAAATAATAGTCCTTACATATTATTTTTGAGTTCTGAGTTTTCCTGCCTCTCTGGCAAGTAACTAACTAACTGAATAAATATGTAAAACAATGTTGTACAACAGCTGTTTTGACCATTTCCATGTTGTGTACTTAGTGTTGTGTACAAAATTTGTCTTCAGATAATTTGATCAGATAACTATTTCTTAAACAACAAAAAATACCCATAAAGGCCAGTTTTGAACATAGTGGCATTACTTACCTAGAAAAAAAATCCCTAGTTTTTTTTTTTTTTTTTTTTTTTTTGGTTTGCATGCAACTTACTCAGATCATATGATGCTGGAAAAAAAAACCTGTCTTGGGGTCTTGTTTGATGTGAGAAAGGTAAGTAGCATTCCAGGTAAAAATTTGTGTTGGCATTTTATGGAAACATGTCTTTTGATGCTAACTGCAGAGCACATCCATGATTTTGTTTGCTTTTACTACTAGATTAAATCTGCTGTGTACACCCACTTATGTAATTTCTGGATATATTCAAAAATGCTCAAATCACTCCTCCTCAGCAAAGGCTTCCTCCTGAGTTGTGATTAGAGGCATCACTTTCATTGGCTCTGAGGACCGAGCACCAGAACGAGTGAAGATCTCTCTTCTCTTGATCTCTCTTTCTGGGATTTGGGTTGAAGCTGTTTTATTTCCTCTTGAAAATGTAAATGAAAAGCATAAAGTGTCATGAATTATTAATGGCCCAGCATCCCATTGTGTGAAGTGAGAGAGTGAGATTATGGAGTCTGTGAAAAGGGTGGGGGTAGGGCTGTGGGCGTGCGTGCAGGTAGGGGCAACTGCCGGGCTATGGGCACAGACAAGGTTATGGGTAGCAGGGTTGTGGGTGCCAGTGTATTTAAGGGCAATAGTAGTGCTTGGGTTTGGTTGGGGGTGTGGGTAGGGGCAATGAAATGGATGTGAGCAACAACATGGGTAGGGGTGGTGGCAGCAGTGTGGATAGTGGCAGTGGCAAGTGGTACAGCAGGGGCAGAGGTAGGAATTTGGATGAAGGTGTTAGCAGTGGGGAGGGAGTAGGGATTGGTGAGGGTGGGAGCACAGGGGAAGGGTGCCCTTGTGGTGCCAGTTTTGATCAGGGAGAGTGAAGAAAAATGAGTGACATGGGATTTTATATATATAGTTATAAAGGCACTTAACTGTCACTGTGCTGTCATTCTGCACTGCAGACCCCCAGATACAGAAATCACCTTCAACCAGATGACAATGAACTTAAGTAACAATGACAGCAGCCTTGTGAAAGTGTGTGAATGCGGGTGTGTGTGTGTTTTTTTTAAAGGTTTTGGAAAGACAGAGAGAAAGACAGAGAGAGACGGTCAAGAAAGACAAAAAGACCAAAATAAAAATCCTTGCTTTATTAATTCATCAATCCATTTCCGAACTGCTCTTGGCTGTCAACTCCAGTCACTGTCATAAAGCTATTGTATGTATATTGTGCAAGAAAAGACAACTAAAAACAGCAAAAAAGTAACAAAAAAAATATTACAAATTTGCATCTTTATCCTCTATCAGAAAAAACACTCAAATATTCATTAGCAGCTGCCCTTCATATATTTTTCTCTTCCAATGACAGCATAAACGTGAGAAAGTGATATGAAACCTGTTCCACTCTGGGAATTTGAGGCTAGAGGGAAGGTTTTCTATGATCCCATGGATGTAAGTAGTGACCCTCAAAAGAGCAGTCACTGAAACAGCCCCATGGGGAAAAGATGTTGTTGGCGCACCCCTTGAGAAGGGTCCTTGAAAGTGCTCTGGGAGAAGGCACCCCTTTTTTAGATTGGCCCCTGGGAAGGCAGCACAACCTACTAATGGGGGCATACTTTGATGTTGAATCTCAAACCTGCCTGTTCCCATGGGAAATAATTTCCTGTGCATGATGGGGAATGGAGGCCTTGAAATGCAACATGAAATGTTCCTGCATTCTAACAGGGAAAAGTGTCAGAGTGCTGGCCAGATCAGCAACCCTTTATCTGGGTTGCTGGGTGTCTTTGAATCAAACAGTGCAACTCTTGGATGGATTCTGTAGTGAGTTTTCTGAGCTTGGGGGCTGTTGAAGTTAAAGAAGGCTGCGCTGTGGCGGCCTCCCACTTCTCACCTTCGGCGACCCCCCAGGCGGTGAGCTAACTGTGAGCTAGCTCTCTGCTCAGCCGGGGTAGAGCCCTGTGGAACAGCTGCTTCCTGTCTCCGCACCTTGAGTGGGAAAAACCTACAGCCCACTCCCGGGGAGTAAAAGAGTGTTCCAGTGGCCCCCTGCTGCATATGCCTACAGCACTGTACCAGGCCCTGAATCTCAGTTTCCCAAAATGTCTGTATGTGTTTATGTTTGTGCATTGATTTGTTTTTGTAGTTTTTTTGTGCTTTATTGTGTTTGTGTGGGTGTGTCTGTTTGGGTATAATGTTTGTGCATTTGTGTGTGTGTATGTGTGTGTGTATGTGTATGTGCATGTGTGTATATGTGCTTGTTTTTGCTTTGTGTGCATCATCCATGTGTGTTTTTGTATGCATAAGTATGTGTATGTGAATGTATGCGTGCGTGTACATGTGCATGTGTGGGTGTGCAAATACATGTGCACTCATTCATGTGTGTGTGTGTGTGTGTGTGTGTGTGTGTGTGTGTGTGTGTGTGTATGCATGTGTGTGTGTGTGTGTGTGTGTGTGCATGCAGCAGTATGCTCCTGTGCAGCCAGTCTTATTGTATCGTGAGGATTAAAAGTGAATAATTTCTAAAATAAAGCACACAGGCAGCATGTGGCTCGGTGATATCACTACACCTTTTATAATCTGTTTGGCTAAATCCTTGCCAGGGTAGCAAGTTATAGAATTTGCAGTCCCTTGATAGGAGAAAAGACTATGCCCTGAGGTCTGTGTGAGGAAGGAGGATTATCCTGAACCCCTCTCACTGTAATGCAGCACACACAAGGGGGTGGCATATAAAAAAGGTTCTTTTATATGTATTATAAAATTATCCCATATTCATTTTTATGTTAATTGTATTGGAGTTTAATTGTTATTAACACCATTTAACATCTCTTATTAAGGGAATTAGATAATCTTTGGTGTTTAGTTTTGCATTAGTATGACAGCAATTGCTGGCTTTTAGAAACAGTAAATCAGATATTTAGGAAAAAAAAATAACATCTCCCCAAAGAGAGTTAAGATAAGTATTGTCTCAGTTGTTGTCCTAGGCTTCATAAACTGAATAAACATGTATTTGTGTGTGTGTGTGTGTGTGTGTGTGTGTGTGTGTGTGTGTGTGTGTGTGTGTGTGTGTGTGTGTGTGTGTGTGTGTGTGTGTGTGTGTGTGTGTGTGTGTGTGTGCGTGCACAGGTGATCACATGGTTGGTCATGAATCGGCCTTGTTTATCTTTGTATTTTTCCCCTCCTTGGTCGTGTGACCCTCTATGATAAACTTTACTTGAAAGTGTCAGAAAGTTTTTTTGTCTTAATGAAGGGTATAGTATATTTCTATAAAAGCAAAGAGCCAATGTAAAAAGTGCATCTTTTCTGATGAATATCAGGTGAGTGGTTTATTTATTTATTAATCCGTGCTTTATTGTCTGAGTGCATCGACAGGTTTCCCAGTCCAGTAAAACTGATTGATATCTGCTGTAAAAGTGAAATGATCAAGAACCACATTAAAGAAATGTTCCCCTCAGTCCATTTCCAGTACATAATAATAACAATAAAAAGGAATTTTCATCAATCATCAATCAATGTGGTAATTAAATGTTGCTGCCTTAAATCAGCTGGTAATAGCCTAGGTGGTGAAAGGCAGTTAAATGTTGTTGTGCATGTGATAAGCTCCTTGAACCTCAGCCAAGGATCAAGACTTCCTCCTGTGACACTCAGCTGTCATTCCAGTAACAAGAGATATGCAGGCTACTGGAGCCTGCTGTCTACAATACATATTCTCTTCTTAAGGGAAAGGTAGCAGTGTAGCATAATGGCTATGTGACTGGTCTATGAGCTCAGAGGTGATGGGCTCAATCCTTAGAGGTCTCCTATATTGTTGTTCCCCTGGGTAAGGTATTTCACCCAAATTGCTTCAGTAAGGTCTCCAACTGTTTAAATGGATAATGTATATACTTATAAACTGTTTACATTACTCTGGATAAGAGTGTCTGCTAAATTCAAATAACTAATGACCTTGTCAATTACAAGTAATCTACTCATTCAATTATGTTGTCCATGTTCCCTCATTGTAGTACTAATGATAAATGTTCATTGGGCTTTTTTTGTATGATGCTGTTCAGTTAATTTGCCTTTTTGGGGAAAAATGGCTTTGCCACACTGGGGGATCTGACCCCAAACCATCTATGTGCCAGCCCAAAGCTAACTTGGGTTTATACATTTCTTCAGAAGCACTATTAGCATCGATCCAACTGAGCACTAAGTTTGAAGGCATCCATGATGTGTCTGCAGCCAATGAACAAACACAGTGAAGCAAAAGAGTCACAGACAGCAAGCCTGACCCTACCACAATAGAGCCATTGAGTGGATGGCAAGCTCAAAATATTGTCTGGTTCAGCTGGGTGCAGTCACCCAGTGTGGCCCCTGCATCAGTAGTTTAGCACTTCTGAAAAGGCTGATGATGTGGCATTATTGTGTTGAGTGCAAGGAGGCTGCAGTCAAGGTCACACCTATCACTCTTTATGAAGTTGTTTGTAAGGACTGATGATGATGATGATGATGATGATGATGATGATGATGGGACCCCTTAGTGTGCACAATACTCGGACGAAAAGCTAAGGAACGAATTCCCCAACCACTAAGGTCTCAAAGGAGATCAGAGGGAACAAATCCCTAAAACAAAACAAAAATACACTCCTGCGGGAGAACCCCAACTCTAAGATAAATAAAAAGAAACTAAGACTTCAGGAGTAGAAACCTAACAGCTCTTAATACATAAAGAGCTAACTGCGAAGTACCACGCAGATTCTTCAGCACCAAATTCTTCGGCGGGTGAACACGGATCAATCCCGCAAGCAAAAGAAAATAAAGAACTTTGTGAAGATTCCTACATTATACTTACACTCCAGGCATACTAAGCCAAAAAAAAAAAAAAACAGAGGACTAAATCTCTTCCAAAGCCGGCGAAGTGTATAGATGACACTAACGCAAAGAGACGCTGAAGCCCTGGGTAATATAAAGAGCTCACACACCTGAAACCAATTACAAATCGGCCACACCTAGCAATCAGCCGATAACCAAAAGAACATCGTTAGCTTCCCGACGATAGTCAAGGCAAGAAAGCACGAAACAAATAATAAAACCCAAGATAGCACCTGCAATCATGACATTGTTATGGGCCCCTCTATCTTTCCATGCAGCTGAATATTTCACTGAAATTCTAACATGGGTACATACCTATACACAAACAAGATTGTACCTTGACTGGTATATCTGAGGTTTGAATTGTTTTTGGCCTGCACACATGTGCTACACCAGTGACTCTCAGACTTGGGGCCCTATCAACCCCTAAACCAGAGATGATTGAAAGTAAAAATGTATTTGTTTACACATTTCAAATAAGCACATTTAATTTTGTTTAAATTTAAATGTTAATTCCATAATTATTTCAGCCCTGGCAAACTGCACACAGATATATCCTGATGACTAAGTTGTATTGCCCTTTGAGCATGACCAGAAACTGATTCCACCTGCCAAGATGACTGACAGGTCACTATGGCAGAGTCACGGTGCGTGGTGATGATGTAACCCTCCTGGCTTTCCTTATTTCCTCAGGGGTAGAAACCTGCTGACTGTCCTCAGCACTCCCACATCCAGTCAAAAACTCCCCCAGTCACATCATGTGTCACCTTAGACTGCTGACAGCTAATTACCCAAAGTGGCTCCATTTCACATCACATGAGTACAATTAAACATAGACTTTGTTTAACTAACAATAAATGTTAATCTGTAATTTTTTAATGAGTTAATTGAGTGTATGAGTAAATGAATTAATTGCTGTTATAACTTATTGAAAATACATAGCTGACAGTTAATTTGGTAACACTTGACATTTTGCACCTAACACCTTCGAACTATTCCAGAAGCATATGCCAGAAACTGTCTAAAATGGCTATAGGACATTTTGGCAGTTGTCATATGGGTATGATGCATCACTGGCAATATATATTTATTAATGGCAATGACATCATGACAGCAGCCATACCACCTTATACCCCTCTTGTGTCAAACTGCTGAAGTTAAGCAGGTGTGGACTTTGATTGTATTAGGATATGAATGCAAATGGGAAAGCGGAGAGGCAACTGGAAGATATGCTGGACTGCCAACAGGGGGCACTCTTTAAAACTGTGATGAAATGTTCCTAGCAGAATGTACTGGGCTTACAGATAGCTGGTCAGAGCTGCATATATCCTATACACCAGTGAAAAATCCATGTTTGATAGGTGAGGTGGCATGCTTTGGATCATGAGCTGTTCCTTTTTTCCTCCACACTTTCCTGTTTCATACTGGTATCGGTTGAACTTTCTCTCTTTCTTTCCATCTGTTATAGAACTCAACAGGGTTTTTTTTTTTTTTTTTTGGATGTTCTTCATTGCAAACTGTAACCATGACTTGATATTCTATTTTTGAGGCTTACTAGGGGTTTACATCTTGTGGTGAACTCTCTGAAGTGAAGTCCACTCTTCATGGTTGACTTTGACACATGTATGTGTCTACTGACAATGTGGCTGAAGAGCACAAAATAAATTGATTCTTTTTTTAAAGCAACATTCCCAACAATGATTCCAAATAATCAACTGAATGTGTTTATGCTCTCCCACATTGCAAGATGTGTGTGTTGTGTGTGTGTGTGTGTGTGTGTGTGTGTGTGTGTGTGTGTGTGTGTGTGTGTGTGTGTGTGTGTTTGTATGCATGTGCAGGCTTTTATAACCTATGCTTCAATGCATTTCACCTTTGTTGACTTTGTGTTCATACAGAAGTTAACAAAATACTGATCAATTAAATCAAAAGCAAGATACAACTAAAATATGATGTTATCTGCTGAAATATAGCAATATAAGGGTTAGGTTTTATTGAAAAAGTTTGATGTTTTTAGATTTAACATATATATTAGCATTCTTGGCATTTTGGGTCCAAGGTCATTGAATCAATTTGCCTGTGGAGTGATACATAGGTCAGTGTACAGCCTACAGTTACAGTTTATTTTGACTTTGCAATCTCATCCTCTTCAGTCTGCAAATAAGGTAACACTAACCGTTTTAATCAGGAATGATAGCGAAATGTGAGACAGTGTTTTTACTTTGCAGGTTTAAGTTGTGAGACAGATTGCCGAGCGCTTCAGCAATTTTACATCTAATATATCAAGATTTGTCCACCGTTGGCACCATATCAGGCAAAAAGCTGTCTGAACATTAAACTTTGATTCACAGAATGGCATGCATTCAGACTCTTCACTGCTGTGAGGGAGGGATCCAAGGGATGACAAGAGAGGTAAACAAATATCCCTTGTGTTTAGGCTTGGGATTGCCTCTAGTAGCAACTTGAGCATTTGCAGAAAGAACTCATTTCTCTTTCAAGAAAGAACGCTCAAGAAACACTGTGAATACTCAAAAATGTACTGAACCTCCAATGGTAAGACATTCATTTCCTAATAAACAACCAATCAGACCAACTAGACAAGAAGAAATAGGACAGATTTTTTTTATTAGTGTATTGTATTTAACTGCAAATGAAATGTTCTTCATGTAAAACAAGTTGATGGTTATATCTCTCATTTCCTCTCATAAGTCATTGTAAAAGTAAAATAATCAGAAGTGTGTTTGGCTTGTGTTTCTCTTTGAGACGACGCCAGCCCATGTTTCCTCCCTACTCAAGCTGTGAGTATATGGCACATCCTTATAAGCCCAAGGGAGTTTTTTTGTTGAATAGCATTATGTTCAAGAGGGTCAAATCTGCTGTAATTGAATTTTATATATCCTTGAAGAAATATTATGGTTATTTAACTGACGCTACAGTTTATAACACTAAGCTGGGGCTGTTCCCCTGGGAGCAATGTGGGGTTAAGGGCCTTGCTCAAGGACCCAACAGCTGAACTTAGCTTGTTGCAGCTACACAAGTTCCTTTTGAAAGAGTAAGGCTGTTAACTATGGTGTCGTAGTCAAATTCCCCCAAATTCACTCTGGCCACCTGAATACTCCCTACATCAGAATGGCTACTCAATGTCTTGCAACCCTTTCCCATTTTGATTCCCAAGAACATCACTGGAAAAGAGAATTTAGTTCTCAGTCAACCTAACTTGTAAAACCTAGATAAAATGAATAATAGCAATTAAACATAAGATGAAACTGGAAAATGATAGTGTCACATGTTGTAATAGGTCATTATAGATTCAAGAAAATGTGAAAATCTTAATGTCTTGGTGGTACTTTGGATGATTGGACAAAAGATATGACATGAAGCTAGCAAATACATACATAATACCACAGTCATAACAACTTTAATGTCATTAAGTATCAGGTGCTGTTACCTTTATAATAAGTGATAGCAAATGTGTTATATCTTTATATGTCTGAGAATGTGTGACCATTTATTTGAAATAGGATTGTTGAGTTAACCATTCATAACAATATATATATTATATTGTTATATATATCAATATATAACAATATAATATATATATATATTTAACAATATATATATATATCTTTGTACATACAGTATGTGGAAGTCTGTCATCGCTGATGTTATGCAGTGGGCTAGTATGTGATCGAACACTCTTTGCCCCTCAATTTTCCAGGTCAGCAGTTCAATTTCAAATTTGACTGTCTGCAAATAAAAGCAATTTCCATGTGAAAGGTGCACTAAATTTCACAGGCTGTAAATTTAATCATGCGGACGCTCAGCAAAAGCCAGGAACATGACCGTCCATTCGCTAATAGGATGCCTCTGTGATGGAGTGAGAATCTACAACACCGCCATCGTGTCATACAACTTCGTTACACTGCCTTATTATTTTTCTTTAGACTCAAGACATTTATCTTTATTAACAAATTCAGGTTTGGGTTTCGTATTTATGAGCTGTTTAATTTGGGTGTGCCACAAGGGAGTGGCTAATGAACCAGGTGGGGTCTGATGTTTCAGAAAGGATGACGGGCCATTAATTAAGGGTGCTCTGTCATGTTTCCATTATATAAGTTTGAAGTTCTTTTTTTTTCCTTTTATTGATATTTCTCATTAGTCGGATCATGGGGCACAGTGTGTCTGGACGTGTGAAGTTTATTGATTGTTTAACTCCAACTTTATCTAGTCTCCTGTCTTGGCTTGTATTGGGAAATTTACATATTGAAAATGTGTAGCTTTATAGAATAGGTGCTAAGGGGAGATATTTTTGTATTTTCAGGCAATGCTCCTGTGTATCTGGTAAATTATAGAAGAGATGACAATGGTGGAGGGAAAGTGTGTGTGTGTGTGTGTGTGTGTGTGTGTGTGTGTGTGTGTGTGTGTGTGTGTGTGTGTGTGTGTGTGTGTGTGTGTGTGTGTGTGTGTGTGTGTGTGTGTGTGTGTGTGTGTGTGCGCGCGTGTGTGTTTATGCAGGATCAGAGGTTGTTCCCAGACCAGAGCAGTCCCTAACCTCATGAATTTCTAATTTTCTCTGGACTCAACAACTTGCCTAAATTCTTTACTCTTCACCAACACTTAGGCATGTTTTCATATTACTTGTTTAAGCCAGCAGGTATTTCCACCTATTACCTACTTAAACATTTTTTTTATCGAGGTATGTCAGGATGAGTGCTTTCACCAGTGATGAAGCAGTAGTATCCTGCTATGAGAACTGAGACTCCCAGAGTGCAGCTCCCCACTGGCTAATCCAGTGGCCCATGTGCTGATCCAGTTTGCAGAAATAAGAACAGTGGGGCGCTGCTCAGCTCTGTACCACTGGGTTTACAGTTAAGCTGCTCATTTCTTAGATGAGAACTCAGAACTGAATCAGCAGATTTGGCCAAACACAGGAATATTAAAGGATAGGCAGGAAGATGACTTTTCTTTTTAATGCCCAGACACAAGCTTGTTTGGATGGAACGTTTTTCTCTGCCTTTTTGTGATATTTTATTCCCCACAGTTGAAGGAGCGGTGTTTAGGTAGTATGATGAAACAGGGTTTTATAAAGCCTGCTGTCGAGACACAGGCAGTCGGGTCCAGCTCTCTAATTTAATTCCCCACAGCCTCTACCAAGTTCCTGTATTTAACTGTGACAAATTGGGGTGTCAGGGGACAAACACACAACAGAATCTCACAGCTCTCCAGTCAAAGCCTTTCGCCTCTTTAAAAACCCCTGTCAAAGCGTTGCCTGCATGCCATTAGCCGTGTCTGTAAACAGGAAGTCAGGAGGCTTTTTCCACATGTGTGTGAACTAATCACATATATTCCATAATGCGGTTAATGTCACTGCCCTTTCATATGCTAAAATGATCCATTGTGGTTGCGGTAAAGTAATGAAAGTGTAATTACTGTTTGACACATTCATAGTGCCACAGGAAAAGGGAGCCGAGGTCTTCATTTTCAAATTACAATAAACCCACAAAAGCTTTCAAATGTAAATTTGCAATGTTAGGGTGATATATTTTAAGTTATGAAGCATGGATGAAATATATTTTTCCCTGTTACAAAACATATGTCTGCAGTGAGTGTACGAGCAATTTTTTTGAGTATTCTTTGTCAAGTCGACCACTTTTCCTAACTTATTCTCAGAACAAACTACATATATATGTTGTGGAGACTATTACGTACAAACGTCAAAGTGTGTGGGACCCTATCCTACTTTAGATGTCTTCTCATTGGAACTGTAACACTGCATTCACAAATCAACCGAAGTCCTGCTCCTTTGCACAACGCAATTGACCATTACACACCCACTGAGCAGTATTAGTGGTTGTGGTAAAGGTGATGTGAGAGTGATGTTTAATTCATGATCTTGCACACTCAGGGGTCTAAAAACACCTTCAGGAAACCAAAGATAAGGGGACTCTAATCACTGAGAGCCCAGTAAGCTCTTACTTTGACAGAAAGTCCACTTCCACTTATTCCTAGGTTGCTGACCTTTAACCTATGGTCAGTGTTTTCAAACACCTTCCCCAGGAACCCATTCAGGGAAACACTGTGATTCTCCTCTTTTTTGACCTTTTCTATGCATTTTTATGCATATTTTCTAACTTGCAAAACACTTTAAACTAAGCAACACTTTCATCCAATGCTTCCTTAACATTTCTAACAACGCTTCATGAAGAATAACATCAGCATACTTTTTTTTTACCTTTTCCCTCAAATGTCAACCTGCTTTGCATCCAGCAAAAGAGGATAGTGTCAATGCACAGTGTATGCATAGAACAACTTCATCACTCCAAACAGCAGACATGTCAAGGGCTTTTACAAAGTCCCTTACATTTTAGTTTTATGGCTGTAAGGCTTTTAATCATGTGATCACACAGCAGACATAGACAGTGCAGAGCATTCAGTTGTCAATTTAATGGTAAAATCGACAAAATGTGCTGCCTTTTGTACTGTGTTGAGTGGTTTTAGTATGTATGATTGCCTGCATAAAATCTCTACATTCAGCATGTCTTAACCAGGCAATTCACATATTTATGTTTTCTCAGCCTGTGAAACATCCAGTCCTACTGACTGCTTGGATGGCACCAGACATGGTCAACAAAGAAACAATGCAAAATAAGAGTCTAAATATGCTCAACATTTGTTGTCCCTAAAGTGAACAAAAGGGGGGAGTGAAGAAGCAAAAAGAAAGTTTGCCCTGTACAAGCCATAGTGGAGACATTTATTTGGCTCTTCCTCCCCTGCACTATTTTCCTCACTTAAACCAGTTTGTACTGATTTATTCTTATCACCTGTGTATCATTATGCACCATTCTCTAATTCCCAAAATCACACCCAAATATGCAAATGTGTAACCGTACCTTCACAAAGATATCTCCTATACATACTGTATGACTGACAGAGGAGTCACCCTTCAGAGTCCTTGAACATGTAACTGCTGTGCACTGTCTCTTCGTACTATACGAATATGGTTAAAAGTGGTGATTGCTTTCTACAGCAAGATTGAGTTTCACGTATCACAGTGCAGCTTTCAGGCTTTCAGTCTTATTTAGAAAGAAGGGAAGAAATTATAACTTTTTTGTTACCTGTCCAGATATAACCTGTCCCTGTCCATGAACAGGAAATGAAATGAAGTGATAATGACTAATTGCATAGGATGGTTTTGTTGTGCAAATGTGTTAAAAATATGTTTGCTTGATGTTAGATTGTATTGCAGGTGTTAGGATTGGTAAGAGGTAAAGCTATTTCCATGGTCTGTGACAAACTACAAAATGTTCCCCATCCACTGTTAGTTAACAATGATGGCTGGTTTTGTTTGTATGTTAGAGGGGGAGGAAAGCCAAAGGCTGAACAAAAAATGAATAAAGAAAATGTGAATCATCATGTTTATAGACTGCAGCTGTAGCCCACAGCTGGATCTGTTACAAGATGACAGCAGTACAACTTCATTATTTAAGAAACCTTTGAAATGTTTTGCAACTTTTTTGTTTTTGATATGAATCTATTTAGTAGATGTTCACATTCACAGCAATCTATGACATATAATAAGACTAGATGAATGCCTAAATATCATTAGAGCCTGACTGATTCTGAAGTTCTGTCAGATACCAATTTTGATCACACAAAATAAAATGTGGCCCTCTGATATATACTTTTTTGGTTAGCTTGAAAAAAAAAAACATAGATTTTCTAACATGGATCCTCAGACTTGGCTATCAAAGAGAAATTAGGGGAAAGAGAAGGATTATTAACTTTATTAACTTAACTATCATCATGCGAACTAATTCCAAAAAGGTGACTTCATGACATAGCAAACTATTATTTCCATACATGTTGTAATGCTTATTTATATTGCACTATAGTGCATCAAGCCCCTGTAAAATACTTCCAGCATAGAAAGAAGAAATAAGTAGTTTTAAGGTCTTTCAGGTATTTCAGTACTTTGTAAAACTTTGCTGACACCAGTTGAAGCAATTTTTAACCCTGATATATTTCTGTAATATTGGGCAAGTATTGGCCGATAATATCAGTTCTCCAACATAGCAGTCAAACAGTATAAAAAACTACCTGCTTAAAAGTGGAAACACTCAGACCTGTCATTGAAAAAAAAAATGCTTCAGTAAACATATTGGCATGCCCAAGTATCATATTGAAGGGGATGACCTAAAAACAAGCCAAAAGTGGCAGTGATAGGACAGCAGCCATTGTGTTTTTTTTAGCACTCTCTAGAGTTGAGTGTTGACTGAATTCAGATGAAGTAGTCATACGAATGCATGTACACAATCACACATGCACACCCATGGATGCAAATACAAAAACATAAATCCATACACACACACACACACACACACACACACACGCTAACACACTACCACACTCACACCTTAACATACAACTCCATTGTAGATAGCTGTTAGCTGTTAAAAACAGAACAGACTCTTTGTCACAGAGATGCAAAAGTGTTGCAGTGCCACTTCTCAGCTCCAGAAACAAATAGGGAACTGGAGTGTGGAAAGGGGTTGGGGGGGGTGTTAGTCCACTGCCCTTGTTGATTTAATTATGTTTGTTTCTAAATGAGGAAACCCTCCATCACTCTCAAGGCCAGTGTGGGTGTTTATTTGTTGGTGAAAAAAAGGTGGAGAGACTTTTGTGAGAATGTGTTAAGTGCACAAAAAGAAATAATCCCACCGTCTCTCTTATTTCATTCTCAATGTATCGTGAAGGATTCATTTATTTTACATGTATGCTTTGTCAATATCAGTTTAAGCATCATGCCATTGGAGCAGTCTGAAGTGAGCTGAGTGTAAATTTGTTCTTGTCTATAGGGTGTCTTCAAATGCATTGGACAGTACTGGTGGTATGGGCATGGTTTGACTGACGCTGTCTCCCTTCTCTGCAGAGATGTCTGGGACAGGGGCAGAGATTTCGTTGGTGCACTGGAAGCAGCAGTGGCTGGAGAATGGGACACTCTACTTCCACGTGTCTCTGAGCAGTGCAGAGCAGCTGTCGCAGGTAACCCCACCCCCAGCGCAAGAGCCAGCCCACGTCCTGCACGAGCACGTGCATCTGCTGCACATCTCCGTCATGGTGAGTTAAATGAACATACTTTACAGTAAAGGAAAAAAACCCACGCATGCTCACACATTTTTATAGTTCATCAGATATTGATTGAATGGTATTGATTTTCTTTCTAAGTACCATGAAATGGCATTTTGGTATGTGCTTGTGGGTGTGAGTCATTGAATGCTTCACTATATCTACTGTGTGTGTTTGTGTGTCTTCACACGTATTTACATTTGACCCTCTTGATTGCATGTCCGTGTGTGTATTTCCATATGTGTGTAAGCGTATGAGTGTGTGTAATTTTGTTGTGTGTGTATGTGTGTGTGTTTTTGTAAACAGTGGGAGGTTATTGACTGTGAAAGAGAGGAAGTGGTTGGTGAGAAGCTGCATCTTTCTGACAGCTCGACCCTGTGTGCAATCTGACATGTTGAGTGAGCATCATTAGTGGTAATGCTGTCAGCTTGAGGCTGACCCAAAGTCTCTATTCTGCCCTTGTCCTCGCTTACAATACACAAGCTGGAAGATTTCTTCTCTTCACCTCTCCCTCAAAGCTACTGTACAGCAGAGTTCACTCTCAGTCAAGGGAAACACACCGAATTGCAGTGCAAAGTGTGATAATGTCATGCTCAAAGTTTAAAGCACAGGGCTGTCCAATGCTTGTTCACTGTACACCATGTACCTTTTTCAGGTTGTGTTTTAATGAGTTATATGCAAGGAAATTAAATTTTTGTCAATTGGAAATCATTGTGTATGATGTACATTAATACAGCGTAATGGTCTTCTCCATGCTGGGTCTCTTAAATGTCTTTTGCTGACACTCACCTACCCATTGGATTGGGGTGCCAACTGCTTTTTTTAAATCCATGGCTACACAACCTTTTTTCATTGCTATGTGTCACCATGTACAGCCATTCACCAATCAACAAAAAACATGAGACTAGGTTCATATTGCAACTCCAAGGTTCTATTCAACTCCAAAACAAAACGTTATTGAAATTTGATAATTTGAAATATAAGTTTAACTGGGCAGAATGGCCTGTTGTTGTCATAACATGTTCCTATGTTCTTATATTGAATGAATCTGATATCATTAGTTGATATTGGCGCTGTATATATTGGATATGTTTAATCTGAAAAACACAATTTTTCATTTCCTTGTAATCATTAGGAAAATATCTGAGAATAGCTCATGAGATCAGCTTGGATTAGGTTTTTACTAAGGTAGTTTCCACACGTGCCAGTAAACCCACCTGGGACTTCACGTTTTAGAGTGGTACATTCAGTTCAATATCGTCCTGTACTGACGTCCTGCTTTGGGAGCCATGTTCACCTTATTCTGGATGCTGTTCTTGTTGATGTATTTAGATATGGCTCAGGCTGATCTAAGTACAGAGATCCTGCCACCAATGCTGGTCATACGCAATGCACATACCTCACACACACACCTCCAAACCCTGCAGGGTTTCACAAACATTTGTTTAGTGTTCACTGGTGCTTGCATAATCACGTAATCATGTGTGCAATAGCTGTCCGTTTGGTGTGAGCTGCCCTGAGCCACTGTTGATAAAAATATCCATGCTAACTCTGATCGTCTCTACTCTCTACACTGTTCCTCCATTCTGAACAAGGTTACATTTAGTTCATCTCAATTCAGTTGCCTTTATGGCCAATGCACTTAAATGCCAACTCATATGCTGACATTACAAACCCAACAACAGTAAAAGCATAAATAACAAAGCAAGAGACTATCACATTTAACTTTAAATTAAAATGCAGCTTTTACTGGCATGACAAATGCTATCATTCTGTTGCCAGTTCACATAAATAATGATACCAGCACTTTGCTGTGTAAACTCAGCTGCTGTTGATACGCCTACTTTCAGCCATAAAATTGCTGGAGCGTACACTCTCAGTGCAGGCTCTCCTGTAACAGATATCCTCAGGAAACCAGGGATTGGTGCATACAGCATCACAGAGAATACAACATCATTCTCTTAGTCAGTGTGTTCGCATCAGTATATTTCTGTGCTGCTACCAGGAGCACTTCTATGGTGGCATTTTGCACTCTCTGTTGAGATAGGTTCTCTGGTGACCACATTACTTTTTATATTTGGATTCAGTATCGTTATTGCATCTCAAGTGCTAATGAATGTGTAATTGCTGGTGTGCTGGCCAGTTTTATGGGTTACATTTGACAGCTGCAGCTCTCTGAAACACACCTCTCTAGGCTATGAAAAGTAGGAGGCCTGTTTTACCCATCAAGACACAAAAGGCAAGACCAAAATCACAGAGCACAAAAAAGGAAAGCCTTGATGGGCTGAATTGTACGGTCTTATTACATATTCCTCTGTTCTTAAAGAAAAAGAAAAACCAATGACATCTTCCCGTTGTGCTAAAGGCACTCATGCAAACATTAGATTAAAAAGGGATCGAGTGCAACAGTCGTCTCTGTCAGATCTCTCCTTATTCTCCTCTGCAGCCGGCAAAAAGGCCAGCATGTGGAATCATTAACTCCTTTGGCTAACCGCTCCTCTGCCACAATAGGGTTCTCATGCTGATTAGAGGGGCCATATGAGGATGCATGGCTGTGCCGAGCAAAAGCAATTTCCTACTGGCAGAGCCAGCCGGAATGTAGAGTAGAACCTGCAAAAGACTTTCCTGCAAGAAGGCCATCGAGATGGTGCTGTAGACTCTGACCCGATTAGAGATCCAAACACAGAGACTGTTTTAGAAGAGTTACTTTAAAGAATTTCAGGTAAAAGAAAATTGTAAGTTTTGGAGCTAACTTTTGGGATGTCAATTAAATGAAAATGAAATTAATTAAATAAAAGAAATTAAAATGGCTATTGGTTTCGTGTTTTGCTTTCTAGATGGTCTAGAAATACCAGCAGCAAGGCTGTACAAGGGTCTGACAGCCAAAGGTTCTCCATCCTGATTGTTCGAGAGCAATCCTTTGAAATATTTTGAATGCATTAATATCTGTGATTGAAGCTGACTTCTTCTGGCAGCTGCTGTATGTGGGAGAGAGATCAACAGGCCCACTATAGCGTGAGCGCTATATTCTGTATTAGTGCAAAAAAAAAAAAACAATTCTTAATATACAAATTTGTCACATAATATACAAATTTGTACCACTGCAATTGAGCTTCACTAAGGCTCTGTCTTGGTTGCCAAGGTACCAACATTCCAAAATGTGTGTTCCAATAAGCTGATAATTAATTTGAGACCCTGAAAGAAATTAGCTGTTCCGATATATTTCTATATTACACAGTATTATGATAGTAAAGATAAATATTCAATGGATGATCTCAACTGTATATAGTTAAAGGCAGATGAAAGCAAAATTGCAGATTTAATGGAGAAGTGTATGTAATGCATACACAGATTAATTTATCAAAGCAGTACAATGATAAATAATGATATGATACAGAACGAAAACCCACCACTATATACTGAATATTGAGGGACTACAACCTCCCTCTTCTGTTCTCAGTCTACTTGTCTGTTTAGAGCACCTCTCACTGCATCATATATATATATATATATATATGTGTGTGTGTGTGTTTGTGTGTGTGTGTGTGTGTTTGTGTGTTCTAAGACACTGAGTGACATTAAAATGCTTTCCAATGGCCCATGGAATTCCTTTAGCTTTATAAATTGTTTTGCATAAAAAGTGAAGATCATTTTTTATTTTATTGGGGGGGTCATTTAGGTTCTGTTTGTTTAATTATTTCTTTATAACATAGCAATATGGAGCTGTGATGTTGGCATATTAAATACAGGTTGTTTCTGAAATTGTATGATGAAATGGTGATGGAGAACAGGAGACAGCAATTGAAATTGGTTGTAGAAGCATCAAACTTTGGATGAATTCCAGAGAAGGAGCACTACACTGGCCATCTCACGGCTTCTCTTCTTCAGACTCAAGTCCCAATAGGGAAAATGGAAAATCTCTGTTTAATCAAAATAAAGCTCTGTAAGCTTTGGGTTTTCTTGTAGAAAAAAAAATGCTCTTGAGACCATAGAGAACTGAGTGCTTCTGATTCTCAATTGTGACTAATATTATGAATTCACTTAATATGCTTGATCAAAATGTGCTGGATTTCAAAAATGCAGGGCTATTGGATGGGACACATTATGGTCCCATTGCTGAGACTAAACCTCTAATATCATGTCCATTGCCAAGGCAATGAAATCTGTATGATTTTGTACACTGCGTATTGTTATTTTCCACAGTCATGTTAATGCACATTTAAACAACTAAAATCATCCTTTTAATACACTGACTGTAAATCCCGTTACTGTCTCCCTGCATGTTAGTCAACACTTCCACGAGACTTCTGAATGAATCTCTGCTCAGAGCAAGTGCCTGTTTAATGCTTTTTTAAATTTACAGTGTAATTCCTTTCCAGAGATTCCTCCCAAAGGGAGTGAGATGATGCAAAATTTAGTAGGTTTTACATCAAGAAACAGTAATAAAATAGTCCTAAAAATGAGAGAAAAACATGCTGACAGTATTTAAAAAAAAAATGTATACCAATGACTGAAACAGGTTTGCGCATTGCCATTTTTTTTCTGGAGAGTACAAAATGTACATGCTTAAAGAAAACTCACAACTTTGCATAATTTTGATTGATACATCATCACACATTAATTAGGGTTTAATTGTTTTTTAAGTGCTCTTATGCTGGTCGAATTACCCAGCTTCCATTTCCCACTGTATGCTACCAGCCATGCAGCTTCAGCAGCTGTGTCTTAACAAGCAACTGGGAATTGAGCCCACAACCCTTTGGTTTAAAAAAATATGTATAAACATTTTTCCATATTTAACGGATGTCACACATATAAGACAATGTCATATTTTACAATTGTAAATGAAGGAAACTGATTGTTCGAGTAAAAAGAGCCTGAAACTCTAGCTTTGTTTAAATGTATCACAGCTTGGTTTGTCAACTGTTACCTAAGTAGAGTTGAGAGAACTGCTGTCACTTTTGAAAGTCTCAAACTAGGTATTTGAATATGGAGACAAGAGACTCTGCGACAGGCATCTTAGCAGAGTTTTTTTTCTGTATCTTACAGTTGTCAAGCTGTACAGTTTTAGAAAATAACTTTATTTGAAATACAGATCCTGAATACATACACAACACTGCCAGGTTTTTGAACAGAAACCACTATTCTGGCCCCCATTGGTAAACTGGACCACCTGTCACAATAAAGACAGTAGAATCTCTCCCCGCCTTTCTCTGCAAACTGAAAACAAATGGTTTTAAAATGCATCTTGTCCCATCTAACCCTAAACCATGACTAGTTATTTTCATCTACCTCTCACTATACACTATACACTCAAATTATGTAACTATTTTACCACCAGCATCTACTAAACACACTTAACGTTATTCAGTAGATTTAGCATTATAACTATTGGCTGTGAAACTGACTGCTTGATGTCCTCTCGGCTTGTTGCTCTAGGCTATGACCTCTGCTTTTATGAATGCATGGATAAAAGCACTTGTTAAATGACTGAGTAAAAATTTAGAAAAAAATGTACATTCATGAAATAATAATGAAGAAACACACAAATTAAAGACACCCTAATGACACACTAACTTTTTAACAGCATTCAACATGTAATGCACCACAGAACCAAAGGGGTTTATGGGAGATGGAGTTCAGACCATTAAAGTGTAAATTTCACACTTCTAAAATAAGATATAGAAAAAAAAGATAGGTGAAATACAAGGAACATTTAACATCAATTCTATTTTTAATAGTATGGCACACTTGAATTGTATATATTCTATTAGTGTACGTGATATTACCTGGGGTATTATCTATATTATAGTTAATATACTGTAACTGTATAAGTTATACCTGAGGGTGTTTCTCATCAGTGCCATGCTATCCCTCATCTAACTCCAAAGATTGTCTAAAATGTGTGCAGTCGGCTTTTATTACTCTCCCTTTGACAGCTGGGCCGCCATGGTTACCTCTATGTTGATCTGTGCCCATGTCGTAGCTGGGACAGGCAAGCAGTAGCTGCTCAATCTACAGATTAGGCTCACCCTCCCTTGGCAAAGCTACAGACAGCACTGCACTGTTCTGTGAGGCCCCCAACAAATCAGCATGGTTCAATTAAGACGCTTGGCTGTAGGGCAGGTGGACTGACATGTTAAGCCACGAAAGCCATAAAGGACACGTAGCCCAGGAGGCAAAAGCCACGTTTATATTCAAAGAGGAATCTCGTGTCTTGTTCCAGGTGGGATCAGGGGTATCAGTAAAATGCATAATTTGCTAACTCAGTGGTACACTCTGCCAGGATATTATATCATTATGGGAGGAGGAAGAAAAAAAAAAAACATTAAATCAACATTACTGATGGCCCAGTGTATGATGTATTACCCCATAACCACAGGGGGAATTCTGAAACGCCTCTCTCTGGACCCATCTGTGGGTAATTAAAGATGCTGCCTCCTATGAAATGCTGGGTAACTAATTGGGTACAGAAGTGAGACTTCATAAAAATAAATAACTTCAAACTCAGGAATGTATTATAGCTTTTTTACCCCTCTTGTTTTAGCCTGAAAACCTTTTTGAAGGCCAAAAAAAAAAAAATGTGAAGATTAATTAGAGAAATATATAACAGATTTTCTCATTACCTATACAATTTTTTATGCTCTGTGTAATGTGGTTTTATGCTATTTAATGCTTAATTAGTGATGACACACAACGTTTTAGCTGGGATTAACTGCTGCTGAATCGTATCTCTGGGAAGGATCCAAGAGTTTCACAAAATGTTCACACTTTTCTCAAATTAGGCTTAATTGTTTGATCAGGGATAGTGGATCTCCAAATGGTATATACAACACATTTATTATCATGTTTTAACATATTTAATAATTGTTTATAAGAAAATACACCTTTTGATTATTTACATATTATATTGAAGGGGAATACATGTACAAAACGTTGCTCTCAAATATGTAACTCATGATTTCACTACAATTGTGACTCACACAAATCACCACAATGTTGGCATATTGAGAAAATGAAGAAAAACTTAAATATTCAATGATACAGGGAATTACTGTGTTTTATAAACAAAAATAATGATTGTACTGCAGACATCTGAAAGTGCATTTAATGGTGAAATTGCATTATATTAAATTAATGCAATTGCTATGAAGGCTTCCTTCACTAGTGAAGTGATCATATCCCATTATGTATCCAACTTATTTATAGCGAGGATGTGTATGAGAGAGTGGATTTCAGTTTGAAAATGTGCTTAAATTCCTGAGCTTCCAGTGTGCCCTGTCTCCATTATTCTCCCTACTGAAGCAAACACATTGCACCCAGTGTAACTGGGGTTTTGCTTGCTCTTATGTGTGTTTTAAAAGGCTCTACAAAAATCAAGAACACTCTGTATGATTTGGCACAAGGGATGGCATCTCCTGTTGTCTGCCTCCCACTGGACCGGCAGCAGGTGGAGAATGGAGCAGGACCCCTCCGGCAGGAAGGGTCGGAAACTCTGGGCGATAATTAAATTAGGGATGTTGTTGATTTATGTGCCGGGAAGCGTGGGTCGGCGAGGCGAGGGACGTCTGCTCACCGACCATCTGCCCATTGCCGCCAAGATGCTGGAAGCAAGGAACCCCCGACGATTAATTTACCCAGTCTAGCTGTGGCAGGAATGATGAAGCCACGGTGGACGTAAACATCTTTTTAATTGTCACGTTAAAAAAAAAAAAACTTACTGAGAGTCAATTTCGCAATGCCCTGCTGTCAAAATGAATGGCTTTCAGGCTCTTGTTTGCAGCCTTCTCCTGTTCCTACTGCATCTTTATACATCTTTATCTCTTTCTGATGAAGATCACCCCTCCGCTTCCATGAACCTGTCCCACCCCAGCACTGAGCATATCATCATGGTGTGGAGGAGTGGTCAGGATTTTTTTCTCATAAATGGAGAGATGTTAAAGGGGTCATATACACAAGGGCACACAGGGGCGGTGAGAGGCTGGGAGAGGGGCGGATGAAGATCACCGGTCAAATGGGAACAAGATTATGTTCGAGTGGCAGAAATCTTTAAACAGCAAGCAGCAAAGTGGTAGAAGGTAACAGGATGTGTTCTGAAGTGGGAGTAGTGAATTAGCAGTAAGGTACAGTGAATAGAGATATTATGTGGAGTTTTGAGGTAGCAATGAATAGTAGTTTTATTTTTAAATGTATTAGTTATCACATTTAAAGCATTCAATGATGGTTTGAATGAAATATTCATCACCTTTTATTTATATTGTATATATACACATATTCACTACATTTAAATAGGTCATATTTAAAGATGTCTGAAAGTTTCTGTGACAGGAAATTACATATTGCCCTCACAATTTCATTAGCTATATATTTGGCTCATTTTGAGTACGCTAGGGCACAGATGGGAGACTGAGGTTTCATGAAATTAAAAAGGGCAGAGCCACCATATGCTACCAATGACTGAATGATCTCAGCAAAATCTTCTTGGTTAAAACACCACAATGATTGCCAGCTCTTTGGAGCAATACCCATTATCTGGTTCATTAAACGTTTCTTCTGCCAGAAGTAGACCACAGTCAATTTCCTCTGCATCAATCAGGTGGGTACTATTCATTGGTTGAGATTTCATCTTTCTCCATAAAGTCCAGTAGGATCAGCAAAGTCACATAACTCCAATTTATTGTTTTTATTGTAAACTATTTTAACAACATCACAACTTATATATTTGTTGGAGCAGAGTGCTCCATTAAGGAGATTGTAATGCCACACTTGGGTAGTACAAGTGAGCTTTGTCTTGGACATTCATTTATTCTGAGGTTTCTGGGTAATCAGTTCAGCTCTTATTTCCCTGAACACTGACAGAATCTTTTTCAGCACCTCTCCTCCAAAACCGACCCTCCACTGCAGGCTCTGCATAACAGAAAGTGAATATAAAGTCTGCAAACAAGCTGTACGTCACCCTTTGATCTACCATATCAAAAGAAAAAACGGTCCTAATTACTATGTATTTTATTCAAAGCGTTAGCAGGGCTACATTCTGGGAGAGGGGAATAATACAGCAACTAGAGAAAAAAAGGAGAACAGGCAGGTGCATTTGCACTTTAATGACCAAAAGATGAGGTGACTTTTCTGTGGGAAGTACAGCTGAATCTAAAATGCCAGGAACAAACAGGGCAGACTGTGTTTTGGTTCACATTGGTGAAGGAGTCAGGGCATGAAATGGCAGCTGAATGTGACAGAGCTCCAACAGTCTGTAGAGAATATAACAGCTCTTTTTGGTGTGTTTGTTTAATATCTGATAATAGCTTCTGCAGGACTCCAGGGTTGAGAATTGGACACAGTATTGAAACTCACTCTTGTTTGTTTCTGAGTTGGAATGTAGAGGGAATACTAATGTGGTGCTCTTGATTGCCTAAGCTTGCACTCACCGAGACAAACAAACCATACACATTCTCACACAGGCCAAACCCACACTTTCCTTCACACACACACACACACACACACACACACACACACACACACACACACACACACACACACACACACACACACACACACACACACACACACACACACACACACATGCACGCACACACACACACACACAGATAAAACCATATGCCCACATACAATTGTACTTTCACACAATGACATACAGTGAGTCTGTCTCTCTCTCACACACACACACACACACACACACAATCACATATGCTCATACACACACACAGACACGCTTGAAGTTCCGCTAAGCATCATGTCCTTTCAGCTACATCAGGAAACTCAATTCAAATCGAAACATGTTGTTCCCGTTTGTTTCCTGCCACAGAGAAGCAGAAGTAAACATACTTCCCTCTCAGAGTGCAGTGAGAGAAGTAGATCATTTCTCACACATGCCTTATTAAAATGTAATATCTCAGAGTTGTGTCAGGAGGAATTATTCCCTCAATTTTAACAACTCTCTCCACTCAGCTCTTAGTTTAAGGTGGCTGCTTCTGTCTTCTATGCAAAGTCTCAGGACCTCCAGTTCATGTGATGTTATGACATCATAGTGGTGGCATGGGATCCATGGGGTAGTGCAGCTATATTCAAGAGTGTCTAAATATGAACTTGTGAAAAGCAGAGAGGTACAAGCATGGATTCCACCTGGTCCTAGTCTAAAACTCGTTTAATGGAGATTTTCACTTCATTCAATCTCAGACTAGGCTGTATCCACATCCAGGGAATCAGCCCTGAGAATATAAAATCAGGTTCAAAATAGTCCAGAAAAACCTATCTTTGTGACCAACAGCACTAACTCATCCACATGCAAATTCGTACCAGATAAAACCCTAACCTGACCAACTGGAATGTGAAGATGCTTGCCATTAAAGGTGGCTGCAGACAGTGGGAACAGCAGGCATGTTGTGGATAGCACACAGCAGTTGATGAGGTTTCATCCTAGAGAAAGCCCTGTGTGTTGATTTTATTCACAGTGACAATGCCTTCCACAGATGTTTGGTTACAATGGCTCTGCACCGTCATCTGTGGATGTGTCCTGTTGTTGCTTTGTAGCACCATTAAAATTCTTCAATTCTTCCCCTCCCGGCATCTTAGCATGCCCTTGAACACAAAGACTCAGCTCTCCAGAGGGACAGGTCCCCGGGAAGAAACATTATAATTAGAATGTATTTATTACTCCAGGCTAAAAGTAGGACTGTTGGGCTGTCCTTAAGCCAAGGTGTTACCTGAAAAGATTTCTGAGCACCAGACCTGAAACCTCACCATTATTGAATATATATACAGGTACTACTCAGAAAATTTTAATATAGTGTGAAAGTTGTTTTATTCAGGCAATTCAACATAAAAGGTGAAACCAATACATTTTATAGACTCATTACAGGCAAAGTGAGATATTTCAAGCATTTCTTTGTTGTAATTTTGCTGATTATGATTTACAGCTTATTAAAACCTCAAACCCAAAAAGTCAAAAAATTAGAATACTGTGAAAAGCTTCAGTATTGTAGGCTCAAAGTGTGTTTTTGTACTGTTGTGTATACTGGCTTTTTCTTGCATGTCATTTATATGCTGTGACCTATTCTTATTTTGACTAGCATTTCATTGTTTATTTATCTTTATGTAATCTTGTATTTATGGTTTCAGATTTCAAAGGTAATGGAATTGAAAAAATTGGAAATTACAGAGGATGCTTTACATGTGAGGTCTTCCTGTGTAATTTTCAATTTCTTCATTTTGTGATCATTTGCCTTTGGCTCTGTGTTCTGCATCCAGGCATTTGGAATGGGTTAAATGGGTGTGACAGTCTCAGTCTTAGCTTGATTTTTCGGATCTTGTCATCATTCTCCTCTCTCGCATAAATGCTTTTTTGGCATTTTTGTGCTGGTTTTTATTGTTTTTTTCATTGCCTCACTTTTCCAGCAGAATGAATAGAAAGCATTCAAAGTGCTCATCTCCATGGAGAGCTCCAAAGAGCAAAGTGACAGGGATGTTTATCAAGACAAATACAACATATCTATCAGTGCAGCGAGTCAGACACCTCATGAGACGGAGGAGAATCTATCATTCAGCAGGCAGGTGATGGCTGGTCGTCTCTCTGGAATTCGGCGCACCCGCAGCCCCTGAGCCGTTTTCATGTGAGGGGTGACAACCCCCTGCCCCCCATACCTCCCAGCCCCCCGCCCCTGAGACATGGCTCCCAGAGTCAATCCTTGCTTTGGGGAATCATTCCTCAGTTTTCCAGTTAATTTTATTTACATGCATTGTGTGTGTGTGTGTGTGTGTGTGTGTGTGTGTGTGTGTGCATCTCTGCATCTTTGGTCTGAATTGGAAAGGGCAGTCTGTAAGTGAACACCGAAGGATATCAAGAGTTTTCCATACAAGGTATTCCAAAATAAAAACATAACAAACCAACACAGTCAAAACAGCAAATAAGAATACACCAAAACATCTCCATACAGCATGTTTGGATGTACACGCATACACGTGCACCCACACACACATGCATATATTTGTTGACCTATAGTTGTAGTCAGAATTATTTTTTTAAAAACTTTTTAAGCATTACCCCTATGGCTTACAGACTATTTGTACTATTTTACCTGTAAAAAAATGCAAGGCCAGACAAGCACTCTTTTCAAGCCCAGAGAGGCGTGTCCAATCATCTACAAAATGCAGCTTTTCAGCGAGCCCGTAAGCGAACAGCAGTGTGAGCAGTGGAACAGACGGAATTAGACCAATGCCGCTGCCCTAATGGGAGAAATGCTGTTTCTGCATTTCATGCCTCTCTCCGTGTCAAGCCTCTAATTCCGCATGATAAATTGTGGCGCATGTGGGATTGTGCAAGCTCTTTTTACACTAACTTTGTCCGTGAACACTGCAAATTAAATATCACATTGAGGAAGGTGACAGCCAAATGACCTCACTCATCTGAATTACTGCATTGTCACTGTCCCTTTGTAATTCTCTGTTCTCTGTCGAAAAAAAGAGACAGGTTAGTCTCACCATATAATGTGTTTCAGCATAATGCCTCCTTGTGTTCCATTAAAACGCCCTAATTATCTTTTTATTTGGTACATACCCTTTATGATCTTGTGTAATGTGAATTAATGGTGTTAGTTTTCATTGCAATGTTGGGATATTTAAACTGAAAACTTGGGGTGTTGGTGTAGGGGTGCAGATAAATGCTGAGCTGTAATTCTTATTTAAACTCATTTTGTGTCTCATGAAAGACAAGGCCATTTTCAGAATTGGGAACGATGTCTTGTATTATATTGGTTCAGAGCATGGGATTAAAGCATTAACTTTAACAAGTTCCTTTCCTGCAGCACATCATGAATACACAAAAAGGTAAACGGGGGGGAAAGCCAATGATTTCCCCTGAGGTACAAACTGCCAACATACAATATTCCTTTAACTCTTTTCTTTCAAAAAAGAAATAATAAATTAAGAGAGAAAGAACGGGGTGGAAAAGCTTAAAATACAGTAGCGTTCTGTCAAAACATATCGGCCTTGTCAACGAAAGCAATCTATAAGTGAGAACAGCAGGAAGGGGATCAGGCAGAAAGGTCAGGCCATATTGATCCATGTTGTACTGAAGTGTGGGGGATACACACGCTGTAGAACTGGGGGTCTGTCAGCTAACAACGTAAACCTGCTTTTTTTTCCTTCACCATTGCTTTGAGAACAGACAAAGGGCGGCTCTCCCTGTTTTGAGTACAGACCTTCCTGTTCCCACCTTGCTGCAATTTTGTTTTAGCTATTTATTAGCTCATTCATTGATTCACTCACTCATTCATTCATCAATTCATCTTCTATTGGAAGGATAGGCGGAATTGTTTAGCTAGGGTCTTTAGTCTGTTGTGACATGTGGAGGCTGTCCACAGTACTGTAAGCCTGTCAGTCTTCCCTTCTTAATAGGACTCCTCTGTTCATTGGCAGCCACTGTTGGATATCCTCCATGAGTTTCTTCCCTGAACACAGCAAGTTGATAGCCCCATCACATCTCTATTTAAAAATCACATTGTAGCTGCATTTTTCTGGAAGTGTATTGCTATTTATAACCAATGTCTGACAAGGACTGTCACTGTATCTTTATTTTTATCACATAGAAAAAAATGTTTTTACAGCATTTTTAAAACTTTTAAATTCATTTTTTGTAGTTGCAAATTTTATTCAGCTGTGATTATGCTTACACACCACCTTAGGCATCTTATATTTAATCTACCTGAGCTCGCAGAGGTGCTAATGGGAGTTGAGGTCCCATGTGAGTTTCCCTGTTGTTTACCGCCTCGAGCTCTGGACTTCACTTCCCATGAGCAAATTATGTAGTGTATTCTGCTTATCAACTCTACCTCACTGTGCTGTCTCTCTTTGTGATGAGCAACTATCAAGCAGACCGATCAGAGCCTGACTGCTTCCCCCCTGTGTGGTTGTATCACACAGCCTCTCCTACTCTCTCTTTCTCTTTTCACCCAACATGAAGCAGAATATGAAAAAAAAAGAATCCGATTTTATCTTTGTAAAAGAAATCATGTGGAGTTCCTTGTGTATACCCACAGCAGAAAAAAAGTTATGCTCTTTAAGTTTTTTTGAGGATATGAGACATCCCAAACCCTACTCCCACCCTCAAAAGATGGAAATCCTTCCTTGGACCCTTGTACCCTTTTACAAAAGACTGTGAGGACAATCTGTTCACTTGCCAATGGACAAAATGAAAGCAGGTGGAGCTCCAACTGTGGAGTGACCAATAAGAACAGGTCATTTGACCACTGCAAAGAATTGCAGGGCTCTGTGTGTCTGTGTATATATGTTTGGCAAGATAAAGAGAGGTTCTCAGTTTTCAAGAGAGTATGAGGAGAGATAGTGTGTTTGTGTGCAGTAAAAAGATAGAGAGAGAAAAAGAGAATGTGAAATTGCAGTAAGGGAATGAGTGCATAGATTGTGAGCACATTGGTGATGTAAAGGTCTCTGGTGTTTCTTTAATGTTGTGGGACACATTTTTCCTTTCAAGGACTTTACTAATTACTGTACATGAGAGCTAATATCCTGCTTAGCATCTCCTCCCATTTCTCTTCTGACTGAGACATGATACAAACATGCTGTATGGGAATGTACATCCACTAATAATTAACAATAAGCTGGAACACGATTGTCATGCAGGGGTCTGATACAGCTTGCTTTTTAACTTATTGTACATCTGCCAGTGTTGACTGTGAAACATCCTCTTGAATTTTTCTGGTGTGCATAATCAGTCTACAAGCTGCATTCAATGCGCAAGTTAAAAATAACTGTGCATCTTTTTGTCAATCACAATCATCTTTGAATAAAAATTTGATCACCTGGTTAAAGAGGAAAATTCCTGCTGTGTCTCTATGGAGGGGGAGAGGACCAGTGCCCCCTTAAGATTAAGCCTACACCCCTTTGCACTACCTATTTTTTATTTTTTATATCTGCATCAAAATACTAAAATACTCAATATAATTGGTCCTCCTAAAATAACAGCTTGCCCCACAGAGAGAGAGTGAGAGAGAGAGAGAGTTTTTCCAGGCATGGCCAATCAACTACATGCAAATTGGGAACGGATAGCTATATGGGACATGTACAACTCCTGCATATGATAAATCTATGAAAGAAGCTTCTGGCAACTCCATTGGCAGGCTAACATATGACTAAAGAAACCTCTTCCTTAGTCAGCCAATGGTTGCCAACAGGGCAGAGAAGCTGGATGTGGTCTGTCTGTGCTCATTTTAGGCATATATCTCTCCAATTCTCTCCTTCCTGTACGATTAATGTGCAATATTTCATCTTTTGTCATATTTTAATCTCCACCGATGGTCCAATGCCACCCCCACACCCCCCTCCCCATCCCCGTTTAAGTTACCGCCGCCTGATTCACAGCTTGTGACGGCAGACAGAGGGCCGTCAGATCAGAGCCCCCACGCAGATTAAAACGCAACAGAGCCGCCACCGAGGAGGCATTGATCATCCTGCCGATTGGCGGCAAAACAGCGCTTGCAGCATATAGAACAGGAGGGAGAACTGTCTTGTCCCTGAAGTGCTGTCCCACATCACTCTGGACTCCTGTGGGGATGAGGGGAGAAAGGGACACGCGACAAACGCGGCCACAACAAACAACCGAAAGATCCGTCACATTAATGAATGTCCAGTCGTTCCTGAAACACTGTTTGCTTTGAGCAGCTTTACAGTAAAACAGTAAAAAAAAGAGTCAAATGATTTCAGTCAGTAGCGAAAAGTGCAGGAGAACCAAGCAATGTCTGCAGAAAAATAGGCATAGGCACAGAGAGGAAGAATGCCATGCTGTCTGTGGCTCCTGACAAAACAAAAGGACAATCATTACAGAGTCAAGGACAGAGATAATTATAATATGATTTTACTGACTTTGTATGTACTAACCCCGCAGTCTGTTTTTTTTTTAGTGTTTTGTCTTCAGTTGTCTTTTTAAATTTGTTGTGTGGTTTTGTTGTCTTGTGTACTACTTGAGAAGACCATGATGGGAGTAAGCCTTATTGGCTTTATTGTGTTGAAATCCTCAATGATTTTAAATGTATGTGATGGCTGCTTTAGAGCAGGATTATATGTATTTTTGATCATCAAATAAATCATCATCATCATCATCATCATCATCATCATCATCATCATCATCATAAAGTAACTACATAATGTCAGTTTACTTTAATTTATGTAGTATTCATGTTAAATTCAAGTAGATCTATGCTGAGGGCTTATGTAGAGTTTTGGGATATAATTTTAGAGCCTGACGTCTGTCTTCACCTTTACCATACGAAATTGTGATTTATAAGTGATTGCTTTGTTTATTAATTAAATTACTTATTGATCGTATCACTGGTGCAGAGCCATAGATGAGAGGTCTTGGTATGAATTATTAGTCATAACATCACTGGATATTCCTCTAAAAGCAGCTCTGTAGTGTAATGGATGTAAGCATGTCCATTCACGAAGTTGACTCTTATTTTCCCCTGGCAGCTTGCAGAGATTGTGATTTCATCATATATAACATAAGCAAGACTTTGTTGTAACTGCTTTTATGTATAGACCTTTACCTATATGGTCACAAACCCATTAAAAAAATAAATGAATGTCACTTATGTATTAGTGAATCAACCGATGTACATTAGCATGTTTCTGTGAATGCATGTGCATGTCCCCTACCGTTCGGTTCTAAGTGACATAATGGTATCCCTTCTGTGGCTGCCTTCATCAGAATTACAATGAATTTTTTGCCATTGGAAAATAATGCTATGGACCATTACTGTCACCTGTCTCATAAAAAACAAAATTATCAAAATAAAAGTCAAAATAATCAAATGATAGTGGCTATCCCTGGGTGAGCAAACTTTTTTTTTCATTCAAATGAAAATGTTTTGCAGAGCTGTATTCATAAGTTGATGGTAGTAGTTTGTCTCTAATGTTGTTTTTCAGATTATTTAATCGTGTTTCCTGTATAGCTATATATTACCTGTATCATCTTCTATGGAACAGTACAATAGTCTGAAACTTACCATGGATGTAACATTTGCACTCACAATTGTAGGAAATATTTAAGGCAACTATTGTTCATTTTAAAACATTAGAAAAAGCATCTTTGTTTTTTTTTGTTATATTTGTTAAGTAAAAGCTGGTCATCAAAAGCCATGCATATTTGGGAATTTCTGAGAAGCCTTTAATTTCAAATGCAATTTAATTTGTGATTTGTAATATGTTTTTAGTCCATTTTGTAGACATAGCAGCACATGAAAATCAAATTTTAGAGGGAAAATATATTACATTTTTAAAACTGAAGCAATTTATTCTGTTTATTAAATGTTATTATTGTGCATATGAGATAGTTCTCTACAAAACTAGAGCTAGATTATGCTGTTATGGAGATGGCCTGTTTGGTTATTGAGCTGTGCTTTGTGGTTATGGAGGTGATCTACAAAGTCATAGAGCTTGACTATGTGGTTATGTGGGTGACCTATGTGATCATGAAGTTTGCGTATCTGATTATTAATCTGGATCACATGTGCCCTTACTGAACTGGGCTTTATGGCTATGGAGTTAGCCTTTATGACTATGGAGCTGGACCATGTTGAGTGACTGTTGAGTTGAATTGTGAGGCTAAAGATTAGACAATGCTGTGATTTGTGCAGACTTTGGTTTGTCACCAATTATCAGTATGATTCCCATACCGCATGCTGTTGCTTTCATCTGGATAAACAAAATATTTCAACTTAATGTTTATCACTGTAAAAACACACACACACACACACACACACACACACACACACACACACACACACACACACACACACACACACACACACACACACACACACACACACACACACACACACACACACACACACACACACACACACACACACACACACACACACACACACACACACACACACACACACACACACACACACACACACACACACACACACACACACTCACCTTCACTCTTGAATAAGAATAATCAGGATGCTTTGCTGCAGAACCTGGGGCCTATCACAAGCTCAGCGTCTCAGTGGGGACGGGTGGGAAGGAACAGGCACAAAGCTGAGTTGACAGGGCCGTTTCACTCCTTCACCCTCTCCCAGCATGGCGTTAAAGTACCATGTGTCAGGATAAGCATATCTGCCAAGAGCAAAAGTAATACATTGTGAGCATTAACCTCTGTTAGTATGTACATTACATTTGAATAATAGATTTTAAAGCTTTCGTAGTTAAAATTATCTTCTGAATGAGAGTAGTGGTAATTTTGGCTACATAGTCCTTGCATTTCTTAATTCCCTGTGTCTTCACAGCAAATGAGAATTGAGCTGTCAGCTGACCTACCCTGTTAAATAAAGATAAATAAATTAAAAACTAAATAATAAGCAATGACTATGGCAATGCCCTGGATAATGAGGAGCCCAGCAGGTACCAAATTGAAATAGTTTTTTCCTTTCACAAATAGCTGAGCTTTGGAACAAAAACTGTGGACATGTGATTACATTTTCCCTGATAACAGAGACCACCTTTCACAGCTCTCTAAATGGTATTCATAACTAATAACAATGTTGCTTAATGCAATTAAAAGCAATTGGATTGTAATATCTGCTGTGACATGTAACAACATGAAAGGCATCGTTTAACTGAAGAAAAATGTTTTCAGCGTGTATTGAACAGTTTCATAGCACTGAAACAATGTTAACTGGTGCTGCAGTGGGAAAAGAGGTTTCACTAGTATTGCCATTGGAAGAACCGAACTGTTCAGTTTATGATTTTGATATGGTTTGAAGGCAATTAGAACAGTGCAAGCTCTGTGCTCTGTTTATATGTATATATCAAATATTATAACACACACACACACACACACACACACACACACACACGCACACACACAAATACAAAAGAAAAACCCAGCATAAAATAAAATAACAAATTCAATATAGTTTTGTGAGGGTCATTGAAGCAGCATAGTCTGCCACTGTGCCTTGTGGAGTAATCACAAAGGTGGAGGTGTTACAGTACTTGAAATGCAAGCATGTGTGGTAATGTGGTAATATGAAAGGGATAAACCAGGTCTCTGATTTTGTATTTTAATACCACTTCTATGCTGGGTGTCACTCCAAATGATCATTGTGTTGCATCAGACAATATAATTAACGATGGTACAGTGACTCTTCACCTCAGCCAAAGTAAAATTTAAAGAACTAAAGGGAACATGATGATGTGTGCCAATATTTTCAGTATGTTGCTTGTTCACAAAGCTCATAGTCTTTGCCTGCCAGTTGATGTGGTGAGTGGAACTCTGAAATGATCTATGCAGGCAGCTGAAAACCTGAAGAGAGAGCAAAGTTAGAGGAGAAAATCTCTTGGGACGGGTATTGTTTCATAAAACCAATATACGTATCAAAGCTGAATATTATTTATTTTGTGCAAAATGTTCCTTTTTAGATGGAGTAAATGTAATACAAGGAATGTAACTTAAATTAAAATCTCACTCCAGAGGGATTAGCTCTAATAAACTCAAAATTATGTGACTGAAATAGGTAACAATAAAATACCCAGAATACATTGCAGCATGTTCCTTTGTATCCTCATATTAATTCCTATTTAATCCTTATAACAATTTCAGTCACTTTCAGTTAAGCATCTTGGCTGGCTACCTAGAACGTTAGATACCGGAGACTAGCATTAGTGATTGTCTGTCTTATTTTCCTAGCAAATGCATAGGTTTTAGAAACTTTGCTCCTTGTGTAATGTTACGATTGTCTTTTAACGAAGTTTCTTACGAACCATAAGTATGAGTATATTATCTCTTATACATGTAGGAACACAGAGAAATGTAAAAGGATTTATGCCCAGTGAGTGTGATGGCCAAACTTCTGAGGAGGCCTTAAGTGAGCATACATGCTGGCAGAAAAGCTGTGTGTGTGTGTGTGTGTGTGTGTGTGTGTGTGTGTGTGTGTGTGTGTGTGTGTGTGTGTGTGTGTGTGTGTGTGTGTGTGTGTGTGTGTGTGTGTGACTGATCACTGGGTTATTTCAGGTGCCATGTCACAGCTATGACACGGCCTGTGATTAGTGGTCCCCTTGACTCCCAGCTTGATCTGGCCATCAGGGTACTCTTACACACTGGCATGTCAGCGTAATCAGCACCAGGCCAGCACTGACAGCAGTGAGCAATGGAGCAGAGCGAGCGTTAGGGCCGCTTCAGCTCATCGGCACGTCTTTAAATTGCAGAGCAGTGTGGAGAGACAGCTGAGTCATTACTCGCAATGAAGCCCCCTATCCCCAACACCAAACCCCATGATGCCCCACACCCCACACCAAGCCCCCAACCATTACCCCAAACACTAACCCCCTTGTCTCATCACACTCAATTAAGCCACGACGTGGAAGAGGGGAGATATTTAGAGTTGTCAGATTAGATCCAATTTATACCCAGTTTTCCACTATAGGAACCAGTCAGCTAGTAGCTGTGGTCAGATTTGAGCGACCCAGCACAGCACGATAGCGAATTTTCCTCCCTGTAATATAGCTTTGCTCCCGGACACGGTAGACTGCCTGGCAATCCTCTGCCACACCAAGGCTGTGGTTTTCTCTCAACAATACATTGCAATACACAAACACTCAACTATATGTACACAGGGAGTATTTCATTGCTGCTGTCACCTCAAGCTTGTAGTAATATAAGCAATAGTAGCATGTTTTGGTCTAACACGGGTTCATTTTCTCACAGCATTTTAGGGCTAGCATTGACTAAAGCGTCATGCAAATTCCACTGAAACCTCACCTATATGCTGGCTGGGTGTCCTCTCGAAAAACCGTAATGTATAAAATATTCTAGAACCATAAATTGGCAAGCCAGTGGGGAAAGGGGCATAATGAACTAGGAAGGTTCCAAATCTACAGTAGAAAAAGGGGTATAATGATTCAGCCAGGCCTACAGTAATAAAGGAGTATTATAAGCCAGCTTGTATCAGCTCACAGTGGGACAGTGTGTTGAATGAAATAGTTCCTAGCATTGAAATGATCAAAGGGAACTCCCACTGTTGCTTTTATCTCTGAATTTTATGAAAATCCTACCTCCCAGCATGTGACCATAAAACATTCCTCATGACTTTATCAATAATATTTAGTTTTGGGCTCTAATTGTCTGTGATGTTAAATGTAGTCAGTCATTTATATGACAATTATATTCATTTTGAATGAGGATTTAAATTAAGCATTACTGGCGTAGACCTATTCTTGTTTTGAGATGGATTTACTGAAAAAGAAAGGCGGTTTTTTGTTCTTCCTCATTGAAATGGTAACTTTAAAAACTGAAATCATTTCATCTTCTAAATAATGCATTGCATTTCATGGTAAATCAAGCGAATAATGATTTCCCAAAATGATGGGGCGGTAGAGCTAACAGTCCCTGGAATTGTGCTGGTCTCTTTGACATCTCTGCAGGAGTGGGGACTTAAGTAATGACTGTAAATGAGAGCTCATCTCCTCTGCTACTCTGCACATTTTTCTTCTGGCAAAGATGTGGTGTAAACATTCTTCATGGATATATGCATGTATAGATAATGAACACAAATGGGAATGTGGCAGTGTTCCAACAATGATGGGTGCTTGAGCTTTAGTAAAGGTGTGAGGCACACGCATGGGTTTGGTGCACTTGTACTAGATTGTCAGTTGTTGCCAATTTAGATTCAATGATCACTTCCACTTCATGTTAAAGTAGTCATTTAAAGAAATTTTTCCTTCAGTTGAGAGGGGTGTCTTTTAAGACGGCAATGCCCCCATCCATAGAGTGATAGCTGTCGCTTTTTGGTTTCAAGAACATGATGATGATGCCATTTATATGACAAGGCCTTCTCAATCATCAGATTGGGAGGCTAACTGAGCATCTGCAGGACATTCTTGAAGTATATATGAGACAGCATTTTATATTTCCATCAGCTAAGCTTATGTTGATTAACCTCCATGTAGAAGAGATTCATTATATTCCTCTAGCATAGCTCCAGACTCAGGTAAATTATATGTCACAATATATACAGGTAATACTGATCACATGTGGTTTATCACCATCCTATTTAATGTGTTTACATCAATGTTTCCATTTATTTGTTCACAATCTGTGAATGTACACATGAATGATTAGTTTAGGACTCTTAGAAATGACTGGCTAATATTTTAATTAGTGCCTCCCTCCACCCATCACTGTTAGCTTACAATAGTCCCTTCTCAAGTCTCTTGTTAAACAGGCATCTAACTGTAGTGCAGTAATCATCTCAATTAATCATCTAATTAACACAAATGAAGCTTCTAAGTATGCGGATTGACTTCAAAGTAATGTGTGTCAACGCTTTCTCACTCTCTGTTTCATTCAACAGTGCAGACAAACGATGCATCAGACTGAACGGAAGGGAAAAAGATTGCTTGCTCGGGGTCAGACCCTTGCTATTTTAAGGAATGCACGGTCTGGTTGGGTTCACTGGGTGGAATTACCTCTCCTCATCCCTCCTTAGCTCTTTTGCATAACCATAGATTTACTATACTGAAACTATAAACAGAATTGTATTCATGAATTATTAAACAGATGGTGGGTAGTTTTGAAAATAGTTATTTACTATTTCAGTAATATTAGCACTGATAAAAGTCCCTGCCAAACTGTAACCATTACCCTAGCTGTCAAATTCATATGATGTCTGTGCTATGTCAGAGCTACATTTGTCAAGTTTCAGTTCTTACTTATGGACCTTTTAGTGAACAATGGGGTTTCTATTGCACTCTAATATTTTAAATTTTCATTTGTGTCCATGTTATACTTTGTTGACATTTCCTTTTAACCGCATCATAAAATTTGCTTGGACTGACAAGGTTTTTCTAACAAATCCTTGGTGGTATAATTAGTCACTTGGCTGCACTATTTATCAAATGATTCCGAGATAAGGGGTACCGACAGTGAGTCCTTGAGGATAACGACTGAACACTGGCATTTTTCTATGAACCCGAATGATAATATATAGATATCACCATTGTACAATAGAATACACATTTTATTAGTTATATGTTTGCCAGTTAAATTTGGTGTAGATTCTAACTAAATGAAACAAAACTAAAACAGCACATCATGATAATGTCAATTTCAAAGTTCACAGCTTCAGACTAGCAACTCAGATAAGTTTCATATTGGAATACATTTTGAGGATTAAAGATATTATAAGTCCATGAAACAATGTCTTTAGCATTTGGTTTATATGAGTTATAGTATGCCCTATGCCCCAAATTTACAGAATGTACAATATCCACCCACTGTTGCTTTTGTTATTTTCCTAATGTTTGCTCCATTCTGCAGAACAACCCTAATTGTGACCCTGTGTATTTTCATGACAGGGATTGCTCTTACTGCAGTCTTCTCTGCCGTTCCACTTCAGAGGTTCTGAATCTCCCTGCCTCAGATCCAACACCTGCCATCCAATCTGCTTCTCTTCCCTCCCCCGTCTGTCCCTACCCCTTTTTTCAACGTAGGGTCACCTTATGTGGATGTGTGCATTACCCCAAAACCATGACCACAGACCATTCTTCTGCACACTGTTAACCTGGCAGGAGAAGCATTTTTCTCTACTGTTACCGTCCCCGGCTGGTAATTTGGCTGTGGGTTTTTGGGCGAGGAGACGGCAGCTGTCCTGACACATGGTACTTTACCGCCATGCTGGGAGAGGGTGAGGGAGCGAAACGGCCCTGTCAACTCAGCTTTGTGCCTGTTCCGTCCCACCCATCCCCACTGAGATGTTGAGTTTGAGACTGGCCCCTGGTTCTGTTCCAAAGACAACAGATTTGTGAAAGTGAAGGTGAATGTGTGTAGTGTGTGTGTGTGTGTGTGTGTGTGTGTGTGTGTGTGTGTGTGTGTGTCTAACTCTATGTGTGAAGTTATGTGTATTTGTGTATGCATGCATGTGTCTGTGAGGGTGTATGTGTGTGAATATAATTGGTCTACACACAAAATGTGTGTGTTTGTCTGTATTTATCATTGTATTTGTATGTCTTATTCTGTGTTCTCTGTGTGTGCACTTTTATGTGAGGATGTGTGTGTCTGTGTGTGTAGGTAAGTCTGTGTGCCACTGTATACGTGTGTGTGTCTGTGTGCACATGCCAGTGTATGTGTGTTTGTGTGTTTGTGTGTGTGTGTGTGTGTGTGTGTGTGTGTGTGTGTGTGTGTGTGTGTGTGTGTGTGTGTGTGTGTGTGTGTGTGTGTGTTTGAAACTCAGGGAACCAGGAGCCACTGGCCTGGCCTCCAGATGGTGTGAGCAGATCCAAACAGATGCAGGATGGGTTGAGTTCATGTTCCTGTTCTCTGCATCACACGGTTCATCCTGGAACTTGTCGAATTCTACTTCTGTTGTAAATGCAGCACAATTCAGCAGGTCTGGAAGGCTTTATTGGAGGTGATTGTATCAGAGTGATGGGTCTGATTTCAGAGAACTGGGAGATGTCTGTTGCAACAAATTCTGTTGGCTGGAGCTTAAAATAAGCAAGGAGAGATCATAAAAAGAACAATTAAGCATATGCATATATATATATATATATATATATATATATATATATATATATATATACACACACACATATATACACATATATACATATATATTTTATTCCCTTTTTTGTTGGGAAGTTTCCAAATGATATTCATTAACAGTCAAATATAAAAAATGTCGAGTTTAAACCCCAGGCAAAGCACAGAGAGGTTCTTGGAGAGAGGAGCGATGAATGACTCAGGAGAAAGAGTGACTCCATGCAGCACTGGGTATTAGAGAGAACACATACACACTTCAGGCATGGTTACTCCATACAGATTATTAAATACTTTTTTCTTCTCCTCCTTTATACAGTGTAATTCCTCATTCCTTATTGTCTACGGTGTCTATGTCTGCCCTTTTTTACTGATTGGCTTAGATGCGTAACCATGGTCCCCGTGAGTTTCCTTAATCCTTGGCTTTTCAACCCAAGCCGCGCAGGAGCTGTGAAATTAGAGTCCTGGTCGGCTACTGCAGCATTGGAGCAGCAGTTCGCCTAATGATGGGACGCATCGGGGTTATAAAGGAGGGCAATGGAAGCGCGTATAGGGAACCCAACCTGCGGGTTAAACGGCAGTGGATTACTATGGCTTTGTGACGGTGGCAAGTCTGTGGTGGATTTGTCATGCCTACCCAGCTGATTGATTTGCTGGGGGGGCAGGGGCACAGGGGAAGGAATCATTGTTGTGCCAAAAGGAACCATTCCTTCCTGGGTAATGGTACAGTCACTAATGCAAATGACTACAGTGTTGCTGGTTAAGTTGTTACAACAGAATTCTATACCAGATGCTGATGTGCTCTTTATGTTTTTTTTTTGTGTTGACTTCCCTAGTGGTGGGATGACCTTCTTACAGAAGTCAAGGTTGCAGCGTCACTGGCTATTTTGTATAAATGGACATTTTATTGCATATTGTATTATTGTATATGGTATTTACAATGGCTTTTATAAAGGTTAATGAATGGCACCTGCATTAGCACTTCAGTGTCGATGCACCTGCACTCTAAGGTCTGGCAGTGGTCTTTGCCAGGTCAACACCTCTGTTGCACTTAACTTTTTTAAATGCACTCATGTGCTTTTGCATTGTAAGTCGCTCTCAATAAAGATGTCTACTAAATCACTGCAATGCAATGTAATGCCATTCTACTGCTCAACCAGGGTGAACCAAATGACAGACCCTTATCTCACCTCTATTTATTTTTTTCATGTACATGCTAGGTACAATGCACATTTTTACATATGTGTTTACATTTTAGAAATTGTGACAGATTTAGCCATAACCAGGGAACTACATTTGCTTCTCTGCCTTTTAAAAGTAGTTTCCTAATATTGACATGTCCATGTTGGTGTACAGTCTTTTTCTTTTTTAATGTATTCTTCAACATATGTTTTCAATTTTGTGATTTATGAACCCAATTGTCCTCTCTCTCCTACCTGTCTGACCTGTCTCCCTATGAGAAGATTCATGAGCATTCTGAAGTTTCCACGTATTTATTTGACAGGTGTTTGTTTTTTTTTTTCCTCCTTTTTTATGAAGATGCCATTCTAAAACATGATTAATAACACCCCTTCCTCGTTGCTCAGGGGTGTGCATGGAGATAGACACCACACAATCCAAAAGCATGTCAGTTTTCTCTTTTTTTCCTCTGCCTGTGACGGATGTTTAAAAACTAAAAAAAAAAATAAAGCATAATAAAAGTTTCATACACCTGTATTGGGCCCACAGCAAAGAGGCAGGAGTCTCTTGGAGTTACCTATTGTCATCATCAATCTTGCAGATTGACACAAACTGTGAATGCTCCAGGCCTGCTATTCTATCATGGCATTTATGATTTAAGAGCACAACAGCCTCTGAGCCTTTGCTTGAGGAACATAAATATCTTTGACAAATCGGTTATGACATTTAGGGAAACAAAATGTTTGAGATAGTGGCCTAATAAAGTATCAGTGGAACCGCAGCTTGGCTGATCGGTGGGTTCTAAATGTATTTTTTTGAATCCACTTTGCTTTAATCCAGATTTTATCTGCCATTTGTATGTGTTCATTTTTGACTCTGAAGAAGACATTGTATATGTCGAAATGTCAGTCTCCCTTGCCCATTAAAAGAGTTCTGTATGCTCCAACCTTCCTAACGTCAAACCAGTCCCAGTAAAGTTGTCCAGATAAGGAGCCCTTTTTACTCCCTGTGTGTATAGCTTGAAGCAGATTTGGTATCCTTTTTGCATCCAAATTTGTGTGTCAAAATTTACGCTGGATAACAATATTTAAGTCTCGCCTCATCTCTGTAACCTCAATAAATAAGAAGGAGACACAGAGCAACATGATATTAGGCAGGCTACAAATTATTTATCCATCCCTCTTGTGCAATGAGACAGGAACTATCCTGCCCACCACAACCCACCCTGTCCCTGGATGAAATCAGTGTCAGTAATGTGCAACAGTCTGCTAATAGAAGATAGAACATGCCATTCTGCTGAGAACCAGGAAACCAGTTCTTGACAGCAATTCTTGACAGCAAAGATTGACAATGACATTGTGGATTGACATTGATAGTGAGGATGATTGTCAGTGACATTAAAGGTTGACAATGACAGTGATGACAAATAGTTAAGATCACTGTTGACAATGATAACTGACAGTGACGATTAAAACTCACTATGGCAGTTAACATTGAGTGTGACAGCAAAGATTGAAAATGATATTGATGGTGATGATTGATATTGACAATGATGACCAACAGTGATAAAGAAGCTTGACAATGATGCTGATAATTACCCTGCTGAGGTTTGCCAGTGACTATTAAGTCCTTGCAAGTGGTTCTATAGCTAGTAAAAGTTGAAATTTGCCATATTAAAACAATCATTCACATTCATCAAACTATGTCAATCCATTCTCAAGCACATAAAATCATTAGCACTATCTAAGCATATAACTATCATTTTGTGTTGTAAATTAGATGTATAGAACTCAATTCCTGGAGGGTAACAGTGTGTATGAAATTCCATGACCTTTCAATAGGTAAACAGCATAGACTTTGAAAAACAGTGTGTTGACGTTTTATCCAATCTATGACTTCAATGAATCACTTAAGTGCTGAAACACAGCAAAAGTCTGCATGCACTGCAGCCCTCCATAATGAGTTTGACACCTGTGGTGTGAAATCTAACTAAGCTCTGGGCATTGATTACTTCTATTTTGCTTCTTTTTGTTCAAGTGTTCATGTCTCTCTTTCTTTCTCTCTCTCTCGCTCTCTCAGGGAGGTCTGATAGCATTGCTCCTGCTGATCCTCCTTTTCACCATGGTGCTGTACGCACGGCGGCGATGGTGCAGACGTAAACGGGCTCCTCAGAAGAGCGCAAGCACCGAGGCCACGCATGAGATTCACTATATCCCATCCGTCCTGCTGGGCCCCCAGGCCCGGGACAGCTTCCGCAACTCCCGCCTGCAGTCGCACAGCTCTGTCATAGGGGTGCCCATCCGTGAGACACCCATCCTGGACAGCTACGACTGCGAGGAGGACGAGCAGCTGGAGCAGCAGGCCGATCAGCTGCGCGGCCAGACCACAAACTGCAAGCGGGACATGGACCTGGGGAGACAGGTGGCTCACACGCTGGGAAGCCTGGAGAATGAGGAGCTCCATCAGAAACTGAGCCAGGAGAACAAAAGAGGTGCGTCCCTGCTCCTCATGCATTCTGAACAGTGCACCCTAACATGCTCAATCACAAGCTTTCAAACAGCTGAGTATGTGTCTGTGCATATGCATGTGTGTGTGTGTGTGTGTGTGTGTGTGTGTGTGTGTGTGTGTGTGTGTGTGTGTGTGTGTGTGAGCTTGTGTGAAAGATGGTATGTGTGTGCATACTGTGTGCATGTATTAGTGTACATGCCCATGTATGTGTGGGTTTGTTTATGAATAGGCTTGAACATGTATTCTTGTGTGTGCATGTGCGCATGTGTGTTTGTGTGTGTGTCTGTCTGTCTGTCTGTCTGTCTGTCTGTCTTTCAATTGGCTATGCTCCAGACTATGACCCAAAGATACAGGGTTACAGCAGACGTGTATGCCTCTGCCTCAGCAGGTCGATAGCAAAAGGTCAATACAACTACACTCAATGGTAATGTTTCACACAAGATTTACATTGCATGTCTGACACTGTATAAGCACCTGTGTCTGTCCTCTGGGGCTCAGCATTTAAATGAAACCCTGATCAACAATAGCCCTGACAGCTGATTTATTTCACTCACATCTGGCTAGTGATTGTGAGACTGGATCTATTTCACTATTGGTGTTTTCATCACCAAAGGATTGCATTAAAATTATCATGACATGGTATTAGCTTGATTCCCCCACTTGGCACAGTTGTTGCATTTACTTCTATATTTGATGTTTCACTTAACTCCACCTTTATAAGCTTGATATTGAAGTTTGATAGTATGTCTGTCTCCTGGAAGGATTTTGGTTGACTTCATGTAGGGGTTACTGTAACATTCACAATATCCATGTAGTCAGTTGTCATTCAGGACATAGCAAAGTGCAAATTCTCAGAAAGTTCCCTGAATAAAAAATATAATTATTCTTTTTTTTCCCTCTTTTTCCCCCGGTAGCATATTCATTTAACTCTTGTTAAATCCTCTTAAAGTAGGTACCACAATGAACAGATTTTCCTTCCCTTGTGGCTGGTTTGCAGCTTTGCATCTCTGTGGGGCAGCTTCAGTGAAAGAGCAGCCTTTTGTAGCTCCGCCTCTACACTGTTCCCCACCTAAACTCGTGCTCTTTTATTGCCATCTTGAAATACAAGGTAATCATCTGGAATGGGATGCGTTAGTCATCTCGGCCCGAAACTCTTCCCGTGTTTCTGTGCGATCTGTTTTCTATCTGAGCTGGTAAATAATTCAGCAGACCGAGGAGGACAGCGCGGACGGCTTATTTCAGCTCACCGTTTATTTTACCATTTTTCTCACTATCTCTCCATTTTTCCCTCTTTCTCTCACTTACTCCCTTTCCATGTCTATATCTCTCGCCCTCTATCTCTCTTCCTGTCTCACTCCTAGCAGGGTGTTTGAGGCATATTGGGGTCAAACTCTTGCCATTATTCATTTGAAATTGCCTTTACAGTTTGGCAGAAAAACCTCTAAAAGTTTCAAGAAATACATTGAATCATTCAGAATTTTAACAAAATCTGAAGGTCAGATTTATTTCCTTAGATTGGGATCTGCTGTAAATATTTTGGTATTGACATACCTGTACATGATTTGGGCAAAAATGAATAGAATTTGTGATCTTTTGTCTTCTCATGCATATACAAGAGCTAGCATTTTTTGTTTAAAATATTGTTGTGAGACTATTAGGAGCATCTCATTTTGTTGGGTTGGATCCACAACTGTTTCAATTATTTATATTGCAACCAATTTAAAAAGTGCTCTGTAACATTTTTTTTTTGTTAAGAGTGCTGCAACAAATAGCTTTTTAGATTGATTGCTTCATTGTTAAAGTTCAGTATGATTGATTGCTTCATTGTTAAATGTGAGAATGTAGCTTCTTCAGAGGGTGAAAGATGTTTGTCTAACAAAAAGTGATAAAACAGTTTGTCTGGAATTGAAATGGATACATTTGCACTGTTATTCCATTGGTTTTGGTGTAAGATCAACATTTAGACAAGATAGTTATTATCATACTCTTGTACACCTCAGATCTCTTAGTATTACCCTTGGGGTCATTTTGGTAATTATAACTTTGCATGTGAAAATAATGAATGAAAAAAAGGACAAAACTTTTTTTTATTCGAGAGAACTGGCCATCCTGACAAACCGGTGATGCGTGAAAGACCTTTGACAAAAACAAGATAAGAGAGTGACCTGGTCTTCTGAGCCATTGTGTCTGAAACCCACACTGGTCTCGACCTGTCAGACAGCCACCCTGTTAGTCTCACACTCCAAACAGTCCACAGACAAGAAAATGGCCTTTACTCTCCACCTGTCCATTTCCCATGCAATGATCTAAAGAAACCCATGAAATATAGTTATGATTAACTAGAAAGCATAAGGTTTCAGCTATATGTGATTGAGCAGGCTGAACAGCCTCTAATACTACTAAAATCTATTTACTGTTTGTGTAACTGAGTCAATGCAGTGCACCAATGATATTGCCTCAAGGGAATTGCAAAGATTAGGGAAGTTATGCATTTATCCAGTAGAATACATTTCCATATGACATATATACTTTTGAAAAGTCTGAGGAGTGGTTGGTGTGCTTGATGCTTGACTTAAAAATGGAGCCAAATCTGAAGATTTGGGAAAGATTGTTTTTGTCTCATTTCAGCATAGGGAAAGGCAAAAACACATGACAAAGGAAAAGGAAAGGGAAAAATGAGGCATTAGAGAGTAATAATACAGTGATAGACATATAAAGCTGGAGATAGTGGGACGGTTACCAGAAATTGTAAATGTGGAAAGTGTAGTCAAGGTGTATGGTGATTTATATCTGTGAGAGAAACTTGTGAAACATACTGTAATACCCAGCAAGTACAGTTTACTCCAGTGGGTTAAAAAAATTGATTGCCTTGAATAATTCAAGTAGGAAAACTTAATCACATTTTAACACATTTAACTTGAACTTCATAAACTGTCCATCGTAAATGGTTAAAAGCAACCCATTTCTTCAACTCTTTTTGAAGAGTTGAACTCAAATTGAAGTCTGGGTTTACAGTGCTGGTGGAAAGAATAACATAAGGAGTTGTCTGGAAATATTTCTCCTGAAACTTTCTTTTAAGAATTCCTCTTAGTTTATCATTCTGCCCCTGAGCTGGGGCCAGAAATGCAACACAAACTCACAGCATCTCTCAGACTGATAATGAGCTGAATCACTTGTTGAGAATTTTGTGAGAGAACAGGTGCTATGAGGAAAAAGCCCAGACAGGCCAGGTGAGGTGGGAAGGGAGGCAGAAGTGGGTTTGTATTCCGATTACCAAAGCATTACGGGTGTACACTGACACTAACCATTATGTGCAGGGACTCACACAAACATGCTTACATGCTCATGCATGGACATACAGATACACACATACACAGATACACACACAAAAATGTAAAAACACTGACACTATGCTGCCAAGAGGGGATTGTCACTTTGTACCTGGTAAGAGTGGACTCTGTTTTCTAAACATTTTATATCACCAAAATGACACAAACGTTAGAGGACACACACACATACAAACCCATGCACACGCAAATAAATATATACACAAACACACATACACAGAGAGACAGAACCCTTCCTCCCTCTTAATGTACCCTTTGCTCTGTCTGCCTCCCTCCATCCTGCTCTGCCCTAGCCATTCCATCTCCTGCTGCTCTACAGAGTAGAAAAGAGAAAAGTCTGAATAAAGGATGAGTTTGTACTGACATAACAAACTCAAACTACCAAACATCGTACATCTGACATGTAGAAAGAGGAATATCCACAGGGAAGGCAGTTAGCATTCCTCAGAAGCTGTTTTGGAGTCGGCACAGACATTGATCTGTGATGGTCGTTCAGTCGGTGGAGTATAACCATGCCTGCTTGTTTGCAAGTGAATGAAGGTTGCAGAACGCAGACAAAAGAAGAGAGTAGAAAAGAACTACACTGAGCCTGTTGCGGCTCAGGAGTCATTTTCACAAACCTGTAAAAATATGGTAGAGCTTCCTACCGCACATCGACTCTGCGGTCCTTGTAAAGGAGCTGCTTCCCCTAAAAATATCATCGCCCAGTACAGCCCATCATCATGTAAATCCACTATATTCTCAACCTGTCAGATATATCATTGTTATAGACAATCTCAAATCATTCTCCCCTTGCTATCTTACTGCACTACTACTTTCCCATCCTGTCAAATATGCTGTCATACAGGTCTCTCAAATTCTCACTCAGTCCAACTATCTATGAAACAACGGTACCGTATTCTCACCCAGTCAAATACACTACCAAACAACATGACTGTACCCTAACCCAGTGAAATACTCTATCACACAATTGCAACTGATTCATAAGTGATTAACTGACCATTGCCCCTTCCATTCCCCTGAAGCCTCCCTATTTTAAACAGGGAAAAGAGTGAAGGAAAATGACCAAGAATTACCTCTTTTTTCCAAGAAGAGGACAGAAAGTAGCATATTTAGGCAGAGAAGTTTTTCTCTGCTTGTACTGTCAGCTTTTTCACAATTCAACAATCGTCACGATTGTTGCTGTGATTGTTTCATTTTTGGCTCAGCATGTTCCATCGCATTGTGAACCCAAAGTCAGTGGCATTACCACAGATGGCAAAACCTGCTGGAATATCTCCTGTTTCTCTTTTGGAGAGCCTGTTCTTCATGCACAATTTCTATCAGACAAAAAACCCAAAATAGTTTTCAGATGAATTTATTAATTTTTCACTTTCGTTATCAGAGAAGGAGAGAGAGAAGTGAACTGGTTGTCTGTGTATATCCTGTGTGGAAGAGAGGAACAGATTGTGCTGATTGGCAGGTTTATTATTCTTTGTTTAATTATGTGATTTTATTTTTCTTGTGTAACCTGTTACTCACTCTGTACATCACTATGGAATTGTGTGTGTAAATCATCTGCTTTTAACCTTGGAGTTCAGTGTTGAAAATCTCTGCTGTTTGAGATCAGTAGGGACAGAACAGCATCCTTCCCTGCATTGGACCAGGTGGGATTTTGAACTGTGGAGAGAATACACAATGAACATACATGTATATTACAGACACACACACACACACACACACACACACACACACACACACACACACACACACACACACAGTGATTACACACAAAACACAGTGATTATTGAACATAAATTCCACATTCATTTAACTGCTGCCATTGGAATGCAAACAGGAGAAAACAATCTAACACATTATAACTGGAAATTGCACCCTAGAGTAATTAATCTCAAATCATATTTCCCCTGAATGCCTCCATGTCCCCTTTTCCTGGGGAGCTCTAAGGGGAGTAATCAAATTTAAATTATTACAACCATCCCATAATTCCATCCGCTCGTGGAAAACGCCACACTATGTTCCAAACATCACATCATAAAAGCATATTTTATTTTATTTATTTTTTTTGTTGAAAATTGGGAAATCAATCACCATTAGGCAGCTTTACTGTTTCCCATTTTGTGATTGTTGAACACCGCATAGCATGTATGCATGTCCACGCCAACATGCACATAATATACACTTTCAATGCACTGTGTACAATTGGTCCGTCATTTCTCCCCATTTGCAGATTAGTTGACTGGAATAATCAAAACTGAAATATATTTTAACTTGAAATTTACACATTATTAATGTGTAAATACAATGTGCAGTGTGCAATGTGCAATGTGATAAAGTTTGTGGTGTGTTGTACCGATTGGAACCAGCTGAAAGTTTTGACAGTTGGTTATGGGTTTTAGTAGCCATTTGCTGTAGCTGATTGGAAGAATAAGAAAACAGGGTGCATTGTTCACTTTAATTGTGCTTCTGTAAATACAACATTTGATATTTGTGCCTGAGTAAATGTGACCTTTAGAGTATTCATAATGCTTACAAATTCAAAAAATCCACTATGACAGCCCTACTGTACACATATAGACAAAGAAGCACATATATGCATACATTACAGATGGATACACACACAGTAGGCTTCAAGTGTATCAATATCTATTTTCACATACGTTGCACATGTATTCATCTGTAATGCATGATAGCAACAGAACTCAATGAGATATTAAGCCACTCTCAAGCATGACAATGATGAGTTGAGATCTCTTGGTGACTCTAAAGATCAAGATGCTGTTGATATCAATGGGTTCATATCCAAGTCTAGCAGCCCCTCTTTGAGCACAAATAGGGAACTAAGAGCTTTGAATCAGATCCTGAAGGAAGGGAGGGGGTGGGTCCTCCACAAGCAAGGGACAAACTATGAATCAGCTCCCAGCAAAGAAGGAAAGTATTTTGCTCACTGGTGACATGCTATACATCCCACAGTGATAGAGATATTGGGCCAGCAAGGGGCAAGGTGTAAATCAGTCATCTTATTTGTGCCAAAAATCCAGCTCTTCTATCCCATAATTAAGGTCTTCTGGCCAGTGGGCAGAGGATGTTGCTGTAGCTTCAGAGAGGCCAGGATGTCCACCATTTTAATGGGCTACAGAGTTAGCTGGCCAGAGACAGAATACTCTATGGATCCTTCGTCAGGACAGCTTTGATAGTCATCAGCGCATATGAGGAAAATGCACATGTCACTGTTTTATTATTATTTGCACCCTTCCACTGTCATCAAGTATTTAAAAAAGCAAAAAAAAAAAAACGCTCATATGGTGTTCGTTTTAATGTCTTGTTTAAAGCCTTTAGCCTGAAAGGGACATCAAGAATTGGTAGCACAATGTAACAAGCACAGGGATTGCGAGTTGGGGGGGTGGATGGGAGTTACAGGAAAGTGGGTAGGGTATGGGTGGGAGGCATGAGTATGTGTGCTGGGGGAATGGGTTCTGTCCAAGTTCGGGTCTCCATCTCTTTGATCACAGCTTAATGCTGCTGACAGTGTTTTGAAACAAGAGAGATATCAGAGCCTCAGCTGATAGTTGGAGCCATAAATCCATCCCCCCATGTGCCTGTGACCTTGACTTGTCCCACAGCCTCTCCCTGTTTCTCTCTCTACGTTTATTACAAATAATGGCACGTTTCTCCCCTCTCATCTGTTAGGAGCAATAGCTTCTGTCTACAATTAATCCTGAGGCAAAGCTTGGGGGCAGTGGGGGTTGTGGTAGGTGGGGGGTTGGGGGTGGGGGCATTGCCGCCCAGATACACTGTTGATCAGGGGCAATTTTTCGACCCTTTTGTCACCAAGACAATTTGTTTCCTGACAGCGATTTGTTTGTTTTTTGTTAATGACCAGCTGTGGCATCTTCATTCATAAGAAGAATGAAAGAGAAAAATGATACTCATACAATAACAAATATTCATCAACAAGTTCCTATGAGACTGTGTCTCATTAATAAACTAACACTTCAGAACATTTTATTTAAAGGTAAACCTTACATTGAATTTAAACTTTAGTATGCTATCTCTTACCTTTGCGAATGTAGCTAACCATGCAGATTTTTTTTTTTAATCAGTCAAAAAAATGAATACAAAAAACAAAATTACACATGCTTTTATATATATATATATATATATATATATATATATATATATATATATATATATATATATATGGTATATCCTGCAGTTTGGTGTTTTGGGAATTGGTTGCTAGCTAAGGAGAAAAAAGGAGAGAAGGGTTGCTTCCAAATCGTCTGCCTCTTCCCCGCCTCTCTCTTGTCTCTCTTGTCTCCCAGCTCTGCTTCATATGAGGCCGTTTCAGCATGTTGATTTGCTGAATTCACCAAGTGGGCCAGTTGAGGGGGCAATCACGGAGTTGAGTGAAAGTGAGGAAAAGGGGTTCCAGAATTATTTGTTTTGGGTGATACTTACAGACTCTACCCAGATCAACTGTTGTTAATTCTCATCATGAGGAGACTTGCTGGATTAACCTGGCAGTTGTGTGATTTATTGTTGTTCCCTGAAATAATTTTAAGAGAAGAGGTAATGAACCGAAACATCAATAACCTGGCTGACCTCATCTGTCCTCTTTGGAGGCCAGATGGTGAATTGTATATTGTGTATACAGTATATCGTATGTTGTTGTATAATATGTAATGTAATAGGTGTATTGTATATTGTGTATATAATATATACATGCATGTGCATGGTGTACATAGTCTATGTAGGTCTGTAGTGTCCTTCTCTGTTGGTTTTGTGATAGTGTGCCCTTTATGTTAAGGTAGACAGTCTGAGCACATGTATTTAACTGTATTTTGAATATACATGACAATAAAATTGATCTTAATTTGGCAACAACAAGGAATAATGTGGACGAAAAAATGGTGGGAAACCATAATCAAATTTTCTAATAAAAGCCAGCAAGGACAGTGGGAGGAGTTATAGTGTGCTAGGTATGAGGAATATTTTTTTTGTTCCTCCATTGCAGTCCGCAAATGTGTAGGATCTCAGAGAGGGGACAGTTGTGGATGTACAATGCCCCTTCCCATAAATCCAAGACTCAATATGGCAGACTGTGTACTCCAGCTCATGTGGACTGGCATAGTAGCTAGTATGGGATTCAGCTCTATGAGCTATAGCAATATTATCCTTCAATGTATTCTCTCAAGTAAGAAAACCACCTCACTCCATGGTCTCAGCAATTCCCCATTATCCCTTGGTTCTGTCGCTCATTGTTTGGCAAATACAAAAATTAATTTACATCGCTGGCCTCGACAGAGCAGCGTGTTTATGTGTAAATCCAAATGCCACAATGAACGAAGGAGAAAGGGCAAGGGGACATTATCTTCAGTAGGGGAGGGTATTCTCAGCGACAGAAAAAGGACAAACACAAAAGTGGTAATAACTCTAAATGTCAGCATGGATTTAAATCCTCACACGGTTGTAGTGCACGAGTGTGCAAACACCCATTGATGAATCTCTCACAGATTCTCGCTGATTTACATAATCTGTTGGCAAGAGGATCCAAAAACAGATGGGTCCAAAAACACTGAACACACAAACAGAGGAGTTAATACAAATATTTTATACTTTAGTTATGTGCCCTGTTACTTTGGCAATTTATCAGCATAATTATGTCTTTGTGAAATTAGTTAATTTATGTTGTATGGCAATTATGTTGAAAGTGCTACATAATGTATGTGCATAAATTTTAACTGCTGTGCAATTGTACAGCATTATGCTTATTATTATTAGCATGCTAAATGTAAAGGTTTTAATGTAGGTTACCTATAGGCTTGTATTCAATTAATGTTTTCCCTCAGATTTGAAATTAAAATGAATGCAATTTGTCAATTTTTCTCTTCACACAGTTTGGCAAATTAATTTTGGTGAAAGATTATTTTTAAGTTGTGTTGGTAAAACAGGTTGAAATGTAAGATATAGTCACTGTAGCTACAAATACTTGGGTTTATTCATATGAATGTGAATGAGCACTTTTAAAATGAACAGACTCTATTTTGACAGTCTAAATAACAACACCATACAACACAACAATAACAACATTTGAAAACCCCAATTTGTGATATCTGTGTCAGGGCCAAGATTATTTTATTATTTCAAAATAAGATTTTTTATGTTTTGGGCTGAGTGCATCTCTTCATTGGCTCTTCAAGGGCCCACCTTAAACATAGGGAAATATCAAGCCTTCATTTTCTTAATGAGCAAATATTTTTGTGGTACGTTTGTTTCCTGGTTTCACCAGCCATTGATGTTTAATTGGAACATTTTCCAGTCCTTGCTGTCGCTTAATCGTCAGCCTTTTATCTCTGATAAGGAGCCTGCTGTTTCAGATTGTGCATCAGCTGTTTCCTGTGTTGATGAGATTCAACCTTAACAAATTCAGACCCTTGTTTCTGAAAGCACTGTTCTCTCTCTCTCTCTCTCTCTCTCTCTCTCTCTCTCTCTCTCTCTCTCTCTCTCTCTCTCTCTCTCTCTCTCTCTCTCTCTCTCTCTCTCTCTCTCTCTCTCTCTCTCTCTCTCTCAGTGCCCTTATCTCTTAAGGTGTTATTCCCTTAGTGATCTTGTCTCTGCAAGTGTTATTCTCCTAGTGTTATTCTCCTAGTCCTTATGCCTGAAAGCTGTTCTCTCTTTATGCTCTTGAACTGTGCTGTCTTTGGGGTCTTTGTCTCTTTTTTTGTCATTCCACCATACCCTTAAGCTCTGCTTTCCTACTGTCATTGTTGAAGTGTGTTTTGATAGCACTCCTCTCTTATTTTCCATTGCTTCTGAAATCTGAATTATATTTGTACCCTTGCTTATGGAGGTTGTGCTCTCAGACTGAGCTCATGTAACCTTAACCCCTTCCCTCTCAGTAACCTGGGTCCTGAAAGCCCTATATTCTTAGTGCCCTTCTGCTCTGCTCACTGTGTCCTTAGTACTTTTACTTATCAAAGTGTGGCTGTCTCAGCTCCCTTGTTCCCGACAGCCCTTGTTTGTGTCCTTCTGCTTTTCACTTAGTGCCATTCTGCCCTGCTGTCTCAGCACCCTTAATGCTCTAACATATGAAAGTTTGGCTGTCTCAATCCCCTTGTACAAGAAAATGTTTTATTTTTAGTGCACTTCTGCTCTGTTCCCCTTGTGAACTTAGTACACTAACATGTAAGCATGGCTCTATCAGCTCTATATTGCTCTGCCAGTGTCCTTGTTCTCTCTCTGTTTCTCACTGAGTGTGTCCTGGTCTTTGGGAGCTGATGTATACTTCGCAATGTTTTAATTCCAGCTGACCTCAAATAATTGAGTTCAAACAAGTTCCTAATTGAATATTGATTTTGTTATTGGGCATTAGGAGACAGTTATCTGCAGTACATTTCCTACACATTAAAATGTTGTAGGAGGTATACTTCTAAAAAAAGATATATTTTTTTTGTTTTAAACTTAATTTCTATGTAATGTACAATACCCTTTATATGTTCTGGGGTAGCTGTAACTCCTGTTGAATCCTTATTTTGTTTAATTGTCCTAAATCCTATAACAGTTGAATAATTAAACAAATAATCCACCATATTTACCTTGAGAATAATCTATTTACTTAAATTAAAGGGCAGAAAACCAAAAATAAATGAGCTCATACAATCCCTGTATTTTTACATTTGTGTCGGTCCAAGAACACCTTCACCATCTTATGAGGAACTGAATGATCATAACACCAAAGTGACGTCAAACCAAAATCATTATGTAGCTGTAATCTTAATAAAGATATACAGTGTGCTTACAGGCTGGAGAGTTTCCATTTATGAAACCAATTATTCATTACTCCAATGTATATAGGTGGCCATAGTTACAAAATCATCAGCTGCATATAAATGTACAGGTTGTAGTTTCTGCTTCTCTGAAGATTTACAAATGGACCAGTAAACTTGCATGTGTGCCAACTAGAAAGACAGACAGACAGACAGACAGACAGACAGACAGACAGACAGACAGACAGACTCTATATAGATTATTATGTCTAGGAGAATGATGGGTTGGGAAGTGCTTGGTGGAAATAAACCAGGGAGGCAAAATTACTTACAAAAGTGTGTGTGTGTGTGTGTGTGTGTGTGTGTGTGTGTGTGTGTGTGTGTGTGTGTGTATGTGTGTGTGTGTGTGTGTGTGTGTATGTGTGTATATATATATATATATATATATATATATATATATATATATATATATATATATATGCAGGTGAAGGTGAACATACAACTCATGGTACCAATGTGCACTGTATACACACATTTACAAATATTTGAAAAAAAAGGGAGAGAGAGAGGGACAAAGTAGTCGTAATGACACTGTAAAATAAAAGAACAAAACAAAACAACATTCATCTATCAAAATAAAACAGAACTAACCAGGTAATATGAGGTAATAAAATAAAAACCTAACTACCCTAGCCATAGACAAAACAAACATGCAGTGAGCAGTGGCTGCCCCTAAACTGGTGATCTGGACACACAATATGATCCTACATGTGAGGAAAGTGCAAGAGGGCTCCAATCTACCCTCAACCACTTTAAACCTGACGCACAGAACATGGAGACAGCACTGCAGAGAAGACAGAGCCAGCATACAATACACAAAAGGAGAGAGCAGAGGCGAAGCTGTGAGATGAAGGTGAAGTCACGGGATATGACGACTTGTCCAGTACGGGGCACTGTTGGATTGGTGGAGCAAGTGATGAATGACAAAATGGAGGAGGAGCGATGAAGATGGACGTAAATGATGCGTGGGCAAGACAAACCAATGAAACTGATAGCGGGGGAAAAGAGAAACAGAAACAACACACACAAATACTGTATACAAAACACAGAACACCAAACAGTCAATAATAATAATAATAATAATAATATTACGCTTGCTTGAATATATTCAATGGGAAAACATGGCATTGTAGTGGTTAGCTGGTCCAATATCCGCACTAAAAAGACCTTGAGGTCTAATACAGGTATACTGCCCCAGTGAGACACTTGCCTTAGTGCCCTGGAGCCAGTTGTGTTGTGTTGTGACTATGGAAATAAGCATTTAGAAATTGTAGCTTGAATTTAATGAATATTCTTCCTAAACTTTGACTCACAAATAAATGTAAGTATAATTTTGCTCCTCTCAGACATGGCCAAGTTCAATATTTTATTTACTGACTTCACCCAATTATGTCTCTGAGGAAAAAAACAAGCGCTCGCTTTTGGTTTAGAGTCAGTGTGTGATGGACCCATGATGATTGCATTTAGGTCGCCGTCCACTAAGCAAATGATAATGTTATGCCTAACTGCAAGGGCTACAGAGAGCAGGAAGGCATGTGCTTTCATTGGGGGCTGTTGCGCTTGCCTCTCTGACCCTGACTAAAATAGTGGTGACCTGCCAAGTATTAAAAGCACTGGAGTGGACCTCCAACGGTTGTTTAATCTCTGAGGCAATGTCTTGCATCCGTGTATGCAAATTAATGAATGAAAGTTCAAATGTCACACCCAGCAATAGACATTATGAGGATTTTTTTTTCTTATGGATGAATTGTATTGCAGTAAAAATCAAATGTATTAAATACAAACAACTGACTGTGTCTGTGTGTGTGGTGTGTGTTTGAGAGAGGGAGAAAATTTTCAATAATTCACAAGCACATTCCATTAGGCAAATCATCCTGCACTGTAATGAATGGACATTAATGGAATCTATACAGATTAAATTTGCATAATGTATTTTTCGGTTTATATCCGCCCTAACATTTGTTCGTAATTATTAAAGATCAGGGTGGCAGAACCTTGTCAAATCTGTCCAACATATTACTGTCTGGTTTCGAAAGATGAACAACTCCTGGTGTTTCTATGAAGTTCTACATGATTATAGTTTAGAATGTGGAGACTAGTGAGAGTGTGAGAATGAGACAGAGAGACATAGAGTGCGATTTGGACTGTCATATTTTATTTGGAAAAAAATGATTCTCACACTCTTTCATATTGTTATCTTTATCACAAAAAGATATCTTTAGGAGATATAAGAAATATTCCTTAAGTATGGACAGATACGGTACCCATAAGAATTATAAATATTACCTTTTTTAAGAGTGTATAACATAATACAGACACAGAGCTAAAAGAAAAAAAAAAACTACACCATCATAAGCAACCAAGAGATCAAAACAACTATAATAACCAACAGGGGGGCCTTCAGGATCAGGACAATTTAACTTAATAAAGAAAGAGAAAAACAATTATTATGGTGTTAGAAATGAAACTGGTACCACAACACCTCCATCTCCGCAGACCACAGATACAGTCTTCAATCCTCCACCTGTGCCTGAAAGAAACTCAGTCATTATTTCACAGTCATTATAAACAAGTTAAATTCATAAAATCACTGATTACAGCCATTTAAAAACTATTCATGGATCCATTGAGCCCCTACCTGTGACCTTTGTCTTCCTTGACAGAACAATTGCCAATTTTACTCTGTGGAGCAAAAAAGTTTCATAACACTGACTTTTGCTTTTTGGGCTAAAGTTTATTTCAGACAAAAACAAATAAAATCTCAGGTGAATGTCTCCCCTAAGAGTAAACATCATGCTTTCAGTGTTTTAAAAAAAATCAGCAAACTGCCCACATTCAACAAAAAAGTTGAGTCAGCACTTCTGGACGTGCACAAAATAGACACCCCTTCTCCATTTCAGCATCCAGGTGTACCTTATGTCAGTTTGCCACTGTTGCACAATGTCCATTGCAAGTCACCAGTCCTTCTCTCATTCGGGCACTTGTACAGGGACCACCATCTGCCTTTATGGGAAAGGTCTAACCCTCCATTTTGATTCTTTTAGACCACCCAAAGAGCAATGATGAAACAGTTTAAGACATGTCACATAAGAACCTTCTTTCCAGTACTGCTGAAATCTCCACGCTGAGGTGTATTAAAACCAAAGAGCAATCCCTATCCTCTCTGACTGCCATGACCAGCTCCAGGAAAAGAAGTTTCTTCCCATTCTCCATCCTGCATGAGTTTCCCTTCATTAGGGTTCCTCAAGTTAGGAGGCAGAGCAGTCATCAGGTCATTCAGAAACCAATGTGCTGTTCGAACAGACCTGAATCCCTTGCTGCAATATTCTCCACTTTCAACTTTTTTCCTTGGAAGAATTATGCTGTTGCCAATGCACCACTCTGGGGGGAAGAATCCAGAAACACCGTAAGGTTATGGACGCATGGTTACTCCTTCATGCAGTTCAGCCCGTCTTCTTCATAGAAAAAAAAAACTTTTTTGTAACACAGGAATAAAAGGGCTAAAGCACCTCAATTCCAGTGACTGTCTACGCCTAACTACCAGCTTTCCTGAAAATGTCACAGTCTCAACAGTAACAGGGTACCTAGTTGAGGTCTTTGTTATAGAGTCAGTTGTCTAAAAAGGGACAACCTAAAAGCCACAGTCCTGCTACAGATGTCCATGTGGCCTTCTCCACCCACCAGGCAGGTCTGTAATACCCCAATCATCAATGCATGATTAGTACATAATTAGTACATAAGATCATCATGACCACAAATATCTCATGTTTTGTCCCTCTGTTGATACAGCAGTGATATGATTATCTAGGAAACATTAACAGACATTGTCTCATATGCACCATATAAATAACTCTGCAACATGCTGTCCGGGAGATCATTGGAACCGTGCATAGTGAATTGGTGTTATTGTTTTATTTATAAGTAGTTGCAACATCTTGTGCATCTTTTTTGAATGTAATTCATTTTTTGGCATGAGAGCAGTACAAACACTCAGGTTGTCTCAGCCTGTCTAACCTGATAGCTAAAACACACAACTCCTTCTGTCTGAGACATTAACCCTTGGCAGAGCTGACTATAAGTAGGCTATAGAAAGAAAGGAAGGAGAGATTGAGGCACCTACACAGACTCAGTGACCTTAAGGGTTTCTGGAAGGATGTAGTATCTAAGATTTTATTTGTTGAAAGGAGAGAGGTTGGCCTAATGACAGTAACATAACACTAACCGAAGACAGAAGAAAGGAAATGTTTAATGGGGAAATATAACACATTCAGAGGAAAGTCATCATTTGGATGATTTTGTAAATTGATGTACATCTGAGAAAACACTTTTTCTACAGATAAGAACATTTTCTTAATAAATGACTAGAGCTCATGATAACATTTTCAATTAGAAAAAAAAAAATGAACAAAATACGGCATGTAATGTCTGGCTAGTTATTTAAGATCATGATTATCTGCCCACAATTGGTGAAGCAGTTGTCTTTAAAGTTAAATATGGTTGTTAATTATTGTTACAGTAGAGTTCCTGTCTTCTCGGAGTCACAACAGTCTGAGCTTGACCTTCTGGATTTACCTTTTGAGTATGTGCTGTCTGTGTGAAACAAGCATATGGAAGTCTTTCCCATGAGGAGAGTTCCCAGGGCCCGATTTATGAAGCAACGGATCTAGAATTAGTTCTTACATGGCCATAGCTTAACTCCATCCAGTATGAACTAAAAGGCTGAACTGATTCTACACCAGGACCCTTATTTATGAAGCATCTCCAATTGTAAGTGCAGTTATTCAGCCTGGTCCATGACAGTCTACAAGACCACCTTCTCTCAAAGTGCAGAGCGAGTCTCGATATTCAGGGGTTGGTTGCATCGTGTGCCCTATGGTTCAGTCTCACAATTTTCCAATTTCACAGCTGAGTGACACCATACGAGGGGTCCACAGGCGCGATGGAGATGGAGCGTGAGCCACTCTCATCCTTAATCTGTTAAAGCCCCTGTGTTCTGCCCCTCTTCGTGGAGATTCCCCCTCTACGCACTGACTCCTGCCATGTGTATGTCTTAGTGGCATAATGGTTACAACACTTTGCCTTTAGGCATTAATAATAATAATAATAATTATTATTATTATTATTATTATTATTATTATTATTATTATTATTATTATTATTATTATTATTATTGTCATAGTAGTAGTAGGTAGTGGTGGTGGTGGTATAAAATATGTAATTTCAGTATAGCTGTGCTGTCTTTGTAAAGTTTTGTCCATGTAAGAGCTTGAATTAGGAGCTTCCCTTTGGCTTGACACCACACAGGGGAAGGGGGGGTGAAGATGGTGAGGGTGGCCTTGGGTCCATTAACACGCTCGTGCTCCAAACAGCTGAAATGCACTTTGAGCAGGGCTCTCGAGAAGAAATTAAACTGGATCAATAGCTTTTAACACTGCCAGCTGTAATTTGTGATGTGTTTTTTTTTTTTTTTTGGCTTATCTTTGGGGCCACCTCCATCTCAGAGTCAGTTAAGAATGGAGGCATAAGGGGAAGAGGCAGTAAGGGAATCGGAGTGGTGACTGCAAGCCCCCAGCTCCACCATACGCAGATCTGGTTCAGAGAAGCTTGTTGAAAGCAAGTTGCATCTCTTGAAATAATCAGGGCAAGGTCATAGGCTGGAGTTAGAGGTTGGAACACACAACGAACAATCATATACCATCTGTGAAAAGCATTATTTATTCCCTGCTGAGATAGCCATCCGCTGTTAAGCAAACTTTGAATACTGTCATTCCACCATCAGCCTGACACACAGATCAAGCCACTGTCTTAACAGCAACTCTAATAGCTATGCTTTAAGCTATTTGCACCCAGAAAGCTAGTAACATTAAATAGTGGACCACAAAATAATAATAACATTTTTCTGCCCACTTTTTTAGTTGACTGAAGAGTGCAGCCGAACATTTTGTAATTTCAGATGAAAATCGTTAATTTTAGATCATATCATGTTATAAAGACTTTCTGCGATGCCTATCATGTGCTGCCAAGTTTCACTTGTTCAGCCCCAGCCCCACTTCCCACCACCACCACCACAATGAATGCGCTCAGTTGCCAAGAAGGAGACATAAATCTCCTGGCTGCCGAATTGCTTCTTGCGTGCGCATGCACAAAATAATAGTAATGTCGGTATAAATATTCCCCTCAGTTCGAAATTGACTTCCCTGCCACAAAAGTCGATAAAGTTATTTAAATTTATTTAAATATCTGGACCTCTGTAAATCTAGACCATGGGGAAATGTGCATCGGGAGCCATGGCATCTAAGCAAAGATTTGCAATCTGAAAGCAACTTGCAATGCTCTGGCTGGCTAATAGACAGCACAGACCCATTCATATTTCATCCTGGCCTGTGGCGAGTGGCTCAAGATGACTTACAGAGATGGTTTGTATCCCCCTGTAGAAGAAATTAGGCAGGAGCTAAGGAACTAAGAGACACAGGCCAAAGCAGAAATTTTCTGACTGTGGTGCTTCAAAATAAAATCAAATATTCACGAAGAGTAAGCCACTGTCTGAGAGAATTAGAATTTTGCAGGTGCACAAAATTCTATATTACAAAAGTACAGATATTCAAGAGGAAATGCTCTTTTTCTTGAGGCAAATATCATTAACTCTTTTTCCAGTGGCTACTAATCCCATGCAGTGTTTAGAGAAGCAGTGTTTATTTTCAATTTTAAAGGCCATTATGCTTTTTTGTGGGAAGTGAAAATCTATTACAGTTGAGTGATTATATCTGTGCATTGAAGTCAAAATCTCAGTGTTAATTTAACTCTGACTGTGTTAATACAATCCATCGGGGATCACATGCACTCAGAGTATCATTACAGTAAAATTGATTGGTTAATTTATGATTACTATGTAGATGGACACTGCGTTCATTGTGATAGTAAGGGATCAGACAGGGAAATGGCTTTCCTGCTTCCAGATGAGTCATTCTGTGGATTCCTTCCACTTCAGCAAACACAAGCCTATGTATTAAAACCATGTCACACCAAGCCCCTCACCACACTGAAGATAGGCATATCAAAATATGTCAAACCCAAGGAACCACAAACAGGAGAAAGGTGAGACTTAAACAAGGATTAACCCCTGTGGTCTTGGTGTACATATTCTAGCAACAGATAAATGTACTAAATACTTAAGCATTCTAATAAATTAATAAAGTAACTATTAAATTAGTGTTGCATTCAATTGAAATATGCAAATAATAAGTGTATAATTACTCAGTTAATATGAAGAGTCACTAAGGCCACTTGACACATGGAGTAACAATTAATTAATTTTAAGTAGAATTATTGTCCTTTGAAATTGAGCAGATGTCTCCCACAGATTCCCGTGGAGGAAGAAGCCATTCACATGGTTGTCCAATCCATGTGATGATTAGCACTTTTTCTGTTGCACAGATCAGATCATTTAATCCTTCACCTTTTCAGGAACACAGCATATGATCAATTCACAAATCTTGTAGGTGCCTGACTGGTCTCTAGCAAGTGATAAGACTGATTATTTTAACTGTCACAAGCTGTCTTTTCTCCAATGAGGCCAGGCCCATTTTCAAGACACCCAGCTGTGTGACCCACTTCTTCACTAAAAGCAGATGAGCCTCTAAAAGGATTGCCATATTTTACATCCTGTTCAACCACCTGTTTGCCATCCTACACCTACACCACCCTATACTAATCCCCATGAAAAAGAAAAAGTCAAAAAATCCATGAGTCAAAAATAAGTCCACAAGCCTGTCGGCCACCATGAATGTATCCCTGTCCTCAACCCCTCATCCCAGATACATACAACTGCACCATACCTACATCCTACATCCCCAGCCACTGTCCCACAGCACAGTTTTCTTATGTACATGCAAGGCTTTAGAATTTTCCCACAAGTCATATCTACTGGATGAGAGGAACTGTAAAAGGTCATGTAGGTGGAGGGGGTGAGGGGGAGAGAAACAGAAAGAGAGAGAATAAAATGGATGTTTTGCTTTCTCCTCTTTCTTCAATGGCATTCTCCATTTCTCTTAGACATGCAATTTGTTGCTATTGACTGGTCATAGATCAAACATTGTGGAGCATAAATTTAATATATCAGCTAAAAATACCAAACAAGCTTGGGAAAACCAAAGGCCACGTAAAGGAGAGTGGTCTAGCTGTAATCCATCTTCAGACGCACACACACACTGTTTAGTCATCATTTCATTTAACAAAGCAAAGGCCATGCTCAGGAAACACTAAACACACACACACACACACACACACACACACACACACACACACACACACACACACACACACACACACACACACACACACACACAAACTACCATTCAAAAGAACCACAGAGATACATTTGTTGTGGGTGAAAACAAAATAAACAATGTATTCATTAATCAGGATAACATGCAAATTTGCCTGGAGTGATTGTAGAGTGGTCATGAATCAGTTCTTGCTTTTAGCTCAGTCAAGACGTTGAACCTTCAGAGGGAACTGTATAATATCCGAGGAATGTGTGCATTGGCTTTTGCATCTTCCCATTAGCACTGGATATTGTACATTATGCCAAAATCATAACATTTTATCATGGGTGTCATGATGTGTGACCTCAAAAAAAATTGAAGTTTAAACTGAGAACCATGTCAGGCCCTGCCCTTGACCTTTAGCAATATGATTTTTTTTTTTTTTTTATAAATGCAATTCACTTTTTCCATCTCAGGATTATTTAAAATAAATGTTCATCTCAAATTCAAAAAAGGTCTCCTAAGTTAACAATAAATAATTAAGATGTTGAGACAGATCCTGAGAATATAAATTTTATAATGACTATACCAAATTTATATAAGAAAATTTGTATCAGGTCAAGGGAGATATCCTGACTTTAAAATATGTTCCTACATCACTTTCCATGTTATATTTATTTATCTTTCCCCTTAACACTCAGATAATGAATTCTGTGCAAGACAATTCCTCAGTGGAGTTTTAGTAGGTATTGTTTGTGTTGGTTTTTGTGTGAAATGTGCAGAAAAACATACATTAGTAATGATGCTCCACCAAGAAGACCAGCAAGACAGAACTTTTCGTTCATCTCATCTGAGTTTTCCCTCATCGTCTCTACAAATGTTGTCTTTCCTAAGTTTTCCTCATTTGCTCGTATGCGTCCTGTTGCTATAGTGTTCACACAAAGTTGACCGTGGCAGCTTGGTTACTCCCAAGCTCCTTTATCCACTCCCTGTGGGCATTGATCCTGCTGTCTGCGTTAGATAACCAAGAGCAGAGAGGCAGTGAAATGATTTTGTCTCTCCTTATCTTTGCTCTGCCTTTGCAGAAGGGTTTGTTGTAGTTCACCCGCTTGCGCTCCCTTGTCCCATAGAGGTTTATTCTCTCCCAGCAATATTTCACCAACCTACCTGCAGTTACCCTTTGGATAAACCATTACCTAACCATGGAATGCACTGTGACATGGTATGGTAACACCATGTAGGTTGTATTCAATTGATTGTCATTATCTGTTTTTTGTGTCCCTGTAAACAGTAAAATGTTGTAAAACAAAATGGTTGAATTTACGATTACATTGTACAATTTATACCAATTACAGTAATGATAGATGAAGGTTAGAGGGAATTTTTATGTTCACTTGCTTATTGAATTAGGTTAACACACCTATTTTTAACACATATTTGTATGTGTGTGAGTTTGTGGTCTAGGCTCTACCTGCACAGCAGTTTGTGTTTCTCCTGAGCAGTCTCTAAAAGTATTACATGCCAGCATGATGTGTTGGACTATTTAAATGCTGCATTGCCAAGGGAAGAGCAGGAATAAATCTAGGGAATGTTTCAAGGATGGGTAGGAGGAGGAAAAGAGGCAGTGTGGATTTAAAAAGGCAAAGGCAATCCCTGAGGCAAGATAATCCCGCTCCTGCCTGCACCCATCCAGCTCCTCTTCACGCGTCTCAATTTCCCAGCATGCTCTTCTGAGGAGCTCCCGGTGGAGAGTGGAGAGTTGGCGGCAGGATACAGGATCACTATTGCCCACTCCCTCCAGCAGTTTCATCTGTTCTGTTCCCCTCTGTTAGGGCAAGTCTTGTCCTTAACAGTCACTGCTTTTGTGCTGCTTTTGTGGAGAGGGATATACAGAGGCCAGGTTTTTTTTTTTTTTTTTTTTTTTATCAATAGGGTGGGAATCAAAATGAAATGGCTGAAAGCCAGCACTCATTTGAAAAAGGCCGCTGTGGTCTTTTAGTTCTGAAATCCATTATGTTGGTCTGGAGGCTTGCCTGCATGCACAGGAGCTGGGGGTGAGGGCGGGAGGTAAGGCTGTGCTGTTTTGCTCGTGGACCTGTACCCAGAGGTGCTGGCGGTGACCAAAGGCCCTGAGGACACCATAAACTCACTGTCTCTGCTGATAAACCAGCAACCCCCAAACACAGCTGAGCAATCAGATCCAAAGAGCAGGACAAGCTCTGGTGCCAGCCACCCAGATGAACAATCAGTCATATGCAGTAAGGCCATTGAAGGGCTCCCCTTGAGGGCATACCCAGCTCAAGACCTCTTATAATGAAGCAGTTATGTGACTTGACACCAAGGCTGAATCCTATCTGTCCCTGTGCCAGCTGTGGACAGGAGACCTGTGAGGTGCTACATAATTAGCTGTAGTGCCAAGCAGAGATGTAGGGATTACAGTCCAAAGGTATCCCATGATTCCATGTTAAATTGCTACTTATACGCTCATCCAGGTTATTGGATACCTACTGCATCAGCTGCTGTGCGCAAAGAATTGTTGGAATAGGAATAAATTTTATAGGAATATAAATATAATTTATATTCTTTATAACTCCTTTATAGGAATAAATAAATATTATTAATTTCATTATAGTGATGAAAATGACTGTAGTGTGTCTCTGAAATTGATTTTGAAGTTAAAAAGGCAAACAGCAGGCAATGGCAGGACATCATACACGGCACATTGAAACATGGTGTAGATATGTCTGTGTATCTCTCTTGGGATAATGTAGCTGAGAGAGCACAGTCCATATTTCAGTCAGGTACTCTGCAGGTTACTGTAGTGCAGCTCTGTTCAAGGCGAGTGACTGTGTCAGGTTATAAACACGACTGGACCAATCAATACTCTGTCCTCAGGGGAATGACATTAAAACAGCAACAATTTAAACATCCAGGAACATTCCAACATCCAGTGTTTTTATATGATGTATCAACCAATCAGAGCAGAGTACATGCTTATTAGGATTTTGTCCATGATGGTACTGAGCAATGCGTACATCACCTTTTTGTACATTTTCAAACACCCAACTTTTTTGCATGTCTCTGTTTTTAATGTATGATGTTGAATGTCACATAGGCTAAATAATATAATTACTGATACATGAATGGTGCTCTGATGTTTAATTCATACCTATTATTAAAGTAGTAACAGTGAGCTTCATTAATATTTTAATTAACATTATGTATCAATAGCACACACACAAATAACATTGATAGAACAGAACTTCCAAATGCTTTACACAACTGAGAAATAAACTTTATAAACATGCACCATATATTGCATTGTCTTGTGCTGGTTAATTTTCTTACATGTAATCACCATTATCCAATGGCCAGTAGTAACAAAATAAAAATTGTAAATTAATTAGTGCCTTAGTGCTGTACTATTTAAGTGTATGAATAAAACAAACAAAATAGAAAAAACTATAACAAATATGTGCACACAAACAAGCGTAGCTTGCAGTTGCCAGCTTGTTAAATTAAGCGTGAAAATACTGGCACTGCTACACAGTATACAGTATATACTCTTCCAAACAAGAAAGTGTACACATCAATGTATTGAGTTTTTTCCCAAGTTTAACACTATATTAATATATACCTTTCTAGGTGTATATTCTCATGAATGCGCTTTCTAACCCATGTATACTTAAATTTTTTGAAAACTATAATATTGTGTAATTCACTGTATATCTCACTTCTTAACCAATACCTATAAGTAATTTTAAAATGTTTTGGTGACTCTTACTTGGAATTTTCAGTGTTGAATGAACTTTCTGTATGATGTGTATTTGTTTGTGTGTGTGTGTGTGTGTGTGTGTGTGTGTGTGTGTGTGTGTGTGTGTGTGTGTGTGTGTGTGTGTGTGTGTGTGTGTGCTTTGTATTATAATGCTAATGATTTGGTGGATTCCATTGCTATCATGAGGAGAGGGACCCACTAAATTAAGGGATGAAAAGAATAAGAGATTAATACTTACTATTGGAAGTGTACAGCTTTTGAAACACTGAAAAAGGGATATGGATAGGAAAGGCATGTGGTTACCCTTTTAACAGATTATATTATTGCATTACAGCTTATACAAAAAGGTTACAAAGTCACTGTTAATATGGATATTAAGTAGTTATGAGAATGCACCCTACTTTAAGGAATTCATTAAACATGTTTATTGATATAGTTTGGAACAGCTCTGTGCTGTTGTACATATTTCCTTTGAGTCAGCATACACTGCTTGTGGAACATATTGGAAGAATATAGTCACTAACCTACATGGAAGTGAATAAAATTGTAAAAGAACAAAATCAATAACTCTCATAGCAATGGTTAAAATGGATGAAGACCATCATGAGCCAGTAAAGCATTGATGTAAGTCAATGGGGACGTCATTGGAATGACAAACATGAGCTTGAGGAAGCTACATGGATTTGTGGGTTGAGAACTGTTCCTGACTGGATTATCCAATCACATGAGTCACAGCCAGGGCCCAGCCTGGGACAGGGCAGTGCCCCTATTTAATTATGTAACTCTACCGATTCCAACTCAGTGGTGAAATCTGTTCAGAGCTGTTGTACTAAATGTGACAGATATAATGTTTGATTCGCTTGGAATTATTATATTTTGGAGCTTCCCAAGACCGAAAATTCAAGTGATCAAAAACCTGCTTTTCCCCCCCAAGCTCTGAATGAACCCTCCAGTTCTTCCTGGTTAAATAATGAGTCGCTACAGAAAATAAGTGCATTCACTTTCATTTCTTGCCAGGGAAATTTATAATAGCTGTGGATTTCTGTGCTCCTCTCCAAAGCCCATATTCTTTTCCTTCTTGAATATTGATAGGGAGAAGAATAAAACTTGGACTTTCTCTTTGTCGGTTTTTAATTAGCAACCAAACAAATCTTGTCCCATGAACTAAAATAGTGATATGAAAGCCAGGTAAGTTCAAAATGTGACCTTTGACATGATAGATGCTACTTGGTGGAGTTTGAATTGTTTGATTAGAAGGTTAATATGAAATGTATTGAAGGATAGATGGACTGTCTCATTTTAAAGGGGGTCCAACAATGCAAATACTCACAGACATAATGTACACATAAACACAATTGACACAAACATATAATATGCACAGAGGCTCTCATTTACCCACCCACCCAAACATCCCTCCGATCATCCCGCACGACCTGTATCAAATACATACCTAATGAACAAACAAGTATGTTACACAAATAATTTGAGTTACACATGCCAGAAAAAAATAATAAGAAGAAAATAATAATATGTGGTAATCAATACATAAGAATGAAGGGTAAAAGGAAAATGACATAAAATAAACCACTAAATGAAACAGATAGATGGATGGATGGATGGATGGATGGATATATACTTGAAAGACTTTATTGTTGTTTCAAGTTTATCATATATGCACACACACAAACACACACACACACCCAATTGAACAAACATGCAATGTGATGCAGGTGAGTTACTTTAATGGGAAAGGTGACGGGAGAAGCCTTGGGGCCATGCAGGGCCTCTGTGCTTTTGTGTTAATGGTGCAGACTACAAAGTAGTGAAAAAGTCAAGAAGTTTATTTTTATTATTAAATTATCTTATGCTTAATTTTTTGGTTTTGCAAGATTGACAACCAAGCAAATGTATACATTGGCTAATTAAATTAGGGAAAAATAATTGAATCTTAATGTTATCATTGTGCACCCCATATTAATGGATTTGATCATAACAAAGGACTTTTGTTCTCTGAAACATTACTTTTTAGCATAAATTGAACTTAATTTAAATTGTGTGTAGAGCACTGAGAGCTACCACACAATGTGGTGAACTCATTCATCCGAGTAATAAAGAAAGAATAGGTGTAGCAGATGCTAATGCTATAGTACAGCATGGTGATATGCCTCAGTGCTAAATCTGGCCAGTGCTGACTTTGTTTGGCAGCCCTGTGGGACAGAGCAGATTGAGGGATTGTTTTGGGTCTCATTTGCACAACAGTGCCTCCTCTGGTCAATGGAATGTGTGCAGTCTGCCCACAGGAATACATTAATGTCTTCCTCCAAGGCAGCGACAGCAGATTGAAAAGAAGCAGCAGCTGGCAACACTGTTTCGGTATTCAAGGAAGTCGTTGCAGCAATGAGACGGGCTAATGAAGCCAATTGGGCATTCCAAATTTCGAGAAACAAACTGATGGTTTCTAAAAAAAAAAAAATAATCCTAAATGTGAGTGGTTTAGTTGTTTAAGGTAAACTGCCTTCACTCTTTATGGCACAGCAGCTGTTACTGACTGTGAACAATTCCCAGGAGCAGATTGGTTCAGTTCCCCAGGGCTCAGCCTGTGCAATCCACTGTGAGTTTGCCTTGTTTTTACAGCATTAGGACGGAACAGCCAGTCTCTGCTCTTTAGTTTGACTGATTGGAACACACATTGACTCCATCAGCACAACTTCACCTTGAAATTGTCTAACACTAGCACCGGGGTTTGCTTATAAAGGCTTAAGAACAAGTTTTAATGATATTATAGAAAGGACATAAACTTCCAGAGCTGTTAATAATGCATTGTTGTTACTAATGTGTTATAAAGCATTTATGGCATCATGATATTGCATTGTTATTATTGGGATGTATATCTGATGTGGATCTTGCCTTTTGTTCCTGTTTAATATCATATGCTCTGTACTATGGGAATGAAAAAATTCTGGCCAAACTAATATTCGAAGAATACATAATAGCAGGATTCATTTATTATAGAGTTACTGATGGGTTGCTTTTGCTGGATAAAATGGCCTGCAGTTGTGTTCTACAAGGAGGTGTGAATAGCAGTGGACTGCACACTGAGCTGAGTTATTTCCTGTTTTATTCCACACTATTTTAGTAAAGGAAGACAAATAAATACACACGGTAGAAAAAATAAACACTAAAATGTTAATTACATGCGCACACACAAACACAATCACACGCACACTTGCTTTACTCACCCACCCCCCACTCATGAAGAAGAACAAATGGCAGAACAGCAAATCACTGCTCTTTAGTTTGATTGATTGGAACATGCAGTGACTCCAAAAGCAAACCTCACCTTGAAATTTTCCAACACTTGCACTTTGGTTATAAATGCTTAGGAAAGCACTTTTTGATAGAATGGGACAATTGAGAGTAGAACATGGAATGGGGGAGACATAGGGAATACACACACACACACACACACACACACACACACACACACACATGCACACATAAACAAGCATACACTCACACATTCACATACTCTATGCCTCTCTGTCTCTCTCTTGCTTTCATTCTCACTCACTTGCTCTCACCCACAGCCCATGAAGAAGAACAAAATGTTCAGAGAGAAATTTGTTGTTGTAAGTCAGTACTATTCCTCTCTGCTTTTCTCAATCTTTTGCTAATATGGGAACATTGAGATTAAGAGGAAGAACCTGGTGAGTTGCATAGTTATGGGGGAACAATATCCTCACATCCATTCATTTATTAATATCTTCTAACACAGAGGTGAATCACTCGGACATTTGAAAACTGAAGCTATAGAATGCAAGGACAGAGTTTTACACTGATGGCCAAGAGACCAAATGTGACATTGCATTAAATGTTTGGTCCCAGTAGCGACAGTTGTCTTTGTGAGGTACCTTCAATGGTTTGGAGACATAGATGAAACTCAGTCCGTAGACTCTTCTGCTTGTGAGTTTCTCTGTATCTGCCTGGGGAATAAATAGCCAGTGTCTGGGAGCATGATTGCTCCTCTGAGAGACTGAACTGCACATATCTCTCTCTGATGGAAATTCTGATGCATGGCAGCCCGCGAGGGTAAAAAAAAGGCCGATTGATGGAAACTGAGAGGGTAAAGATGATTTCCTCTGTTCTGCACAGCTTGATGGAATGCTTTAGTTATTCCCCAAAAATGGCTGGGAATAGAGAGCCAGATCTCACATTTGTTTTACATTATATTTTTTGGAGTGCAAATGGTTCTTCATATGTTTGGTTGAGATTTTCCTTGAGGGTGGTTGTTCCTGTTGCAAAAGGCATAAATACAGGGTATGATATTTTGCAGTAATGCTGCTTATTGTTCCCTCTATAAAAAAGTGACATTGAAAATCTCTATTCCCATTGAATGCACTTTAATATGTCCCCACTACTGTCTTTATAAATGACTACTCCAGTGTCTGAGATTGGATGTAGATGTCTGGTTGTCTTTTCGTAGCCTAACTGATATGCTTTTATTCAGTTTCCTCCAATCCATGGTACCATCAGTGCCAACCATTAGTTGTTGCATGGGAGTGATCCTGAAAACCCAGGTGTCTGCTGGGATCAGAAGGGGTCACTGTCCCTACCGGACCAAGAAGATGAGCGTGATGGGGACACTGCATCATAGGAGTAAAATGCAACTGCAGTGTTGACTGGCAGTCATCATTTAATTTTCATTTTCACTTTCGTTTTCATGTCTTTTTGTATGTTTTCTGGTAAATCAGTTGATGTGGCTAATTCCACATCATTGCATTGGAAAGAGAGCATAGTGGCACAGTGCCATTAAAAAAAAAATAAAATATTTCGGGAGAACCGTGCTGTGGTCTGTCTGGCTGATCACAGATCAGTCTGTCCCACCTCTTAATATCTGTTCCAAAAACAAACGGACTGTCCCCACACTTGTCACACTTGGCAGGCAGAATTTATTATTCCATGGAGGGAAAAAAGAATGAGAGAATGAATGAGGTAAATGAATTACAGTAAAATAAATTATGATTGCTTTCTTTGAACTCTTGTCAAAGAAGAATATTTTCACCGGCAGGCTGAGTTTGATCCCTTAAAAAATACACATGGTTGGGCCGTTAGTGTCTGTGTCAATCTCGTTAATCTGAGAGAGCCAGGAGACAGCAGATAATGGCTTTAGACAACTGCATGTCCCAGTGTGTCTCTCCTCCCCCGTACACCCCCCTGTCTATTTGTATTTGAAAGCCTCTTGACAAGCTGCTAAATTGTACTTGACCAGCAAGAGTTCTCACTTCACTACAGCTGTCTATGAAGTGTGCAGCATATCGAATAAGACACCCAACCTAGCTGACAGGCGATAAGCTACAAGAAGCGATTACAAAGTTTAAAGCCTTTTATTTGAAAGCTGTTCTATGACAGCTTCCTATATCTACGTTAAATGCTTTAGTTTATCTTTATCCTTGGTAGCCCATGTCTGTTTGAGCAAGTTTAAAGCTCAAAGTGAATTGATTTGCTCTATAGTGAAGGTTCCCCTGTCTAAACAAATGATACATGCAGCCTTTTGATCCCTTGGTTTTACTGTAAAAGATTATTGTGTGTATATTGAGCAAATTTAAAGTTGACTCAGAATAGGCTACGTTTCAGAACCCCCCTTCCCCCCAACCCCGTGTTATCCACTGCCTTTTTTTATTTTCCTGCTTTTTTGTTATTATTCAAGTCACAATGTGTTTTGGGTTCAGTCAAATGCCTTTGGTCATTTGCAGTCTAATAAAAACATATGCAAATATGCATCAATCTAGAATCTCAGTTAAAATAGATATGGTTTCTTTCATGATATGTTCAGTCTACTACCTTATATCAGTATAACAATTGTAGTTTAGGAAACATGATGTTGCAACACATTTTTATGTAACACTTGCAAACACAGGGGCTTTTTTTTAGTAAATAACCTCTGAACATTAATTATCTTACTAATTTCCCTCATGTCATCTTGTTCCTTTCTCCAGCTCTTTCTTAAAATCTCAGTCTCAGCTCAACCCTGAAATGTACCCCAAACACAATGTGTCATCCAGAACAAGTCTGATATAATTTTACTTGTGTAACTGCGGTTCACCTACAGAACATCCACTCTTTACAGCATACAGGCAGCATCATAACAAATGCTGCCATCCACAGAGATACCTGTAATTTGCTATGATTTTTCATTAATTGATTTGTGGATGTCCTGCACCTTTGATGAATTTAGTGACTTTTGATGGTTCAAAGTATCACTGATGTGCAAACTCTACATGCATTCACAGTCCTCGACTCCAAACAAGAGACAGTGGAGGCATTGATGCTGAAGTTTAAGGAGAGCTTCCGCACCAACACACCCATAGAGATTGCACACCTGCAGCAGGTCACACGCAGCTCCTCAACTGGCAGGAAGAGACGGCGCAGCCACTCAAGAGGTAGGACCCATCAGTCTGTCTGTGTCAGTGCCTGACTGAAAAAAATTCATACATGTCTCTTTGCCTATGCTGAGCTGACCTACATTTACTAAAGAACCTATATTTTTTTTTTAAAAATCTATGTGTCTACATGTTCCTGCCTCAAAACAAGGCCCATAGGAGCTGGATGTTGTTTTTCTCTATTTGTGTTGCATTATTACTTGGTGATTTTGTGCTTTCCACTTCAACCAATGAGAGTCACAGGATTTTGGTTTCAGGACCACTTCTTAATTTGTATCTGCAGGTTTATGGGTTTGTAACTGACTGCATCAGCCAATGATAAAATAAATACACTCAAATAAATGCAACATAAACCAACCACCATATATACACTGCTCAAAAAAATAAAGGGAACACTTAAACAACACAATGTAACTCCAAGTCAATCACACTTCTGTGAAATCAAACGGTCCACTTAGGAAGCGACACTGATTGACAATCAATTTCACATGCTGTTGTGCAAATGGAATAGACAACAGTTGGAAATTATAGGCAATTAGCAAGACACCCCCAATAAAGGAGTGGTTCTGCAGGTCATGACCACAGACCACTTCTCAGTTCCTATGCTTTCTGGCTGATGTTTTGGTCACTTTTGAATGCTGGCGGTGCTTTCACTCTGGTGGTAGCATGAGACGGAGTCTACAACCCACACAAGTGGCTCAGGTAGTGCAGCTCATCCAGGATGGCACATCAATGCGAGCTGTGGCAAGAAGGTTTGCTGTGTCTGTCAGCGTAGTGTCCAGAGCATGGAAGCGCTATCAGGAGACAGGCCAGTACATCAGGAAACATGGAGGAGGCCGTAGGAGGGCAACAACCCAGCAGCAGGACCGCTACCTCCGCCTTTGTGCAAGGATGAACAGGAGGAGCACTGCCAGAGCCCTGCAAAAGGACCTTCAGCAGGCCACAAATGTGCATGTGTCTGCTCAAACGGTCAGAAACAGACTCCATGAGGGTGGTATGAGGGTCCGACATCCACAGGTGGGGGTTGTACTGACAGCCAAACACCATGCAGGATGTTTGGCATTTGCCAGAGAACACCAAGATTGGCAAATTCGCCACTGGTGCCCTGTGCTCTTCACAGATGAAAGCAAGTTCACACTGAGCACATGTGTCAGACGTGACAGAGTCTGGAGATGCCGTGGAGAACGTTCTGTTGCCTGCAACATCCTCCAGCATGACCGGTTTGGCAGTGGGTCAGTAATGGTGTGGGGTGGAATTTCTTTCGGGGGACGCACTGCCCTCCATGTGCTTGCCAGAGGTAGCCTGACTGCCATTAGGTACCAAGATGAGATCCTCAGACCCCTTGTGAGACCATATGCTGGTGCGGTAGGCCCTGGGTTCCACCTAATGCAAGACAATGCTAGACCTCATGTGGCTGGAGTGTGTCAGCAGTTTCTGCAGGATGAAGGCATTGATGCTATGGACTGGCCCGCCCGTTCCCCAGACCTGAATCCAATTGAGCACATCTGGGACATCATGTCTCGTTCCATCCATGGATCCATGGATGCTTTAGTCCAGGGCTGGGAGGAGATCCCTCAGGAGACCATCCGCCACCTCATCAGGAGCATGCCCAGGCGTTGTAGGGAGGTCATACAGGCACATAGAGACCACACATACTACTGATCTTCATTTTGACTTGTTTTAAGGACATTACATCAAAGTTGGATCAGCCTGTGGTGTGTTTTTCCACTTTAATTTTGAGTGTGACTCCAAATCCAGATCTCCATGGGTTAATAAATTTGATTTCCATTGATAATTTTTGTGTGATTTTGTTGTCAACACATTCAACTATGTAAAGCACAAAGTATTTAATAAGAATATTTCATTCATTCAGATCTAGGATGTGTTATTTTAGTGTTCCCTTTATTTTTGAGCAGTATATATATATATATATATATATATATATATATATATATATATATATATATATATATGGTTCGACTTCCATAAGCCCATTATTTTATATATATGGTTCGATTACATATCTCATTATTTAATTGCCACACCTTGTATATACATACATACAGACATACATATGCACACTTGTTGTACGCTGAGGTTTCACTGCAAGTATATGAGGTGGGAGTTTCTGCTCACAAAATTCTGCAGCAAAACATTCTGTTTTTGCATAACACATACCATAATTACTGTGACAACTGAAAAAAAGTGAGAGGATAATCAGTAACTTTTTAAAGTCAAATCAGGCCGCGCACATCTCAAGAGAAGCAGTGACTAATTTTCCACCATATGGTCTTCTCTCCTTCTTGTTCTAAATGAGTCTCTCCAGAACCGTGCCGGACACCCGTTTGGAAAACTCTGCTGGCAGCCGCTAAACATCCTCAGACCTTATTTTAGCTATGCTATATGTGCCATGCCTCATGAAGCAAAGAACTGTATGGCATTTTATGTTCAGTAGATGAGACCCTTGCCACAGTATAATTCCGAATCTGTGTTCCATTCATACATCCTCTTGAATCAAAGCAAGGGAATTAATTGTCCATAACAGGACAGTCTTAATTACCTCTGCAGTGCAGGGTGTTTAAATTCATATGTCACACCAGTGACCGAGGTGCTGCTTTCTTCTGTCTTCAAAGGTCAGAGGTAATGGTGCCATGGATGGACTCAACAGAAAGTAGTGGAAATCATTCTGTTCCAGGGAGGGGGGTGGGCAGGGGTTTATTTCCCTTCGGTGACCTTTCCTTTGATTTGTCTGTACCCCATGGTAACAAAAGCAGCTGGCAGGGAGAGCAGAGCAGAGCACTTCTTGGGCCTAACATTTATTTTAATGAGTTCCCCTCTCTGCTTGCTCTTATTAGAGCAGTACATGGAGCACTGTGTGAATCTGTGCTGGAGGACAGTCACAGCAGCCCATGTGATCAGTGAAATAGTTTAGCTTGAGGAGTAATTTTGCCACTTAAAGTGTCATTGCTCATAATTAAGGACACTGTACTAAAGCCATGACTGATTTAACACAGTAGTTGGGTCCAGTCCAAAAGATCTAAGAATAGAATAAAAAAGAAGGACCATACATCTTCTTTGTGTGGGATAGGCAACCTGACTGAACCTCAATCACCACACAGAGCTACAGAATGCTCAAAGTAAACTTAGTGTAGAGGCTCCTACACTTAGTCTGAAGCAGTAAGTTCATCCTTTCTTAGTGTAGGAGTGACTGTAACGCATTGATTACTCAGTGAAGGGGGGTGTATGAATTAAACTTTACAGATGATACATGGGTTTGGAGAGACAGAAAGTGAGGGTGTAAATATTTTTGATGCACTCTCTTTGAAGGTTTCTCAAAATTGGGCTTACCTTTTCAGATCAATAACAATGTTGACTTGAAATGTATTTCAGAACAGCCACAGTTAAGGGTCAGTTAAGCTAAAAATGCAATGTAACAACCAAGAGTGTGCCAAACCAAAGTGTCAAAGAAGGCCCTGGGGTACACTGTGTACATTTTGTAGGTATTGTATCAGAAAATTAAAGTGGACGTGTATCACCATTGCTAGAATTTGAATGTGTTTCTACTTCATTACGGTTATATTTAATCTGATCCTGGTTTCCAGAATAACAGTGTGCAGCTAGGACTCTGACTGACAAATCACTGAAAGTAAAATAATATATAAACAAATAACTTTCCTGCCAAGTTAAGGATAATAGTGTCATATGGCACTGACTGGCTAGCTCATACATTCATACAAGTTTGTAGATTGTAATTAATTTCCAGAGCATAGAAAGCTTGTTAGCCAGTTGCTGTAAAGAAATACTGTGCAGTGTTTTAAATCGATAGATAGATACTGATGTATCAATGAAACAAGCAACAGCAATAAAATATGTTTCTGGATCTAGGACCAAGTACTTCAAATTAGTCATTGGCCATAAACACTTAAGGTTTCTTTTTTCCTTCAACATTACCTGTTTAGCTAGAAGTTTGACTAAATTGCTGAGCAACTCATTTTAATCCTTCTCTGGTGAAATAGCAGCTAAATATGTATATATTTTTGTGTGCATCTGGTCTATCTACATTGTGATTTTTATCAAACTTAATAATCAAACAAGTAGCAGATAAGACACAAATGTGACGACAGCTTAACTCAGCACACCACTAATGTTTATATTTATTATGCATATATACTGACAGATTTAGTCAAATCTAACATGACTCTGACTGTTTCCTGATTAATTGTTCATCAAAAAAATGACCTCCCAGACATTGATATAACATGCAAGTCCTATTTTAAAGAAAATAACAGTGTCTGAATTACAACAAGGACTTGTATGGTGACATCATTCTTGTTGGCTCAATTCTTTATACATTGTTTGTAAAAAAAAAAAAAAAAGATCATGTGACACAGCGATAACCGTGTGGAAAACAAATATGCTAATGAACTGAAAATGAAAGAAATTAATAAATAAAAGATGACTTCAGTGAAGTCACACAGATAACCTTTCGTGGTCAGAGATGCCCATGTCCGCCGTGGCATGAGCTCGGCTCACGAGCATCTGGCTGACTCTCTGCGAACAGCACCATCTGTGCAGGAGCTCCCACCCATTTAAAATATTTACAGAGGGATGAATGTGACATTTCTCCTAACAAGGACAGATTTATGAAGGTTATGACCACCACTCAATGAAATGATTTTAATAATTGTGTCCATTCCCAGGGCTAGAAATGCTAATGCATCATGATTGACAGGGATGGAGTGTGATTAACAGAACTAGTGTCATACCTATAGGTCAACATTGACTTTTTTTTTTTTTACTGTTTGGGAAATGTATACATGTATTTATCATTTTTCTGTTTATACACATACATTTTTAAGTGCCAGATATATTTTTGATGTTCAAGATTCGGAATTGATATTTGGGATTTGGAATGGATTAATTTCATTAATTCAAAAGGAATTAATGTGTGTGTGTGTGTGTGTGTGTGTGTGTGTGTGTGTGTGTGTGTGTGTGTGTGTGTCTGTGTGTGTGTGTGTGTCTGTCTGTGTGTGTGTAACTGCAGTCAGCTTAATGAAGTCATGCAGCTGTAGCCTCAGTAACTCTGTGAGCAGTTTTAATGTGGGAGACTCCTTGTGCTGATTTAATGTGGGAGACACTGTTCTCTGTACAATGACCTGGTGAGTCTGGCTGGGCTGCTGTCCATGGTACTGAATCTCAGCCTGAGTAGGATATTTAGAGTCAGGCTGCAGCTCGCTCAGTAGAAACCCCAGCTTCAGACCGATTGCGCTCTCTGCTGAGGTATAATGCTCAGAGATCTGGGAATGCAGGGTAAGATCTGGAATTATTGAGTCATTGTATATCCATATTTGTTTGCTTGTTGTGTGACAAACACTGTACATCTGTTTTGACACAGTAGAGGGGATAGGAATCTGTGCTGATGGCATGCTCAGTGACAGCACAGTCTGTAGCTGAAGATTTTCCTTTGTGATGTCTCACTATTCTCAGCTGCAGGCTTCTTGTGAAATTAAAATCACAGTGAAAGCAATTGATTCTGCCCTGTGAAACTGTACATATGAAGATTTGTTTTGTATTGCCTGACAAGGGAAACATTTTGCTTTGTATGATTACATGTGGAATATGAAATTTTCTGTGGTTTAATTTTTTTTTTTGTGTTCCAGCATTCACTGCTGTTAATGTATTTATGTTTCCTGAAGTATGAGGATAATGAGGATTCTGCTGTCAGCTGTAGGAGTGTGTCATTATGCTGGAGTGTGTGTGTGTGTGTGTGTGTGTGTGTGTGTGTGTGTGTGTGTGTGTGTGAGAGAGAGAGAGAGAGAGACTTATGTATAAGTCTGCATTCTTTTCACTGCTATTTTATCTTTTTTTGCTTTTGGGTAGGGTGACTGACCACAGATGTCCATTTCACTGTTATAACCAAACTTCCTTCAGTGCTATGCTAGTGAGATGCTAAATTATTTTGATATTTTTGTCTATGGTAAGCATATCTCTGAAAGTAGTTATGTACTTATTGGTCCTGTGGACACTCTTCTGCTTCATTTTTATCTTTAATGGCTGTAATGTAGGCATGCTGTGAGATTGCAGATTTCTACCCTTGGAATGTTTCCTTAAAACAGTGAGCTGAATGGGAGTAGAATTTGAAATAGCTGTTTGTGTGTGATTGTGTTTCATGGGTCACAGCTCTCCCCAGCAGGTGGGTGAAGGCCTGGAAATGCTCAGCAGTTTGTGGCCTGTAACTGCCCACCCCTGCACCTGTGACCTCCAGCAACATCTACACAGACAGCTGACTCTTTACCCTCTTTGCTCCTACAGGAATCAAAACCACAATTCACGTCAATGCCTATGTCCATCTAAGCTAGCAGGGTGCTTCCCAACAACCCTAGACAGCTTCTGATTGCTTATTACTGGCAATCGATGGTGCCATTGAACCTCGGCCCCATGGAGAGTGTGCTGTTTTTTATTCCCCAAACATAGCCTGTAAGTGGCTTCAACTAGTGTGTGTGTGTGTGTGTGTGTGTGTGTGTGTGTGTGTGTGTGTGTGTGTGTGTGTGTGTGTGTGTGTGTGTGTGTGTGTGTGTGTGTGTGTGTGTGTGTGTGTGTATCTGAGCCCTGTCTACTGTACCTGTACTCTTTACAGTAATGTTAGGCATCACACCTGTTGTGGGAAGCTGTTCCATGGAATGAAAAATAGTGGCAGGTGGACAACATGCTTTTGGGCAGGAGGGACTCACTCACTGCGATGTCAGTGTACTTCTTCAAGGCTGTTAGGCCCCATGTACCCTACATTTATAAAAGTGTTTGAGATATTTGTGCCATAAATGCTCTGTTTGCTGATACGGTCTTTTGAAGATTTACATTGCTTCTCAGAGGAATGTCTGTGCAACTCAGTATAACATGCTGGAGGGAGTCTGCATATTTAAGCATCACAGTTTGTTTTAATATCTTTGTGGAAACAGAAATATGAATTAATATAGTATTTCTGTATGTGGTCTTTCATAATAGGAAACTACAAAAATGATGCCCTATTATAGTGACAGGGTGTTAAGGAAATTCCAAATTTTTTTGGAAAGGTGTTTTTTCTTCAACTACATATATAAACACTGACTATCACTCCAATGTGTTTAAGTTTCAAGCATTTATTTTCAAACTTTTTGCCTACCATCACCCCTACCATCACTGTCTCTGAAAATGTCCCGTCAGTTCACATGGTTTGTCAGAAAGGTTCCAATTGAACATTGTACATGCACCTATCAATATCAGGTGATATTAGTATCAGCTGGTACTGTATACACTATATAGCAAAAAAATTACATATCTCCCAAAAAAGTAATCACTGACAAAGGTAAAACAGGCAAAGTTAAATGCTTGAATGGTCTGCTTTCTTAACTTTACTTAAAGGTCCACAGAGATTAGTCACTGAAAAATTTACAGCATGAGTTAGCGGCTGAATGGCCGGTTCCTCTCATTTTAGTTCTCAAATCACGCTTTTGCCAAATAAAATACTCTGACTGTATCTAATTTTAAATAATTGCTTAAAAACCTGCTATTTAGCTATCATCTAAAAAAGAATTATAGAAATTTTGCACTCGCCATACAGAAGACTTCTGTCAATTTTGCTTGGCTGATTGATCAGGCTGTTGGCATTGAAGTGGATCGATAATGGGGTGGGGGGGAGGGTGGTGGGTGGTGTTTGGGGAGGGAGGGGGTGTGAGGGGACAGGAGACTGCAGGATGGGGGGAATGGATTTGTTCCTTCAGGCTTGGTACTGACTGCCAGATCTCATTCATCTCGATTGCCCAGCAGGGAGCCTGGGTACATTTAATTTCAACAAACACTTTCATTTTAGGATCCTTCAAATCTGCCCCACACAAGAAGGCCAACTGTTACCTTACCTGCAGCAGGTGTGGGGCAGGGTACTTTACAGAAACAAGTATGGCTTGAATTAATTGAAATATATCATAAAACAACACACATGGGGCTCACAGCTCATACTTTGAATGATGGAAAACTGCATAAAAAGAATGAGTGGCATGGATTTAATATATATTCATCCTTAACTTCAACTTACAAGTAAAGATAAGTAAATGTCCTCACTAGTTAGTTTTGTTGGTTCAATCCTCACTAAATGTTTATTGCTGAACTTTATTAAAAATATCAAACTTTCCAGACCTCTGATCTACAGTTGTAAATACAGAACAGGCGTCTCTAAAACCCTGGAGAGCACCTCACTCTTGTAGTGATCACGGGGACCTCCCCTCACACTCTTTTCCAGCCATTCCCCTACCCTAAAGCTTTTTCTGTTTTTTCCTGGCTCACAAACACAGAAGGGACTCTGTCTTAGTCACAAGGACTCCAAATATGTGACCTGACTTTCACTGAACACCCTTATCAGTGGGCAGCTACTCGTGAACCGCTGAGTGGGTTATTAGTCACTTTTAGACACTTTACTGCACCAGCTCTTGGGACTGCCTACGCTTTAATCGAGTCCTAATCAAATGCAGACTTTTCGTAAGGCGTGAAGTGTGGTGTGGTGTGGTGTTTGCACCTCGTTATGGCATGGCCATATATATAACAGTCTTCAGAAAGATCCGGAGAGATCCATGAAACTGCAGCCAGAGGAAACAATACTGTTGGCTGGTCAGATTTGTGGGGCACTCAAACTATTGGGGTAATGTAATGGCTTTGGGAACAGGGAGCAGAGATCTGAATACAAGCTGGAGGTACATCTTTAAATGAATCCCCTGGCATAGACACCACCACTGTGATATATGTACGATAGTGTAAACAAAGTTATGTCCATGGCTCATCCTCAGTTTATGCTCATTTGCATCAAACTCAAGGTGCTATTTTTAAGTCATCTTTTATTTCTGAGTGGTATTGATGACACATGATCCCTGTCTTAATTAGAGACCTGTATTTTTTTAATCTCAAAATTTTGTCAATAGTCTGTGTGGCTGTGTTTCATTGTGACTACAGAGGTGTTTCATGTGTCTGCAGTCCCTGGTGTTTGGGGCTAATGGCGTTTAACCTTTCCAGATTTCAGTGGTGGGTGGGGCAGTCCGTAGGGGGCAGCCAGTTAGAGCTGTCAATCAAAGGCATCGCCACAATGTTCATAAACACATTTCTGGTCTGAAGCAGCAGGTGGTGATTTGATGAGAGTCCTAAGAAATGGGGGATTACACCTAGGCAGTGAAAAATATTGTTTAATTTATTGTATATTTTATTGATACATTCTTAATTATACTGATACATAGATTTACTGCTTCTAATACACATTTGTATTGAAACATCGTAGTGTCAGCGCACTGAGACATGCAAACAGTTGTGCTGAAAGCTGAGAAAACTGAGGATTATTTGCATTTAAAAGGTTTTTGAGCCACACATTATTTTGCACATTACTTTTAAATGCCATAGATAATTACATCATGTCATTGTAATCATTTCAATCACCATATGCATATATGTCTTCTTCACCATTGTCATTGGTTTATCTTCCTCTTGCATACCTGCTAATCTCATCACCACTTTTACTTTAGCTGTTGATTGAGACATAATATTGTGGAAAATGCTTGTTGTAACACTAGATGACGAAGAGACTGACATGCACTTATATCAAGCCCATTTTACAGCTCTCCCTTCAGGCTACTATTTCAAATGGAAATACATATTTTAAAAACATAAGAAATTGTACTGTAAACAAAATCTGTCATTTGAAGTACAGACTTCAACATCTTTATGCAGTGAGTAAAAAGTTCAGTAGAATTTTTAGATTGGTGTGTTTAGCCTGGATCCACATGGTTAGGTGGGACCAGCACAGTTAATTAATTTAAATCAGTGCAGGGTTAATCAGCTGGGTTTTATATGTCTGTTTGGTTACAATGTGGTAGCCAACCAGCCATGTAAAGTGAGTTTTGGACCAATGTGGTTGTTTATAATCAGCATGGTTACTTGGGATCAGAATGGTTAGTTAAGATCACTGTGAGGATCCGTGCTTATACTTTCCATCAGTTCAGACAGGCTAAATGTGAGCATTTTGGATTGTGTCTGTTAATTTGGGACCAATCTGCTCATTTTGGATCGGTGTGGTTTGTTAGCATCAGTGAGGCTATTGAAGAACTGTGAGGTTAGCCTACATCAGTGTGGGCAATTTAATCAGCATGGCTGTTTAGAATATGTGTGGTTATTTGGCATTAGTGTGGTTAGTTATGATCAGTGTTCCTTTTTTGAATCTGTGTGGTTAGTTGGCAGTAGTGTGGTTAGTTTGCGTCAGTGTGGCTCATTGGGATCCTGGGTTTAATGAGAGTGAGACTAGGTCTCCATTTACCTTTGTGTTTTCAAAGATTTTCTTTGAATTTGTTTAATTAGGCCTTTGAAAAGTTTGAATTTGGCTTGGCTGCTTGTCTGAGTGAGTGTAAATGCACGCAGAGTTTTATATTTGCTGTTTTGAAGGTGGCAGACGGATACGTGTTTAAAGTGCAGCTGACACATCAGTCCCTAAATGCTTTGAGCTGAGGACAAAGTGAATCATATCTGCTAATGAAAGACATTACTTCTGTCGCCAAAGCCCTCCCTGCACTTCGCCTTCCTGGAGTCTATATTAGAGTTAGTTGTTTGCTCTGCTCTCATGAGGGGAAAAGTTACTTGGAAAGAAGTTGCTCCTTTTATAAAAAAGAGTCATTCAATCATTTCCAATACACTTGTTTAATTTGCTATTCTCTCAAATCTCAATTTCTCAAATTATTCAACGGTATAACTTTTGTCACAGATGATTTCAATGTCTGTCGCAAGAAGAAGCTGTAAAAATGGTTCCTCTTCTTTTAATTTGCCTTCTTGCGCAGAGGAGAGATTTCTTTAAACTAATTTTAAAGTAAGTTGGGAATCATGTCTCATCCTCCTAGTCATCCATTTCCTTCCCCCCCCCCCTCAGAATCCACAGCCCAAGAGAAGACATGAAAATGTTAATATAGAGTTTTTACATGACCTTTACACACACACATTTTGACTGACATGTGATAGTTTATGGTACTACTCAATGCTGTAAATTACCGATAAATATTCATAGAATTTTCCAGTACAGTGCATCATGAATAGATGGCATAGTCTTGACCACATCTTACTCACAACTTTTGTGTTTGCCCTTGTTTTTCTAAAACAAACTGCTATATAAATAGTTTATATATAAATATTGTGGATATTCTTATGAGCTTTTATGAGTAAAGTAAAGTGATCCCTATGCAGGTCTATGTCTTCTATTAATTGTAGCTCTATTGGTGGCCAAACCATTCTTTGTAAAAAAATAAATAAAACAAGAGAGACAGGATGGAGAATAACCAGCAATACACAAGATGAATGCCCTGGGAAGTCTATTAAATTGTGTTAAATGTCAGCTAAATTGCCTTTCGAGAAGGAACAAAAAGCAGAAAAACCCAAAAGAGTTATTTCAATATTTTAATGTGTGCTCTTTTAAAAAAAAAAGAACGACACTGCTAAAAGACCCATCTTTGGGCTTTTATTTCATTTGGGCCAGTGAGGGTTTCAGATAATTACACACCACAAGCGTTGGCAAAACGAAAGGGTTCAGACGTATGCATCAAACGCAGATTCCTGCTCATTTTAATTAGGAGGTGCACAGCCCTACGGAAAGCGTCTGTCCAACCGACATCTCATCATCACGCTTTCCTTTTCCTTACTTGTACCAACCTCAGTTCTTTTGATCGTGGAACATCATCATACTTTCCCCTCTTAAGCATCTTGATGCCAAATAAATAAATAAAGTAAATAAAAAAATCCATATGTAGGCTTGTTGTGAGCTCTCTTGGCAAATATGAGGAACTCCAGCTTGCTTTGAGTATGAATCACCTGAGACTACAGAAGCGGTGTAGAGTGTCATTGGAAAGATAAATTCATAAATACTGAAGGCATTCAAGGAGCAGAGAAGGAAAGATGAGGGGATGTGGGGGTTAGAAGTGAATACCATCGAGGACAACGGTGAAACAAGTAATTGAAATGTTAGTGGAGGTTTGATGGTCCCTGAGAATAGAGAAGTGTTCCAGTCGATATCTCCCTCTCATGGGATGCTGGGACTGCAGGACGGGGATAATAAGCCTGTGACATTCTCCTCCTAATCACTGTAGTGTCCTCCTCCTCTGTGCTGCTTGTTAAAGAGTCCCGCTCCACATTTGCTGCACACTCACAATTAAACAATTAACACCCCCATCCACCAGGAAGTTGCCTGTAATTGTATGTGATGAAAACTGAAAAGCTGAAGAGTAGTTAAGGGAAAAGAGTTCTACTTGAACCCTTAAAAAAAGATTCTGTGTGAGTGTTTGTCTTTTATACATGCAATGCAGTTCACAGTTCTGGGTTTTACATGGCTCTACCTTTGGGCCTTATTTTTCAATCTGTAATGTTTTCTGCACATCTATTCACCCTACACCCATGGCTCCCCGCCCACCTCATTAACATGCACAATGCTGGGCATGTATCCCAAAGTTGTTGGCCTTCTCCTGAAAATAAGAACCAATCTATTTTATTGCGTTTTAACAAGCGCAAGTGTGAGAGCACTCTTCCCACGGTCCCGGAAGATGCCTTAACCTTCTGTAATGAAAAGCGATATGATGCAAAGGTTTTTTTATGGCCGCACATTTAGACGGGACCTTCATCTTCTTGGCAAGCTCGACAGGAGATGGATTAAACGTGTTGTTCGTGAACTTCATATATCTTAAAAGGCCAGTTTTATTACTGACTTTTTAACTTTTTAAAAAAGCTGAGTTAAATGTTCTTGATTTAGTGCATTTTAAATCAGGCACTTGATAATGGAGCCAGGTCCTGCTGCACCAGGCAGTGGATTATGGACTGAACCAATGGTGTAATTGGTAAGGAACAGTACCAATCAGGCAGTCAGTTATGGAAAGTAAAAATGAGACAATGTCTTATGGACTGTACCATTCATTATAGAGTTTGATAACCTGAAATATTTCCAGGCCCTAAATTGAAGTCTACTCATCACATTGTTCAGTAATATTTTATGAATATCTTTAGTTAATTAATATTCCTATTTTTTGATAACTAAGGATATAAACAAAAATAAATACATACAGTTCAAATTATAGTAATTTAGGATGTAGTTAATGTATTGTTAATTCAGCCACCAGGACACAAGTAGTTCAGCATTCATAGCAATCTTTATAAAAGAATCCATTTGAACACATGTAGCATTGCACTGTCTTGTACATGGTTAGCAAAATGTTTAAACACATATCAAGCAATTTATGCATTTTAATAGTTCCCCCAAGCCATTTATGATCCAAAACATGTGTGCTTTGAAAACAGATACCCCAGATTAAAAACTTAAAACAAAAGCAGTGGTGGTGGTGGTTGGTTTAATCATTACCAAATGTGTCTTTGACCTGATTCTGTGCATAGACTTTAATACACAGCACAGAATACTGGTATCATTTCAGTCACATTACTTTAGCCATTTGCTTCAGTCCTGTGGTTTATAATGGAGTATTCGAGGCAATGGAGAATTTTGTTGGAGCAAAGCCAAGTGTACTCAATTTCACCAAAAATCTGAAAGAATGAGTAAACACATTACAAAATAAACTGAAAGTTTTCCCTTTGTTTCTGTCTCAAAATTGTCTATTTAGACAGGGCTGGTCAACCTTAGGCCTGAAAACCCACAAGATCTGCACACTTTCTCTTATTACTTAGAGAGAAAATACTAACCAGCCAATGGACTCTCTAGTACAACGACTGATCAAATCTTTTCTTTCAGGACACCTTTGTGCATCTTTTACTGATGCAAAATATTGAATAATGAATGTAAATATTGTTGCATATTGAACAAATAGATAACTTTCTTTACATTAACTGTGATTGATGCATGTGGGATGCAATGATGTAGGGTTCAGTTGTTCTGTTCATTTAAGAAGGTCACCCTGCATCAGTATACATATAGATGACAGGTAAACATTGATCAATAGATTTGAAAGTCATAGCATATGATGTTAATGCAAGCTTATGGTCGTGGTGCAGCAAATGATCTCTCTCTCTCTCTCTCTCTCTCTCTCTAGGTGGTGGGGTGTTTGGGCATGCAGATGATTCAGGATCAGATGCAGATGATGAAACACAGATGAAGTTCTACACAGAGCAGCACAGGGGGCGCCGTCGCAGCAAAGGTAAACAGAAACATACAATACACCCCCCTTTGCATACAAATGCAAACACCAGGTCAACCGTGTTATAGGTGTTTTTTCTACATTAATGTCTCTAAAACAGTGGTCCCACCCAAAATAGTTTTTCCAGTAATTGTAAGTGTATATTTGTGTGTGTGCGTGTGTGTGTGTGTGTGTGTGTGTGTGTGTGTTGTGTGTGTGTGTGTTTCCAATATATTTTTACATGCACATTAATTCTGTGCATTTTTTAAATTCATTATTAAATCATAACGTTCTGTATAAAGACATATTTTTGATGTTTGAGACCACTGAAAGCATTAATCAAATGTTCAAGTGGATGTGCATAGGCATGACTCAGACATGAAAGACAGAAAAAATGATATCCTCCAGGGAAATACTCACTGTGTATGCACAGGACACACATATTTACATCATCTGTCTAATGAGAACAGCCTGGGCCAAACAGTGGCTGTGGGACTGTGTGAGAGCTCCATTCTGGGATCCAATTCATTTCAGGAGGCAGACAAGATGTACGTGTGACTGAGACTATCACTCCATTCACATAGCAATAAAGGCACTCATATTAGCTGAATAGCCATCCTCACAGGTTTCCTAACTTCTACTATATATTTTTTGTGTTGTTTAGGTATGAATTGTTTCTTTTTTTGTTTTGTACAAATTTTAATGGTGGTGTCCTCTGTTAGTTATAGGTATATATATTGGCACTGCCATCTACAACTTCCTTTCACTTCAAACACCTGCTGAGCCATGCAGTCATTGCATTAAGGGAGTGCATCTTATATGCAGTCACTCTTATCCAAAGCCACAATGTTGGAGCATGAAATTCTATTTTCACCCGGTTAGTGTGGACATTAGTGCCAGACCTGTCTACTAGTATTCCAACAGGCCAACAAGTTTATGTGTAGCATCTCTAAATACTAATACAATTTATCTGACAGAACTAAAGTTCAAATCCAGAATACAAACAGAATAAATATATTAAAAGGAATTGATAAGAAAAATTAAGCACAAAAAAACATTGTAACTTCTGTTTGTAAAAAAAAAAAGGTGGGAGTGTTAGGGGGTGGAGATGGGAAGGAAACCAAGATTCGGTCACATGTGCAGAAAATTCTGTCACTCCTGCAAATTTTTCTGACCCAACCACTGTGGGAAGCTTGTTCCAACACTTAAGGGCCAGTAACAAACAGGCATTGGGACTGGAAAACATGACCATGCCAGGTGCAAGCAATCAATCACCTTGAGAGCACAGAATATTTTGCCAAGGTGTGGGGTTTCAGGTATAATTTGAGGTTCAGTGGAGATGTTCCATTCCTTGCATTGCAGGCTAGCGCTAAGGCTAACCTGATGCAATCTGTAGTAGGTCGCCTGTTAAGTAAAGTTATGAGGGGTGTGACTTGGGAAGATTGTAAACAAGATGTGCAGTATTCTGGTTTAGCTTCCGCAGTTTTAGTGGTAAAGGCAGGGAGACTGTCAAGAAGGGATTTATTGTAGTGCAGGGGTTAGAGTACAAGGACATAGATTAGAAGATGTCCATGAGGAAAACGGTAGAATTTTAGATGTTGCATAGAAAGAGGCTTCCTGCAGTGGAGGTAAGTGTCTGTGCCAGTAGGGGAGATATCTTGAGGTAGTTTCTTGATGAAATATAGAGCAACCAGCTTTAGCATTCACCAGGTGATGAGCAGTTGATTTTGGGAACAATGTGGGGCCTTGCTCAGGGCCCAACAGCTGTCCTGGACTGGGACTTGAACCACCAACCTCAGGGTCCCAGAGACATTGCTGAAGGAAAGAGTGACATGCTTTGTGTGTGTGTGTGTGTATTTGTCTTTCACAGATGTGACAGATGTGTTAATATAACTTACTGTGAGTTGCTGAGGAATCGTTATGCGAGTGACAGTGGCATTGAGAAGCCTATTATTGAAAAACAAAAGAGAAAGTGAACATAGGTATAAGACCACTGGAATGGTTTTTGGTTTTAGTGTGTCAACCCAGTTCTGTAATTATGGAATTGCGTTATTCATGTTTTGAAAACACATGAATTTAAAAAAAAAAAAACACTAATTCATAAATGAATGTTATTAGTAGGAAGTTGTGCTTGATAAAGTATTCAGTTGGTTTTTGCTACATAGATTACAGTATTTCACAGCTGCTATGAATATGCCTCATTTGGTTATTAACAATTTACAAAAAGTCAGTAACACATTCAAAATCAATCATGGAAGTTGAAGTATTGTAAATAACCAAAGACTCAGTTTTGCATTTATGTGTGAATATATTATCAGCAGCATGCAAAATACCCCCAAACCACAGTGTGGGTGGCATTTTGTTTCAAGACTTTGGAAGGGCTGTGTAAATGCATTTTCCAAATGCATGTACCATGTAGCAACAAATGTTTTATCCTTCAAGCCATTTTTGATGGCAAATCACTCATGGGCTCCTACACATTGATTGTATGAAGTTATTTTACTTGTTTTAATGAAAAGCATCAATACACAGTTTAATCATTTATTTCCCTACAGCTGTTTCTACCCTTTAAATGAACCGAATGAAGTGTTGGGTGAGTAGGGTAGATGACTCTCCAGTACAGAGTAGGTGAGACATATTCATGCATTCATATTCATGAACCACAGACCTGATTGGCTGACAGTTCGGATGATTTCCCAATCCAATGCAGACTGCACTCCAAAGTTCAGCACAAAAAGGTTCTGGCATGTATTGTCTGCTGTCAGACTTACCCATATGGACCAATACGAACAAAAAGGTTCTTGATCAGATCCAACCAGTGAGCCACTGAAAAACAATTTACACCCCCCCTGGTAGTTCACTGCCCGAAGCCCCCCACTCTCCCATTTCAATTAAATTCATTTGGCTGTTATTTCCCATGTGCGCAGAGTACTGAGTGTGATGGTTAATATGCTTCTGATTGCATGCCGTTTGGCAATGACCACACATGTGGTGCGGGAAATCAGAGAGATGAAGTGGATATGATTTTTTTTTCAGAGAAAAATGAACCAATACACTTACCCTTACTCCCAATCCAATCACATGCCTTGGTGAATGGCATACACACACATATTTCTTGGGTTATTTTGTGAGGAGAGCACTTGCGTTGGCAGTGTGTTGAGAATAGAGGCCAACAGTTTCTCATGGCTTTCAGAGAAGTGTCATGACTATTTTATCCCAATTAAAAGGATTTACCTGCTGATTAATATTTACATTTTATCCATGGCCAGATGCACTGTAAGATAGTATAACAAGAACATAATAAGTACTTGAAGGCATTGTAGAGAGAAAAGGTGGGATCTGACTCAAAACACACAGGAATTGGAGAAAAGTGTGAAATATCCCTGTGCAAATGTTTTCTGTAAATGAAGTTGGGTAATTTCTCAGTTCTATATTGTTTTATGAATGCCCCTTTAGTGCATGCCTAAACATTGATACCTATCTGCCAGCTTACTTGACAAGAAGCAGCAGTTATTTAGCATTTTCAGTTTGTTCAATGTTGAGTGAATAAATAAGAATTTCAATGATAATGCAATGCATACACTTAAAACAAGTCAATATTAAGGACATAATATTGCTGTTGATTCAGCCCAAAACTGTATTTTTCAAAATGCACCATGTGCTGGTAGGGTGGATGTCTTATGCAGCATTTTTTTTTTTTTGCCATTTCCCAGAGGTGCTTTATTGCGTAATAAAAATGCCAATTTTAACAAATACTCAGGAGTATTTTGTGTTTGTGATTCATGATGTTATGTCCTAAGCAGTAATTTATTTTCATATGCTCTTGGTATTTAAGTGTGAATGATTTAAGGCCTTTTTTCTCCCAACCAACTTTGATCACACTGCACTTAACTACACAAAGGTGTGACACTACCAATACTATCTGATTAAGTGGAGACAACGTAATTTGTAATTATCTTAATATACCTCTAGATTAAAGAGCACAGCACAATTTGGTGTTGTAATCTTACCAATTTATCTGACGGGGATTTTTTCTGTGTTTTCTTTGTATATTCCTTAGTAATATTATATTTCTTTAAACATGTGAGCAGGTCTAATCTGCACATTGCCACAGAAACCTGTGGTGTGAATTTTCACAATGAAGTTTGATAGTTGACTCCATGAGGTTGTTAGCACCATTTAATGCGTGATTAGACTATTAATCAAACAGGCCTATCCCACAGAGTCTGTTCCTCTGCAAAGGACAGGGAGTCCACTCGTACCCTGGGTAGAACCTTCATGACCTGTGTGACTTCATCATACCATTTGCTGTACTTAACCACCGAGATCTACATGCAACTTTCACAAATTTTACCAGAGGCTAAATGAATTACTTAAACATATCATTCTGTCACCTCCCTCTAATTCATTCTCTAACCGGTGCTCACTCCGTCCTTCTAGACTTGAGCTCTCAAAAAATGAGAAAGAATATGACCTGTAATTAAAACTACGCTGCCCTGGGCCTCTGTCTATCTTTATTAAACTCACCAGTCAAAAGCAGTCAAGAGAGCCAGTCAAATTTGCAAAACATCTAGTTATCGCCTTTGCTTACTTCCCACAGTCGTTCAGGACCGGAGCTTCCTCTAATCTAATGTGTCCCCCAGTGAGTTTTCCACTTCAGCAGTTTCTATAATTGCTTGGCTCAGATTTCTTTCTTTTTTCACTCCTAATATTTTTTAAATTGAGTGGCCATTTTTACCACTCTCAGAGCCCTGAATTTTCCCCTCAAAGCTTTTTTTTTTTTTTTTTTTTTTTTTTTTTTTTTAATTATTTGCAATATTGCTTTTCTCTATGTTGCTATATGAATGCCATTTAGGTGTTTTTGATTGTTTTTTTTTCTACTGTTAATGGACATACTTGCAACAGTTATGAATAGAAGTTATGAAACAGAAGTTATGAAATTACATCTGACAAAGTGGAAGAAGGATTGTGTTTTTTTCAAAGACAGATAAAAAACAAAGGCCTGCAAAATTGGAAAAATATGCACAGAAGGAAGATAAAAAAGAGGCAGCCTGAATTCACAGACAACTTCTGTGTCCAGATGCATATTATTAATTATTATTTATATATTAATTTAGCACAGAAATTGTTTCAGTTAATGTAGCATTGATTTCCCTTTTGAAGTACATTAGATAGATCAACACGAGTGAGAAACATAATTTCAGATCTGTAGTTTGGTTTACAGAGCACACTACCATTCACATTGATTGCATGTGAGGTAGCTATATGGATCATCTGTGCACTTTACAACAAAACACTGGAATATTTCATGAGTAATGAGTAAGACAGGCAGATCATATTCAGATCATTGGTTCTGAATCAAGTCATTGTAAAAATATTGTTGAGCTACTTTTTGTGTATAATAGTTCATAAAGCCTAACATTCACTATACTACTTGACACTTTCCTGACCAAAACGCTGAAGAGTAAAACCGAAACCAAAGGGATATTTACGTAGACAGTGCTTTGCCAATCATGTGACAATCGCAGTCAGGTAAGGCAGGGACACACATACTGTGCTGGGACTGAACCATCTCACTTGTGTGGAATTGCTCATGTGGTAAAAAAATATACTCTTGCCTGTTTTATTCTGCTCTTGTCTGTTGAGAAATAAGCATGGCTTTGTACCAGAGGAAGACAGAATTTATAACACACAAGATGATCCAGAGAGCCAATATACACAGAGTATGTCTTTGAAGCTGACATTGCTGTGCATTTTAAAAAAGGATGACAGTAACTATGGAATGTTTTCAGAGCTAACTCGTGCATGCATAAAAAATCAATAACATCTACGGATTAGCATTTACAGATTTTGGAATTAATACCCTCCTTTGATAATTTAAGAGGGATAAGTTGGGATTTGATCATTTAAGAGGGATAAGATGATTAATTAATTAATTTAGCCCCAATAATTAATATTGTGGGCAGACACTGAGAAAAGCACTTAAGTTCCTAACATATGAATGATTCCCATTTTTACACATTTCTTATTATCACCAGTTCTTTTGTGGTATTGCTGAGAATTTTAAAAAGGTCACTTGGTATAGTTTAGTGTAGTTCCTGTTGTAAACTTCCTTTTGCCACATAAATATTATCGTTGGCATGGTTAGAATGTAATCAGATTCTATTGTTTCTCTGGGTAGGAGCTGTGCACACGCAGTGCACCAAGAATTTGGAACAGTGTGCAAACGGAATTAGGAAATATCACTGCACACATAATTAGGAATTAGGAACAGTGCACACATAATTACGAAAACAAAACAAAGAATTAGGAACAGTCCATAAAGTATCGGGAATATTGCACTCCAATTTAGTAACAGTGCACACAGATTTGGGAATAGCAAACACATAATTAATATTGAACCTGGGGTTGCTTGGATCTTGTTCAGAATATAGTCAGATAAACATCCATTGCAGAGCTCAGATTTCCCTCTTATACATTTGTGAATATTATGTTTTTGTTTATTAATTTATTTGTTTTTGTTTATGTATTAAGTATTATCTGTGCATGGTACGTTAAGCATGGGAAGCTATGAGATCACTGAACCGTGGTAACAGTCTGGCAATTAGCAGACTGGAAGCTTTACGCTAACACAGGCTGACAGCTGCACTTTAACGAGCGCTGAAAGAGACAGATATTTGATACAAGACCCCAGTCTGCCAAGCACCGAAGGTAACGTTTTTACGAAGTTTGAAGGAAGTATTTAGGGAGCTAGGTCATCAGTATTTGTGTTTGTTAATAGGCAGTTACTCTTGATCTAATGGCTGCTGCTGTTAACTTTAGTTTTGGCTCTGTTCTTCATATCTGAATATTTGGTAGTTGTGCTTAGCATAAATTTACAGCTATACATTTTTTTTTTTTTTTACAGATATCTGTATTTGGTATTGTGGTTAAAATATCCTCATAGCTCTCCATATAGATGCTTCACTCTGACCTTGGACAATTGTTCATTCAGGCTTTCTGTCACATGACAGGAAGTGAGGGCTTGGGGTATGGGAGTGAAGCAATTGCTAAAGACACCTAGTTATTGAGGCAAACATAGGCAGGCCTTCAGCTTTTTTGTCACAACTCAAATCACCAGCAAGGGCATCACTGACTCATCGGTTTCACTTTTTAAACTGCTGAGCTTAGATTATTTGAAAGGCATGGAGTCTCCCCTCCATCTACCATGGTCTCATAGAGGAGGGGTTGGGGGTGTGGAGACAGGATGTGCTCAGATTGGTTTGTGATGAAAAAGTACAGATTCAGCGACAGCGGGGAGGCAGCATCAGCCTCTGTGTTTACAAAGAGTTGAGTGGGTACAAATGGCTAAAAAAACATGTTCTCATTCTCTGAGATAAAAACTAAAATGGACTCATTACAGGTGTTTTTTTTTTCACAAAATAAGATAAGCACATGATGAATTGCTTCAAGCAGTGAAAGGCATAAATACAGTGCTAGATGAGAATGAGGAGAATGAAGACAGATTGTCATATAATAAGACAATACAAATATTTTAGTTTTGTTTTGTTTGTGACATATCTGCTGTCCAGTTGAACCCTTGTGTCTCCTATACTTCTATGTGATCTGCTTACCCTTTCAAATGATTATACATCATGTCCCATGTGCTGTTGTATTTACTTGTCTGTTCAAATGTTCAAATTCTATGTTAATTTTATATGTGAAAATGTCTGTCACCAATTCGCTATGATGCATGAATATTAAAAAAAATATCGTAGGGCAAATCGGGTTGCTAATGCTGAAAATGAACAATTTTTTGTTTTTTTATATAAAGATTTAAGCATTTATCCAAAGCTATTCACAGAACTGCATACAATAAGTTAACACATCAAGCAGAGATAATCCCATGTTTTCAATGCCATGACCAAACATAAAATGTATTACAGCCTGCTGAATATCATTAGGTGCTCTTGCAGAAGCCAGAGGAAGTATAGGTACACTAGCTTCAGTAAACATTGAGTTACAATAACTAAATTACCTGAGTTTGTAACCTTTATTTAACAAGGTTAGTCTCTTGAGATTCAGAATCTCTTTTGCAAGAGAGACCTGGCAAAGAAAGCTGAGCTCTGGGTAAGATGGGTCAAGATGCAGTATAAACAGATATGTTTTCAGTTTGTGGTGGAAGATGGGCATAGATTCTGCTGTTCTTATTAAACCTGTTCTTATTAAAAGTTCATTATGCCATTGTGGGAGTCAGAGCAGAGAAGAAATGTGGCCAGGATGAAGGGATGGCCTTTCAGGAGTGGAAGGCCATGAATAGGAGGCTTGTTATTTATATTCTAAATGTGGATGACGTATTTAGCTCACAATAATTCATGATGTCCATTCACATGGCTGGGTGCCTTATGTCTTTCGCTAGCGTGTGTTATCCATTCACCTGGCTGAGTCCTTAATGAGGCAGACTGCACTGTACTTTGCCCCTGGGTTCCTCACAAACTGTCCTTAGAGTCTAATCATAGGAAGTGAGGTACTAACTCTATTTTTGGATGAGGAATCCAGCTCCCTAAGCTCTGTGCCACATTGGTGCCCAGCTTGCCTGTTAAAGGCCCTGGCGAGATTGACAGCCCCTTGCCAAATTCCTCTACAATTCAGTCTATAATCATGAAGGGCTCCATAGCAGAGAGTTTTCCCTCAGTGCCAAAAAAAGTGATTTGGGTAGTAGACAGGGCTTTCCTTCTCCAGCAGAAAAGAAGAATTTGGTTTAAACAAAAGGATAGGCCACTTTTCTTTCTTCTTTTTTTGTTTCTGTGCACACAAAGGTGAGGCTACGCAACCATTGTTTTTATCTCTGTCGTCGCTGTTGGCCCTGTTACTAGGAAACAATAGCCTCTACTCTCACACAGTTGGCCGGGAAGGGAGGAGAAGATGGAGTCATTGTGTTTCAGGCCTAGCCACGTCACATGTGCAGCTCCTTTCCCATTGGCTTATGTGTGTGTGTGTGTGTGTGTGTGTGTGTGTGTGTGTGTGTGTGTGTGTGTGTGTGTGTGTGTGTGTGTTTGTGTGTGTGTGTGTGTGTGTCTGTGCATATGTGGGAGTGTGGGAGTGTTAAAAGCCAAGAGTGATTTGCACTGTCAGTTATAACTCTCGCTCACCGTCTCCTTTTCGTCCTTATCCATTTCTCAGTGGCCTCTGGGAAGTTTGCGTTTGAAGAGAGAACGCTGTAAAGCTGTCTCTGGCCTGGCAAACCCCCTACCAGTCTGAACACAATAAATCAGCAGGTGGTGTCCTGCTGGAGCTGTGAGGCTTTGCCTCTGAAATTTGTGGCCTGCGCGTGCACACAAGAAATGATATTCTCAAACCCATGTGATTCAAAAGAATTTTTTAGTAAATGACAGCAGTTCATTATCTTCCCCTCTCTCTCTCTCTCTCTCTCTCTCTCTCTCTCTGATTTCCTCCATTCAGCTATCTTCTGCTTTAATAATGTGCATACTTGTTTTTTTAATTGCTCCCTTATATAAAAAGTAACACATGCAGAATACAGCTCCCTGATGCAGTTGCTGATCACAGGTAACAGTTATTAGATTAATAAATTGGGCTCCGGTGAAGGCCTTTCAGGTCGATGTTCCCAGTGATTCCTGGGGCAGCTGCAGGAACTCGCAGAATCACACAAATCCCCAGACATGCAATAGAAAAGCAAAGTGTGTAATTCAGAGACGTGCCGAAGGACTACTGACCCTTAAAGAGACTCTCTCTCGTACATGGTTTGTGAGAGGTCGCTGCGCTCTCACCTGAATCATTCATTAGTCATAGAGCTGTAACAGGAACAGCAAGAGCTAGGAAGGACACAAATGGAAGCAAATTTGAGCTCAAATCCTCATTAAAAGCAGTGTCCAAGAAAATGATACTGTCCGCTTACCAGATCTATTAATTATTTCCTTACGACACTTTTATCTAGAACCACTCTACAGCTTATCAAGTTGCAGTTCATTGATTCAATGCCACCCTCAATAGTCTGGTTGAAAACCTAACACAAACTTTACATGATCATCCCCTACTTTTAAATTCCACTAGCTACCATGCCAGTGTTGGTTAATGTTTCTGAAAGCTGTAATTATTCAAGGTAAGATATGAGAATAAGTCATGTGAGTTGACTGAGCTCATCTTTTTATGTCCTTTTGGCCTTTTTCATTGTATTAATGTTGTTTTCCCACACTTTTGTATGCATTTAACTTTTGCTGTAATAGGTTCTCTATAATAAAATATGTTTCCTACAGTTTTGGTGCATAAATTGTTTGTTATTGTTCACTCAGTGTGTGAGCCCTGGTGTGCTTCTGTGCTGTCACCTCTCTTAGCTTCCACACCAACTGCTATTTTACACCTGGACTTTCACTCAGTGTGCAGCTCACTCTGTTTTGAAGATAAAACACAACTATCTACCTCAATTGTTGCACCAAAAAATGAAAAAATGCATGTTTTAAACCAAACAGTCAGAGAATATTCTGTTTTTAAAAGTTTCTGCGATTAACATCCACACACAATTTTACATTACATATTTCCAAGGTTGGGAACTTAAGGCATGGCTATAAGGACTATAATGAAATTATAAAAAAAAAGAACAATAACAAAGTAATAACATTATAAACAATTTTTAAATAAAATGTGGATGATTACTGTAGCCTAAAGTATCTTTGAGAGATTTTTTTTTCAATCACACAAGGTATGTGCATTCTCTCCCTCCCTCTGCTCTAATTACTTTGCGTGTTGTTTCTTAAGGCTAGTTTAAATAGAAATGCAAGTATGTGAAGTTAAAAACCAAATGTTTAATTCAGTCTACCCAGTGTAGAAATGAATGAAGATATTAGCTAGATATTTATCGCTCAGTCATAAATTTACCGTTTAGTAACAGTGTAGTGCCTGTGTTCATCATTTTAAGAAAATATGTATCTTAAAAAAGTAAAATAATTAGTCATGTTACAGAGTTTCAGTGGCTGCATTACTAATTACAATTTTTAGCAGGTGATCAGTAATCTTTAAAGTATTAAATTGTAAAAGCAACCTTCCCGACAGTGCATACTTTTCCAGTTAGTTGTTGCCATGTATTTCCTACTGTGAATGTCTCATGGCATATATGCCTCCGTTCCGTGTTTTTCCTCCAGCGTTTCAGGCTGCATATGCTGTCTGTCATCCACTGTATGTTATTCTCCATGCACTGATCATACGTGTTCATTTGTCTGCAGGTTCTCCACGCAGTCCTGTGAATAAGGCCACCCTGACACTGATCACCATCAGTACCTGTGTCCTTGCTGTGGTGTACAGCAGCCAGCTGTCCTGCCCCCTAACCGTGAGGGTAACCCTGCACGTTCCTGAGCACTTCATCGCTGATGGTGAGACCCACCCCACAACACCCTCTCCTCCATGCTGCAATCATATTGGCAGTCAACAATGGCATGTATTCAATAATGGTTAACTCATTAGTTTATTTCCTGTTTTGGAATGTGCTGTCTTAAGAAAAAAAAAACAATGAATGCAGGTACCATCCAAAATGCAGATTGCATGAAATTAGACTGTAGAAAGTAAGGGTTAATGACTGAGAAGCTGCTGTGATTCACCACACCTTGTTTGCAAGGTGTAACTTGGAAGGTAATCAGAAGAATTTGTAGATGCTGGAGCCTTCCAGGAATAAAAGCTGCTCTGCTGTAGAGAATATCTAATATTAGCTATTCTCCTGTATCAGGGCTCACTTCCTCCCCATGATGCCATGTTGTAAGAATATGATAGAGAGAGGAGAAGTGCAGTACAAAGATGTGAATGTTTGTATATTTTAAGTACTTTTAGATGCTTTGGGAAGGTAATGTATATTTATTTGTCAACTGATTCCTCTCGGACCATTGAAAGAATAGGAAAGTGTTTATAGACTTGGATGAAGATGTTCAAGGTTTTGTTTTTGTTTACAGTGTTTTTGGAAATGAAGATGTGCTACAGTTTAAAATGCTTAACAAGCTTAATTATTCATAGAGTATCACATTTCTCTATTAGTTATGCTACCATTTGGCTTGTTCATTTAGTCTCAATGCCCAGTGCACTTTTGTAGTGGGGGATAGAGAGTGTAGCTGACATGTAAGTGCTGACAGCTTTTAAAACCTAAGCACCAAGCACTAAACCACTGGCAGTATAAACACACTCTTTGTAGCTGGGATCAGAATGCTGGGGAAGAGAAATTGATACACTCACTGGCCTGAGAACAGTTTGATGACTAATTTGGATCAAGAGGGTCTGTGCCAACAGGCCTGAGATCAGCTAGACATCAGCCAGACAGTTTCAAAGTCTCCCAAATGCCCCTAATGGAGAAGAAGGATCAGTTTCTGTGACTAATTGAAAAAATAAATACAGCAGTGGGTAGAATCTTCATTGGGGTTTCACTGATAACAGCTGTAAAGCTTCTTATCAAAGTTTTGTATAGAATGCAAGTGTACAGATAAGTGGACAGAGAATAATTTCTCTGAGAAGTGACCTCTTAGAAGTACTTTGAGAAGTGCACTTTTGTGACCTCATTTTAAAATGAGTTTTGTTTTCTTTTTTGTTAACCAATTTTTAGCCTTGGTTTCTTTATTTCTCTAAATTCCCAAAAGCCAATTGATTTACAAACAAGCTCTCCTCCGAGGAATATTTTGCTAGTTCACCATCCTTGTTACACTGTCAATGTTTTGGTGTACATTTTCTTAAGGAGCTGGTCCAGGCAGAACTTGGGATTTGTCCAACCCCACCCCCACCCCCCTGGGGTGACGCAAATAACTAAATATGCATTACATATGTAAGCCTGGAGGAGAAAGTCAGCACTCGTCATGATTCAATACCCCAGACGTGTCCATATTGTGGCCCATCCATATAGTGGAACTCAGTGACTCAGTGATCAGTCACTCAGCCTGTGAAATAGGCTCAAAGAAATGACCTCCTTTAAGAATGACAGTGATAGCTCAAACTGCCGTTACCTTGCAACACACAGCGATGACAGACCGTGTGAATAGAACATTATGTCGGTCATTAATCTGAAATAAGATTCTTGAAAATCTTTTTAAATCAATTTGATTTTTTCTATGGAGGACAGAAAATACAGACATCACTTAACTACAGGTATAGAGACATTTCTGCAACACTTTATACTGTTCATTAATTTAACAGCATACCACTTTTTAAAATTTATATCTCCTAGAGTTGTGTTACAACAGAGATAAAATATTAGGTTGAATAAAAGGATTCTGACTGAGTTTTAAATAAGAATACTAGTAGACTGGGTGAATAGAACACAAATTCAGGGTTTTTAATCTGAAATATGAATATTAAGAGAATCTTTTCATGTCATAGGTCATATTTTTTTTCTTTGAATATACAAAATACAGACATCACCTGATAGAAATTAATTTGTGCAGTGCTTTTTATTGTTTATTCCTTTGACAAAATGAGTAAGATTTGGCTTTTTAAGCAGGGATTTTTGAAATAATGTGCCATGATAAAATAACAATTTCCAGAGATTTTTTTATAAAGACTATGTAATTTAAAGAATTGTATCTGTATATTAAGTATGATTAAGGTCAGCAGTGTAATATTAAAAGAAAAACACAGTTTGTCAAAAAAAAAAAAATCAATAGGCCCCAATGGCAATCTGTACTGTACTGTACTCCATCCAAGAATGCTAAAATCACTTTCAAAGAAATATAAATAAAACATTCACAAGTACATGTATGCTATCTCAGGAAATACAAGAAAAACCTTATGACTGAAAGAAAGGTAATGCAATATTAATATTTGAAAATTTGATTTTACTGATTTAGGAAATGATAGATTACTTAATTTAGTTTAGATTTCATGTAATATTTTAGAACTCATTTTTACAAACAATATGGAATCATTCCTGGAAAGAAAGTATCAAAAGAGCTAGTAAATATGGTATATTTGGAAAGATTGTGCTTTAGAAATATTATATAGAAGTTAATTTGAAGATTATTTGGCATGTTTAGTTTCAAACTGTGCTTTTTCAGTTTTCAATAGAATGTAGAGTCACATTAAAATGAATGTGATCTGACAAGGGTGCTTTGGAAAAGTGGATGACTTCAGCAATCATGGTTTACTATTTAAGTATGTGTATAGAACAGTTTGAAAGCTAGTAAAATAATTCATATGACTGGATTGAATACAGATTTGAAAAGATAGCTGGAAAGTCAATGTTGCCAAATGTTAAAGTCCCATATTTGTATCATTGTTATTTCAGGCAGATTGATTATTGGAGAGACTCATTCAGAACTTGCATGGGAATGCAACAGTTGCCCCGTCGTTGTCTAGAACTGTAATGTTATTTATTGTGCTGAATAAAAAGGTGTAACAGGTTATAAAGAAACTTTAAGAAGAAAAGGTAATATTAATGTTATACAGATTTTCAATATGTTATACAGAGAGTAAAAGCCTTGTTCTGGGTACTCCATGCTGTAATAGAAACTTGGGAAATACCTAGGGATGTGAAAGCAATCTGCCTCAGGTGTGTTGCCAAATTCCTAAGTGAAAAGTTGAAAACACAACATAAAGTCAAATATACAGACTTGCAATATACTTAATTTATGCAGAGCCAGCATTCAACAGCTAAGTGGGATTTGATTTATGTATATACATTTTTTAATAAATTTAAAGTGGATTACAGGAGATATGTCAGGATGAGTTGTTTTAGCTGAACAAGGGAGAATCAGTGAACATTGGTTATAAGATAAATTTTGCATTCTCGTGCCAGGAAGAACCATTTACAACATACAGAGTTAGTCATGGATGAACTGAGGCAACAGTGAAGAATAACGGTAAAGGAGCTGGCTTGGTTGCCTGGTAGGGCACTACCACTGTACCCTGGAGCAAGGTTCTTCATGGTTCAGTAAAATATTCAGCCACATAATTGTACAGTGTGCAGGAATATTAACTGCGTAAGTCACTCTGTATAAGAGTGTCTGTTAAATGTAAATGTAACCTTGTAGAAAAATAAATTCATTGAGTTTGCAAGGCCAATGTTGAACACAATGATGGACACTCTCCTGGCCAGAGAGCAAAAGAAAAAATGACAAGCAGGGATGAACTCAATCACCCATTCTTGTCATTAACCAGTTTGTGTTCACATATTTTTACAAAAAATGTATTTTTAAAAAATATATACAGTAGATATATATTTTTTTTTTTATAAAAAAAAAGGTTCTATTTTCCAGTCAGCTGGGGTTTAATGCTTTTCTATATGGTATATAGCTGAAAATAAAACATGAGTTAATCATAGCCACCACATATGGTTGGTAATGTCAAAAATACAAGAGTGAATGCAATTTCTGAAATCACATTTCTATTGTGTTAGCTTATCAAGGCTGAGGTTAAAGCAGTAGCACCGTCTAAATGCACATTTGGGAAATACTATATCTAAAGTCCCGGATAATTGACCTGTCATCTCAAAATAATGACTCCCAAAACCACTGGCTAATAACTATCTTAATGAGGGACTGAGTCTGGTAATTACATACATAGCCTCTTAAATGAATTAGCCGATTTGATTAAAGGGTAGATCTGCCATCTTTACTCTGACAGGAATGAAATACATTTTGGAATCGATTTGCCAGGGAAAAAGGGCCAATTCATTATGCCCTCTGTGAAGTCCAGCTTTAATGATTGTACTGGTATTGCATTGACTGAGCTACTGGCTATGCATTCCTTTGGAAATGCATGATATAACACCAACTGGCACATTTTTAAGCAAACTGGCATACTGAAAAGTGTAGAGGCAATGAAGACAATTTAACAGGATGCAGACAGATATAAAAGTTGCAGCACCCCATCACACATAAACATTTAACATGGTACAAACAAGTTGATGTGGAATATCAGTGTAACTTATGAAGTCAATATGCAGTTATTGACAAGTTGGTACCTGTTAACAGAGTTAAAAGGTGTGCAGAATACCAGGTATAAAAATTCATGCCACAGGCTTCCAGGTGGCTTGTGTTGGAAAGGTGCTCGCTCTGTAAAAGCAGGAACTGTGGGTTTGAGTCCCTGGCATGCCAAAGTCATGCTGAATGACAAATGTTCTGACCTCTCTCGACACAGGGAGCAGTTTTGTGGTCAGTATGGGAAGTTACCTAGATGTTTCAGACTGGCTGAACCCCGCCAAGCTGACCCTCTACTACCAAACCAACTCCACTTCCCAGTGGGTGAGGGATTACTGCGGCCAGCGAACCACTGATCCCTGTGAGCAGCTGTGCGACCAGGACACAGGTCAGTGAAAACCAGGGATATACATAAATACACATGAATACACATAGGCAGTGAGTATGTATATTTAAGCACTTCATGTACATTCACAAAGGCACAGACACACATGCACAAATCATAAACATGAATGTAAAAATACAAAGACAAAAAATACAAGCACGAATGTACAAATACTGACACATATAACTGACATATACAAAGACGTACATGTAAAAGTACACACAAATACAAACATGCACATGCAATCATGTACAGCCACTATTTAAAATATATACATACAAATCTACCAACATAACATATTCTCACATATTGTATGTGGCCCCATATAGTGTGGTAACACTGCAAAGCCTAATCCTGTATTTCTGGCTTTTGTAAGTATCGTATAATTTCTATTCCTTTCTCAAATCTCAAATTATCTGATGTCCATGAGGGTGGATCGCTTTATATACAGGCAATGTAAACCCAAGTCAAATAAACTAGTGAAATAAACTAATCATATGCAATCATACGCAAGTCAAATAAACTAATCATATGCAATCATAAAACGGAAAAAACAAACAGAATTAGCAAATATTTACGCTCCTCAACTGCATATCTGTTAAAATATGCAGATATTTAATTGATATTAATATGATTAAATATCCAGTTATTTACATCATATACAGTATATATATATATATATATATATATATATATATATATATATATATATATATATATATATATATATATAATTTTCCTTTTATGAGTGCATATGATTAGTTTGTTTGACTTGTGTGGGTTTACATCTCTGCAAAGATATGAAGGTTATTGAAATGAACCCAAAAAGCAAATATCACATTTGGCAGCATTGAGAGTGCAAACCCTTTACATGAAGTTAAGTCTGAATAAGAAAATACAATAACTTTATTCAAACCTTTAATAATTAAAAAGGCAAACCTTTTTATTGATTATAATTTCCCTGCGGAGGAGGAGAGGAGACAGAGAGCTGTGAAATGGCTGACTTGAAGTTGTAAAACTTTCTCTTTTTTTCCCCAATTTCAAGGTTTTATTTATCACTGTGCCTGGCACTGTTAGCAGCCAGTGCAATGTCTGTGGCAAATGCATTTATTCGCTCTTGACCTTCGGGGGCTAAGTTATTACCGCGTGGCTCAGTTTGTCCTGCCAGGTGTTATGGATCAAGAAGATAAAATTGCCAATGAGCCAATGCTCCAGGGGTGGGGGGGGGAATAAAATGAAAAAGAAAAAACTCTTCTTTGCCTCAATGGAATACAAGCACTGTGGCCTAATGCCGTTGGTTTCTTCCCTGGCTCTTCTTGGGGTGTATTATTTAATCTTCAGATCATCTTATCCATCATATATATGGATTGTATACTATACAGCTGGAGACATGCATTGAGTCGTATTACCTTCCTTGGCATTTAAGCAAATATATAGTTTGAATGTCAAAACGTTAACATCATCTGCATGGTCTGTAATACAATCAAATCCAAGCAATGAATCAATCAATCAATGAATTTGTCATTTGTTGATTAATCTGACTGATTAATCATCTGAAGGATATTTTCATTTAAGATGGCATTTTATTGGATTGATTGCAGGCACTATTCTATACTTTACATAAAATTGCCATTTTGTAGTTAAAAAGAATTCCTTATAAGGTGTGACTCTGCAAGTGTAAATATGTATTTTAGCATTCTGATGCACTGCAGACTGCAAGAGAAGCTGCTGTCATGCACAATGCAAAAAAAAACATCTCCCTCACACATAGATATACACAACCACACAATCTCTTTTGGCCTGTTACATGTTACATTTGAATAAAGCTAAATGCAGTTTAAGCAATTTCAGGCTAATTTGTTGAAAGGTTAAATCACAATGCTGTGCTGTACTAAGACTCAATCTGGCAATCCGCTGGAGACATTCCTTGGTACTCTAACCATTCTTTCTTCCTCATCAGCCCATATGTTTTGGTAAAATATAAACTCTCATCTTGTATATGAGATTTCAGGCATGAGAAAGTGTGTCTGCTCTCTCAGTCAGCTGGCATGAGGCTCAAATGTAACTCTGAGTCCCTGAAATAGGTACACAGCCTCAAGCTTCCTGTGCCTGAAGGAGCTGTACCTTAGGAGCTGGCTCAGGCACTCTCAGACAGGAAGTGAGGCAAGAGAGGGCTTCAAAAGGGAGATCCCATTGCTGTTGTCCAGCTGGATGCTGGATCCATCAAACAAGCAATTCTTCTCTTTCCCTCTGCCATGTTTTTTTTTTTCTTTTTCTTTTTTAAGCTGAAAAAGGGGTTGTTTTGGTCACTTCAGAACGTCTGCCAGTTTTGGTTTGACTTTGAAGGGGAGTTTTCCATGCCAGGCAATGCAGAGACAGGTGCCATCTGTAAGAAAAACTTGTAACAGGGTTCAGGATAAACTATGTAAACACACAGCACACATCACATTTCTACACACACACACACACGCACACACACACACACAAGCACACACACCGCGTTGGCAAGAGAATGAGTGGAGAGTACATGCCTCAGATGCATTTCTATGGGCTGAGTTGCAGTGCAGTGACTTAAGAGGTACACCTGGTAATTGAGAATAATGGTTAAAAGAGGTCATAGAAGGGTTAGAAAAAAAATGGATGAACTCACTGAAGTTTAATGAAACTTTTCTCTTTTTTAAGACAAGTAACACAAAAATGTAATGATGAATGTGAAATGGAATTTCAGGGTATTTCCATGACAACTGGTCTGTTTCACAGGCACCTCACCTTCTGTCACCTTACACTAAATTAGACACATTTTACATGAATTCCCTGCAGTACTGCATGTCTTCCGCAGCCCTAAAGCAGCATGCGGGAAATTTGGATCTGCCATTACCCAGAACTATATTTGAGAACGACACATCCAGCAGGATGTCCATATTCTGGCATTGCTATACCTTCAATCTGATTATATGATCCGCTCTGTCTATCTGAGTTATGGCTGCCAGCAGAGATGAAAATGCAATCAAAGGCAATCCTTTCTATTCAGAACACAGCTCGGCTTCTTTTCCTAGAGGGCAAGAGCACCCTATTGTTCTTGTGAAAACGTCCGTTTGTACTGTATGAAATGAACTGTTAATTCTATTTTTATTTTTTCATTAACCTTTATTTTACCAGGAGAGTCACATTGAGACAGAATATCTTTTGCAAGGGAGATGGCACCTCAATTAATAGATATTAAAAGTATAACATTAAAATGAATACAACACAGTACAAACAGACAAAACTATTGGGGGTCATACAAAGACACATACAGAAACTGAATGACAGAGATACAGTATGTATATTTAACCAGCATCACATGATGGATTAAGTATTAAAACAGGTGAATTTAACAGTTAAGATTTCTGAGATATTTTTTATAGGCAACCAAGGAAATCAGTGTGGCAAGCTTGAGCTAAACCTGCAGCTCATTCCAAGACCAGTAAAAATAATAGCAAAGTGGCAGTGATGTGTTTTGGAAGTCGCTCTCTTTTCCTCTGGGGTGTATCTTTCCTCAAACACTTGTTAAAAATGTTTTATTAAGTGCAGTAATTCATCTAATACTGTGTTGTTGCAATCTCAGCACAATTGGTTCCTTTGAACATTCACTAAAATGATGCCTGAAAGCCAAGGTTTCTGAATGGCAGAATTCTGCCAAAGGAAGATGAAGATAGATTAAAATGGAATAAGAGAAACTGGATTGCAGTCAATCTCTGGCCAACCTTTAGCTGTACTATGGGAAACAGATAAGACAAACCCCAAAGAACACATACTAATAGACCTGTGCAATATTGATACAATTTATGAACCATGTTTCTGTGGTGTGAGTTATTCCCTGGGATGATGATAAAGATATGGATTCATTTATATTGCAGCCAGAGTAGGAATGTCACAGTTAAGCTGTTGAAGGAGCCTCTATTTCAAGCAATGTGTCAAACAATAATTTAATTAATTGGAGAAATTATATTAGTTAATTAATCAATTACCACTTAATTAGGCATGGTAATGATTTGTGTGGCATGGGGAATGATAGTGGAAAGTGTATGTTTTTGTCATTTGATATGTGTCATTCTCAGTGTAATGTATTAGACAATGTGGCAATTAATTAAAAATTCGACATTGAACATAAAATTGTCTTCTTTTGGGAGGTAGATGGTGAGGTACCCTCTCTACTGTGTTTAAATTAATTATAAAGCAAAGACAGTTTCTTGCCAGATACAAATGTTACATTACATGTATGAGTAAAGATACAAATGTTACATTACATGTATGAGTAAAGACATTAGCCAGTGCTTTAAGTCATGTTAAAATAAATCACTCTGAGTTGGTTCTCCGTTGTTTCTTTTATGGGTTGGCACTGCTATGTGAAAACTATCCATTAGAAGATATGATTCTCTTGGCAGTGACAGGATTCATAACAACAAGTTGCTTTTGGCCATTCTTGTTAAACTGGGAAATACTTTAAGCTGTATCTCAGATTTCATCCAAAGATATTTGAACATTTTTCTTGGTACGCTGTGTGTTATTTCAAGGCTCAGTAGGATAATCCTCATCTAAGCCTGGAATAGAATCAAATGGGATGTCTTCTACATCCAAACTGTTAACATTTTGAGTGAAAAATGCTGACAGCTTTCAAAAATTTGTAAGCTGGCTAATTAAACTGTGTTTTCAATTGACTATGTTGAATCCTGTGAATGCTTTAATATTTTGACAGTTTACTGTTCTGTCTGTGAACCTTTTGTGCAAATGTTATGTATTCACTCACTGGCTGCTGATGTTTATTCTGGGTTTAATGCATTCTGCCCCAAAGACACTCAGACCACAAGTACTGTAGTGATAGATTACAAGCTTTCCATGTGATTTCATCCCTGAAATGTTACTATCCACTGTATTGCCCTGCTTTTCTTATATTTTTGTAATATTTAAGTTTTTGTGGTGGGAACAAGGTTCTCAGATTGTATATAATACTTTCCAGAATTTAGGAATCACTGTAATTGAAAGCCCCAATCAAATTGCTTGTCTTTGATTCACATTGTGTTAAAATATACCATCTACTAGAGTGACTGTAGTCCTTGTGAAACAAACAAATGTATAAAACATAATGATTTTTGAAACATGAGGTCTCATCAGTGATAACAGATGATTGGCAGCTGCTCTCTTGGTTCATTGTTATTTAAAAATGCTGGCTGGGTCATAATTGCTGTTTTTTGTGTGTGTGTTATATGCTGGTGTATTGTCATCATTGTCTTTTGTTCAGAAGATAAGGCGCAAATAAATGGCTCCAGTACAGTTTTTACTACATTAACACTTTGTGTTCCAAGGTCCTGATTTGGAAAGTACCCCTGTCACTTCCAAATAGGAGGCTAATCTATAAGACAAATATAAAACAAATGATAATTCTTGTAACTGGTGTTTTGTTATTAGTGTGTCTGTGGTTCTGCACCTGGAAATCAATGTCATAGCCATGAAAACATTTTTTTTCTGCCAAGGACAAGGCCATCACTGAAAACTGTTATATTTAATTGTTAAACTGTGTTATTTGCTGACATTATGACATCTGAATTGGCAGCAGAAGTCCTTGTAGAATTACATGAAGGCTTCCAGGTGGTTTTAAGATCAGTGGATCTTAAAGAAGACTGGACTCAGATGCTGCAAAGACTGTGTTTTGGTTCTGGAATTTAATGAAAAATTGGTTTGAGAATTAACATTCATGTCATGACAAAAGGCAGGAAAAAGGAACATGTGAAAATCAAGAATTCTGAAGGTCAAGAAAAATATGCATTCCACTGTAAGTGAATAATATAAGTATCTTGTATAAACGGCCTCAGCCTTAGCCCTGGTACTGTTGCACAGTTTGACCACAGCATCTCCTTACAGACAGATTGGAGGACGTTACTCAGACAGTCAAGGGGCTGTAAAAGCATCTTGTGTCATTTGAAGCATTTCCTGATAGATGACAGTCAGTCCTCATTCTTTAACCCTGCATAAGCTCCCTCTGCACTCTCTCCTGATCTAGGATTGTAAACTTCCTCTGAGCATAAGGACAGAAAAGACTGTTCTAACCCTGTCCCTAAGCTAGGTGATGTAAGGGCTGCTGGAGCCAGCATTTTGCAACTGATGTGAGAAATTATGAGTCACAGATGATCTAATATTATACACTTAATTTTAGTAAGGCCCCTTTAAGAACTGAAGAACTGTGATAGTCCAAGTGGGTAACAGAAGCTGTTCATTAGTGTATAGTCTATGAGTGTAATATAGGACTCCAGTGCACCAGGTGAGCAAGAGGGGATTTAGGTCATCAAGACTACTTCCTAAGCCTCAATGTCACCTGCTCGCTCAGGATGACATTATCTCTTTGACCTGCTGAGGGAGATGGGCCCTCACTTCATGGCGTATCTCCTGAGAATAATAATAAAATGAGCAGAGTTAATGTGCCTGAACGAAAGGAGGAGGAAGAAAGAGGAAATTACCATAGAGATCAATGGAGTAATGATGGTGCTTTCCTGTCTGAACTTCCATAACCTCCCTCAATGCGCATGTGTGCATACTCTTGAGTATGCAAGTGTGTGTGTGTGGGGCATCACACAGTCATCAATGCACGTCTGTGTGTATCTGTTTGCGTGTGTGTGTGTTCTGACCTCAGCCTGCATAGCCTCACTGTCTTCATCCCCCTTGATAAAAGATGACAGTTTCCAATTACATCGAGTGTACAGAAGTGGCTGTCACCATTTGTCTGAGTGGTGATGTTGTGAGATTATTAGCGGAGGCACTCCATGCAGTCCACAGCCTCTCTCATGGCCCCTGTCCCCTCTGCAGTGCAGCGTAAATCCTGCACAGACAGGCCCTTCCCCCCTGTGGTTCCCAGATAGTTTACCAGACACACTGATAAGCATCTAAATGCCCCCTGAATTCTCTTGTGTCTCCTTCCTCCTGCTTGGCCCTGTAAGATTACTCTTTCCTTGCTCCTTACCGTGGTAAGACTTTGTATGAATGTGGATATGTTTTCTCAAGTTTTAAAAAACTGAATTTTGTTACTCTGGAATGTTGTCAGGATATGCATCAAATGCAACAGCTTTGCTGTGAAAGCTGAATGTGCTGTAGCTGAAATTGCAGAGGTGCCCTTTGCATGAGATAAGCCTTCAGAGTTCATTTCCGAGTTTATCGTTAATCAGAGCGTGTTGGATTATGGGAGCAGGGAGCGACTAAAGTGAGCTGCTGTGTGTTTGTTTTTTTTTTCTTTTCATTCCTTAATCAGACATTCAGTGAGTGATGAAGGGATTGGATAAATGCAATTTCGGATGGTAGTATAATCTCCCCCCATTTATTTCACAGCCGAGAGCAACACAATGGAGTCATGGGCTGTGTCCATATAGAAAGCGCTTATTAAAATCCAGGAACGGGAACTGATAATAAGCAGTGTTTATTAGCATGGGTATTATGGAGGGCTTGGTGGGGCTTGGGGATTCCCAGAAACACAGGCAGCCATAAAATTAGTAAGTGAAAAGAAGGCATCTGGATGTCTAATGAATAAAAATCTCTGAAGACCAGGGCTGTCACATGACTTGTGTGATGAAGTTGACTGCAGCTTTGTAAAGTGCTGGCAGTCACATTAATATGCTCTTCTTTAATGGACTTCCACCCTGATCTCATAAAGGCTCTCATTGAGACAGCATGAAATGATAACCATTATATTTCTATATGTTTTTTTTTTCTTTTTCTTGTGTTAAAGAGTATATATTATTGACAATTTCTGCCACTGTAAAAATGTTCGTATTTGGCCATTCATCAGCGTGGATGCATATGGATGAAATCTTAAGTGAATGACTAAATACTGCTAAAACTATGTTTTCGAAAATTGTGCCTGTACATGGATGTGTATGTGATTATTCTTAGTTATTGGATTATTCCTGGCTACTAAGTTGAATTTTTAACTGAAATATGAGGCTGTGATGTCATTTGGTATCACTAGTTATAGAAATTAAATCAAATGCCTAGTATTTAAAATGCCTTTAAAAAGTTTATTTGTATTAATTGAGGTAAGGCAGTGGATAAATGCCTATGAATGCAAATAGTCGGTGTTGTATTTTGCAAACAACATGAGTGCCATTTTGTAGATCACAGAAAGTCCTTGAGAGCCACTCTTTGTGAAAACGCACCAAAGGATGTCTGACACTAGACTTGAAGATCATGAGCGATATCAGCACTCCATCAGCTGGCAATGTGATTTGTATGTTATTTTATATCAGAGCTGAACGGGAGTTTGATGTGGAATAAGTTTTGATGTGGATTGTTTTTCATCAGGCATAACAAAGTTGTCAGAATAGAATAGATTCAAACAATTTCACAAAAGTATTTTGGTAATTGCTAGCAACAGACACACATCTGTATTAAAGTCAGTCATCAAGCACCAGTAAATTATTTTCTATGGAGCCATCTAAGGTATAGGTTTCAGACAATTTCACAGAGTCACTTTAGAACTCTGAGACCTTTTCAATTTCAGCCTCACATCTGAATAGGTCTTTCAGACAGTGCATGCAACTGCACGCACATTTGCCTGCAAGTTCCTTAATTATTCATTAAGTGAGTTTATGAAGCAGTCAGACAGAAGATCCATGTACTTCCTGCTCTATGAGTCAACAGCTATTACCTTAATGAGGTGAAAATGGAGACTCCTTCCCCCTTACTCATCACTGTTCGAGAAGGAGCAACAATGCAGAACACACTTGCCGCACACTCCAGGTGGTCTATATACGTTTAGAGGATGTGCGTCTGACGACCACTCTCTCATAAAAGGTTTTGGACAAAGAATAATCCCCAATGATAATTCAGGACAGCAAGGACAACCTCAACAGGACACATGAATATGAGTTCCATTGGGGTTGAGTAGCAAAGCCTTAATGGATGTGGTATATGTATATTTGTATTTATTTTCTAAAGAGATGCAGGAACAAATGTGATGATTTAGGCTTTCTTTGGTTATTGAGATACTGCTGCAGGGTAACTGGGTCCAGTTTACATTAATAGCTTAAACATCTTTTAACACATCTTTAACTCTAGACTTCAGATCCAGAGAGAGGAATATGTTGGCCCATATTTCCAAATATATTTGTAGTAATATTTCTACTAACAAATTCCACGACTGTTCTACCAGTTTTGTTTCTCCTTCCACAAGAGATATTTTTCATAATGTAAAGAAGCCTAGAGTTTTTTTTTCACCAGTTTGCTGTTTTTAGAACAGAATGCTGTTTTCACAGCCATTGGTGTTACATCATAGCTTTGCTAACAGATACAAGGAAACCCAGAAAAGAAGTGATAAAATAGCTTGGAGGGAAAAAAAAAACTGATTGTGAAATCCCCTCCCCCTGCAACCACCAACAGTTCACATTCAAACAGAAATGTTCCTTTGCCACAAAAACATGAAATCGAGATGAAAGTTCAGAACCATTCGACCTTTTAAGGTCACAGACCAATCCTCTACAGGATAGATTGTGATAAAGGCACAGAAATAGATTGACTTTGACTGTTTTAAATCATATATTTTAAACTGTAAACAAGATTAGAAAAAGAGAAACATGATTATTTCTAAACAGTTCACACATAGGTGGAGCGTGATAAGCTATATACGGTCTGAAAAAATACTGAAAAACCACAATGTCTTTTGTAAACTCTTTGAATGTTGAAAATAGTCATTTTAGTACACATTTCAGCTGAGTGGGCCATTGTAATGCTTGCTCTACTGCTGCAGCACTCCCAGTGCGCTGGTGCAAGTGGCATGTTGGGAGCTTGAGAAGCACAATTCCAAATGGTGGATATAAAAGTAAGTTATAAAACATTTTTTTCAAAATACAGAATGAATCACGAGCAGCCAAAGAGATGCAACGTAAAGTGCGTCGTCCTTGGATGCCTCAATGTCAGATCTATTTACCTGTATATTGGAGTAGGAGGGGGGTAGTTGCAGACAGAAAAAATGAGAAATGAGATGAAAGTGGGTAGGAGAAAGCAGGAGAGTATCTTAAAAAGGGAGAAAGAGAGGTACCCATAGAGGGTTGGTGCTGGGAGGTAAAGGTACAGGAAGAGATTTTTTAAATTTTATTAAATATAAAAGGGCAGACACTTGCTGCTACTCTGGGCCTCCCTGGTGCACATTTCACACCTGCTGCTTTCTCCTTGTAATACCTTCAACTGTCTTTGGAAAGCACACCATCCAGGGTTACTTGTGGTTATGTGTCCCATGTCCTTGCAGAGAGGTAACTAGGCCTTGGGTCTAGGGTACTGGGGAAACTGAAGAGGATGTCATTTCTTTGTATGGTTGGCTTGGTCCCGTATCTTGGGAATACTTGCCTTAATCTTGGGTTGAGGCAAGAGAAGGGCCTTAAGTGGTCGCAACATAGTTTTGCGCTTTCTAAATTTAATCCAGCTCTTGCAAAGGAACCTGTGCTATACCATGAGCTTTAAATGTACTCTGGTCAGTGATGTTCCTGAAAGCAGGTCAGGTCAAGTGCATTAGAGGAGTACCTTTTGCCCCTGTAGACATTAAAGGCACCTCTTTAGACAGTCTCCAAAGTCTTTAAAACAGTCTGCAAAAGATTAAGTATTTAATAAATAAAAGATAAAGTATTTAATTCCATGTAACTATGTACAGAGGAGTAGCCCTCATAAGACTCTTCTGAAGAAATTCTACCAGCTCTTGTTTTGTTCTTCATCTTGTTTTGTGCTTAGCCATTATTACAGTGATGTTACCAGTCAGCACATATGATAGCTGGTGTTTAAAAATACTATGGACTTTGATTAAAGCTGCAAAATAAAACAGGGGTTTTATGCAGAGGCTTTTGAAGGCATAAATCCACTGATATTCCCAGACTTAAATGTGTCAGATGTGTAAATGATAGTTGAATGGACAAGCTTTATGCAAGAAAAATTTTACCTATAACAGGAGATTAACAATTTATACATTTAAAGTCAAACTTCCCTCCACACATGTGGCGAGTGAGCAAAAGGAGGCTGCAATAATATAATGTATGTTGGCTGTCATTTTAACTGACTGCCTCTAATTTATTGCAAGACACCTTTGGTTCATGTGCAGCTACCACAGGAAGAATGTAGACACTATTGACCAAAGAACTTCCTGTTGTGCAATGAGACATAGATAATACTGTTGTCTGAGACCCTCCCTGACATCCTAATTGGTCATTCCTAATCCTGGATATCCTCCTCCTGATTGTTCACTTACCATGTGGTGCCATTGGCCTCAGTCTAGAGTGGAATGGTCAGGATTCGCCCCAAATCCTTGAACCCAGTGTTTAAGCAGGATGAGTCTTCCGGCAGCCATACTAGGAAGGATTGGTCCCATCGGTCATTTGACCCATTATAATTCCCTTTGCAATGTACCAGGATTCATTCAGGCAGCATTTGAAGAACAATCTAAGACAACATATTACTTGAGATGAAATTGTTTATTACACCAACGTATACATTGTATCTTCATATATGTACTAAGGCTAATCAAGTACAGAGTGAAGGATCCCTTCTTCTACAAATGAATGATAAATTCTGCTCGTCATGTCAGACCATGGCTGATAATGGACAAGGCCAAAACAAATTATAGAAATGTGCTTTAAAATAAAATAATCAAACACATCAACTGTTCCTCATAAAGAGAAAAAAATCTCAGTGAAGTTAGAGAATGAATGCATAATCTGTCCATAGTTTTATCTTTGACATTCCAAGAAAAGACACAGGAGGAAAATGATGCACAGTGAACAAACTAAGTGAGTGGAGATTATCATTTCACAGAGACAGGACTTTCAGTACACTGCCAATTTCCAGTGAAGTGGTTTAATGTAAATATAAAAGCGTAAATCAACAGGGTGTATGTCGAAGTGACAGGTTGACTGTAAATGGCATTTAACGGATGGCGTGATAAGCCCCTTGTCAATGTGATGCTTAAACACTAATAAGACAAACGGACTGTGGGGACAGTGCACATTGACCGGCAGCATGGTATTGACTTTTCGTGTTGAGATGTCAAGTTCCTGTGAGTGCCTCTCAGAGCTGTCATTATGGGGAGAAAATGTCTGTCTTTTTTCATGTCTACCTATTTTCATGCCCATTCTTCATTTCTGACTGAGAGCACTGGCGATTGCCAGCCCTGGTGCCCTCCTGGGTGCCCCTATACTCAAGAAAACGCGATGAAGTGCCCTCCCCACAGCATGCAGCAGGTGCCAGGTGCCAGACAGCCTGAGCACGCCACATCTAAGTGTTTCAGCAGGTAGCCACACCTGCATTAGATCTGAATGCGTCTGCAGATAATCAGAATGTTTTATTAGGAAGCTAATAACCTCATAGTTGTGTGCAGCACCACACAAATGATGCATATGATCATATTATAATATGTCACCAATGCATTCAACCTAATGATAAAAAAACAAGCCAGAGCCGAACAACAAGTTTTCTACATTAATGGTGAGCTGAAATAATTACATTCAGACTTCAGGAAATAAGCCATGCTCAAAGTCTGTGTCACAAATTAGAATAAATGTCACATTGAGATGGAGGACTGAAATCAGAATATTATGGTTTTTGTTTCTGGTTCACATTTTGATGGGATGCACTTGAGATAATTGGAATTGAAGCTACTGAATTAGTGGTACTGACCCTGAATCTTGCACCAGTTCTAATTTACAAGGAGTCATGCAGCAGTTCTCTCGGGGTAATTTAATAACTGCCAGTCAGTGGCCATATTATGAATGACCCTTAGGTAATCTTTTGTCATTAACACATTTACTGATGGAGAAGAAAGTGGTTATTGCAAAGAGTACTGTAATGTTCCTGATTTAGAGATGGTGATATAATTACTTACATCTGCTGGATGCACAGAAAGGAATTTGAGTGTGTCATAAACCCACACAGAGAGGAGTAAAAAACAAGAGATCATAGGTGACGTTTCTGAGCTGCTGAGTTGAAATCTAGGTGGGACAGGGCAGGAATCCCCCGTGACTCCTGAAAAAGGAAGAGCAAGAATCAGATTTCTTGTTTGTCTTCTTCTTAAACTCATAAAACATATACTTCTTGCAGGAGTCCTGTATGTGCAAGTTACAGTACTATTTAAAAAAATTGTATTTTTTGTCATTTTTGCAACCAGCTTGTAGAAACTAAGTCTGCAAATACTGAAATTTGGACCAAATCGTATTGCAAAGTTTATCCTCTATAGGTAGCAATTACAGCTTAGAGGTGACAAGTGTGACTCAACCAATATTGAGTGAAAGAGAGACAGAAAATCACTTTGTGTAATTTTTGAATAATTGTCCCCATTGGTAATTAAATGCTTCTAAATGTATGTTAGCAAAACTTCTGAAATAAATTAAAGAAAAAAAAAATTGAGAGAGGAAAGGAGAGCAATGACAATGTATTGGTGGTGAGAGGAAAGTGAGAGAGAAAAAGTGTGCATGAGCATGGAACCACAGGGGGTAGAAGGGTGAAGGTAGGGTTGGGGAGCTGGGGGGGCGGGGGTGTTGTCATGGGTACGGTCATCTGCTGAGCTGGTGATTAAGGGTCAGGCCCCCTCTGGTGATGAATGATCAGGGCTGCCCCGAAAGACATTAGCAATTCACAGTGGGCCAGCGTAACGGGGAGGGCTCTGTCGGTTTGCTCTTCACAGGTGAATGCAGTTGTCACGAAGGCTACTCCCCCGACCCCGTCCACAAGCACCTCTGCATCCGCAGTGACTGGGGCCGTAACGAAGGGTGAGCCGCATGCCCGCTCCACGTCATTTCACTTCAACAAATATTCAGACAAACAAATGAAAAACCACGTTGCACCAACTGGAGCGTGACACTTCTTGTCTCTGACCTGCCCTCCTAATTACCTTTGACTGCCAGAGGCCAGCTGAAAACACAATATTTTCCTTTTTTAAAATTCCTCCTAGTCCACAGAGATATTTTTTCTGTTTATTTACTTTTTGATTTAATCAGTTACTTGTTTTGAGAGAAAGCTATATCAGTATGTTTATGAGAGCAGTAAACCAATAGTGACTTGTGGCTGACCTTTTACCAGTCTTCTTGTTTTGCATGCTACAGGCCCTGGCCTTACACTAACCTAGAAAGAGGTTATGACCTGGTCACTGGGGAGCAAGCACCAGAAAAAATATTCAGGTGAGTAAAAATGGGCTATCAAATCACCCTGCCTGTGTCTGTTTCTGTCTCTTAAAACCGCAGTACCAATTGTATATTTTCTTAAGAACATATTGTGACCAGAACAGGCCATTCAGCATGACTAAGTTCACTGTTTTAGTATTGTATGTCTTACTGTTGGGTGCTGACTCCTCCATATTTGTAAGTAACCATTCATAATCTGAGAGCCATCCATTTGTTGCATCATGCCTTGTCAGTTCAGCAGGGTGCAACCCAGTGGCATATGACCAGTGCAAGAGAGCAGAAAATGAGCTGTACGACTGTCCAGGATATGAGCAGTGATGATATCATTTGAAAGAACCAGCAGTATATGAGTATTGTGGGTGAAAAACTGTAATATATGAGGAAAATGTAAGACATGTCATAAGGATGTGCCATGAGGTCATGTAAGATAGGAGTGAAAATGTGCAGGATGTGAGTAGCGGGCACAATTAAGAGCAGATCTGAGTATTGAGAGTGCAGGATACATATGAAAGATGTAAAGCTGCCCCTGTCTCTTTTTATTACTCCTCTTTCAGGAGTAATAAAATGTTTTGTTAAGTCCATACCACTCTTCACACTTCCTGGAGCCATCCAACCAGATATATCCATAACTAAGCTGGCATTTGCATTAATTTTGGTATGCTTTGTGTGGAATTGGAAAGGATCTGGCTGTCCCTGTCTTGCCCACAGAAAGTAATTTCTTAAGTTAGATAAATATTTATCAAAGGCTCAATCAAAGGCTTCATTGACATTTTTATAAGATTCGTGAAGGATATGGCACTTGAGGCAATCGGGGGACCTTGTACATTTGTGGGACAGTGTTATTTTTTCTTTCCTCTGTGGTTTAGTTTGAGGTTGGAAAGGGGAAGAGGTATGGTTTGACAGAGGTATTGCAGTGTAACATTGTGTGTTGAAACTGTGAACAATTTTTAAAGATTCAAACAGGATGAACAATATGATACATTTTGGTGTATAGGGTGTGTGTATGTAGGATGCCATGATTTTGTAATTCAGCTATGAGTAGAGTTAGTAAACAGGGTATGAGAGGTGAAAGTTTGAGCAGTGACATTGTGAGCTGTAAGACTATAAAGTGTGTGGGCTGTTGGGTGGATATGCACATTTAGAGGACTAATTCAGTGACTTGAAAATGACTGTGCTGATGTCATCAATGGCCTTTGCAGGGTGATCACGTGGAATTTCAGCGACTGTAACAAAGGGGATCCGGCTCCCTGATGGGATGGAAATAGCTTTCAAAATGTCAGCAGCATGATACTCTTGGCTGTGTGAAATCACATGAATATTTGAAAACACAATACTACCTGCAAGTTAACTTAAAGTATTTGAGATAATGTTGTAAAGATACTAAGGTGAAAATTGTTTTCTGGAATTTACCAAAAGGAATTTCCACAACAGCAGACTGCGCTACTTAGTTATGTGTGTGTGTGTGTGTGTGTGTGTGTGTGTGTGTGTGTGTGTGTGTGTGTGTGTGTGTGTGTGTGTGTGTATGTGCGTGGTAGAGAGTGAGAGATACATAAACAGAGACGGGGGGGCTGCTGAAACAGAGAGCTCAAATTCTTTTTACCTTGCAGAATTGTCCGCGCTTCAGGAAGCATCCCTCTTGTGTGATTGATCGGCCCTCAGAGAGAGGGAAAGAGGCGATCGATGGTGCTGTGGTGTCTGTCGATGAAAGAGGGCAGGACTCCACCCATCAGTGTTTATAATTCATATTTCTGACTGGAGATGGGCACTGACCTGGAATGACTCTTTGTGTAACGCTCAATCTCTGTCTGCTCACCCTTGGCCCCAGACCTAGGATATTGTTTTATTTTATTTACTCAACAGGAGTCTTTATCCAGCCTGACTTACGCAGCTTATGTCTGCAATATTCTATTTATACTGTGTGGTATTTAGTAGGAAACCTTTTTCGTAAAACTCTCATAAAATTCCCTCTCTAAGGCTTGTGCTATCCAGGCTGGGTAACAAACTTAAGCCCTTATGGTGCCATGAAGTGGCTTGTTAACGAGTCACCATGTGTTTTGTGTGTCTCTGCAGGACCACCTACAGTTTGGGCCAGGGCTTGTGGCTGCCAGTCAGTAAGAGCTTTGTGGTACCCCCTGTAGAGCTGTCAATCAACCCACTGGCCAGCTGCAAGACAGATGTGCTGGTCACTGAGGACCCCGGAGACATACGGTAAGTCTCAGAAGAACAAAGCTCTCAAAAAACTCAGATAACACTTATGCAACATTCAGCTTTCAAAACTCATATAATCAGAGGCGTATCAAGCATTCTTAAAGTGGGGGGCCGGGGTATGCTATAAAAATAAATGTGTCTAAAGATATCAATACGAACAAGGAACTGCACAAGTATTACAATCATTTTGGAAATAAAGTAAATGCCATTTCTGAATGAAGAAATATGAGCACAAAAATATGTAGGCTGCAACATTTTGATTAGACATTGCTCTAATTAACCCATTGACTGCTCTCTCCCATATGCAAAGAAATAAATTGTGAGCTTTTCATATTTCTCAAGTTCACCAAGACAAATATAGCACAGCTGACCTATTCTTCTCATATAGGCCTACAATGTATGCAAATACGTGTTGCTAGACCACAGGTTTTCAAAACAAGAAAACAGAAGTGTGTGTTTAAAATGTGAAAAAAGGATAATTAATCTGAGAGGCGGCATGTGGACTTCATTAATATCGGGGTAATATCACAACCACAACAAGTTTTAGCTCAGTTGTTAGCATGTCCGACCCCTCCACCCAGTGCTGCGGGTTTGAATCCCGATTTAAACGGAGCATTAGCAAGATAGTTGTACGTGCGTATCTTGGGTTAGATATGGGGGACACGTCTCCCATGTCCCGCATGACTGCAATGCCCGTGCACATAATATTTACACAAAATTCAACTTTCAATTGTCACCCAAGTATAAACTAATGGTATTGTTACATATGAGCAATCACACAATGATGGCTTACTGAGCACAGTCACATTACTGTATGTGTCAATGCTTCTCACACACCATTAGCTTACAGAGCACAAATACTTGATGTGACCGAATACCATTTTGTGCTAAAAGAGCACAAAGCCGTACTCCATCTTAACAGCATCTCTCAAAACACTTGAGGACTCAGTACAGTGACAACACAGCAATCCTCCTCATCCTCTCACCATTCCACATTCCCCTGCATCAGAATGCAGAATGGAGCTTGCAGGGGTAGAGAGGGGCATTGCTTTTCCAGGCTAACATCGCATTATTATTTTCCAGAGATCTGTACCCCTTCTAGTCTCACTGCCTCCTGAAGCTGACCATAAAAGGAGACTCTTGGGCCGAGCCATTCAGTCTGAATGAAGGCCCCTGAGTGAAAGCACGCTGCCTCACGATAATTAAAAACCATTTGGCCTGTGGAGAGGGATAGCCAGATTAAGGCATCCTGGAGAAAAAGAACTCATCTGACCATGTCCCCTGGATTCCCATGGAGGCGGGGCAGACAGGGAGAGCCTTCTGTACGGTGGCTGCCAGTATGATAAAACAGCACACTTTCCCGCCCATTGCCTTCCTAGCGGAAGATTAGCTCTGAGAAAAGGAGAGTTGTGCTCTGTAACCTTATTTAGGTTTAGCAGGTCTTGTGCTCTGTTTCATTTTTAATTGTTGGTAGCATTGCCATTTGGGACACTCCCATTGCTTATGGAAGAAGGGACCATAGCTGGAGGGCTGAGGTTGGGCAAAGGCATGTTCGTACCCTTAATTTAAGTTCTGCAGGTATTTGTCTGTGTTTTATTTTTAATTATTGGTAGCATTGCCAGTTGGAAATCTCCAGTTGTTTATGGCGGGCTGGAGGGCTGAGGTAGGGGAGAATAATGAGGATATTCTTTCTGCAACTCAAAAATAATTGATGCTTTCCAGCCTTCCATACAGTGAAGGTCTCCCCTGGCACTGTGTGCTCCCTGAGATAATGTGCAATCTTGTGGAGATGGGCATTCCTTTAGAACCTTTACTTTCAACATGTAGCGTTGAGCCATGCACCAGTCCTTTTCCACAGCATCTTGAGAGTCTTCAGTGTCAAACTTCCCCATTCCCTCCCTCCCTGATCCACCTGCCCACTGGTCCCACTCTATCCCTTGGAGTCCTTGAGGAGAGAAGAAAGAACAAGAGGGTTTTTTCCCTGTTGCAAGGATAGCAGTGACCTCGGAACGGATCATTTCCTGGAACAAAGGAGGACCGCCTTTGCTTGATGACTTAATTAAAAAGATTAATGTCTTTCCTGAAAAGAGCCAATGCTTGAGAAAATTGGATTATTAGCTAGACTCCACTAATGTTCCACACCCACTCCCACTCTCTCTCCATCTCTCTCTCTGTCTCACTCTCTTGTGAGTCTAGATTGATTTACCTTGGAGAGTTAGAGCATTGAACCTCCCATGCCCTCACAATGGCTAAAATAAAATGCATGGTGATTCTGTGTTCTTTGCAAGATGCATGAGTCTAAGATATTATGCAATTGACTTAACTTTGTGTACATTTTTCTAGGTAGTAACTAATTTAAACAGTTAATAAGAGGGTAAGTCAAAAAGTATTTCTACAAAATCATAGAAACTTTTATGAAACAAAAATATCAAAATGTGAAGCTATTGTTTCTCAACATATCCTCCATCTAAGTTTATACACTTCTGAAGGCAGTGTTTCCATCTCTCTAATCCTACCCTGAAGAATTCTGCGCTCTTTGACGGCAAATGGAAACACATTTTTTTGTCCACTTGCGCTAGTACACTTGTCCACAGCACTTACCACTCAGCTTTGTGGTCGTCTGGTGGAATAGTACAGTATGTATGCATATTTAAAGGAACCACATAGATGGTGTACTGGTGGGTGGTGTCTTGGTGTTTCCCAAGGAACGTCTTGTAGGACAGCCCCACTGTTTCCACATGAGTTTTGTCAAACATTTGATGTTAGTCCTGACCTCAAACTTGTTTTTTTTCTATGGCACAAAAAGTATACTTTTTTTGAAGGCACCATAACGAGACTAAGTCAAGTGAATTAATGAGAGCACTTGTCTGCAGCCACTGATGTCAGAGACATGTTTAAACATGTTTTGTTTGGAATAATCCTGTGCATGTATGAACTGGAAACATAGGAGCAATACTAACTGTCACAACCCTGCTCGTAAGGCCATGACAAAAGACAGAGACCACACAGGGAATTGCGGGGAAAAAACTGAATTTATTATTAATTGAAATGAAAAACATGAAAAAGAAGAAGTCTATAAGCTATCAGTTCTGTATGCATGTGCAAGAATGAGTGAAAAGTGTAATCATGGCAAGTGTTGTTCAATACAAAAAACCAAACAAACACGTGCATGGAGACGGCAAGCAAGCGACTAAGCCAGCAAGCACGCTAGAATGGAAGAAAGCAGGTTAAAATGTAAAATGGCCATTTTCAATAGTTATGATTGAAATCTAGTTCTTATTTAAAGTATGACAGTTTTGAAACATTCTCTGGATGCTCTCTTAAATTACAGTAAGTCTGTAAACTTGAAAATGAGTGAAGGCTGGCATCAGCTCCCCTTCGATGTTGTGAAAAAAAACTGCAAACCTAGGCACTTTTCTGGGCATTTTCCAGCAACTGAAAAGAGAATCTGGAGATGCTTCACAGCAGAAAGCACATATAATGGAGCATGAAAATGGAACGTGCAAAGGGCTAAACTTTCCAGACATTGTGATGGATCTTCCTACTTCTCAAGAAACTGCCCTTCATTTATAAGGGAACTTAACTCTGCGGAGCTTGTTAAAGTGTAGGCTACGATGTGTGCTAAAACCAGTTTACGTATATGTGGCTGACACAAAGACAATGTTTACACACTGTACCATCCATATCTCTCAGTCAGGCAATCACTCACTCTTGCAGACTGTGAGTCTGCCCCAACTTAAATACAATGCATATGACTTATTACCTATTTGTGAAAAGGCAGCTATTAGGGAATTCATGCAAGTATTAGCAACTACTGCCATTTTTACAATCAGTCTTTATCTAGTATTTGTAATACAACCTATTTTTCCCCAAATATTATTCTAATATTATATTATTAATCAAATATAGTTCCAAGATATGTACCTTTGTCAAATAATCACTATATGTATATATGGGGAGGTGTGTATATTTATTGCTGATTCATACTAAATTAAACTTAAGTAATTTAAGTAAGTCTAAAACATCTCAGCTCTTTGTGTATGCTACAGCAAGGAAAGTGGACTTAATTGCTGTGTAACAGGACTCCTTACCAAGACAATTTCACTGGGACTAGCCCAAAATAAGGAAAGCTGGAGCACACAGGGCTCCGAACAAAAGACACTTTAATGAACGGGGAGACTGATGTTTCAACGTCAACGACATCTTCCTCAGAGTCAATGGAAACTTATGTGTGGACTTAATTGCTTTCACTGGATGCAGCAAGCATCCCTGAATGAAGCACTGGTATTCAGGTGGATACAATAAAAATAAGAAATTTAATATGAAATGAATTAGAAAGAGGGGAGCAAACAGAGAAGTTTCACTTCTACGTTCATGCAGGGATCAGCCCAAGCTGGCACCATCGTGGCTGCCTTCCAGTATCCAATAGTGGCACAGGGTTAGCTCCCCACAGAAGGTGACCTCTGTTTTATTAAAGCGGCGCATGTGCCAGGCATGGGAGGCCTGTGGGAGATTTACAGTGGCGCACTCCAAACATGCGTCATCGCAGCGCATCACGCAAGGTGCCGCCGCGGAACAGCGGATCACTCATTCTGAGGGTCGTGTGCTTCAAGGTGGGAGCTAATTTAGCTAATTAGGGCACCGCATGTTTGCCGAGAAGCCACAGGAAAATACCTCAGAGATCGCCTGTGCCAATTTAGCAAGTGCAGGACCGAGTTTTCGTCTGGACGAAACAAATAGAACAGATGAACTGAGGTGAACTTGATGCTGATATTTTACTGTCTGCCGCCGTACTGTTAGTATATGTCGAGGAAATATCATATTTTATTGATCTCTTTTCATATTTTTCATCAATTTATAGTATTGAATTTTTTATATAATTCATAATAATTGGTGAACCTGTATAATTTATTATTTTCTAATCCAAGTACTAATTTAATATTTTTTTTCAGCTTTTGATAAAATTGCTCTCATTAAAATGAACACTACACCTGCAGGCACCTCTCTCTATAGACTCTGCATGCTTTCACCTGATCCCAAGCTGTTTTGTTCTATGTTAGACAGATTAAGAGGAGACACACTTACTAATTGCACTGCATTAACAAATAGATGCAAATGGTGCGAATATTTCATTAGCACTCCTTGTAGCCAGGCAGGATGTAAAGAAGAGTGGTCTCTAGGGATGCCGTGGATCTGCACAGAAACCAAGCCAGACCCTTTTAATGAGCAACGGCATCATTTCCAAATTGTTCCATTTATAACCATGTCTGTTGAAACAGTCTGAGAAAGTGAGACCTACATTATATAAATCTCCGTAAATGCAGAATATCCTGTCTCAGCTTGATCTTATTTCCTCCTTCATTTCATAGTTGTTCTCCCCAAACATGTATGGTGATCTGTTATACATCATAGGTTTGAAATCATTGAATTAAAAATTAAAAACCTGATCGACATGATCAGTGCTGACATCACTTCTTGATATTATTTTCCCTAATCTGTTTGAACCATTACTGGAAAGGACACATCATGAGCATTTGTGGTCTTCACAGTGGGGCAAGCACTTTACTGTAGCTGTGCTAATGCATATCTGGGCTGAGGGAATTGGCTGTTGATGTTATTATGTATATGTACATTACAAAGAGAATCCTTATCTACTGCATACAAAAATGCTTCTTGTAAAAAAAAAAAAAAACAATAACAGTGTTTATTTCACCTTTGATCACAAAGGGCCCTGTTGAAAATTATTAATATTTATTAAAATAATTGAAATGCAATGGCTTGGTTCCGTGTGTGTGTGCGTGTGTGTGTGTGTGTGTGTTTGTGATTACTACTATTATACCTACAGAGCACAGGGGTAGTTTTTTATTACTTTTCGACTTTTAACCTTCAGTCCTTGCCCAAAAGAGGGAATGAGTATTAATTAATGAGTAACAATTGTTCATTTCTGAAAAGAAATTGATAGAAAAGAAGCTGTAGTGAAAAGAAGTACACTGCCTACTATTACTATTACTACTGAAAGTGCAGTAATATAAAAACTTCAACAGCTTCTGTAAAATGACATTTCATTATGACCCTGCTAAATCTGACAGAATCACATACATATAATCTAGTAAGATTATTTTTTTACAAAAAAGTATAACAGTAGTTAAAAAAGGACATAATTATCAGAACAATATGACAGATTCACAAGGTGTAATACAGTTATGAGAAAGAAATGTCATGTATCAAATGTAACTTTCATATTAATAGCTTTTAAAGCATTTTTCAGTGAAAAAATGTAAGTAAAAGAGACAATGAAATACTCAAAATAACTTCAGCTGAACATATTGTACACAGCCTCTTTTCCTTATCTGAGAATTTACTTTAAACATCTGTTAAAAGAGTGAATACAGATTTTATATTGAACTAATTTAAAATATTATCTCTATCACAGTGGGCACTGTTGGCTTTAACTCTTCCCCTTCTCTGGGAGTTATTGGGATTGTGTTGTGGTTAGCTGCCCTCTGGAGACAGGATCTGACAAGGCTGTCTGCTATCAGTAGGATGGAGTCTTTTCCCTGCTGGGAGTCTCTTCCCCTTTCCACACAAATACTTAACAAAAGTGCAAAACCCTCACAAGGGCTGAGCCATCAAAACTGCCCAACTACTATAGCAATGGAGAATTCAAAATGTGTTCTTCAACAACTCTCTGAAGATGTTCCCGTTAGTGGATGTGCCTGTGTACTTCTCATTGTTTAACAGAATAATAGTTGTTTATGATATACACCAATGCTATTGAGTTATTGAACATGAACATGAATTAAGTTATTTTAAATTGTGCCTTTAGAGTCAATTTTGTACTCTCGCTTCACCCATATCTGTGGAAAACAAGTCAGCCAAAGCCTTCCACCTGCAAGTCAGTGAAATTCTACTCCTAAATGGCCAATTGTGTCTCGCCACTGCCATCTCACACAAACTCACACATGCAGCATCTCAGCTGTTTTTCCTAGTCTTCATTCACAATGACTGAATCTCAAGAGCGCCATTTTTATAACAGAGTTCAAAAACAGAGTTAGAGTTAAACAAAAGGTTTTCTGAGGGAAGACGGCAAAAAGGCCGTCCGTGTCTGACATGGTTGGCCATGTCCCTGAAGCCAATGCTAGAGAAAGACATGGCATTTAAATCCAGGCATGCATTGATTGAGCTGGAATAACATTCAATTAAATGGCTACCGGGAGGAAAATGGAAAGCAGACAGGAAGTGAGAGAAGAAGTCTGAAGGTTCCAGAGGCACAGAGTTTGATTCTCAGGCATCAATGTGAAGAAAAAAAGACTGGAGGATTTAATTAAAGGGGCTTATCTGAGTACAGCATTGGCCAAATTAAGATAATTATGTCTGGACCAGCATGCAATAACACAAAGCGTACGGGGAGCATTCGATTGGCTGTGATTGGTGGGAGGTTCTTCCTGTGTTCAGGCCTTAATTCATACATGTGTGTTTTTATGTGTCTATGTGTGAATGCATGCACCCGTGAGTGTGTGTGCAAGTGTGTGTGTGTGTGTGTGTGTGTGTGTGTGTGTGTGTGTGTGTGTGTGTGTGTGTGTGTGTGTGTGTGTGTGTGTGTGTTTTTGAGGCTCACCCTTCATTTAACCTCCCTTAGCCTCCTCTCATAAATCTCTCAATCAGTGGCCCTTTCACTCACCCATACTGTGCTCAACGAGCACTGTGGCGTTTCAGAGGAAGCATTAGGAGCACCAAAGTGGCCGGCGACAACCTGCAGTCATGATTAATGGCTGTCGCAGCACACCAACACAAACCAGCGACAGCCTCCTCAGGCCACATTCTCCCTCACAGCACCAAGCCTCACATTCATCAACCAATCAAACCTGAAATTTATGGCCACACATCACTCTCTCATTTCATTGTTTATAGCTCACTAGAACACAAAATGAAGCAATATAACGTATCGCTCAACATTTTACAAGTTTTTTTTTTTATTTATTACCTTTTTTAGGTCAAGCTGGATAAAAATAAAACAGTAATTTACCCTTTTAGTGACACACAGGTTAATGTCTATTATACTAATCATGAGACAAAATTGAAAAAGTAGTGAAGGAGGCCAGGGGGAGAATGAAAAAAAGTGCTATGTGAATCAGAGCACGGACCCAACCATGGAGAAATGTGGAAGATATTTCTCAGCTTAGGGCCTCTCACTTTGTGAGGTGATTCATCTCCCTGGGGAGAGATTAATATGAGACTGATTACAGTCACAGTTTAGATGCAACAGACCCAGCCATCTTCAGAACCTGCCAAAGGCAGGACCTTCCTGATGATAATATTACACTAATATCGCGCTCCGTCAACAGCGCAGACACATTTAGACCTGCCTCTCCACTGGTGTTGGGCAAGGGAGAGAGACAGAGTGAAAGAGAGAGAGAGCCACTGGGGATCTCAGAGTGTGCAGCTTGACAAATAACTCCATATCTAATTATATATATCTGTCTCGTTGGGGTAATAAGTTACATAGGACATTCATCTCTGACATCCTGTTACCCATGCATGCTATTGGGAAAGGCGCCTTTTCCTATAAACAATGAGAAATCGAGACCTGGAGCTATGAGTATCCGGTTATTTTTCCATTATTTTCTTTAAGTCATCTATTTATTACTCCACTATCCCATTCCATTGGGCATTTTTCAAAAGAGATATTATAAAGAGGTCTGTAGGCCTTTTTTCTGCTTGGTCACGAAGCTGCCTGGGACCACAGCATGATGGATAACGTCCTGCCAGACTTTTTTTTTGCTTTTGCATATGATTCATATTTGAATTGCTTTGCCCTGGGGTCTTCTCATTTTGTAAATTTTAAACAAATTCCTCTGTTTGGCTGAATGGTTTAGCTGGGGTCAGATCCTTCTTCTCCAACTGTTATTCTCTGTTCCTAGCCATGGAGACAGGCCTCTACATTTCCTAGATTCCCCTAAAGATGAAAGAGAGAGAACAAGACAGAGAGAAAAAAAAAACTAAATGAAACAAACAGAAGTGATGAAGAATGCATGAAGTTACATTGGAGAAGCCTTGCAGTATGATAATGAAGCTGAAGTATATGGGCACTGCTTGAATAGGGTCACATGACTTACTCTTCATTGTTAGCTTAGCACTATGGCTACAAGGACATGGGTTTGGGGTTGGGGAACTGGACTGGCAAATACCCCCTCCCTCCCATACCCACCCACGCCAGACATCTGCAGAATGAGCTGCTATTTATAGAAGTGTAAGGCACTGTTATGAATGATGCTGCACTTTGAGTTTTTCTAGGACACGCAGATCGTGGGGATAGAGGGAGGGAGGTGGGGGGAGTGAGATGGAGGGTGAGAGGAAAGGCAAGTCCAAAACAGAGCGGCGAAGAGTCGGGCGGGAGATGAACAACTTGAAGGTGGAACAGGCTTTTTCCTGCAAACATTTTATATTTTCTTATGAAGGGTTTTTTCTTCATATTTCTTCCTCGTCCACTTCCTCCCACATACAGTAACTGAATGCTATTTCTTATGTTTGTACTAAGCCACGGTCATAGATACTCATGTTATTACAGGGAGGTCTCAGATCGCTCGTGCAGTACTTTATGCCTTTTCTTTAGCTGGAAAATGTAGCCCAGGGAAAGAGTTTTTTGGAAATGTATGTGAAACACACATACATACTCAGGCACAAAGACACAAACGCACACAGGCACACACACTTTTTTCAGGTTACACGCCAGTGTTTATTTCCATGAGGACTGGAGACTGAGAAAACTGCCTCCCCTCAACCTTCATATTTCGTAAACTGTCACAAAGTAATAATGAGAAGGCTCAGCTATAACAGCACTTTAACAAGGCAGAAAGCGAATGCCGCTGACTCAAACAGACAAGCCCACTGCCAAGGCTTCACCACCATGCTGCTTCTGCATTTCTCTAAGGTTGTCAACAGAACACGCTTTGCTGCCGTTACGTGCTATTAGACATAATCCGCGATAGCGAGGGTAAATGCCACGAAAAAGGCAGAGGAAGCTTTCTCTACCCACGTGAGTTTATTCATCCTCATGAAGTGGCCCATGTATTGTTGCTCAGAGGTCAACATGTGGTTTGAACCCTTGGATCAGCATCGATCCCAGCTCCACAGCAGCCATTGTAGCTCTGGTTTCAACTCTAGTCATTGATCTCTAACTTAACTGTATGCAGATGAACCAGGGAGTACACCAGAGGCTCCACTTATACACACTTTAGCCACCACGGCTAGAGCACGGGAACAAGCCTTTTCAATCAGATATAATCCCATGAGGCCGTGAGGCATGTACAGTATCAGCGGTGCCTCCTCTGCTCTGCGTTCAGTTTTATCTCCCATCAGACACACTCTGTAAGTTTCAGGGAGAGTGTCAGCTTTTCATATCACTTTCACACTTTCAACATTCATATTTTCTACAGAAATTGTCACATTACAATTTTAGCAGACCCATGCATATATATTAGAACTACAAAGAGACAGAATTAATAAAAAAGTGAACATATTGGGTATACATGGTTTTGCAAATGTTACCTCATGTCAAAATATATTTTATTGCTAATTTGTATAATTTTGCATTGCTGCTCTTAGTTTCAGTTTGAACCTGTGCCAATGAATGCACTATAGGCCAAAATGATTACTCTGAAATGTATTATTATGTCTAGGTCATTCTAACTTTATATTCATCCACTTTGCACAATACCATCAAAATATGAATGTCTTGTATATGACAACTTTGCTAATTTGTTCTTGTTATCTGTGGGCTCTAGCTCTCACAGGCACAATCTTTCACAGAAAGTGAGGGCATCCCATTTTCTCAAGGCTTTTAACTAGATTAGGAATTTGACATTAAAATGATAATAGTTTTGTCTTTATTATATATTTCATGCATTTAGTTATACCTTTCTGTAATTAAAATGTACCCATCATTTTTTCCCTAAAGGTTACCCCTGCTTAGCTCCAACTGTCTGGTACAAAAAAAAAAACCGTCAGTGCTACAGGCCACACAGTACTACAGAGGAGCTATTGCCAGTTGAGCAAAGCATACCATTAATTAGCATTGAATTTGCCTCGACTAGATTTTGATAGATTAGCTTTTTGCTGTGGGTCCAGGTTTTCTCATTAAAGCAGATTTAGCCAAGCTTTAATCTCTGGAGTTCTTTGGCTATCCTTCAGTGAGAGATCAAGGGGGAAGATGTTCTTATTTTGCTTGACACTCAGCTGAACATGCAATTATCTCAAGTACAGTTGTCCTACATTCAAAAACTACAGAATCAGAATACAAACATACAATGTGATATTATGTGAGGTTCATGTGTGGTATTTTAATTTCAATATTGAATTCTTCATGTTCATATCTACAATACTAATGCATATTTTTAAATAAAAATTTCAATACATCTTTTTAGTAATTTATTCTCTAATGCATTTCTCTCCTTGAAGTGGGTAGGCTGTTTTCATTGTAACCAAATAGGTAGATACAATTAACTGTAAACATAAATTAAGCTAACTAGTTTGTTATATGTATGAAACGTGAATAAAATACTTTCTGTTGTCTTTATCACCACCGGTACAAAATGATGAATGATAAACTGACATGAATTTTGATTTGATTGGTGTATGAAATCAACCTCCTCTGCCATAATTCACATGTTGTAAAAGATCAGTACAAGATAAAGTGGTTTCTATATACCCCTGCAGTAAAACAAGAAATGGAAAAATGTTTGTGTTTCTGTGTCTGTATCTTTCTGTTCATATACATAAAATACAATAGAACATATTTCTTTACTGGTTTCACTGGGTCAGCAGCTAATATCTTATTCCAAATTTTGGTGTATGTATTTCTTCTCCAGACCCTATACATTACTATTCATACTGTCATTGTGCCACAGGAGGACTCCAGAAAACCCTTTATCAACCATGTTTATATCTGAAAAAATAAAAACCAAAATATCTTTCCCTTTGTAGTTTCATTCAGGTTGTAAGCAGCATGAAGTCTAGACTTAATCAATGAGCAGGTCTATTTGTAGTCCAATGCAATTTTTTTTATTTCACATTTAAAGCAACAGCAAAAGAAGGGTCCCATGTGGACACCTCAGCTTTAGGAGGTGACTGTTGCATCATGGGATATATCTAATTAAGTAAGTGTAAACCCTTGCTTCTCTTTGAAGTATCATGCAGTACATTGTAATTATACCATCTCAAGTCTTATCAAGTCTTTATCTTACACTTTGCAAGAAATTCTTTTGATAAATTGTTGTATCTGGTTCATTGGTCTCCTTACACAGTTTAACCTCAGGTTAAACTAGACAGCATATTCATCCATTTTTAATCACGCTGCTTTTGTGCAAATGTCCTTTTTTTAATTTAAGATGGAAAGTATCCAACCTGCTAGCTGATTTGTTATTTCAATTTAGTTTTGAGTATTTTTGGACATGAATTTAAATATGTGTTTTTTGCCATTGTAATCAATAGTGTTTTTTCAGGGGATTGTAAATAGAAAAAAGAAAACATTTTATCTGGTGCCTACACTGGAATCATTTAACCACACTACAACTTACAGAATACAGTATTCATTTTTCATATTCATTGCTTTTCATATAAAATTTATGGATTTATTAAAATCTGAGCATGAAAGTTTGCTTTTCAGAAAATCAAAGGATACAGCATTACAACAGCATTGTGAATTTATGTAGGCATTTTTACACAAGTACAATTCATACAGTATAATATGAAAATATAAGTCTCCCATGAGATTGATTTGTTTTGATTTTCTGTTTGTTAACATGCTATTTATGGTTATGAAAATAGAGCACTCACTGGACTACTGAATTCTGTCATGAATTACATAATGAAATTGTAGCTATTTAATCATGATACATGCCTTTTCTACAGATGACATAGTTTTTCCCTGTATAAATCTTTCAGAACACAGTATAGCCTGATTTTTCAAACAAAGTGCAAATGAAATAATAGTTGTGGTGAGACACAATTTTTACAATTTAAATAATGCATTTATACAGGGTGCATTCATCTATACATTCATCAGTACATCATTTATGTATATATTATACAACTGTTTATCTACCTACAATCCATTGACAGAGTGTGCATTCACAAAACATATATTTATGCTGGTTGATATTTATACATTATTGTTGCATATAAAACGTCCATTTATACATCAGGATCTTTTGTATAGGCAATTAAAATAAGGTCATTGCTGCAGGATGCAGGGATGAATAGATGTAGTTCAGTAGTCTATACCAGTTTCATATAGCTGACATTCATCGTGTGCAGTAGCAGCTTGGATCAGCTGGTGGATAACACAGTGAAAAGAAGTGACTGACCACATGTATGTTGGACAATGCTGACTTTTGTGTGCGCATGCCCAAGTTTACAATTAAGTTGGCATTCATATAACGACTCCAAAATTACAGTCACTCCACCTATTAATCAAGCCTGCAATTTTGTTTGTTTCCTATCATAAATTAAACACGAACCCACCCAGTGATTGTATCTTAGAAACTATAACATAAGAAAATTCCATGTGTTAAAAAATGAATCATAGCAAATAGATCCAAGGAAATCAAGCAGTCCTGTCCTCACAGGGGTTTTGCTCACATGCTCTAAATGGAAAGAGCTTCAGTCTGATTGTTATTTCAGAACAGATTAGAGAAGCTCAGCCTTTTAATCACCTTGGAAATACCAAGGTTTTACCTTGAAATCACTTCCTGACTCGTCAGTTTATTTTAAAGTGTCGCGCACAATTTGTGCAAGAGCCCTTTCTCAAATGTGTGTGATCCTCAAACACCATCTCCGTGCTCTGTGATCAGAGGTGAGACAGAGTGAAGAAGGTATTGAGACATTCCTGTCTGCACTTTGAGATCATTCAGGCTGAAAAAAAACAGCCTTTCTTCCATCTCTTCACATGAAAGATTTCTTCATGGAACTCTTAGATTATTTGACAAAGTTCTTTACACATACAAATTCAAGTCAGTCTTGAATGTTGGCAAAAATAGACAAATTAGCTGGGTAGGAGTGGAATGAGGGAAATTCCTCCTCTTAATTGTCAATGTCATGCATTTGAAAAGGAAAATGTATTAGTTTGACATGAGAAGTTAGATTTAAAATTTGCTGGCAATGTTCTCATGGTAGAGGGGTCTGAGATCCTGTTAGACAATTGCACTTTTAACCTGGTCAAGTCAAAATGACATTGCATTCAAACTAATATTTCCAATTAAGCAATGTCTTGTTTGAAAATAAGAGCTTTGCTTTTCTAAAGAATCTGGAGCAGTTGACAGTGTGCATCACTCTCTGGTGTGTGGCAATATTAATGGAGATGGATACCTACTTCTTACACTACAACATATGACAGAATAGCATTAATGATTTCATGTCACCAAATAGGTTGGACTTGATGTTTTTTTTTTTTTTTTAATTTAAAAACATTTCTATTGTAGAAAAAAGGAAGTAATTTTCCAATTTTTATCAGAGGTCTTTAAAAGCTATGCCGACTTATCATGGAATGCATATCTTGTGAACATTAATTCTACGTTTGTAGAATTACCATGTCCTCTACCAACTTGATTGACAGAATGCCCACACACTAAGGACACAGAGTAGAAGTGGAGAATCCAAGACAATCCCCAGACACACGTCATGTTGTAGAATTTTCTATCTGTGCTAATGGATGCTGGAAAGTGTTTAGAGTCTTAGTCTTGTGGAACTCAAAAATCGTCCTCAACAAAACTCCTTGCTCCCTTTGGTTATCATCCTGAGATGCAAATTGTTATGAAGGGATCACTGACACCACACAGGAGCTGTTTTCATAAATACCTCAACCTAATGTAACCAAATGCAATGACTGGTATAACGGTGTAACATCACACTTTGGCATTTACACTGGGAAGTGTTGCTGTTGTTACTTTATTACTGTGGATAGCATGTTTAGTGCAATTTGACAGTTTGGGTTGGATTGATTAGTGAATTCAGCACAGATCCTGTCAATCACCAGGGGTCTTGGCTAGGGAGATGTGTTTACATTGCCATTTGTTGTGTTGCAATGTCAAATGGCCATTCCTACCAGCTCATCTCCCTCCTCCTGGCATACCTCCAAGTCCATTCTAACCTCCAACCTCAAATTTGGAACCAATTTTGGCAACTTTTCAATAGTGACCAGCTATTTCTGTTAGCAAAATTAGAGTTAATGACAGGAAAGAAGTATTGAGAGATTTAGCAATCTGTACATTAGCAGTACCTTTTCCCAGTTTTGCTGCATTTTCTAACAAAGTCCACCTATCCCACTCAGACATTTCCCGATAGTTACCACTAGCATCACGTGTATATAACCTCATTAATTTGTCACCTTTACATAAGAACTAAATCTCTTGGTAATGTCTCCTTTAATTAATTAGTTTTGACTGGGAAATATAACCTGAAATAAAATGTTCTGAAAACTGGTGGAAGCAGACCTTTTATCATGTTACTTCCAGGCTGGTATCAATGCAATGCATTTCTGCACCTCACCTTTTAGCATACATACTACTACTTCCTTAATATATATATATATATATATATATATATATATATATATATATATATATATATATATAACAACAACACCATGGACAGTTTAGCATGTTAGCCTTGCCCTGAAGCATCTAGTCAGCTCCCCTTTATAAAGGAGCATATTCGGTTGATGATCTTACGGTGTGGAAGAACCGTATATTTCTGTTTCTTATTTTCCTCTCCTGTCTTCCTCTCTCTTTTTCTTCTGTCTCTCCCTCTTTCCTTCTTCCTCTTTTTCCCCAGTGAACAGGCATGTTGAAGCTCAAGCTTGCTTGCTCATGCATTCCTTGTGAAGTTCTTTTTTTTTCCTGTCAGGGTGATTTTCCTATTAAAGATGTGTTTATGGCTAGGCAGCACTTCAAACTGAATTGTTCATTCTTTTGAAACTGGGTCTCTGCTGCTGATAACATGTGATAAGACTTGGTTGGGGGGCTGATGCAGCTTTACTCAAAGAAATGTTTGATGCCGCCAAGAGCGTTAGAAGCCCATCTTTAATAGTTATGACTTTATTCTGTTAAGACATATCAGAGCCAATCAATATGGTCATTTAAGGTTTCACACATGTAGGTAGGGCAGGGTATGGCGGTATGGCACACAGAGTTCTACATGCTACTTTCAAGGTTCCAAATGCCTTAAAAAGTCCAAGAGTGGGATACCATCAAGTATTATAAATTAGATTGTTCAGTGTTTGGAACTACAAAAACTGTAACAAATAGCATTTATTTCATCCAGCGGCTGTCAGGAACACTAATTACACTGTATGAAGCTGTGTGGGCAGGACTCCCCAGGAGCCTGCTTTGTGCCTATTGTGATCCTATACTTTAGTTAGTGCCCTTGGCATCCTACGGCTTTAATAGTCTGGAGGGAGACAGGACTTAATAGCACTTCACATGTGGTGACGGTGAGCTCAGCATGAGCCCATCTTCGCAAGTGTCAAATCTCATCCTGACTTTTTATCGTATCTCATTTTTTGTATTGTTACCCTTATGAGATGTTTGTGTGTTACTGGTCAGAAGAAGCAAGTCGTGGACACTGTTTTGTTATATCCCTGATAGTGTGACAGAAATCCTGTTGTGTCTCCAGGACTCCACAGTGGCAGACCCTCTTCTTTACTACCTACTAAAACTGCAGCTGCTCCCTCAGAAGCACAGGGAATTGTGAGGTCATTTGAGCCTACTGTATTGTACAGAATTACTCATTTAATCTTTCTGCTGCGTGTTAGTGTGAACTCTATAAAATCTGAATGCAAAGGCTAATGATAACGTCAGTGTGTTTAAATCGTCTATCCATTTGTTATCAAGACCCATTTCACCCAATCTACAGTTTCAGACTAGACCCTATGCCAGTACACTTTGGACGAATGGCAGGGGGACCCCCTGGACATGTCACCTGTCCCCCACAGGCCCAGACAGGCAAGCACTTACTTACACACTCTTACCTAAGAAAAACTTGGCAGGTCCAACCCAACTAACTGCTTGACTGTGGGAGAAAACTAGAGAAAACTCACATGGACAAACAAATGTGGAATAAGGCATGATTTATCTTATGCAGAATATGGAATTCTTAATGTCAACAGGTAAATAACTACAGATTTTGCTGTTGTCTATCCTCCACCACAGAGTGTAAGACTGTTTAACTCACTATATCATCATTGATGGTTGGACTAATCTGGAGGCTAAAGTTTTTTGATAAATCTCAGCCTTGGTCATTTTAACATTCAAGATGTTTAAAGAACTCTGAAAGACTCAGCATGTCACATTATGATTACAATACCATAGGATGTGCAGATTAAAACATGTACTGTATTTTTCATATGTCTGAAATAGCACCTCTGCAATAGAGTGAAATTACCAAACACTTATTACATGCAATTCCAAGGGGAACAAAACAGAACAGTACCACCGCTAATAGCTGCTGTTGCTGTAGTAACCATAGAAATTACAGTATTCAGAACATATTATTTTTTCTCCCTCTCCTTTCCAATGCCATAAAATGTCAATAATGTTCCTTTTCATATCTGGGGTCTGTAGAAAGTCTGTCAAAATCACTCAAATGTGTCCTCGTAAAACATTTGAGGCAAAAATTATGACTTACATTTTTTTTTCCTTTTTTTATATTTGTCCTTCCCTCTGACTCACATGTAATATCCATTTCTGGATTTTCCATCATGTTTCTGCTTAACAGAATATAAATGATGGCATTTAGCCTTATAGAGCAGCCACAGGGTGATAACTCACCCATTGCGTGAAGCTCTGTCTTCATCAGTCTCTTTACTGGACTTTCTTTAGCAAGTCTGCTATAAGCCTCACAAGAAGATACCATAGCCTCACAAGAAGTAGTGTGGAGCCCCAAAGACCCAAGGCCCCAAAGACCTGGGCATCAGTTGAAAAGTACTGTCTCTCATCAGCCTATGAGGCAAGCTATAAGCTACCTCTCTCTTGCAGCTCATCAAACTGAAAGAGACCCATTATTTTTATTTATTGTTTTGTTTTGTTTTTTCTTTCTTCTTCCTTTCCCAAACTCATAAAGATGAGCTGTGGTTGGCAGGTCATATCTCGCGTTTTATTTGCAATAAAAGTTAATGGATGAAATGAGCTGATCGCCCCAGCTCTCCATTACTGCCTGTGGCAGTGAAGGCCAGATGATGCTGCTCCCTCAATTAGCCTCAAACCCGACCTGTCACCACTGTGGAAAGCCGTTGTTTCAAACTAAATTAATTATCACCGGATCAACTCCATAAAAACTAATAGCCGAAATTGTGTGGAACCACCCAGCAAGTGATCTATCCGTGTTCAATTACACCACCATTTTGTTTAAACACAAGCAGAAAATGAGACTTAACGATCTGTACCTCAAGCATTCATGAAGAAACCTGAAACCAAGCAAGGACTTTTCAGCCCATTCTTCCACATAGTGGTCAAACAAGGAACTGCCATTGCGTTGAGGGAGTGAATGAGTTTGCGAGTGAGAAGGTGGGTGTAATGGGATCTTATATATTAAATACAAGCTTAGATATGAACAAAAGGCTTGTGAATGCGATCTCATACAGTTCTGCACAACATCTAAAGTTTAAGATGAAGGTTACTTTGATGTGTATTAATGCTATGAACAAAGTAGTAATATGTTAGTTTTAGGACAGTTGTAAACATGAACATTAGAGACTTATGAGTATAGGATTACACACAGTATGCACTAAAATTCACTTTTCCAAAGATGGTGAAAATCTTTGAGCGCAAAATATGGTTTAAACATGCCTACCACACCCTCTTATAAATGAACTGACCTTCAGCAGCCATGTCCTCAAAACTGTAGACATTAATATATTTCATCAGGAGAGATAGATTATTCTTTTCATATGAATACGGTCCACAGGGAGCTGTAAATACATGGCATTTAGAGTGTGTGACACCATGTTCCTCAGATTTTGAGGAAGATTGGTTTATTTGCTCCGATCCATTTGAGGATTTTTGAGGAAAAGCTTTAATAATGTATTGTATGGCAAACAAAGGAACTCAAAGGGGTATAATCTCTCTGGCACTCCCCACTGTTATGTATCTCATGGTCCTACCACGTACACTGATCCAAACTGATCATGTTCAACAGCCCATCTACTTCTCATGGAGGTTACATCACCCTATTTTTTGTTTTTTGAATAGCCTTTCAAGATATGATGAGTGATACTGCAGAGCTGGTACCATTTTTTATAGTGAACAGTTTTACAGAGGAAAAGAATTTATAGAAAATGAATTCAGTTCTGCTGCATCTGATCACACTGCTCACCCTAAACTAACCAGAACTGTCCTCTCTGAACAAACCAGCAAATGGCTGTGTTTTCTCTCATACATTCAGCAACTGTATTTGGCTGACATTGTTTTGGAGTAAAAATTTCTGCCATCATTATCAGATAGATCAATGAATGCCATTGGAATATGAGTTCTAGCTTCATTAACATATTGTAGCATTAGCTCCATAAGCATATTTTCAAACATAGTGTTATTGCTTTCCTCATCCAATACCCACACACTGTGGGAGAGAAAGCTGACACCTGCTGGTCTCTACCCACTGTACCCCACTGTTACAAACTGCTGGACATAGATCCCTAGTGCTTCAGGCAGTGGACAGGATGCAGGAGCTGGGATGTAGAGCCTTTGCAGCCAAATTGGGCCCCATGTGGATTTGTGTTTGTGACTGTTTTGGCTTGAGCCTCTGTATGGCTTAATTAAGTCCATTACAATAATAATGAATTGATAATTCCCTGTAACGCAGCTGCAGCACCTGTATAGAGATCCCCATCACACTGGCTGCTAATGCAAGCCGACAGCCTGCCGTACCCCCTCCTGGGCCAGGGAGAATCTGCTCAGTCATGTTGGGAGGCCTTTGAACGAGGGACAAAATGCCATCTCAGTAATCCCCTCTGGCCCTGCATGGTTGAAGACCACCACCTGCTCCTCTCTGTAGGCTGTGACTGAGACAGGCACGCTTTGTGGACACACAGAAGCAACCTCTCATCCCTCAGAAGAGGGCTGCTGTGTGTGTGCATGTGTCTGTGCGTGCTTGTGTGTGTGCACGCCTGTGATTTGTGTTTGTGCGCAGACCTTTTGTGTGTGTCTTAGTGTCTACACGTGTGCTTTTCTTGTGTGTATCTATGTGGGATATCCTTGGATAACAGACAATCAGTTATTATCAGTCAACAGCACACTGAGTGTCTGAAAACTACTGGCCTATTGCTCATTGCCTGCTTAATTATTCAAAGCAAACAGTAACATTTTCATGATGTTTGCCCACTCTGGGCTTCGGTTTGGAGAGTATTCATGACACACAAAGAAATACAGATATCTGTCATAGCATTTGATTCCAATCCTACTGTCTGCACCCCACCTCCTAATTCCGTGTCTTTCAGTGTCTGTCACTGTCTCTTTTTAGCCTGCAGAAACACTTACAAAAATTCACAGTTTTCTTGCTGAAAGACATGACACTCATTGTGTGCATTTCGGTCTTATAACACAAAAATACATGGCCCCGTGCCTTGTTAATTTCACTTTATTTATTTGGGTGTTGTGATGTCTGAAGCTGAAGTAATTATGTTACAAAACCATATTATATTCAGCCCTAAGGAGAGAAGGTTTTCGCCCATTTAACAGAGTAAATACATTTCTATTCTCAGAATGTTGCAGATTTAACAAAGAAAACAGGAAATAAAAATTCCAATTATTTTCCAAGATAAAACATTGTTTGTTGTAGCAATGGAAATAATGAAAATATACTTCATTTCCTACCACAGTTCTTTCACTGTACTGAGTGCCTTTCTCTCTCTTTACAGGGAGGAGGCCATCATGTCCACATACTTTGAGACTGTGGATGATCTCCTGTCCTCCTTCGGCCCCGTGCGGGACTGCTCCAAGGACAACGGTGGCTGCAAGAAGAACTTCAAGTGTGTGTCGGACCGACGGGTGGACTCCTCTGGCTGCATGGTAGAGTGCACTCAAACTTCATAACCTAAAGCTCTCTTTACTAGCACTAAGGGCATGAGACTGTAAATGAAACACAGGGGCCTTGATTCAATCAAGGTTTGTCCTGAACTTTTGCTTACAATTGAATAGGAGAGTTACGATTTTTCTCTGTGCAGGAGCATTTTTGGTGAATTCATTTTCCTGATTGCTGACTGGCTAACACTTGCATTTCAATGTTAGCCAAAGTTAAGGACAAATGTTGATGGAATTCCAGCCAGGGTATGTTTGTCAGGGGTTCACACTAGGGTGGTTTTTGGAGGATTTGAGTTATGCTGGGTTTTTTTAACTTGCTAAATTGCTCTCCCTCTGTAAATGTTGGTTTTTATTTCTCTTTCTTTATTGCTTGTGTTGTTTCTATTGTGCCTTATGATGGGAGAGCTTTCATAAGCCTTTTAAATTAGGCCACCCTGAAAAATGTTTCAGCGTTTCGTTCAGATAAATACAGAAGTGTGTTCACACAAGCATGTAGGAAAACAAACAAACACACACACACACACACACACACACACACACACACACACACACACACACACACACACACACATACAAGTTCTCTTTCTGGTTAGAGATTCTCCCTGGTCCCCAGCTCTGATGGAGTAAGATAAATAAAGGGAGACATTAACGATACCACGTTCTTCTGAATGAGGATTTACAGTCCTGGACGCAGCTGGGGGCGTGTGGGCGGGTTCCAGTCATCAAGTAATTAAGCTGATATGGCTGAGGTCTGACTGTGAGCAATAGCTTAATCATTACAAGGGGCAGGGCCAAGCTGTTCTGTGACTATGCCCATAATCGTGCTCATCCACAGAATGATGGGCTATTGGCAATCTTACACTAACAGGAAGTCTAGCTGGAGCAGACAATCCACAAGGGTTTAGTTACCATCCCTCCAACTACCTTTATCTTCTTATAATCTATATCTTTCCCTTTTTCTCTTGTTCTTCTCTCCAATGTCTTAAGAACACGGCAGCCAAAACAAGGGTCACTTTCACATACTGTGTGTCTGTTATCAGACAAATGATTCCTGAATGAATTTCTACCCCAGTTGCTGTCCAGATTGCCATATCTCAAGCAGTGATCATGGTTTAGGGAGGAGGCGACATGGTGACAACAGAGGCAATGTGAAAGACACGGTCAATTGCAATCGAATGAGACTTTTTTACCTATCACTTATTATTAACCCATAGAAAACCATCCAAGATTTAATAAATGTAGGTCCGGTGCAGCTTTTTCTTCACGGACAATTCTAAGAGCTCTGTTGTCACAGTTAACTAGCCAAACTGTATGTAAAGAATACAAATGAGTGCAATGCTTTAAGTGAGGGTCGAGTACGTATGCAGAGAGAATCTGTCCCTTTGATTTGTGTTGTAAAGAAAATTAAGCACAGTGTATGGGGCTGTCTGTCACACAAAGTGGGGCTATGCAGCTGTACAGCTGGGCTTCATTCTTGAAATGATGTTTACTGTCATAATGGCCCTTGATAAAGGTGATTCTGGGCAATGCAGTTTTCTGTAACTGAAAGGCAAAATGACTGGTAGCATCTGGGCAGTGGAAACATCTATTGCCCAACCTAAACACTCTGTCCTCACTATTTTCATGACAAGAGACAGAAGCCCTGTTTTGGTTGCATTTTATCCTTCATTTTCAGGATATTTATTGGATAATAGACCAAAACTCACCTAAAGCAGATTCCTTTCACTGAATGGTCAATTCCATACCGTAAAGCAATAACATTGTGTTCTGTTTATCTCAGAACTTTCCGTGGTGTTTCCCAGATGCTTAGATCAACATTTAGCACTCTCTAACCAGAGTTTTAAAAGTCAGGATCAAACAATTTTATTTAAAAAGCCCCTAAACTTCAAAAGGAAAGAAATGTCATCTCTGTCTTTAGGACTGTTCTACGGCAGAAAGGAGTGACTGTTAAAAGAGACTGTAACCGGAAGGCTGAAGGATCAAACCCCTGCAGGGCATGGCCGTCGTACCCTTGAAGCACTGCACTTAAACTTCACTGCTTCAGTAAGCCCATCCAATCCATCTGTTCAAATGGATAGAATTCAACGTGTAAGCTATGAAGTCACCTTAGATAAGGACAACTGCCAAGAAAATAAATTGGAAAAAAAAGAGTTGCTAGCTACAACTCACATCTAGAGGTTATTCAAAGATTAGATTTGCGTCACTATTTCTTCCTACATGGTTTCCCAGAGGGATACCTTTGGCATTCCATTCCACAAGTAGGGCATTCCTTATTATATATGTCTGATTTCAGTCCAGTTAATGGCTCACAGCATGTCAATATCCATTTGTCCTGGGCACTGGATGGAAAGCTGTATACTGCTCAAGCTCTCAAGAGTTATTTCTCAGATGTTTGTTCTCTGAACCAGGTTCAGCCAAGCGCACAGTTTGCCCATCACAGAAAATAGAGGTGCACCTTAAAGCCCTTGACCACCGTTACCTGACTGATTCAGTAAAAAGTCTGGTCAGCAGTAGCAGAATGCCATTCAGCATTGTTAGCACTACTTTATAACTCTTTACTTTAGATAGTGTGTTTGAAGTTAATGCAAAGATGCAAAGATTTCCAAACAATTTACATATTGCTTTAAATGTCCCTGAAATTAACAGCTGAATGTGGCTGAATGAGAGGTTTTTTTTTTTTTTTTTTTTTACAAAATTAAAATGAGAGTGTGTGCAACCAATCTCAACAGCATGCTATGCTGAAATGATGAGCAGGTGATTTTTCAAGTTGATGGTCATATTGTTATGCTTCTACAGTAATTATAGGATTGAGGCTTCATTTACTCCAAGATATGGGTTAAGCTACCATATGTGTGACAGATTTTAAGCAATAATTGTGTTTTGTGTGGGGAAAAGAACATTTTTATTGGTTCAAACAAGGCAGTGATTGACAAATCATGGAACAACCACCCACTTTGGGATTCATGCCATCACTACAGTACACACCTCCTACTCTTATGTACAGCACTGACCTTAGATCTGTTCTCACCCTCCTGCTGGTGAAGGACCACCTGCTGGTGTGGTCCTACCTTGCCCTTTCAAAGGAAGCTTTGGCGGCTGCTGTATCCTGGGTTGGAAGTGACAGCTTGTGGATGCCTGTGCCATTCTCACAGGCTTCCGTCCAATCACATTTCAGCTGGCCAATATGGACACCTACCAGACTGGGAGCAGGGGGTGAGAGCCGAACAGGGGATTTGGCATTGTACTTTGGTTCAGTGTGCACTGTGGTAGTTTTCACTCTCTAATTGCCTCTTTGTGATTGCGCTTCTGCAAGCAATCACCATCATTGGTTTTACAAAAACTGCAATTTATACATCTGGAATATGTGCAGCTCCAATGTTTCTGTCCTTGTAAATGGGTCTTCTTTTTTTGCAGATTTCACATTGTGCAGTTTCACTGATTGAGTATACCAAGTGAGAGAGTCAGATCAGAGTGAAAAACTGGTGCTTTCTAATAACAAGCATGCACAGTCCTATTCATTCGAACACACACGCTCAGTCTTAATAGGCAGTTTCCACAGGCACAATATCAAGTACTGTTCAAGTCTGCATCTGTGGTTTTGGTTTCAGCTGTGTCTTCAAAATGCTGTCTGCTGCTCAAGTCACCCGCTTCTGTTATTTTATTTCCTCATCTCTCTTTTCTGGCTAAAACATACACAGTTTGATGTATTCAACTTTTATGTTCACGATCAGTGATCACCAGCTATATCTGCAAATCCAATTTCCAGAAAGATTTTGGTGTATGTTTCTGCTATTTACAAATTCTGCCAGTGTAGTCAGATGAAGCTGAGAACTGAAAGGTATCATCATTTTCCTTGTTGAGCAGGATTTAAAAAAAACATGTGATTATTCCCATATACATCACAGTGGAATCACAGAATGGGTGAAAACCATATTCTCACACGCTACATCCTCTGTCTTGTAATAGAGGCAATGTTACTTAAGTCAAGTATTTGTGATTTTTCCTGTCAAACGTATTATGCTTTACACAAATTATACAGATCACAGAGCCAAATCCTGGTTATAATGTGTATATGGTGTAAGTAAATATCATTGCAAACACAGTCTGCACACTGACACCACTTACACATAAGGCATACAATTCATAATCAACAGAGGAAATTTTAGTAACACTTGTGTGTGGGTTTGCTTTCCCTTGAGAAGTTGAGGAGACAGCTAGGGAGCTGGTATAGTTCAGTAATGAGAGAAGGTTATACCCCATTGGGTATTCCAGCTATTTCACTGTCCTGTGGCTTTTTCTATGAGCCCTGCAGAATTCCTGGAAGACACATTCTGTTACTTTAACCTAAACCATCTCAGTCAGATCTCTCCATAAATGTTATATTTCCAGTGACAGTTTTCAGTGGAAAATTAAAAAAAATCACTGTCAACATTATTTGATATAGTGTTAAATCACACAATAAGTACTGAGATAGCATGCACGAAAAATAATAAAAAATCATTAGTTGGTCAAGCCACAGTTTTGGAGCTTGAGTAAAAAAAAAATTCAGAGAGATATATATATACTTGCATTATTATTTTTCCTCATCTTCTGCTAAGATGTCCTTGTTTGTAGAATGAAACAGCATATCAATTTGTACTGATATCTGACTCACACCAGAATTTCAATGCTTATTAATGATTACATTATATTTCCCTTATGCCCTATTAAAACTGTTCCTGATTGCTTCCACACAAGGCTCAGTTTTAATATTAAGTTTTGCCTTTAAATGAGTGAAATAAAGACTGAGCTGACATTAAGCTTCTATCAGTGTTCAAGAGACATTGATATGAATATCTGATTTTGTGCAGTCATTCACATTGTTCAAATGCATAGTAGTTTTATTTTTCTTGTGTTGATGCAATTGTTTTAGAAATGCTCTGTAAAACAACTCAATAAATGTATTTACTGCTAATATCCCTTATAATGCGAGCATGCTACCGTGTGTGTGTGTGTGTGTGTGTGTGTGTGTGTGTATGTTTGTGTGTGTGCCTATCCATGTGTGAATTTATGTGACTGTTCATACATATCTGTGCATGCATGATTTGTGTTTTAGATTGGTGCTCACCCTCTCTCCTTCATCCTTCTCCTTGTTGAGCATTTGGCATTTCATTAGTCGTGCGTTTTGGTCCATTCTAGTATACACTGCACAGTGTTTCACAACAGCTGAAGACTGAGTGTGTGCACAGTTTTCTAAATGAGATGTGATCCATTAGGTGCAGAGGAATGTATGCACAATACAAATAAGTCCAAACTCTTAAAACCATCCTCCACAAAAAAAAAATCTCCTTGCTTGGGTGTCAAGAGGGGGAATCTGCAGACAAATAAGTCTGAAATAAAATGTCTCCTCTCCCTCTTCACCTTTCCCTCCAGTTATGTCTTTTGCCACAGTTTATGCATTCATAACAGAGCAGATTCTTGCTGGAGGACTCTGCGTTGACATGTGGTCACCCCACTGCAGGTGCTCACTCGCAGGCAGGGAAGAGTAAAAACTTACCTGACCTCCATAACTCTACCGGAGTGGGAGTGCTTTACCTAAGCTCCTTGTGAGTGGTAAAACATTGCTCACATGGCACAAATCACCATGGGGTACCAGAAATGTGGAAAAAAGGAAGGCGTCAATGAGAATTTGCATATCATCTGATTCAGCTATCACTCCTCATTTTTCTATACATTCATTTTTAGCAGCTTTTTGTTACATTAAGCATCGTTGCCAGAAGGCAAACAGCTTCTCTTGCCAGCTGAGTGCCCTCTTTCCCAGCCTCGCTCCAGCCTTTGGCCAAGGGGAATGCGTCTTCACACAGAAATCATACGCCGGTGTTGTCCTTTTTTCAGTGTCTGTTAGCAATTGCTGTTGTTTTTGTTTTGAAGCTTGGAACATTTTTTTGAATGTGCAAAACAGCTTATTGTTATGAACAAAGGTAATTACAGCACAAACTAGCCCTTCTGGTTGTATTCATGATGAAACACCAAAGGAGGGCACACTTTGCCATGAAAACAGAAATGTAAAGCTGAGATTGCTTTAAAAAAACAGTATAATGCACTTTTTGGGGAAAGCATTCTATTTTTTTTAAAAAATCACATGTAATCATTTTTCACGGACCATGCTAACGGACAAAGGCCCTTGTGGTTTGAAAAGGTGGTGGGGGGGTGTGGGTTCCCACATGACCGTAGTGGTTGTAGGTCCCTATCTGCGTCCCTCTCTCCCCACCTCCCTGAGGGAGTCCAGGAAGCCCTGGAGAATGTTCTGGAACAAGGACACTAAGAGGTCTGTCATGGATATGTGACAGGTGACAAAAAGATTCATGCCCCCTCATCACAGATTGCCTGGCACCCTATTAACTGGGGTTGATGGGACAAGATTGGCTGTCTGAAAAGAAAAGGCGGCCAGTAGTGATTGATCACATCAAGTGTGGGAAGGTTCTCTAAAGATCACAGACGGCACATGGTTGCTGATGAATAAAACAAAGCTTTTTATCAGGGCTGTGCAGGAAACAGAGGCCTTTCGTCCCATGCTTTGTCCCTCAAAATCAACTGGTTGAGTTTGATCTAAGCACTTGTTTTAATATGCTTTTGAGCTTGCTTCAATCAACTACAACATGCTCCGCTGACTCCATATATGTTTTTGTTCCTTCATGGATTCTTCTGATTGGATGAAGACTAGCAAGCACTTTGAATGGCAAAACATTAAAGATAAAGGAGCAAAGAGACAATGCACTATACTAATAAATCCACGCATGTATATTTATGCATATGTATATATTTATTTATGAATATTTGCTGAAGTGAAGATTAGTTGGATAAATAAAATGCCTTAAACGACTTGGATTAGTATGAGGGAAGTCCATTTACTTATAGCGGCAATTGCCACATGGTAATGGTGGCGTAAACACTAATTTGATTCTTTGAAAGTGGTTTGCCGAAGTGTGGGATATTTGACAAATGTCATCCCTTGGCATAGTTTGAATAAAAGTTTAAATCATTCACTTTCCATTATTATTATGTCTGCCTTCAATCAGTCGATGTCATTAATTAGAAAATATTAGTTGCCCCTTTTATATGGGATTCGGGGGCAAATAAGGAACTGCAGCGCTGTAAGAAGACTCATAGTAGAGAATAACAAGCCTGACCATTTATATGACCTTCAAGTGGCTCAAGGAGTAAAATAAAAATCTGTTTGCGGTGCACCTACAATGGATCAATTGGCTCAGCCTCGTTGGAGAAGAATAGGAGTTAAGTCAGTTTGCATCTTTAGTCTCATCAACCTCTAGAAGATTCTTTCAGTTGGCTGGTTGCCTTGAACTAAAACTATGTGCTTTCATATGGTGTCATGAACACCAAGCAGGTTGTGATTGGTGTTACATCTGCAATGTGGAAAGAAATTAAGAGAGGTTGTCATCTGAATCAGAGGATCAGTGCAAGCATAGCATTAGCTTCGATCTGTGGGCAACGGATTGGGGGGTGGCTAATAAAACCACAGTTGCCAATATTTTTCTTAATTATTGAATTGCTTTTTCTCCTCTTTTGCTATAGCTTTGTAAGAATGTAGTGGCTGACCTATCAGCATGTGATACTGGTCGCCTGTAAACAGGGCTCGAGTTGAGGAGGGATGCGGGAGGATGCCTCCTTGGAATAAATTTTGACCACAACCATCCCCCTTGAAAAATTGTCTTCTCCCTTTCCATCCCCTTCGCTTTAATTGAATTAGCTTTGCTATTTATTGTCTAGTTGCGAAAAGACAAAATCACAGCAATATTGAATGTCAATCTTACATTATTTGTGCTCCAATTTGTGTTGTTTTGTATCCTGTGTGCCTATTGATTGCACATTGCTTATTTGATTGGAGTCTGCAAATACATGGTTCTCATTGGCTTATGCAACTTCACCGTGAGTTTTGCTTTGGATGAGAATTGCAGATGCTACAGGTTAAAATGGCAAAGTGACCAGTTCAGCAGGACGTTAGAGAGACCATCACGGATATTCATATGTTTGTGAACGTGTTACATATATTGCTTGGCAGCTAACCTGTTCTCTTGTGAGCAAATGAAACATTAGCTATCTAACATATTTATTTGCTTGAAATAACATGAATGATTTCATTTTCCAATGAGAGGTTGATGTATTGAACTTAAAAGGGATATTAAGCAGTAACTTATATGCAGTTGTGATAGTGTAGAGGTCTGTGTTTGATATTCTATGCTATTAATATGATTGTTATTATATGAATAGAATATTATTGTAAATAATTGGATAGTAATTCATATTATTGTTATTATATGAATAGAATAATATTGTAAATAATTGGATAATTTAATTTGTATTAATAGTATGAGTTACAAATAAATTTTTTTCTTATGATTATTCATGAATATAAAAAAATGTAGGCATATGTCACCATGCTTCCACTCTGAGGTTGACTATTCACCTTGAATTTTCTTTTTACAAATCAACCACGACCTGTAAGTCCTGGGCTAGAACCAGTTATAGGGCTAGAACTCATGCCAATGCAAACTTTACCCAATAAAATGTGATCATTAAAGGGTGTCCCTTGACCAGCACTTACATGAAATTTCCACAATATCTGGGCACCTTCAATCAGTAAGACACGACTTATAATTGGATTTTGATGTAGATACACATTTGAATAATGAATGTAAATATTTGTTTATTGCTTTTACCATTGACACTAAATAAAATGAGTGCCAAGGAGATGCCTGACATATGGGTATTAAAACAAGACTCTCCTGGTAAAAACAGGAAGGTTGGCAAGTATAGACAACTATAGCTGTGGATAAATGTGGATGGAAACGAGGGGGCTTGGGGATGCCAGGCCAGTTATACAGTGACAAAATGTAGATGTAAAGAAATACATACAGTGGTAGTGGTATAGCAATTACAATGGTAAAGCAATAACATTTTTTATGATAAGGAAACTGATATTTTTTGTCATGTTTCTCAGAGCTGTTATATCAAACCTGAATGTTGTTGCCACCCACTATTTCATATTGAATCACATTTTCATCATGTTCTATTCTGACTTGACTTTTTGTGGAAAAAAAAAAAAAAACATTTCAAGATAAAAAGCAAGAAAACAAATGACAAGGTCACATACACAGTTTAAACCCATTCATTGTCATACAACATCTCATGGCTGATAACACTTCCTTCACAGTGATACGTTGTACCTTAAGCATATGTATGTGTGTGCGAGAGTGTGTGTGTGTGTGTGTGTGTGTGTGTGTGCATGTGTGTGGGTGCTGCCTCAACGTTTTCAAATAGAAATACTGGAAAGCCTGAAGGTCCTGTTTTTCTTTACAGTACAAGCGGGACATTTTTTCAATAGAATGATTTTATTACTCCTCTATATGACAGATGAAAATAATGTTGTATGAATGGATGGAATCATCTTTATAATTTTTCAACGTCACAATACTTGGGTTAGTAATACATGTTTTTTGTTTCTCATGAACTGCAAAAATTGCTGCAACGTTTATACTTATTATTAGTGTTGCTGTTGATGTTTCTGTTCTTTCATGTTTTATTCTGTAAAGGGGGAATTCTGTCTTGGATTTCTTTCCACAGAAATACTTGCGCGGACGTGGTTTGACTGATCAGGATCTTGTAATTATGAGAAAATTTAAGGTAGCCTAGTTATCAATTGTCGCTAACCTAGGCTACATAAGACAGTGGGCAATGTAATTCTTTCAAGCACGCGACCTGATGATGGCAGCATATCGTACAGGTTGCGTGCTTGAAATGAATTACATCGTCACAGAAATAAGAAGCTAGTCTGCACAGCATTGTGTGTCAGCAAAAACCTGTGGTCTGCAACATGTAATTGCTTTAATCATGACGCATTTAGAAATGCATCACCCAAAATCACCCATATATTGTTGAATATTAAAATCGTTAAATATTAAAATCATATTTCTTTTGAAGTAATTAAGCATGTGCCTCTGATTCATTTATGTCACTTACGTTTATGCATAAAATTACATGTGCTTATCCGAACCTAATATCGAGCCATATGAAGACATACAGCATTTCCCCATAGTAGTCGATAACTGAGGTCACACCATCTGCACTTCAGAAAACCAAACCTTTGTCATCTACTCGTGAATCTTTTGTGCGCATCTTCATTGAGTTTAATGGTAACCGGCTTGTCACGAAACTGCATGAGGGGATGAGGATTTTAATCGCACTTTAAGTTCAAGATATTTACATTCCAAGACAATTGGGTTCTATAACATAATTGAATATGATCTGATCAGGTCTAATAAGATTTAAAATAATGTGTCAACTCATCAAAATGTGTTTAAGGTGTTTTACCTTGCATATTCTGAATAGCAAAGCCCTTAACGTCCATAAAATGTTTTCCACAGGCCCTGGGAGACCAGGGTTTGAGTTCCAGCTCCGGTCCTTCTATCTATGCCTCCTCTTCTCTGTAACCCCCTCAGCTTTCCTACTGTCTGAATAAAAAAAAATACATGAGGAGGGTGGCTTGGCCAAAATAAATACCACTTTTTAAAAAGCAATAAAATGAAGAAACCAATGTGTTATATGCAAACACTAGTAGATCCTTGAAGGAAACCTTCTCAGGTATTCCTACAATGAGTTTTGTGCATTTTTATTGCAGCAATTTGTAATTATGCGATGCCAGAGTCCTCGACTATAAACATAGATAGAAGGACCGATGCCAGAACTCGAACCATGAATCTGACATATTTTCTTGTAATGAAGACATATTTTCTAATAATTACAAGATCCTGATCTCATAATTATGAGATCTTTTGTCATAATTACGAGAAAAGGTGTCTAATTTTTTTTTCTTTTGTGAATGCAATTTGGTTCTGTAGTTATCAGCCTCTCAGTCCATTCAGTCAGTCTATCCAATAAACAAACAGTTAGTCTGGCTGAAAGATTATTCATTAATTTGACTCGAACCAGGTACCCATTTTGTGTATGCACACTGTCCTGCTAAGAGCACCTGCGCAATTTTGCTTGGCAAATCAGAGCATGGCAGTGGGGGCATCATAACAGCCTCAACATCTGATGGTCTTTACAATTGGCCATGACGGAAAGGGCATGGTTATGTTTTCATGTGAAATAAACTGCCTATCTTGTAATTTGACAAATACATAGTAAACCACATGTTTGTCCTACTGAACGCCTGTTGTTGGAGACCACATTTTCACCTATAGTAAAGGAAGCGATGTATGTTGGCACTGCAAAGTCGCCGGTGTTTTAACTGATCAACTCACGTAACCCTGTTGCCTTTCCATTTTGTGTCACCTTCCTTGATTAAAATGAGTGTCATCTCATCTTCCTGTTTAAGGTTAGCAAAATGTTTCATTAGATTTAAGGTGAATGAAGTAAATAAAATCACTGACATTTGATAAACAATGAGAATTTTTTAACTGATATACATGTTTTGTAGTGTGATTTCTCGTTGAACAATACATATTGCTTGATATCATATTTTATCATTTATTTAGTATCTAAGGTGACTAAGGAATTTCTTCTAGTCAGTTTTACTTGACCTGATGATTATATCTGTACTGGAATATGGTACGTCTTGAGGTCTGTGAGTTATTGTCCGTGGGTTTGAGGAGTTAAAAAGCACAGTATTCCAAAGGCATCCATGAGTCCATATTTATTTGAGAGGTGCAGACTGAGGAACAAAGACCGAAACCCAGCCATGGATTTCAAATTCAACAGCCAAATTGTTGGCGATGGTAAGGGCAATACTTTTACATACACCTATTATCCAGAAATATTTTGATAAATATTTAGATACTTTCAAGAGTTGTCCTACTTCATGCAACACGGTAACACTGAAAAAAATGTAATATCAAAGTTTGATCGATATGAGTGCACAACTTAATTCAGGTTTGTGATGTGCATAGGATAGTCAAAGTCTGAACCCATGCACAGAGTATTTTAATGAGAAATGCTCTGAATTCTTTGAATCTCCACCCCAAACGTGCAAGTCTCCTAAGCATGTGTAGAAGTTCAAGGTCAGAATACAAACAGACACTAAAAAGGTCAAAATAGTGTTTAAGTTGCGCTGAGCCCTAAGCAATATGTAATTGTATGCAGGTGTTCAAATGCCATCATTCCTGCATCAATTCCTGAATTACAGATGCATGATCCAGAAGCCCTTTGTGAATTCAAGGCACACAATTTAGTGGCTGTATTAGCTGCTTAGCGTAGTGCAGTAGAGCGTAGCTTTTACACATCAGGAGATTTAGTGCTAACCACCCACCACTCCCCTCCACCACCACCACTGCACCCCCCAACCCCCGCCCACCCCCTAAACCTTCCATGAGCTCAGGTTGTCCTTTGAGACAGGTGTGGTGTCAAATTCCAGCTTCCAAACACCCTGCCTAAGTGGTGGAAAACACTCCACTCTGGTCTTGCCCCACCAAACCACTCATTTTCATACATTTAACTAATTGCAGTCTATTCTTGAATACATTTTCATAATTCTGTCCTCATTGCTTTCATACTGCTGTTTAGAGGAGCAGATTTGGCGTGCTGTTAGGAAGTAGATGTGTCTTAACACTGCACTGCAAGACAGCTTGCTGTGTTGAGGAAACCAAACAATTTAAGCAAATTGAGGTTTTTAGTGTGATCAATTATAGATCACCATGGCAGCATAGTGATAAAGGGGGCTTAGGTTCAAACCCTGGGAAAGGTCTTTGCCTTTATATGGTGCCCACAGGTGAAGTCTTTAACTTGAGCCTCCTCTGTAAACAAAACAGTATGTGTCGTGTGCAAAATATGCAATGCAGACAGTAATAAGTCATAATCATTAGATATATTATAAAGGAACAGGAGATCTTGGGAAACCATTGTTACATAAATGATTGGAGCACCCAGTATTCTGGCCTCTGGATGTACACTTACCCCACACTCCAATGTAGGAATGCATTTTTTGTGGATAAGATCATGCATAGGTTTAGGAGAGAGGAAGGAGGAGAGGGGTGGGAGGGGACGGGGGGGATGAGGTGTGTGTGAGGGTGGGGGAGGGGGCCTGAATCAATTTGGCAACATGGCTGCTCAGGTGCACATTAAAGCAGGAGTGCATCGTATTCACTTACTGCAGTCCCAACAGGCAGTGTGTTGGTAGGGTATTATGCAAAAGATTCCTGTTTCATTTGCTTCATCTTCACATTAATGAGCTTGCATTATTCCTGTTCAGTGCCCATATGCCCCTGAGAAATTCTCTCTCTCTCTCTCTCTCTCTCTCTCTCTCTCTCTCTCTGTCTGTCCTCACTTCTCAATTTTTAATACACACACACACACACACACACACACACACACACACAGGTTTTAAGCCACGGTTATCAATTCTCACCCGTTGTAATTTAGAACTCACTCTGAGAGAATTGGCATCAAATAAATAATACATGTGAAAGGCAAACCCTATGAAAGAGAGATTGAGTTTTATTTTTTGTGAGAAAGGACAGAACAAGAGTAAGAAATGTAGAAATATAGCTGTTTCACCAAGGATAATTAAGAGCAGTTTAGATCAATCTGAGATTTCTCAGGAACACCAAGCTTTGAAAAAGGCATTTCTTCCAGGAAACTCCATTACACTAATTGTGGTCAGACTGATTAAGGTGTCAGGAAATGGAGGTCTTGTTTCTCAAACTAGGTTTTATGTGTGTGTCTCCCATCGATCGTGTGATGCAGTAAACCGTGGGTAATTAATACCTGCCGTGCTGCTCAAAGCCTCTCGATTGTGATTCAGCCTTTCCTTATCTATGGCACAAAAAGAAACAATCATTATTTACTGTATGTACAGCCCAATATCCACTATACCATTATACACTCATTTACACCGACCTGCAATTATCCCCCTGCAACAACACTTAGATCTGTTTATTTATTTCATTATTTATTTGACACGAACACTGTAATAACAATTCAATTATGTGTGCTTATAATTTTATTGTATTCTGTTTTGTTTTTATTGTAGTAATCGCTGTTCTGTTTCAAGATTTGTTCATCTTAGGTTTTTCTTTGCGTCTTTGCTGTTCTCTGGATGGTGGTGGAACTGAGATAGGGACACAGGAATATGGCACAGTGATTTGGGTTTGACAGGTTCTCCACTGACAAACAGGAAAGGAAAGATTGAGGAGGGGGAGTCTGAGGTGAGGCGAGTTGCCGTTGGGCAGCAGAGGTGAGGGAGCTTGCATATTTTGCCTAAAGCAAAAGGCAGGGTATCCTCCTGTCTGGCCTTTTTTGCCTGGCCAGTTGTGAGAGTCCACTGCACAGGTCTCATTGATGTATTTCCCCTCTGTTGCTGCTTCTTTCAATAAGAGGACTTGGCTCTTACCCTTTTGGCCGGAAGCAGCTGAGCTCTGATGTCGCTGATCTCCATGGGGGTTTTACTCCGGTTGCTGGTCTCCTTAGACGTGATGAAAGGCAAGCACAGGGGAACCCCAAACCCCCCAACATCACACTCAGATTTATGCCATCTTTTGTATTCTGCTGGAAACACAGACTCCAGCCAAATGCATTTAAAACAATCTGTGCCAGCTCACAAAAACAAAACCAAACAAAACAAAACAGAACAAAGCAAACAGAGCTGAAATTCATGCCAATTAGTGTCAATGAATCCATATTAATTACAAAGTAGCCAATTATGCACGATTTGCATTTGGCTTCTCTTCAGAAAAAGAGCTCAAACGGCTCTCTGGCTTCATTCAGCTCTTTATGAATAGGTCTTACTTTATGGTAGTTTGGCTTCATGCTAGTATTCAGATTGTGTGCAAATGTCACCACCAAGTTTCATGCTGATGCTAACATTTTTTTGATAACGGAAAGTTCAAATGAAATTTTGGAGGATATCTTTCTGAGTGTCTGTCTGCTAATTTCAATGTAGAACAGATCATGTAGTTACAGAACTTTATGAACTTGATTATGTATGTATATATATATATATATATATATATATATATATATATATATATATATTTTTTATTTATTTTTTTTTTTTTTTTTTATTTTGTTTTTCACCATTGGAACTGACTTTATGTAGGAAAGGTGGGAAGAGGGTTGGCTGAACCCTCAGGTTTTTCTCTCACCTGTGGTTAATTCCATTTTTTGCTCTAGTAGCTAACTTGTGGGGTCTCTTAATTAAACAGTGTAGAACCCTTTCATCTGTGAAAGTGGTTCCAGGCTTTCTGCTGAGTGGCCTTGCAGCCCCGGTCTTCAGATTTTCCTCCTCCTCTTTAATCGTTCTCTCTTCCATTAGGGTAGCCCCGAAACCACAGCGTCAGAAGGGACACAAGGATACAATAGAACTTCTCTTCTGTAATTCTCACTCTTTCCATTCCCAAAGCCTAGAACTTTCTCCTTTCATACTCTGTCCCTTCCCTCCCACCACTCTAAACAGCAGAATAGCGACATCTGTCATTTCCTCTACATATATGTATACAGTGCTGTGAAAAAGTATTTGCCCCCTTACAGACTTCTTCTGTTTTTGCTTGTTTGTCACATTTAAATATTTCTGATCATCAAACAAATTTTAATATCAGACAAAGATAACCTGAGTAAATACAGAATGAAGTTTTTAAATGGTGATTTCATTTATTAAGGGAAAAAAGACCATATCATTATATATACATGTGCATCAAGTCCTCCATACATTACCAAAGACTGTTGTTTGCATGTATATTAATTTAAACCAAACAGTTTTACTAAAACATTCAAACACACCTTTTTCACATCTTTTCACATGTTCATATTAGTGAAATTCGTTGTTGTTGCTAATTTCACATCATGGCAGTGGAAAGATAACATAGTGGTGCAGCATCACTATAATATTATTTAGGGAGAACCCTGATATACAATTGCATTGTTAGCTATTAGCTGGTGAATCTTTTCTCATTCAGACTAATGTCCTATCCGGATTGACTTCCAAGGTGGTAATATTCAGTACATTCTTTTGTGCCTGTAAAGGAAGCTGCAGGACCTCAAAAAGCAAAAGAAATCAGAATATATATTCCTTTCGTTCTACCTAGAGGAATTTGCATTTGATCATCAAGCCTATCTGATGATCACAAAGGACACCACGCCTGCAGGCTTTTTCAGCCCTGAAGCGCTGCAGAGCTGTCTTACACTGTAGTGACTGATAACATCTTGCCACTTTAATAATATGCCATTGAACTTTTATTATTGCCCTCTTAGAGAACTTTATTACCCTTCCAGAATGTTTTATTTGTCTCCTTAATCTCTTCATTGTCATAGTCTCTATTCCCTTAGCTACATAATCAATATCACTGCCTGCTACCTTTTTATTCCTCTGTGAAGTAAATGATCCACCCCACCCCACCCCACCCCCACCACCACCACCACCGACTCCCCCCCCGTCCCTGTCCAGGAAACCTGAATTCAGGCTGCTTCTGACGCTTTGATTGGGTGAGCCATTGATTATATTGAGTGATCATGATTGGCTGAGTCATTAACAGGGGCATTGTTGATTGGCTGAATCATGTATAAGAACAGTGTTGGCTGGTTGAATCATGCACTTGGGCAGTAATGGTTGACTAATTCATCAATGGGTAGGGAGAATGTTTATTGGCTCGACAAAAGTGGGTCTGTGTTGATAGATTTGAGAGATTGTAGATGAGGATGGTATTGATTGGTTGAGTTTTATAGGTTAAGTAGTGACCGAAAACTCAAGTTGGACTCATATTGTATTAATTGCAGCCCCTGCTAACCTGCCAAGGGAGTTAAGTCTGGCAACAGAATTATTTTTATTTAATTTTCTGTGTTGCTGAGTATGCCTTGTACAGATCTGCATTGTTCTCCAGCTGTAATTTCATAATTTTTCTCAATGATATTATTTTATTAACCTTCATGCACAAGATCAATGTATCTGACTGAGCCAGTTAATCATTTTAGAGAATATATCACCAAGGGAGAGAAATTTGCTGCTGGCATAGAATACCCATGTGATATTGACTTCTCTGGCTGACTAGGGCACCTGGGATCTACCTGTTAAAGCTGTGGCAACTATACAGTTCTCTGCCATTTTATTCTACTGCAAAGAGATAAAGTGGGTTGGCTGACCGTACACATTTAAGAGGACACATACACTCATTCTATCTCCTCTCTCTCACTCTCTCTCTCTCTCACACACACACACACACACACACACACACACACACACACACACACACACACACACACACACACACACACACACACACACACACACACACACACACACACACAGAGTCTTATCTTGTACAAGCAGCTGAATGCAGTAATCCCAGCCTATCTCACTGAATGGTAAGCAAGGTCCTCAGTATATGGGGAACCCTCCATATTCATTTGAAATACAAAAAAAAGAAAAAAGAAAGGAAACAAACAAAACAATAAAACAAGGAAAACATAATTTGTTTATTGTTCATCTCTGTTTATGTTCTTGTTCCTTGTGTTATATTGTCTTTTCGACTTGTAGCTTGTCAAAAAAGACAGTGGTTTGTGAGATGATTGGCAGTGACTTATTAAAAGCTGGAAGGTGTCGTGGTTCCTGTGGCATTGTGCCACAGTGACCTCCTTGACCTCTGTACCTTGAACCGCGTGCCATGAATGCTCCGGCGGGATATGAGCAACGTTGATGTGTCATGGAGTGGCCATGGAGCTCAGCTCCCAGAATTTTAATACACTCCTTGTGCGGAGTAAACTCATCCACAGCAACAAACCTGACCATGTGCAAGGACTCAACCAAGCAGAACCAAAACAAATAAGCAGAACTTCTGCAGGCTGTAAGATAAAACTGTTGGACAACAGAATAGATAATGTTCAACAATTACATCCACATGTGCGTACGGTGGAATAAAAATAAACAGCAAGTCAAGCTATGATTTCTAAATATGCTATCTTAACAATAGAAAATGATGACTGAAATAGCTTCCCTTACCACCCAAATTGGTGAAGAAGTAGAACCTATGAGAATGTTTTCAGAATAAATAAAAGTAAGTTTTGTTGGACCAAAAATGTTTAAACCCAGATCGTTTTTTTATCAATGAAAGTATTCCATTTTTTGGTTTAATACCCACTTTAATACATCAAAGTTTGCTTAGACATAATTTGAATGATACTTCCAGTTTTTACTCCATTCATTTTTTCACAGCTCTAAATTCTGTATCTCTGACACAGAGCTCAGACTCGTGATATTTCTCAAAGTCTATAATAACCGTTCTCTTTGATGGATGCTACAGTACCACTGTGAAAGCGTAAGGCAGGGAATTCCCCAAAGGGGATGGAATAACAGGAGAAGGTTAATCTGTATCAGGCAATTGTGTGTGTGTGTGTGTGTGTGTGTGTGTGTGTGTGTGTGTGTGTGTGTGTGTGTGTGTGTGTGTGTGTGTGTGTGTGTGTGTGTGTGTGTGTTTGTGTGTGTGTGTGTGGTTCTGTCATAGACTGGTGTCCTGTCCAGGTTGTCTCACTGCCTTTTGCCTAGTGTAAGCAGGGACAGGCACAAGATACTTAGATAATGGATGGATGGATATAATATTAGTATTCAGATATTAACCTCACGTATTTCTCTATATCCTCTATAACTTCACTCTCTATCCACTGTTCCTTATCTTTCCACATAAGTCCATCTTTCCCTCTCACCCATTTAATCTCTCTTTTCATCTCTTTCCTTTTCTCATCCCCTACGCTCTCCAGTGTCCTGAAGGATTGCGGCCAATGAAAGATGGTTCAGGTTGCTACGATTACTCGAAGGGCACGGATTGTTCAGATGGGTTCAACGGTGGCTGTGAGCAGCTCTGTCTCCAGCAGCTAGTCCCCCTTCCAGATGACCCCACCTCCAGCAATGTGCTCATGTTTTGTGGGTAAGTGTCCCCAAAGCAACCTCTCAGTGCCCTATTTGAGGTCTTCTGCAGCTGGTTATAGGCCTTATGTTTCTCAGAAATAGAAAATATTCATCTTTACCTGTCATAATTCAAAACAAAACAAATAGAATATTTACATGTTAATTTAATCTCGTTATCTCATTAATAGTTTGACATATTTCCTTGGCTGAATGCTCTAACACAGTCTCTCCAATTAATGAAAAGTTGCCTGAATGCAAATCCTCCACTGACTAAAGTTTCAATTAACTTTCAGGTAATTTCCCTGACAGTATTACACTGATGGAGTCATGTAGTCTTTAATTTGTATGCTGACATATTCTAAATTAATTAAAATGCATTTTATTGAATAGAAAATGCAAGATAATATTTCATTTCCGCCATGAAAATGATTGCCTTCCCTGAAATGAAACCTGCAGGGCTCAAATTGAACACATGCCTTTGGGTTCAGGTTGGGTATCCAGGACTTATTAGCCACGAGCATTCAGTCTAGTTGGCCCCTTGCATTTTGGCAAAACCCAAAGAGGATGTGCTGGATTGCTTGGCTATTTTAACATATCATTCTCTAGGCCAACAAATACAGCCTGCTGACCAAAAGTCCCATCATTTTAAGTCTCCCAATTGTGTTCCAAAGCTGATAGCTGACATATAATAGAGCCAATTCTGGCCTGCCATAGGCTGGCTACAGTTAGCTGCAGATGTAAAAACATCTGTGTGGGGAAACTGATTGGGACCTTCAGTCTGCCAGCTAGCTCTGAAGGTCTGCTATCTGATTGAGATATTTTTGGAGACATGTGTGGCATTAATTTACCAACACTGACAGCTGATCATGATAGCTGGTATATTTATCAGGCAAACAACAGAATGACAAACTGACAACCATTAACAACTGTCCTTCCTGACTCCCAGAGCAACAGCCATAATATTGCAGTGCAAACTGAATCATTCAGTGGTTTAACAACAAAAATGCTTGACATAAAATAATTTAACTAATTATGAGATTTTTCCTCAAAAAGGCGGGTTTGTTACCATTTATGTGTATTATTTTGTAGACATATTTGGTTTCATAGACACAAAAGCAAAAATAAAAATTTAAATGAGAATTTGTTCACAAAAGGGGTATGACTAAATAGGAGCTACAACACAAAATTTGCCAGAATGTGCTTAAATCATTGTGGCAAATTTTGTGTTATAGTTCTAATTTAGTTCTATTTACATAGGTGTAATGCTATATTTTGAATATAGCATTAAACCTATATACATACCAATAGAAATAATCTACTCATAAAAGCATGCATGCATACATGTAGAGATCCATACACTATATAAATCTATATAATCATACACCAGCAACAATTTTGGACAATCACTTCAGGAAGTCGTATTTCTGTTGTGCTAACTTAAGGCTTAAGTTCGCTTTACCTCACTAAAGTAAAATAACTTATTTACCTTACATTGGCACAAAACTTGAAGGAATGTTTTAGTTTGATTAAATTTCTCACACCCTTACAACGACAAAGTATATTTCATTGAGTCCTCGCCACTGTGAAACACAAATGTCGTAATTATTTATTTATAAAATCTTCACTTCTCTGCTTCATTTTTTTCTGTCACTCTTCTTAGAGAGATCTTACAAGGGAAATTACTGCTTTGCAATTTCAAAAAGAATATCATCGCTGCTCCAAGTGGTTCCTGATTACACTTGGAAACAGAATCTTGATTACGCTTTGCAGCAGAGTCCTGTCAAAACCCCAATCAGGCCCCTGCTGTGAAATATCTGCTCCACATCTCATAAATAACGCACCAAGTCTGTTTAGAAAAAGTGCTACAGATAAAGGTTTCTACTGAGCTACAGGTATATTTTCTCCATCAATTTATCTCATGCAAATGAGACAACCCTTTCCTGCCTGCTCTTCATCAGTCATACTGGTAAGCACTTTTATAGAACAGCAAACAGAATAGGTACCAAAGATATTGCTTTAACTGAAAAGAAACACAGTTCGTGAATGAAAGCAGGAAGACCTTTAGCTTTATTTGTGAGATATTCTGATTGTGCCATAACCCAGCTCTCTCAGCTTTCCATCTAATTGTCCTCCATTTTAATTGGGTCAATAATTCTCCCATTCAGCTGATGTGTGGAGAGTGTTGCGGTGCCAAATGGCGGCCATGCATCACCCAGGTGCATGCTACTCATTGGTAGCAGCAGGATGATTAACTGCAAAGTGCTTCAGGGTTATAAAACAGTGATATATAAAGGCAATCAATACAGCTGATCACATTATTGTGGCATCATGTCCTCAAACCCAGTCTTCTGGTTCGTCCCTTCCTCAGGATTGAGTGTGTGCATGCACTGTGGAAAAATGATAGCTATTGTGTCCCAACTCGCTTGGGCTTTTGGTGGATTGCACCCACCCTGCAGGTGTTTTCTCAGAAGTATGGGCCAAAGTGTAGTACAAAGAGGTGGTCCTTCAACTCGTCATGGATTACATCTCCCAAATTTACTGCTATTGTACTGCTATTGAATCTTTGAAAAATGTGTGTAACCCAAATTGTATCAAGCTGTGTAAATGGATAGTGTGAATGTCTACGGCACTGTGTATAAGAGTGTCTGCGAAATGTAATGAAAAGTGTGAAATTTTAATTGAGAAGATATGAGTATTGCAAGTTGCAGGTGTATGTTTGAAGCTTACGTGTTTTCCTTCTACAGCGCAGTGTGATTCTCTAGTGTGTGGAGAAGTATTAGTTGCTGGTATATGTTTGATACTCAGGTATGGTACTTTTCAGGTATGTGGAGGAATACTGGTTACTGGTTGGTGAGTGATGCAGGTGTGTTATCTTTCAGGTGTTGGAAGAGGTTGCAGGCAAATATTAGAGCCATGCACACATGTTCTTTCTCTCCCAGGTGTGTGGAGGAGTACAGGTTGGCTCTGGATGGCCGGACGTGCGTGATCCAGTCTGAAACTTGTGAGGGCCCTTCCTGTCAGCGACATGATGCCCGGTTCAATGATACACTCTTTGGAGAGATGCTTCATGGATATAACAACAAGACCCAGCAGGTGCACCTGGGTCAGGTGTTCCAGATGACTTTCAGGTGAGTATTGACTTTTCATGCATTGCAGACACACTCACAGCTGTTGCATGAAATGAGCTTAATAGCCATTTTCTGGTGACATTAACATATATAGGGCAGCATGCTTTTTTATATTTAAGTAAATTAAGATGGGTGCCGTCAGGGACAGGACACCAAAGCAATGGATGACTTTTGACTGGATCAATCAAAGTAGCCCACTTTTTTTTTTTTGCATGAAGTTGATATTTGTCCTGTTTAAGTGAAGCTTCTGTCCCAGTGGACTGTGGTCTGGTTTTGAACCCCCTTCCTTCATTATATGTGCATAGATGGACCATATGATAGACCGGTTTTCTTGTTAAAGATGATGATGTTTCTTTCTGAAGTTGAAGCGAACATTAACCTTTGAATTATATGCAGTATGAGTTTACAGCAGGACTGGGAGAGTCTTCGATTGATGTTTTAGCCGGTCCACTCATAGTACAGTACATCACTGTTAGCAACAGGGAATAAGGCCTGGTGGCTCTCAGATATAATTCTTTCAAGATTGCCACATTGATGACAATGGGATTTCTTGGGCAGTGGATAGAAAATTGCATGTGATTAGCTAGTGATTTACCAACGGGTGCCGTAGGGGCCAGGAGAATGCTTTTGTAGCGTGTACATAGCTACAGGATATATGGCTTTGGTCTGGCTGTAGCTGATCCCAGATCAGTGGGGTTGATGGGAGAGCCTCAGCATTTTATACCTCCTGTTTTTCCACCCAGCTCCCAGGACAGCTGCACTGAGGCTTTTAAAAATGCAGTTTACAACCATTTTTCTGAGCAGGTCCCTGAAACTGCTCAGCTTAATGTTATATACCTATTTTATCCCTCTCTCATTTTTTTACACAATCTCACCTAATTCTGGTGCAATAAAGAGAAATGCTTCAGGGAATTTAGAAGAGGCCATGGTATTTTTTGTAGTGAGTATAACTGGGTGGCCAAGGCTTTTGGAACTTGGAGATATTTAGTCATTAGCATTTTTTGGCATGTTGCTTCTAATATCACTATGATGTAAGAACTTTCCTCTTTTCACTGTGATAAGAGATTGATTCTCCAAACATTCATCTCTGAATAGTATGTGGCATGTGTGTGTGTGTGTGTGTGTGTGTGTATGAGAGAGAGAGAGAGAGAGAGAGAGAGAGAGAGAGAGAGAGAGAGAGAGAGAGAGAGAGAGTTAACTTTAAAATCTTTTTATTGTACATCCCAACCAACCTTAACAAACTGCTGTAAAGAATTCTAAAGCCTAAAGTTCTAAAGAACCTAGCCACCAGAGAGGACTTACACCTATCCTCACATATCATGGAAAATATATAGAAATGATAAAAATGACTACAGAAAAAAAAAAAAAAACACTGCCCCACTCCCTAACCTACCCTAACTAATATCTGAGACGTGCACACTCAACGAACACAAGGACACCCCACCCCAACTTCTGGATCTAGGTGTGACCTGTTTCTGTTTGTGGCTATTGCCCCATGCACAATCGTCCACTGAAGGTCGCTTCAGTGACCTTTTGTCAATGTGGGTCCTGTACAGGACCCACCAGCTACCCTTCAGGGAAGAGTCTGACCCCAGGAAGTCCAGCCACTTCAACTCCTTCAGGCCCTGGAGAGTGCAAGGGTTTAACACCTTCACACAGATACCTTACAGGGCCTTCTTTCTAGTCCGCCTAAATGTGCCCAGCTAAGGCATCTTGAACGAGAGAGAGAGATTAACATGTCTGAACACTCTGTCTATCATTTAAAGAGCCATAATTATTGGTGAACCTCCGGCAGTCGTACAGTGTTTGTTTATGGACTCAGTCCATTTAGTTTAGTTGCAGTTTTTCTGAACATATTTAACTAAACAGGATAAAACCCAATTACATTATTAAGAGATTATGCCTGTCTATCCAAAATGGATTTTTTGTTGAATAGATAAAGCAGCAGGCCCCTGCATGGTTGATAATACAGCTTCTCTCATAAAGGGAATGTTGTCAGATTTAAAACCATTATTACAGTTGTGAGAAACCCCATCACCTATGAGAAAGTAGGAAATTAGACATTTGTGACCCGACGCGAGCAAACCCTTCACATTTCGGCGACGTCGAGGCAAGTTGGTCCTCCAAGAACTGAGAAGGGAGAAAACGTCATCAACTCAGCATTATATTGTCCTATCAACCCAAGCGATCGCGTATCATATGGTTTCGTCTTCTGATACAGTTATGCAGCTTAAGATCTCCCGGTCACATCAGGTCTGATGTCAATTCGCAATACTCAACAATTTTGATAAAAAAGGAACTGAAATAATGCTTGATTTATGCCTGAAACCGGCGTTTTCTCTTTCTATGGTGCGTAGTTCCGCTTGCTTTTCTTCTTCTAGTGTTATAGTAAATGTTGTCCTAAACTTTCATTGGTTCGCACCAACGTGCCGTTTTCCAACAGTTTATAGCCTACTTGTTTGTTTACTTTTTGGGGAAAAGTTTATTTGCGTGTTTCTAGGATAATGGACTACGATAAGAGTGGCGGCAGCTCTCATATTAAACATATTTAATTCATATAATTAACTGAATCTCTCCGGTGCAAGAGACGGAACTCAGTGGGAAGAACTGGTGAGAGGGTACTTTCTTGAGGTTGAGGAGGATAACATGCACCTTGTGCTGTCAGACTTGGAAGATGAGGACAGCAGTGATTAAGAAACCATTCCCGACTTGGACAAAAAGTACTGTATGTGAAATAGGTCAGGAAGCGGATTTTGAAGAACCGACAGATGATGATGATGCAACTTTCACTGTCGTCACTAACGAAGCCAAAGATGCAATGCAGTTAGTTGACGTTACTGACTCTGACTGTGACCAACAACTTACAGAAATTCTCAGTTTCACCCGCGGTTACGGTCGAAGGCGAAAAGAAAACTCAAAGCTCGGCCAGGAATCCTTTACAAACAAACTGCCTCATGAACGTATCTATGAGCTACGCTACATGGTAAAGGACATGTTCACTGCACATCAGCACTTTTTGTTGTTCCTTTTTGTATTTTATTATAAGCTACAGTGTTGTACATGTCATTAAAATAGTTTCTTGTTTCATAAATATATTCAGACTGTAACCACGCACATCTACTTCATGTGCCCAGACAATCACTGTAGCCCTCCGTTAGTCTTCCACCTATAAAAACGTAAATAAATCCCAGCACCACTCCCAAGAACAATGGGAAGGATTCTCAGCCATCATCAGCCATTAGTCCTCCAGCCTTTCAAATGCAATTGCACCCTGGGATCGCTTTTTGGTCAGAGCTGAGTAGGTGAGAATGAGAGCAACGCCACTTTGAACACAAATTAATACTGTCTTTAATATAAAACAATGAGGAGAGCAACTGTTAATGTACCGAAGTCACAGAATGATTACGAGACATGCAAAGATAGGCTGGGAATGAGAATAGTAAAAAAGTATCACAATTTACCGCTAAATGAATGTTTTAACTTGAATTATGTTTTTTTCATATTTTATATTAATTTTTTTTTTTTTTTCAAAACTGCAAATTCAAAATGACCTAACTAATTGATTAAATCTCTATCCTAATCTAACCATTATAAGCATCAGTTCCTTTTCTAAAAGTGATTTTTGTGCTGAGAATGTATGCAAAAATGAAGGCTGTTTTCTCAGAACTGCAGTTTGCAAAAGTATAATGTTCTACTGAACATTACGGCCAAAGTATTTCTTAAATCTTAGTGATACCTCATTTTGTAGCTGTGAATCTGTACTTTAGTATCATGTGATAAAATAAAAATGTGAATTTTGCGAGTGTGCCCCTCAAATATGCGTTCGGTCACATTTTTGCTAAAACACACACCTGAAAGCCTCATGCTAATGCGAATGCATGAGCCAACTGGCATTTTTCTTGCAGAGGGGAGCTCCAGATCTCTCTGCTGTTGTCTCACAGCTGATAATAACTTGTTCGCTAATAAAGAAGAATGATGCCTTCAGGCTGGGGTTTTCATCAACAGAAAGAATGAGACGTTCCCTGTCTCCTTCCACACCTAACGGTTTCACACAGCCCGCGATTGATTTATCTGATGACATTAGCCCCACGGATGGGTAATTCTGATTAATAATTCAGCTACCATGATTGCAGATTGTTAACGTTGGAAGTGTTTGTGTGCACAGGAAAAGGAGTGGGCTTCTTCCATCAAACTGGAGAGCCAGGCACTGGTGCGCACCTTAACGAATGGTTTTGAGAAAACACTCACAAGGAAATACAAATAAACTTGCTTAGATGATAGCAAGCCTGATGTGATGTCACCAGTGGTGTTAATGTGGGCTCATCCAGGAGTGAATGATTTTGAGTCAGCATGTGAGTGGTAGGCGTGTTAGTTCATTGCTTGTCATGTCAATCCTCATTTCAATTTCATATTGGCTGAATTACACTAAAAGGCACAAACATGGCCTCTTACATCTGAAGCACGCCAATAATTAAGCTGAGTAAATGTTCAATGGATGTAATGCATTTTTTAGTAAACTTTATAAGTAAGCCAGAAGCAACAGGCTTTGTCACTGGTGACAGTTTTGAAAGTTACACACAATATCTATCTCCATGGATATGTGGATGCAAGAGGTCCTGTGCATTTGTGTGTGTGAACATGTGAGACAGAGGTCCCGGTAGGGTTGACATGAGTTCCTGTGTGTGTGTGTGTGTGTGTGTGTGTGTGTGTGTGTGTGTGTGTGTGTGTGTGTGTGTGTGTGTGTGTGTGTGTGTGTGTGTGTGTGTGTGTGTGTGCATTTTCCTTGCTGTGAACATTCATGTCCATGGCAGTCTCTGGGTGTGTGGCTTCTCCCAGCATTCCCTGATGTAAACTCACCGTCACTCCTGCAGTGTCTGTGGGGCGGTGCTGTGACAATGGGCCATCCATCAGCCGGGACATCTCTGTTGTGGCCCTGTCACAAAGAACCCCATACCTTCCTGCTAAAACTCCCATTTCCCTCAGGGTCCACCCTCAAAGGAAGAGAGGGGAAAAGAGAGAGAAAGAGGGAGATAGAGACAGAGCAAGTTCATCTGTAACTGTGAACACTCAATCACACGCTCCCTTAGAGAGAAGACCATAGAAAGGACAGTGCCAGAGAGCCCTGTCGTTCACATTACTTAGAATCTGAGTAACCTATGTGGTGCAGCAGTACTAGAGAGAGCAGGGATTCCTGGAGATCTGTTTGCTTGTAAGTGGATTGCAGTTGACTTGTTACATTAGAAATAGGAGAGTGGTATAGCTGGGGTACACTGGAGCAGGACCCACCCGCTGAATTGTTTCAATAAATACTGAAATGTTTAAATTAGTAATGAGAAAATGTGAGGCAGTAAAACTGAATGTGACTGCTCTAAGAATTTATAATAGACGGGATCAAATAAATATTTTTCATTCTGTGAATAAAAAATAATCCAAGTGTTAATGTTAATTGTAACTCTAAGAAAAGTGTTTATTTAAGGGATGTCAGAGCTGTAATAAAAATTACGTGATTAGAGGTTAAAGTTTATTGCACAAACAGAATGGGGAAGGATAAGGGGTGAGCCAATAAACTTCCAAAAAAAATCAAAGAAATGGGAATAATTAAACACAAAGAGGTGATTTTTTTTTCTGTCTCATGCTAACAGCTTACGCTAATAGGTACTCTTTGTGAGGAAGCATACAAGCAGGGGTTTATCATTCTGCAGCAGGGAGAGCGAAACAGCATACAGTACGATGCACATTAAGGGATGATATAATGTCACACACAACTCAGGTCTCTGGACTTGAGTACAAATGAGAGAAAGCAATTAAAAAAAGGGGCGGTAAAGAGAAAAAAAAGTTTACCCCTAAAGCCATCTTCCCTCCCTCCCTCGCTTCAATCAATACGCGCTGCATCGGTGAGTCTCTGAGGGTTTCCATCCACACATCTGTTAAACAAAACCTCATCAGCTAACGAGACTCAGACGGCAAAGTGAGCCAAGGCTGGGTTTAACGGGTGGGGTGGGGGTGGGGGGGGTGCCAATAGGATTATTATGGAGCAGGGTTTAGCAGGTGTGGGAGTTGCCGAGTCGTTCAGGCAGTATGCTTTGCTACCCATTAGCAAAGCACAGGGATTACTGCCAGGTTGTGAAGGTGAGAGCTAGTGAGATATTTACCCTGCTGCTCCGGCTGTTTTCCTGTCATGCTGTGAGCAGTGTCCCCATCACATCAGCATTACACAATGTGATGCCATGGTTTGACTGTCAGTTTCAGTTGCGCTCAGAATTTGCTCACTAACCCCCCATCCCCTCCCTCCCCAGATTATTTTTTTGGCTGACAACTTTACATCTTCCCTACACCACAGTTCTGTCTGAAAAATACCACTTCCAAGGGTCTTTAATATTCCAGATTGGTTGGATCCCGCCAAGGCTTTCTGAGTCCTGTTGAGTCCATCTCATTTCAGTTCCAGTGCAGTTCATGTCTTGATCCCAGTGGTGGAGACTGATAACTGAATGTCAGATAATAGTTACTGAACTTGGCATAGCAGAGCTTGCAGGTTCATGCCTGTAGGTTTAAGGGTGGCTGCTAAACATATAAATAAAAATAAATAAACATTTGCTCCCTTAAGGTCAAAGGTCTTATGATGATTTGTAAATGGTTCTACTAGGAGCCTGGAACTGTGCAGCTTTTCCATTCTTTCTGCCACTGGCTTGGCTTTTGCTGATTGAATGTCCTCAGAAATGGGTTTTGCCAGGCACCTTGTCTTCTTTATAGTTTATTGGGCGTTTTATAAGCTTTATTAATTATTATTTTATGTGTAAATTCAATTTAAATCTGCCCTCCTGTAGCTTATTTTATTACTTTGAGGTAATAAAAATGAATTTCCAATGAGTTGCTTTCCTGCCAGATAGTACAACCCTCTCTCAGCTTTCCAACCCTGCACCCCACCCCCCAACCCCAACCCTCAATTCCGCAAGAATAGGTCAGCTTCTGGCTTGAGATGGAAACTTTGGTACAGTTTTTACTGCAGAGCTGAGCCATGCTAAACATTAGCAGTTGTATTGGGTGTGCAACTTAGGCCTTGGCTATTTTGTTTCCTAGCCTCATTGTGTCTGTGCCATTACAATGATATCACAGTCTGCTGGTTTGCATGCACAGTTACAGATTGGATCAAGACTAAAGGCATAATCAGCTTAGAATGCAGCAATTTCTCTCCTAGCCCTCTGCAGCAGCAAGCTGGCTGTAACATGCATTCGTCAAGTTCTCTGAAAAACCATACAGAGGTGACCTAACACCTCAAGTCCAAGGTGCTGAAGGATAGCAATGAGCCAGTCTGACCTGAAGAGTGGTTACCTGTCAATGGGTACATTCTGTACCCAGGTATGCCCAGTGATCTCATTTAATTGCTTTCAGTTTCACTGCCTGGCATCAGCTCATTTGATAATTTACTCTGCTCAGTGGGTTGTACCAATCATCATGCTTTTCAGAGTGATGGTCCATAGCCTCTAGCCAATATGTCCTCCATTTCTGGGCAGTCATAGTGTATCTAGGCTAGTATACACAACCACTCAGTCACAACCCCGCAATGTAATACTTAGTCTCAGCTTGAAGTGTAAGCATTTGCATCTATTTAAAGATACACATGATAATAGCTTCTGTGCGGAGAAGTTGCTTGTCACAGGAAAGCACTCATTTTGAAGCTGCGGTGTTACACTGCTGTTGCATATTTAAGCGTACTCAAGTACTCCACATTAATTACTCCAGTGAATGGGCAGCTGTTATAATGTTAAATCTAAAGCCATGACAGCTGCCCTTGCATCTGTCAAGCACTTGAAGAAAGTGATGCAACTTCCTGTCCTTGCTGGTGAGAATGAGCTGAAGGTCTGTGGCTTGTTACATGAAAGTGACATGTGACCATTTTCAATCTGAGATACTAAATCACTGTCAAAGTGCATGTCACAAAATGCTGTCACTTACAACAGGAGAAAGGAGAAGGACAATTAAAAGGCAAATATGGGTCCACATGTAATGCTGGTGTTTTACCATTGTTTTTATAAATGATTGTCTTATGAATAGCCCTGGGGATAATTGAACAGGAAAGAAATTAACAATGTACCATATTCTTCTCAGTAAGTGCTGTAATGTTCCGTAGACTAATATTTAGACTACAGTGACTCAGTGCTAAATTGATAATGTTTGATTTATATCTTTTTTCTGTCGAACTTCGTGAATCAGAATACATAAATAATATATTTATTTTTGATGCAGCATCCATCACATGACTTAATACACATATTTAATATATCAATACACATGCTGACTTGCATTTGCTGTTTTTCACACTGCACATACAACACTTTTACAGTTCCAGTTAGTTGTCTAAGCTTTTGCAGGAACATGGACTCAAAATACTGTATGTTCAGATCACCAATCTACAGGCAGTGGACTAACAAAACTAATTATTTAACCAACTTACCCATTTACTTCCTATGACAAGGCGTGCTTCACCAATATAGACCTCCATCTGTGGGTAGTCATTGTCCAATAGGGATTGGAGGTTACAGTCACACAGCCACACAAGAACATGTGCCTTATCTTTACCATCACCTGAAGGTCCTCTACACTCATTTCATACTTTATTATGTCACACAGGAAACAAATATAAAGGCATTTTTTGACATGTTTAGCTTTAGTGTATGGATAGTCAATAATTGTTTTGACAATTAAATGGTTTTGTTTGTACTCAAAATAGGCTGCTTTCTCCTAGTGAGACCAATTTTTCATCTGTAAAATGTTCTACATGTTCACATGTGCAATGCAAAAGACCAGGGGTTACTCCTGAAATAGTGCGAAGCAGGGGAATTAAAATGATGGAGCTGCTGATTTCTCTTGTGAGCTCCATGTAGGTGTGATGTGCGTTGGTGGAATGAAATTACCGTGTCTTTGTGAAACTCTCCAAAAACAAAGAGATATAATGCATCTCACAGATATGAGCTTTCACATCATGATGCTCCTGAAATGGATCCCTCATCCTTTAATATGTGTTTTGTCTATCCCCCAGCATAGATCTCCCTCTTAATTCAATTCAATTAGGCCAATATTCAGCCATTTTCATACAGCAAGTTCTAATCAGTAATTTTATTTGGGCAGACAGGCTATGATTACACCAATGTCAAAGATTTATGATTTTCTTGCATGCTTTTAAAGCAACTCAAAAATAAGTTTTTATTGCACTCACATATGTGATGATAATAATAATAATAATAATAATAATTTTTTACTATCATGCTGCTGTGGATCAGTATGAATAGATCTCAGGTGCCCTTTGGGTTTCTCTTTCCCTTTCCATCTGTCAAGGAGAGAAGTAGCTGAGAGGTATTCTATGTGGAAGGAAAATTCACTTTCCAGGGATTTTAGTGATCTGCTTTGATCTGAAATATCCCCAGACCTTTGCTTCAGCACAAACCAAAATCTCTGTCAGCAATCCTGAGGCTTGAAGTAGATTCAGGTAGGAGGTTTCATGTGGTCTTTTTTGACAGATGAGATGAATGGGCCCCTTGGATTTGATGACAAACATAATGAGTACATTACATTGTGTATATTGCACCACAGGGGTTTTTGGTTATAATCATGGGTTGAGGCTTGGATTATATTATTTCAGGTATCATTGATAAACATCTGTCATTTGATGTTTCATAAAAATACTCTCGCTTGCTGAATATTGACTGTCCATAGTGGTTAGAATTTTCATATCCTAACTCTCTCATACCTCCTGGATTAATATAGTTGTATGGCTATAGACAGGACATTCACTGTCACATGTGTAAACAGAGAGACATGGTGCTTGGCAATGGACTTACTGACTGATTCAGTTAGCAGCCTGGATGCTTATAACAAATGGTAGATGCACTGACAGCATGCAGGAAGTGCAGGCAAAATGTGCATGCATAAACAGCAGCAACTCCTGCAGAGTTATTATTTATAGAGTTGTTATAAGTACTCTGTCATTACTACTTACAGAATTATCATTAAAAAGACAATCAAACTCTTGGCTCCCTCAAGACCAAACATACTCATATTGAAATCCATAAATCTGTATATGTTTACAATAATAATAAGATAAATATTGTAAAAAAAAAAAACAAGATAAATATCATTCAAATACATTTTTCTCACCAGATATTAAATGATTTAGTGATAATTTTGATGTGACAGTGAGTCCTCATGAACCCAGCAGTGACTTCCATCCATTCTATCCATAGTGTATTGCCTCTAGCAAATTGATGTAGATTGGGTCATTCAGTTCAATGATTGACAGCATGTGGTAGCTACACCTATTATGAGGTTGGTAAACTCTGTCTCTCTCTCCCATCGCTGATTTTTAATGCTAGCATCATTATAGTTGTAAATGTAAACATGTGAACCAGAATAGGCCTACTGACTTGTTCAGCTCATTAGAATGTGCTCCTGCTCATGTGTTTAAATGAGAAGCTGTCTGTTATCCAACTGACTGGGAGTATTCAACAGCAGCTCTTAGACAGTGGTGAACACTGAGATGATGTCACAGGTATTGGCCGTCTTTAAACAGTATTGTGTTACCAGGTTTAGTGTGATCAGGCAGTATGACAGAACAACTGAATCTCATCTGAGACCAACACTCAGATGGAAGGACTTGCAAATGCATTCTTTTAATTACCTCTGTGAACGATTGTGAATTGGATTAACATTCAATGATTCAGTACTAACTGTATAAGTGGTAATCGCATCAATTGCAATGCTGTTTGAAGAGTCTTCTTCAAACGATGGTACAGTAATTATTTAAGTTTATTATTTAAGGAGGCAATATTTTGCACCGATATTTTGCACCGAGGAGCAAATATCACACTGTGTGGTCTGCTGCACAGGATAACATCGCCCACTGGATTTCAAATGAGGATGCACTTAGTTCCTTTGTGTCACTTTGTTATTGGGTCAGAAAGCTAATCATGAATCACAAATAATGTATAGTTATTATTTAATGGATTCCACCAACAGAAAAATGTGGAAATGGAGACTTGAGTTTGTGGAAATGCCAATATAGATCTGGTGACTGCACTTTGGCCCATGTTTGCCCAAACCAGTGGTCCAAAACAGAGGTCTAGACTGTCCTATTCAAAATTCCCATGATGATATATATTTTTTAATATTTCTAGTTTCAATAATTTAACATATTTTATACTTCCTGCTAAAATATGCCTTGCCTGGGTCACATGATTTTAATAATATCCTGGATCACTCTGTAATATTTTGTGTTAAATAGACCCTGCACTTCTGTCAGTAAAGGATCCAAAATGAAGGTGTAAAATATTACTCATTTACTGGGATGGTCTTTGGAGTCATGCATTTCTGAGGCCTTGAGATTGAAAGTTTTGATGCTCATTGATTAAGGATGTCTGTCTGCACTGGTGATGCAATGCACCTTCACAGATTTGCTGGTCTCTCATATAATGTGAATTTGCTGATATTGTGAAGTCAGTGAACATGACAACCATTCAGGATGATTTAAGTCAGGCGGACCTATGCATTTCTATGGCACAGTGATCCTTAATCTCAACTCGTGTTGGAGGATGTTGGATTAACTCACCTTCCACATGCCAAACATGAATCCATCACAGAGCAGAGCCACTGAGCTGAGAGACAGATAAATCAGAGTGAGCGATGTCAATCCTGATGAATTCTGTCCTCATCTATATGGCGAACACAGCCAAATCATTTAACACTTGCCCTACCACCTGCAGAACTACAAACATTGAGTACATTAGCCATAGCACAATGCTGATGCATTTTTATTGACTTTTTGATACTTTTTGTTATCTGTGTGTTTATGTGTGCACATACATTTCTCCTTTACCATTTTTACTGTGAAAAACACATTGGGTGCACTACTTTTTTACATCATCAGAACACCAGGTGATGAGATCCAGATCACTGTTGCTCTCTACTGTTCAAAATAAGTACTGCATCACAGACCATTGATTAATTAGCTGTGAGTGACAAAGCCATGCCCACTATGGTACAGACATTTACACCATAAAAGCAACATTTTAAATAACTGCTGTAAATTGGATTAAATTGTTGTAAACTGTTAGATTTGGACTGTAGTAAATTAGATGTTTTCTGAAGGCAGCTGAAAAAAAGGATGAGTGAAGCAAAAAGACAAGCTAAAATGAGGCAGGATGCTTTATTTTACCACATCAAACCAGCTGGGCAGAGTGAGGTTCTAACCTTTATGGGGAAATCTAAAATAACTGCCTCTCTTGCCTATAACCTACTGAAGTGACATGAGTCCTTGCATTGCCTGTGTCAGCTCTCAATGGCTCTTCATAACAATCACTTCCGGTCCATGAAAACATCAAAACATCAAAGTTCAATTGTGGTTACAGCAAGCAGAATTTATTTGACTTCAGCATTCTGAAATATGACTGGCCACTTTCAACACATACAGCCCAAATTTAAACCTCAGGTTTAAACTACACAACCACAGACCTACTTTCGAACTGGAATCGCTATTCCTAGTGCCCCATATATTGTTACAAATTGGGATAATAGCTTGGATGTTATTGTAACAACTCACAGAAATGTGTGCAAGTTGCCCAAAGAGTTTAGAATGTGGCCTTCATTTCTAGTAAAGTACTTAAACGATGGCTACAATAGATTTTTTTCCAGATAAAGATTTTCCTCGAGTCAGGACAGGTGATCAAACTGCCAAATCGTGACGTGTAAAGTGAAGAGATACTTTGTAATGATATCCTCAGGTCCTCATCAGTTATTCCTCTCTTCATAATGAAAGAACAGGCAACTGTTGTTTTCTCCTCTCTTTAGAACATCACATGATAGAAAAAACAGGCCTTGGGCTCAAAATAAGTACAGTGTCTCTGACTGTCTACATAGTAGGGAAGGTCACAGTGTGACTGAAACTATAATAAAATGCTGTTAGAGCCAAGGTTTTCTTAGAGAGAGGTGCATCTGAATTAATGCACTGATGGTTTGTGCTCATTGTGATGCTGGCTCTGATTTCACTCACAGGATCTGTGCATTCACACCTGCATATGTATGCACATGCACACACACACACACACACACACACACACACACACACACACACACACACACACTAAAGGAGCCTTGGAACAAAAGAGAGGATACACACCTTTTGGCTTTATAGAAGTGAATATCAAAGTTAGTGTAATCCTATGGTCAAATACTTTCAGTCCTGGATTTCTTTTCCAATAGATTACATTTTCCTCAATCACCTATGCTTTGTGCTTACTTACTTTTTCCAATATTTGTGAATTGTTTTACAAAGAGAGAAAAAAATATCATGAACAATGATGTAACAGGACTGTCTGACATGGGATTTTAATCATACTGTCTAAGAAACTCGAACAAAGACTGGAAATGCCATGTCAAAAATGACTGATGATGAATCCAACAATTTAGCCCATGTCATTGTGTAAATTCAAGTCACCGTAATACATTCCAAAATTGATCCACTGATTTGAAAATTACTCTGCCATATATTCTTAATTGTCCTAAACTCAATAAAATCAATAAAATATATTTGGGATTGCTACTTAAGACATGTAGAACGGAGAGATAATTGAGCCTTGAAAATGCATTGCATGTTTAAAAATCCTTTCGTTATGGACTCATCTGGTTCCCTAAAGTGCTGGGTATACAGTACCGATCAAAAGTTTGGACCTACCTGCTTTTTAATGGAATTTTAGCTATGCTATTTTCCTTACAGTTGCAAGAAGACCTCAAAGCAATGAAATAATATAAGTCAAATATTTCGAAGACCAAGGGAAGTGTTTTTAACAAGTTAAAATTATCTTAAATTTTAGACTCTTCAAAATAGCCTCCTTTTGCTTTGATGACAGCATTGCAGACTCCTGGCATTCTTTCAGCCAGCTTCCAGAGGTAGCCACCTGGAATGCTTCTCCAATGGTCCTGAAGAAGGTTCCCATAAGTTGTGGTCACAAGTTGGCTGCCTTAATCTTTCTCTTCAGGCCAACTAATTGTAAATCAGCTCTATAGGGTTTAGACTGAGGGCTTGTGGGGCCAGGTCATGTTTTGTAGCTCTCAATCTCTTTCCTTGTTTACAAGATAATGGTAACAAAATCTTGAGGTTTGCTCAGTATCGTTATCTTATTGAAAAACAAATGACGGTCCAAGTAGGCACTGACCAGATGGGATGGTGTGTCGATGAAAAATTCTGTGGTAGCCATGCTGGTTCAGTTTGCCTTCAATTTTATATAAATCTATGACAGCATCACCAGCATTACACCTTTACACTGCCCCCTCCATGCTTCACAGTGGGCACCACACATGCCGGTGTCATCCATTCACCTTCTCTGTGTAAAACTTGCTACTTTGGACACACTGACCAAAGAACAGATTTCCATTGTTCTAGTGTCCACTGCCTGCAATATTTTGCCTAAACCTTTTGCCCTAAACACCTTTCTTTGTGTTTACATCCCCCAGATGAAGTTACTTTGCAGCAATTCTGACGTAAAAACCTGATCTCCTCTGGACGTTCATCAGATACGTTCAGTTTTTGTGATTTTCCTGACTTATTGGCCATCATTTCTTATTGTAATTATGGACTGTTGTTTCTCTTTGCAAAGTTCAGCTGGTCTTGCCATATTATTGATTATTACACCAAAAAGCGACAGCTTTCTACCAAATAGGTCCCTTGGTATCCATTATACCTTGTCACGGAGTAAATGACTATCTCAGGTGTTTAGACTAGGAAAGAAGGTTTTCAGCATTATATATATATATATATATATATATATATATATATATAGTATTTGTGGCACCTGCAACCACTTTGCAATCACTCTGTTTGTTAATATTTTGTACCTATAACATCTTTGTGATATTTACAGCAAAACCACAAAATTTGGGAACTGGCTCAAAAGACCCTAAATTTGACTATTTATATTAATGTAATGAACACATTTCTGTTATTTTAACATAACCATTTAGCTGAAAATGGCTATAAGAAAGAGAAATATATGATTTGTAGTAGATGTATCCAAACTTTTGAGTGGTTCTGTATATACAAGTAACATGATGATGTTGCTGAATATGCAAATAAACATATGATGTCGTTGAGCTGCAAATATAAACCCAGCAGCTACTTTCTCTGAAAGAGTGGGCAACAGTTAGGAAGAGTGCATAGTCTTCATAACTGTTTTCAAAACTGGCGTGACACGATTATTCTTTGTCCGCAATAAAAAGATACATAATCTGAATTTACTGACATATATACAATTCTTGAACCTCGATTATAAAAAATGTATATATCTGTGTTCTCCTGAAAGATGCATTACCCAGTGAGAGAGCCTTTTAAGAAACTGACTTGCAGTACTGAGATTCAGGTCTCTAGTTCACCTAGTTTTTTTTTTTTTTTTTTCTACTGTAAAATTAAATAATTATTTGCTATTTCTTTGGCTCTATTTAAATTCTATTAGCAACCTTTTTTATTTATATATTTTTAATTTTATGTATTTATTGCTGTTGTTGCTGTTGTTATTATGTTATAACAGATTTTATCCATGTTTTCAAAGTGATGGTGTATGACTTCTTTTTGGCTAAATCAATATTTTCTGGCTGGAAGTGCTTTCGTACTCCCTCGGCTATGCCCAGAAGGGCTTGGCACATAGACAGGCAGTTTATTATAGACAATCTGTGCCAACAAACCTAATAGTTTCTATTGACCAAATACCAGGGAGGCTGAATAGAGGCAAGAATGGTTCTCATCATCTCGCTGTGTACCTGGTAAGACCAACAGGCGTGTAACAGACTGCTAATTCCTTTTTCAGAGTTCTGCAGAAGCATCAGCCAATCATTGATGATTTAACAGTGATGATTCCACAGAATGGGTTCACTTTCACTGCACACTTTTCTCTATTTGTATAAAGTCCTACTTTTTAAGGGTTTCAATCTAATGTACTTTAGTGAGGAGTAGCCCCTTCCTAACTTACTACTTTATCAAATGTGTGCACATACTCTCCATGATACTTACCTTTGACAGTGACAATAATTCACAGTCATTACTGTTCTTTGCTTAACCTTTTTGTGAGTGCCATATTTACTCTCACGAGAGCAAATCCCCAGAAGTTCTGTACAGTAAACCCCCGTTATATCGCGGTTCAGTTTTCGTGGTCCCATTATTTTGTGTTTTTTTTCTGTAAGGCCTATTAACTTTAATATCGCTTATACTTTTGCCATTTTGCTGCATTCTGCAGCATTGTTTATGAGTTTAAATCTCGTGCGTCACAATAGAATAGCCGTACGTACCGATTCAGCCAATTAGAGCATCGGTATTGTTTTCTCGGCTGCTGGTTGGCTGTTGTGTTCTAGAAGCATCTCGCTTCTAGAACACAACTTGCCTTGCTCTGTCTAAAGACCTTAAAATGTTTTTTACAAGTACCATAAAACATATAATAACATGCCTAGGGTGTATTTAAATAGGGTATTTCTATTTCGTGGATTTTCACTTATCACGGGTAGGTCTGGAATGTAACCGCCGCGATGGAGGGGTCTTCACTGTAATGTGCACAATTTTACTCTGTACTTGACCACCAATGATATTTAATGTTCATTACCTTACCTTATAACTAATGACCTAATAACTGACCTAATAACACACATGACCAAAGGTCTGTCTGTGAGTGGAAACTTCCCAGGACAGCACTCTCCATTTTGACCGAGTTCAACATACACTCAGCAAATCATTTTCCTATCATAAACTGTCCTGACAATTTAAGCTACTAATGGACTGCAGAAGAAAATCAAATCTAATGGTAAATCTTGCACCAAACTTGAAGTGGTGGCATTTATATTAAAATTGTGCAATGTCCCAAAAGAATCAATGATACCCCATACACTATCAAGAGTGGCTGAACTCCAGGCTATGGACTGATGTATCTCATCTGAATCTTAGTTTAAGGATCTCCACTCCACTTATGCCCATGTTACGTTAGCACCACAAAATGGACCATGCTAAATCCTCAGCAGTGCTCTATTGATCTAGATATCGATTCTGCCTCAAAGTCCTTTAAGTCGCTGAATCCCAGAAAACGCTCTTTTTACTGAAGCAGTTTGTGTAACAGCTTTCCGTGTGTGGCGTGCTAAACAGTCTTGTCTGGCGTCAGTATGTAAGATGAGTCTTTGAGTTTACTTTCTGTGCTAAGCGCCGCTGCTGTGATGGTACAATTGTAACCACTGTCAAGGACGAGTGTGATTCTGCAATAGCAGAATACAAATATAGGCAATGAATGTTGTACCAACTTTGAAAGGGTTGTTTGAATCACAGACAGAATTGGTCAAATTTAATTAGTGAGCTTGGGAAACGTAGCTTGTTTTGTTATGACTGTTGCCTCTGCTTTATCCTGACTTTGAAACAGTGTTCTTCAAGTGTAGGCATAAGAGTTAATCCTGTATGAATGTGAGAAGAGCAAGGACTCATTAACAATGATGATAAAAATAACTTACCTACAGAGAACTTCAAGGTGGATCACAATTAACAATTTTGTTAGCAGAACATTCTCAGAACATTAGCGCAGGATGTAAATTTTGTCCAGTTGTTTTTATGTTCCTTGAAAGTTATTTATGTTTTCTTGTGGGAGTGATAGAACCAGCTCATAACAATGGACTATTCTTAGAAAGTCTGAGAAAAGCACACATTATATCATTATGTCAAACTCCTCTGACAATATGACCTAGATTTTTGCCACTGTTCTGGGAACATTTTCTGTTAGTCGGAACAGCATAAAGTTTTTTAGCATCACACCTGTCTTCACCCTACTCATGGAAGGTTTCATTTTAGTCCCTTTGAAATGATCCTGTCATATAACCACAGAGACTACTGTGGTAACACAATGCCCGCCAATATGGTTCAGAATACAATAGGATACAATATGCGCATCAACTGAATTCACACAGCTTTTACCAGTACCACTGCTTTGACATGCACATTGCAGCCATTGCAGTCTCTACATTTTAATATAGAACTATGTAGTGTACAAGAAAATGAACTCCCTAGAAATAAGCAAGGGACAACTCATATTTGCAAAGGACAGGTGCAACTCACCCATCAATAAAACAGATAACATCTCATCATACAAAGGGTGATATATAAGAATTCTGGGAAGGCCTGTGGCCCTATAATTAAGGTTTTTAGGGCTGCAAGAGAATTTATCAGTAACTTTGGTAGAGAGGTAATTGTTGGAGGCTGCGCCAACCAAAACAGCTGCTCACAAGCTACAGTGTCAACAATATTGTCAGTCCTGGAGCGAGAGACATTAGCAGCAAAGAATATAACAGAGCAGAAGCCCATACTCCAGAAACATGATGGCCACATTCATTTTAAGTGCAAAGTCAAATGGACAAACAAGTGCAGAATGGTTGACTGCAAGTTTCAACCTGGGGCAAGAGTAGCTGGTTTCATTGAAACAGATATGGCCTGACACTATTAAGTTACTGATATGTTCTGTTTTTGTTCTCTACCTTTGCACAGTGTGTTTTTTATGAACCATCTGAATGTAATCCAGAAGACTGGTTTTTCTTCAAAATTGCATTCTTGTCTGGCAGGAATTTTCAAACTGGTGGCAATGAGAAGAAGGCAGTATTAGTTGTTTATGAGGATCTTCAGATGAAAAGCCCATCTGAAATCACATTAATTTCTTTTAATTGGTTGTTAAAGCGAGAATTTTTCCTTTCTCGTCTAGCTTTTGAAAAGGTAATACATGTTTCATTCCCAAGTGCTTGAATTTGTTTTTGTGAGTTTTAGATATTGTTGAGTCATCTTCATCTTCTTTTTCTTCCCCCTCTCTTCCTCCTCCACCTCCTAATTGCCTGTAGTTTCAGTCGCTCAGCTGTAAAAATTATTGCCCTTTTTTAAACCAAAGCATTTTATTTACATTTATTTTAGGTATGTCTGCGTGCTTTGCACAGTAAATTGGTTTTGCTTTAGCAGTAGGCCTGGACAATTCCACCTCCTACGTTACATCTGTTTCCATCAAACAGACTAATTCCACTGAGTACCCTCTATTCTCCCAATTGTGATTCTTATTCCATATAAGTCTAAAATTTTAATTTTAAAAGACAGCATATCTTTTAGAGTAACTAGCATGTAGTGTTAGAACCATCTTGTATTCATGGCTTATTTGTGGTCGCACTCAAATATCTTTGCAGATATACCTGAGACTACTACATTTAGGCAGGTATGTGTAGGTTGTTGGTAGTAGGTTGCTGTCTGCCTGAAGAGACACTTAGAGGATCCATGGAGATTTTGGGGATCTAATCTAGATACAGTAATATTCTAGAGACTTTGTAATGGCAAAAATCACACTATGCACTGTCCTGTATGATTCCTTTCCTGTCTGCTTGAATTTGGCACGGATGTCATTTCTTGAAATTCATTTTGCATTACAAGATTGAATCTCATCACGTATGTATTCCTATTTCCTAGACGTTCTTTGAATATGGTGGATGGGCAGTAACATGTTTCCCAGTCATTTAATCCTATTTTTTTATTCTTTCTTTAATGAAATAATTATATGTGAAAGAGGCTGGGGTAACATGTTGAATTTGTTATTTTGACACAAGATCAACAGGGTGTTTTGAATAAGCCTTTTATTGCATGGAGCAATGTTTGCGTTAGTCCTGGCCGATTGCCCTCAGAGAATATGCTATTAATCGTAGCATTTGAAATTCAGCCAAAGGAACCGTATGTGTTTTCATAACGCTCTCACTCAAACAGCTAGTTCTGAATTCTAATGAACTGAACCGATTGGTCATATCATAACTGTGGCCTAACTCAATTTGAAAACCATAAAATTCTGCTGAATTAATCTTCAAACAAATGACACAGCTTCCTGAGACTGGCAGGGATTTTCTGATTACTGTTAACAGCCACTTGTGTATGCGCATAATTTTGGATGTCAATTTTTTGTTTATTTATTTTTTAATGCTAATTTACTTTAACGGCTTGTTCCTGTTTGAATCATTATTTACACAATAATTAGATTTGGTTTAAGGCAAAATGCATCTTTTTTTAGTTGAAGATGCTAAAGCCATTTTATTTATTTATTTATTTATTTATTTATCCACAAACACCATAAGTATGCACGGTGGAACAGTGATAATACAAGGACTTTATACATATTGGTCGAGTCCAATCAAAGTTAAGAGTCTTGATAATGTACTGCAGTTTGTGTGTACATTATATATAGTATTATTTTACTGAAGAGACTTATAAGAGCAATATCTTCTTATTGCTACACCTTTCACCAGGTTGGAGATGGAGATGTACAGCAAGCTGTGTCAGCCCAGTTAGTGTTTCAGTTTTTTCTTTGTTTGTTCCTTCCCCCTTTTTCTCTCAGTTTGAAATTACCGGTTGTTCACAAGCTGTGCTCTTTCCTATAGCCTGTCAGTTTAGGAGGTGCACACACTCTGCTCCAAAATTAGAGGTAGCTTGTTTTTCATACCACAGCTCACAAGCTGAACTTGCACCGACATGAGTTGAAAGTAGACACTCCATGGATGGCTTTATGTGGCCAGGCTGTGTGTCTGTTTGTGAAGGGGTACAGACATGTATTCTGGTAGACAATATCAGGACTCATGCAGAGCTCAAGAGAAGCTCGCTCTGTGTGTCAACTCTAGCCTCCACATTCCACATGTGTTCAACGTTAAGTTGTTCCCCACACTGTAAACAGTAGTGTGATACCATTGGAGCAAGGGGGCATATCCTTTCTGTAAGACTTTACATCAAAATAAAAAAGCACATGATATTCATACTGTCACATTACTGTTCAGCTGTGTGTGATTTATGTCTCTCTTCTGGAACATTTCCCTCACATCCTGAAAGACTGAGACGCAGCAGTTGCTGTTGACCTAAGCATGATTAGCATCCTGCTGGTGTGGTGTATTGCTGCCTATCACAGATCAGATAACAGGTCTTAGAGCCAGCTATAGTGAGCTGACATTCCCCCACTCCTGATTTTCAGTACCATGATGTGTTCTGAATCGCAGTATGGAATCCTGACCATCCTGTAACTGGAAGCCACACAATGTAGCATATGATTAGTAGTGTGAAATGCCTTGTTGCCCAGTAGTGACACGTCTCATGCTTCTTATGGGACCTGTTGCAAGTGATAAGATATATATGTGATGCTTGTTCATCTTAGCTAAAGAATGTCACAGTCAAATGAAGCAAAAGTCTTTCCGTGCTCTTTCCTGACCTGACCTCACGGTGATTTGAGAGGCGTATGAGTACAAGTTAGCATTCCGAGTCAGGAGAAAAGAAGAAAACATGGGGGACAGAAAAAGTGTTTGGGAAAAAAATGGAAGCTGTCAGACTGGATCCGGAAAGCTGCAGCTGCATTCCTCAACTGCTTCAGCGATTTCTCGTGAATCACAGGAGGATTATGAAACCGTGTATGTCCCACCTGGTCTCATCGTAACAGAAAAGGAAACAGTACCTGCTGTACACTGTGTTACATGAATAACACTGCCTCAACAGATCAGGCATACTCCCTCTGAGTCATGATGATGTGATGTAATATTCAAGTGGCCACTTTTTTTACTTACCTACTAATGAGTTAGTTCACCATTTGCTCAAAGAGCAGCCTAAGTTCATCAGGAAGTGGACAAAAACTGCAGCACAAGGATGCTGGCCCATGTTAACCAGTTCTTTCCATAGTTACAAATTGGCTGATGGAGGATCTCTATTCTGTATATCCAGCTGTTCAAACTTCACTTGCAAACTTCACATGGAAAGTTGTGAACAGAGGGCGGAACAGAATTAATTTGAATTAAAATACACTCTTAACGATATTGTGATACAATGTTAATCAATCATTTCCACCGAGAAGTTTGGCATGAATTGTGTGAAATGTGATCTTGCAAAGCCTGCTGTTTTGTCGACTTCAGATTCCTACAAGTGAAATTTGCAGATGACGTTTACAATAGTGGGGCAAATGCTGGGCAATCCTAGCCTTGAGACATGGAGTCATTATACTGGCAAAAAGTCCATTCATAAATGGAGGCACTGCCAATATGAAGGAATCTTCTTGGTACACAAATTCTGCTATAGTAATATCAAGGGATCCAATGTGTACCACAAAGACAGATCACACCACACCACCACAACCAGCCTGCATTGTTGACATCGGGCAGGATGGTTTGATTGACCCTTGTGCTTTTCACCATATTCTGGAACTTTTATCAGTATGAAATTGCAGGGACCAGGATTAACTAGACCAACAATATTCTTCAATACAACACTGGATTTAAAAAAAAAACAATCCCGATATTAAGAATAAAACTTGATCCATCAGACCTGCTCAGTAGAATACATGTGAATAGAATACTGGAAGACTTTGGGCTCTTGTGTGAGGTATTTGAAAGGATAAATTAAGGAGGGGTGGGATCTTAAGTGGAAAGAGAAGGGATAAATTAGGACAAATAATGATACACAGTGTCCTTGATGTTTTATCCTTTCAGGGCATAGACGAGGTTATGAATAACAGCAACAAAAGTATTCATCATAACTGTCCAATCAGCCAAGTCTGTTACTTGATTTAACGAGCTCTATCTTTTTATCTAACTCTATTTTTTTATCTAAATGCAAATTCAGTTCTTATAGAGGAAACAAGATCATTTTTTTTCCAAAATTGATGAAAATGTTTGCACTGTGGGTGACATAAGAGACCAAAAAACTGCTCATGTGACAAAACCACAGATTACTGACTGTAGACAACCCAACCATTTATCACATTTTGTGACTTTAAGGAGTGTTACACTATATCTCAGAACAAACTGGCGAAGTCTGAATCCAAGTTCACTGTCACACCATATGGCTGTTTGAAAAAAAGGCAGAGGAAGGAATTAAACTATAATTAAAGGCACAAAATCTCCATTTAGCTAAAATAAATGCATGCATACACAATGTACATACAAATAAACACTCATTCATCTCTTCACTGTGAAAAAAGCTCCAGAAAAAAAAGAAAAAAAGAATGGTAATATAAACTCTTGGGGTTTGAAACACCTGCTTTACCAGTAGTTATGAGAATAAAAAAAACAGCAGTAAATAGGTTTTGATTCCTGTGAGATGGGCGGAATATGTAATAAGGAGTTTCAGGCTGCTGGAAAGAAATACTCATATTTTTAAGATGGGAACAGCGTACGGAATTATGCATGGAAGCCATGCGGTGGCCCGAGGAAGGAGGAAAGCAATGGGAGTGTTGTTGGATTATGCTGCAGGTAACATTGGTTATTATCAGATTCAGTGTGTTCATGCGGGAGGAAATGAGGGTAGGAGAAACACGCAGGACAGAACGTGTTTTATTTATGAGTTCACAGGAAGGGCTGAGTGTTTTCTCCAACGTTGTTTTTTTTTCCTGTATGTAGAGTAGAAAACCATTTCCTTAAGTAATCTCTCTCTCTCTCTCTCTCTCTCTCTCTCTCTCTCTCTCTCTCTCTCTCTCTCTCTCTCTCTCTCTCTCTCTCTCTCTCTCTCTCTCTCTCTCTCTCTCTCTCTGTGGTGTATGTGAGTTTAAATGGATTTTACATTTTCTTGTGAAATGTAATAATAGGGAGAGAATTGATATGGGGTATTCTGTGAGGCCAGTCTCTCATGAAAGGTAATAAAAGATGTAGTGTAATGGCACTGATTCACACGCACAAACACACATTCACACAGAAGCATGCAAACAGACACATGTGTCATGCTCCCACATGGATACACAAGAGCACATACATGCTTACACAAACCCACGCATGCATGCACGCGAGCAGGCAAACGCACACACACACACACACACACACAAACACACACACAGATCAGCCATAACATTTTGACCACTGACAGGTGAAATGAAAAACACTGATTATCTCATTATCATGGTGCCTTTCAGTAGCAGGGATATATTTGGCAGCAAGTGAACATTTTGTCCTCAAAGTTGATGTGTTATAAAGCAGGAAAAATGGGCAAGCGATTTGAGCAATTTTGACAAGGGCCAAATTGTGATGGCTAGACGACTGGGTCAGAGGATCTCCAAAACTGCAGCTCTTGTGGGGTCTGCAGTGGTCAGTACCTATCAAAAGTGGTCCAAGGAAGGAAAAGCGGTGAACCAGCGACATGGTCATGGATGGCTCACTGATGCACGTGGGGAGCGAAGGCTGGCCCGTGTGGTCCGATCCAACTGACGAGCTACTGTAGATCAAATTGCTGAAAAAGTTAATTCGGGTTCTGATAGAAAGGTGTCAGAACAAACAGTGCATTGCAGTTTGTTGTGTATGGGACTGCATAGCCGCAGACGAGTCAGGGTGCCCATGATAACCCCTGTCCACTGCCAAAAGCACCAACAATAGGCATATGAGCATCAGAGCTGGACCATGGAGCAATGGAAGAAGGTGGCCTGGTCTGAGGAATCACATTTTCTTTTACATCATGTGGATGGCTGGGTACGTGTGCATCACATATGGTTGAATGGTTTGAGGAACACAACAACGAGTTCAAGGTGTTGACTTGGCCAAATTTCTCAGATCTGTGGAATGTGCTGGACAAACAAGTCCGATCCATGGAGGCCCCACCTCGCAACTTACAGGACTTAAAGGATCTGCTGCTAACGTCTTGGTGCCAGATACCACAGCACACCTTCAGAGGTCTAGTGGAGTCCACACCTCGATGGGTCAGGGCTGTTTTGGTGGCAAAAGGGGGACCTACACAATATTAGGCAGGTGGTCATAATGTAATGGCTGATTGGTGTGTGTGTGTGTATGTATATATTTTTGGTGATTCGATCATAAACTTTGAGAATACTGTTAGGTAGGATAGAAAGTGGATGCTGGTATTCCTCCAGGAACTATCCTCTAAAAAGATTAACAATTCCTGGCTAGGCGGCCAATTACTGCTAGAATGAGTGCTATCAGACACTAGCATTCTAAGAACTCTCAAGATCTAACCCTTTGGGTTCTGAGAGTAACCACAACGTTTCTGAGTGGTCAAAGTCTGGATGAGTACTGCTTTACTGGTCCATGGTTTAAAAAAGGTCAGTTCATTCTGTCTGTCTGTCTGTCTGTCTGTTTTCTTTAACTCACATGGTTTCTTAGATTTGGATGCTCTTCTTACACTGAAAATCGACCACGGGGACCAGTCAGACTCAATACAGACAGCGCAAGATTCAAATTCAAGACAAAACATTTATGACATGCCATAATACTCCTTGCCTTATCACCCTTGTCTGTGACCAGTGCACAGCGGAAGCACTTGCCATGAAACAAGGATCAGGGCTCCCTCTGGTGGCCAATAGGCTGCACTGGGAAAACATATCCCTGTGGGTGTTTTGAATACAGTATTGTCTTTCTGTGCAAGCTGATGTCTTACAGCCATAATTTGGGCAGGACACTGGAGGATCCTGCAACATTTTGTGATTAAAGCTGCATGGTCATTAAGGAAAACTGTAGGTCAGCACATCTCATCCAAAGGATGGTCAATCTTCATTATGTCTTCAAACAAACTGGCAGCCTGGGGCCCGTGAAAGAACAATGGAAACTCAGCCCCTTTTACTCAGCATGCAGAAGAACCACAATATTTTTTTTTTAAATGTGAACAATAATTCTGTTCAATATCACAGTGAAAATAAAATATTTGATATTTATTTATTATTTTTACAAAATCACGAGCTAGAAGATATTTTGGAAGATATCAGGGCTCAGGCTTTGAGGAACTGCACTGAGTAAATATACATTTGCTTGATTAACATGATTCAAGGAGTGTCTACACTAAATACATGATTCTCACTTTTATTCTTATTCCTATAGTAGTAGTATTAAAAACAGCAGTGGTCAAAGTGTTGACATTATTACCATACATAAATCTACAATTTTAGTCAGCAGCCAGTAATAAATCTCCCAGGCTTTTTTTGCCGGCAGTTGGTGTATGGCCTTGTTCATTGATTTAACTGAGGAGCTTGTTTTTCTCAGAGAGGAGGAACATAAACAGGGGATTTTCAAGAGAGCGGGAGGTAAGAGGCAGAGGATCAGGAGAGCTGGATGGAGCAAGGATGGGCCTGATTTACCAAAGCATTTTGTATGTGAAAAACCTTTTTTGCTGGTGCTAAGACTAAGAGAGCATGTGATTAGTTGTGGTAGTTCATTTGCTCCAGTCACAAATCATGTCACTGAGATTGCATGTGCAGAAGGCTTTGATAAATCTGGCACTAAGCAGTCAAATACAGGCCTTCAAGCAAAAATGTTCCAGTTTTGGCTGATTCTAGTTTTGCTATTAATTTGAATTTCAATGTATGGAAGAGGCCTGTAAAGTTTCTTATGGTAAGTTCTTAATTTATGTAATTTGTGTATTTGTGTATGTGTGTGGTGACTGTTTTGGAAGGTAACTTTACTGAAATAGAATGTACTGTTAAATGTGAGTCTCCATAGCAATATAAGTGGATAATGTGATAATTATTTTCATTACTATCAGAAACTGGACATCAAACTTTATATCACACATCTCCTAAACATTACATTGCACAATCCATGTCCTCACACAACATTCTGCTTCCAATTAAAACATTATGCTACCAACTTTATATATAATATAACTTGTGAAGTATAAAGAACATACTATAGCAAATGACTTTCCATTTCCACAGTGGACATTTGAAGAGTAGTGATATCCCATACAATAAAAATCTCAAGTGTCTTGGTATTACTGCATTACTGAAATAACCACAGTCATTAGCTATACAGCTGTAAAGCTTTTATTGACTCAGTGGCTCTTTCTCTCCATGGAACAGGAGTCGATCATAAATCTGAAGTTATTAAATCCAGTATGTATATCGGACACTGACATGAAATGGCAGATTTTATTTTAATATAGCCAGAGATCCACAAAACTTCATTACAGCCATATATGAAGCCATTTCAATTGCATTATTGATATTCATTTTATTTATCCTCAGCTGACAACACTGTGATGTATCAATTTACTGAAAGCATTCAGGCTGGAATTTGTCTTTATTGGCACTGTATACCCAGACTCTATATTAACAATAAATAAATTATATCGGAGTGTGTGTGTGTGTGTGTGTGTGTGTGTGTGTGTGTGTGTGTGTGTGTGTGTGTGTGTGTGTGTGTGTGTGTGTGTGTGTGTGTGTGTGTGTGTGCGCGCACGTGTGTGTGCGTGCACGTGCATCCATATGTGCGGGTGTTTGTGTGTGTGTGTGTGTGTGTGTGCGTGTAAGAGAGAGAGAAATGGTCTCCCATATGTTGTTTAGCTCCTATAACAAACACTACAGTTCCGAGCTAAGTGTATCTGAGTACTCATTCCACTCATCACTGTATAGATGGATGTATGCTAGACCCTGGCTCACGGCTGCCAAAATATCCTGAAAAACCATGACAGACCAGTATACATCTCAACCAGTATAAACGTATTTGTTTCCTAGTTTTCTCAATGTCTAACCTGAAATGGTATGGGAATTAGATAAAATAAACAGTGGTTTTTGAGACAATACTGCATAATAATTTTACATAAGTAATTACAGTTGCAAAGTTCAGCCTGTGCTGAAAGTGTTTAGTTACATTAGTGTATTAGGAGCAGGCCAGCAATCCCCTGGTCAATTTTTGCTGTATAAAAATTTCACTGGAACATGAAACTGGATCTGCCATCACAAATTAGCATGGCACTTGCGTCTGGGGGATGGACAACAAAAACAGGGCAGAAGCATGATCTATCCCACCACCTTTCGATAGTGGAACCTTTCGACAGGCTCCTTACGATAACTCCACATTTTTTAGAGATTTCAGTTTGCTTAAAGTTAGATTTCAGCTGTGAAATTCCAGAGGATATTGTTCAGTTCTAATGTTAAAGGAAACAAAGATGAAGAGGAAAAATGAAGATAAATAAAAAAGAAACTTTCATAACTTCTTAATGTCCCTGTTTATATATATATATTTTTCAGGTTGGAGGGTCTCCTTGCCCTCACCCTGATCTTTAGCTTCCTCGACAGGTTCTCAATTGCATTCAAGTCAGGACTCTGACTGGGCCACTGCAAAACATTAATGTTTTTGTCCGCTAACCATTTCTTCACCACTTTTGCTGTGTGTTTTGGGTCGTTGTCGTGCTGAAATGTCCACTGGTGCCCAAGAGTTCCTCTGCAGACTGCCCGATGTTGTTGTTGAGAATCTTGATGTATTGCTCTTTTTTCATGGTGCTGTTCACTGTGATTAGGTTCCCCGGTCCATTGGCTGAAAAACATCCCCAAAGTATTAGGTTCCCACCACCATGTTTGACAGTGGGGATGGTGTTCTTAGGGTTGAAGGCTTCTCCTTTTTTACGCCAAATGAAGGATACATCATTGTGGCCAAACAATTAAATTTTTGTTTCATCTGACCATAAAACAGAAGACCAGAAGTCTTCTTCTTTGTCCAGATGAGCATTTGCAAAGGCCAAGCGGGCTTTTGTGTGCCTTATTTGGAGAATTGGCATCCTCCTTGGTCTGCATCCGTGGAACCCAGCAATGTGCAGTGTTCGTTAGACTGTCTGCCTTGAGATGTTGCCACCAGCACAGCCCAGATTCACCAGGATGGCCTTGATGGTGATCCTTGGATTCTTTTTCACCTCTCTCACTATCCTCCTGGCCAGCACAGGTGTCACATTTGGCTTCCGACCATGTCCTCTGAGATTTTCCACAGTGTGGAACGTCTTGTATTTTTAATAATACTTTGCACTGTAGCTACTGGAACTTTAAAACATTTTCCTGACTTGTGAGCAGCCAAAATGCGCAACCAAAGGTTCTCAGTGAGCTCCTTTGTCTTAGCCATGACTGTTCACAAACCAACTGCAGAAAGTTGCCGTTTTTCATCTGTTGAGTTGATTAAAACAGGTGTTCCCAATGAATCAGGGTAATTAGGATGCTTTAGAACAGCTTGGACTATTTGGAATGGTGCAGAACTTTGGATTTTCCCATAGACTGTGACAGTTTGCAAAGGGTATGAATAATTTTGGACATGCCACTTTTTGTTCAAATGTAAATAAAAGCTGCAAAATATTTTTTTCCGCAATGATGCCTCTTGTATATCGTCTTATTATCTTTTGGGAGAAGCCTGTGTCACTTCTGGTCAAAAGAAAACTTGCTGGTTGAATAAAAGTAACTTTAAGTCAAAATGTGCCAGGTGTATGAATAATTTTGGGCTTGACTGTATATATATACACACGTACAGTTCAAAGCAGAACATCTTCTCTCTTTGTTGGAGGCAAATATGTAGCATTTTTTTTTTTTTTTGAGTGTATATTCTAGTTCTTTGGGGTGGGGGATGGAGGGGTTGAAATGGCTGCATTCAGAACAACTCTGCAGGAGGAAATTTGTTGGCTATTACAACTTTCCCAAGAGAGAGAAAAGCATAAGGTTACTGAGGGTGACAAGAACTCTTATTTTTTGAAGAATCCATAAGCAATTATATCCAAACTTGGACCCTTTCTAAAAAGCCTTGTCTTGTCTTCTTATTAGATTTGGTAAGTGATGTATTTCTGTAGGTATTGGGGATCATCTCCTTACAGCACTCTTCTTACAGTGCCCTTCAATTTCCTCTGCATTGTTCTGCACAATATGTTGAACTGCATCTACCATGATCCTTACAATGTTAAATAGTGGTAGTAGTAGCAGCGGTATGTTACATGCTGTCTGACTCTCTGAGATGGACAGAACAGGTAGACACAGGGAACTTCATACACAGTGTTTGTCCACTTTTGTTATCAAAAAATATACAGCAAGAGAGAGTTGTACAACAAAGGAAACAAATGTCATTTCACAAAATTAAAAATACTTGAAAACAATACTTGACAAACTGCACAGGAATAAATGTGAAGTAACAGAAACATCAGCTTTTCAGCACAAAACGTTGGTCTGGCTCCCTCTCTGGAACCTGCAGTCTCTGGTCTTAGGCACCTACTCTGGAAGAAAAAAACCCTTTTAAAGCCTTGGTCAGATTGGCGCATGCAGCACTGGTGTCCAGCAGGCGTGGCCACAGATTGCCTCACCCCAACTGAGCCCTGCCACATGGCAATATTTTATGTGTGAATTAATTACATGTTTTTTATTTAGACTGGAAACATTTTTATTTAGAATGAAAGTTTACTAAATAATTAATACCCGTGATTGTGGCTAAAATATGAAAACAAAAAAACAGAATTGAGGCAAACCAGGAAGTATCATTCTACAGTTACTTAGTTGTAGTCATAGTAGTTGTAATGGCATTTGTGTTGGTATTGGTATGGCCAGATAATGGAGTGGGGTGTGGTCTGCTCTGTGTATTGTAGGGACAACAACTTCATCAAGGACTTTCCTCAGCTGGCCGATGGACTGATGGTCATCCCACTACCTGTTGAGGAGCAGTGCAGAGGGGTCCTGTCTGAACCACAGCCCAACCTGCAGCTACTGACAGGTGTGTGTGTGTGTGTGTGTGTGTGTGTGTGTGTGTGCCATTGCCAGTGATTGCTGGATCGCTGTGATGGTCGCCAAGCAACCCTTTGCTAGGGAAAGATAGGGGCTTAGCTGATTAAGTTCATTGGTCTTGCTGCTCTCTAGTTACCACTCCTGGTCAGACTGCCACCTGCGGATGCAGGAACTGAGTCCTGTCTTTATCATCCTCTGACGACAGAGGCAGCATGTCACTGGTGGTGCGTCTGGATGTGTGTGAAAAGAAGTGAAGGCTTGTCATCATGTGAATCAGAGGAATAAGGTGTTTACAGTTGCCTCCACAAGAGTTGTCAGGAGAGGATTGCTGCCTGAGGCTCTGCTGAGCTTAGGTGTGGAAAAACAGGGAAAATACAAAAATAAAAAAATAAAATAAAAGAAAAAAACGTGAATGTGTACAACTGCAATAGCCCACATTGGAACTGAAATTCAAACATTGTGGATGTAAGGACAGAACTGTAGTTTCCTCAGTGCTACTTGCCCAGTAAAACTTGTAACTTGTTCTCATTGTAACATATCACTGGTTGTGAGAAGGGGCGTGTGGATATTTTATCTGAGTCATACTCTGTATTGATATGGCAGGAGATGCCCAGTTCAACGAGGCCATGGGATATCCCATGGTGCAACAGTGGAGAGTTCGCAGTAACCTCTACAAGGTGAAGCTCAGTGCTATTACGCTGTCTGCAGGTAAGATACTCCAGCAACACTCTCATCACCTGCACCCGACACATTCACCCCCACAAGTATTTAATGCTCCACACACCCGCACATTTACACCTCACATATATACTAGGGGTGTAACCGAATCCGATTATTCAGAAGGCACGAATAATGAACCATAAATAGATAATAATTCCGTCCGAATATCATCCCTTGTATTCGTATTCGGATCTTAAAAAAGAAAGAAAAATCAGTTGGGCACTGTAAAGACTCAAGGTAGACTAACGCTTTTTAGATGCTAGTTCAATGTTCTTTTCAAGCCACACAGAAACTGGACCGTCTGCCGAAAAGAGGTCCTCGGAAACAACTGACTATTAGCCGACAAATACAAATACAAAGCAGAGAAAATGTTAGTCCTAACATGGCAAGACAGACTTGGGGCTAATGATGCCTAGCCTTCGGCGTTACCTGTTGCAACTTTCACATTAAAGCAGTATTAACGATAATGTTTCTTCACTAGCGGGACAGCTAACGATAAACCATATTTTAAGGTTGAGGTCATGTGTTTAATGACCAAAAGATCAACGAGGCAGAAATATATAACTTGACGGGTAGGCTAGTCAGCTGAATAACAATAACAGAATGTCTGTACCATAACCAGCTATGTCGTTATATTCGGTATCGTGTAATTAAACTACTTTTAACAGAGAGCAAAACACTGGTGTACTGAATGCTCTATTGGAGAAAACAATATAAATGGCAGCGCTCTAACGAATTTTGCAGCAACAATTGCAGCTATTCAGTCGGTTTACCCTGACTGGCGTGGAAGTGATGGAATTTACTTTCCTCACTGATAAGGACAGCTTTTTTGACATTGTCTTGTGTCTTTTGCCCCATGGTCTCTCTTCCATTCCCACTCCCAAGCATGTTTATAATTCAGAAAAGTATAGTGTCTTATCATATAACTTATTGTGCTATTAATCACGACTTGTACTTGGGTTATAAGGTGGTATAATTATCCACATTAGTTCTTTAGTTTTGCTGTACCTGCATTCCGGTGGACTTGGCCATCTGTTTCATTGTGTCTCTTAATTCCTGTGGATGCACATATGCTCACTCACAACATTACTCTGGATAAGGGTGTCTGCTAAATGATTGTAATGCAATGCGTTGTGCCACAGGTTTCTCCAAGGTGCTGAAGGTGCTGAACGCAGACAGCACGCGGGAGGAGCTACTGTCCTTCATACAACAGTATGGCAGCCATTACATCTCCGAGGCTCTTTACGGCTCTGAGCTCACCTGCACCATCTACTTCCCCAGCAAAAAGGTCCAACAGCAGCTCTGGCTCCAGTACCAGAAAGGTAACACATAGCAGGGTAAATGATAACATAGTAGGGTGAAAGTAGTGCATGGTGGCACCACAGGCTGTGTATAGCAGGGGCAACATTAGCCATCATGTTACAGGAATTAAGGTAGTTGAAGCTTATTAGAGTCTTAAGTTAAGACACAGCAGGGCCTTGGGTAGCTACGCCAATTGCATTGCCAAAAGAATCAGTAGCTCCAAAGAAATGGCATAGAAAACTAAATGTAATGGAGTAACAGGTAAAACCTAGCAGGGCAAAAATGGACTTAACATATGATTGGGTCACAGGCAAAACACAGCAGAAATTTTCACATACATATTATTTATAAATCACATATTTAATGAATCTGTTCCTGTTGCCACAGAAAATCTTAAATGGCGATTTTAACACTGTGTGTGTCAAAATCAACACAATTGAATGTACATATTGAACTCAAAAAAGTATAGTGTAAAACATCCAAATGTAGTCCAGTGTGATTTTAACAAAAGTCATGGTTATATTTTCAGAAATGTAACACTTATACACATTTCCCACAACACCACAAATTTAACTAACTTGGATTTTCTGTACTTCTGTATTTCTTTATTGTCTGAGCCAACATCAAACACTACCCGATTCCAGTTATGGGGTTCCATATTTGATTCCAGCTAGTTGTGGGTAGTCTGCCTTCTGCCACATCCCAATCCTGAATATTCATGAAGAGCAAGCAAATCAGAACACCCTGAAATGCAAACATAGCTGAGGCAGAGATTTCAGTTTTATTAATGTGGGTAGTGTATGGCAAAGTCAGTGCACACCCCATAATTATATTATACAACACAAAGAGTCTGGCACCAGTCAAGGCTTCCCGCAGAAATAACCATAATGGCCACTTAGTAAGCAATGAAATTCTGGCATACCAGTTGTATCAATTCACCAACATGACAAGATGCATTATTGGAAAAAAACTATACGACAGATAGAAAGTTAGATGAAAGTAAAATTTCATAAACTTTCATTGATCATTTAATGGTAGTCTATTTGTTGTTAGTAATCTAAACACTTAAAAAGCTTGATATGTAGTTCACTAATGCTCTGTAAGACATTAAAATAACAGCTGAAAGTATCTTATAACTTTCTGTTGCTGTCCACAGACTGGCTTGGCAGAGCACTGATTGTTGAAAAATAAGCTGCCTTATTGATATTTCAGCTATTTACGGCTTTAAGTACAATTGGGGATCTAAAAAATGCCATTGCAGCACAAAAATGGGGCATGTGAAAAATGAACGTTGACAGTTTTATATTGCTTAGGCAGTGAAAAAAGTCTCAATTTTCCTCCATATTAAACATTCTCCATGCTTCTCCCTCATTTAACATCTCTATTTGATACTGCACTTATGTATAGGGTGTATATCACATCACAGTACATATTAAATGTATTGTCCCATGAAATTACAATTGGCTGGGTGGTCTCTGACCTCAAGTAACCACATAGTTGTCAGATATAATTTCAGATATAAAGCCAAACAATACAGCCACAAACATTGGGTTACTTTGTTTGTCTTTCTTATCTTTCCTGCTCTCTCTGCTTCTCCTTCTTTATTTTCATTCTGATTGCATCATCTGAATGGCTCCAGTTCCCCAATTATTACCGTAATTGATAAAAGAAGATGGCATATTGGAATAAACAAAGGGCCAAATTACATGCATGAAAGGATTAGTAGCATTTTCTTTGGAATTTTTGAGAGACAAATTCAGCAAAGAAGCATCATTGTTATATCATTATTTTATATTGTTTAATATGCAGACAGATTTAATTTAGTGAGTTTGTTATAGATGTGACTAATTTTAAGAAAGGAAATGAGAGCTATGATGGCATGGTGAAGAAACACAATTACAAGGACCAGTTTTGGAAAACCCGGCTATCATTGCTTTACTGGAATTTGTCTGGTCTGCTCAGTTAAGGTGCTTTATTGTATCTAGCTCACTGTGCATTAATGAGCCATGTGCCTCAGACCAAAGCATGACCATACTGATGCCAACTGTGGATGGCCTTGTGTGAGTGTGGGCCCACAGGAACTGGCAGGAGAGGCTACAGAGGTGCGACAGAGCTACAGGTGTCCAATTCAGATTAGAAGAAGAGACTTAAAACAGGGAATACAAACTTTTGAAAAAGTGCTCTTGGCAGTGAAACAAGGCTTCTGGATGAACATACTGCTTCCTTTCATGTCTTATGCTGCCCCCTACTATTGATGGCTGTATTAGCAGCTAAAGTGCCTGGACAGGGGTTTTGTGATTGTAAGGCATAAATTCACATGAAGAACAGGAACATCTTTGCATGTTGTCAATTACATGGATTTTGATGCTCAAAATGTTTCTATCTCTAAGAGGCCAGGGTAAACAAGAGGAGTGACCATGAAGAGCAAGGTCAGATAGAGATTAATTACCTTTTAAGCAATGATTTGTCATGGCCTTCTTTACTACCCACTCTGGGCTGTGTGTGTGTGTATGTGTGCGTCTGTGAGGGTGTGTTTGTATGTGTGTGTGTGCGTTGACTGCTAATGTGTGATCATTTTGAAGATTGAAAAATAGAAAGTATATGTGGGTAAAAATAGTCAATACATTACAATCAGGTAGCTTGCTAATGGCGACTGATGTGATTGTCATGTCAACAATACATGTATGTATATTTTATTTATGTAATTTATATTTTCAATGCAGCGCAAAAGCACAATTACAGGGTCAGACTAAAGCAAACTATTTATCTGGCTACAAGGAAAATGGACAGGTCTGTGTCCAGTGTTCTTGTGATGAAGCTGTTGAAATTGCTGGTGTTGTTTTTGGAGTCTCTCACACGATCAGGTCAGGTACAAGTGAGGCCAGAGTTTCTCTTTCTTGCCCAAATTTAATAATGAAAGTTAATAAGACTTGAGTTATGTTATGTGCTGATATTGAGAAACCTTGTGAGAAGTATTGTGAGAAACTTTGAGATTACAGGACAAATTCAGTTTAGGTTGTAATACTGGTATCTGCCACTTAGTGTCACCAGAGCTATGGAAACTGGTAGAGTTGGTTCTGAGTAAATAAACATGAACTCTTTCAACTCAAGTCCCTGAACTCTTTCAGCACAGTTTCCGTAGGTGCACCCCAGAAGTTATTTTTCAATAATGATAGTGTATCATTCTGCAAATTACAGTGTAATGAGGATATAGTATGCACTTATTTTTGCATCCAAGTTATAAAGAGGTAGATGTAAAAAAAAAGTTGACATAATTTTTACTCAAGAAATGATTTAAATCCTAAACTTTTGTCTCCTCAGGGTATGATCTCAAGAAATAATTCCCCAAAACCTGTGCATCATTTGACCAATATAATAAGTTACCTCATCATTAAATATTTTTTAAGTCTTTAGCTGTTGGAGAGCTTTTTGGGGCCTGCAATTCTTTTTTCATGCACACAAAAAGTTGTGTCAAGTTGTGTCATCCAAAAGTAAACTGAAGTGTATGTGTCAAACTTGGGATACAGTTAAATTTAGAATCAATATCATTATTTTTGAGGTTTGATTAAGTAGCAAACTTGTTTTTCTAATTTTACTGTGAGAAAAACAAATGTTTTCTGTGTGCTGAAAAAATATTCTTCTTAATAATGTGTGCGAGAGGTCTAACTTATCCCTTGACTTGTCTGCTCCTTTACATGATAGAACAGAGATCAGTAGAGATATGAAATTACACAGACTTTGTGGACGTTAGCCCACTTGGCATCACTTAAGAGGCTGGGATATAACCCAGAGCTTTATCACTTCCAAGCTAATCTCCTCTGCGTCATTGTGCACAGCTTGCCACACTATTCTGCTGTGAGTCAGTGCACAGTTAGCCCCCAATTCTGCTGTGAGTTAGTGTACAGTTAACCCCCAATTCTGCTGTGAGTTAGTGTACAGTTAGCTCCCCATTCTGCTGTGAGTCGGTGCACAGTTAGCCCCCCATTCTGCTGTGAGCTAGTGCACAGTTAGCCCCTCTGTTCTACTGTGAGTCAGCATAGCTAGACCCACTATTTCACTATGAGTCAGCACCACTATTTAACCCTGACAGTTTTACTACTCTACTTGAGTACCTGCACAGCTACATCAACTATTAGTCTCTGTGTTAATGCACTGCCAACACCATTACTGTCATGAGTCCCAGTCTCAGTGTTTCCCTCAGAGGTAGCACAGAGCTAGACCCGTTATTCCCCTCTGTATCTGAGTCAGTGCACAGGTCGTGATTCTACCATCTCTCTTAGTCATTGCACAGTTAGCTGAACTATTCTCCTTTGAATTGTCTAACTAAATTACATCACTAGCCTTGCAGTCCTCACCTGAAAAAGGAAAAGAGAGAAAAAACTGTAAATAAAGATTTTGCCACCAGTTTGCTGCTTACAGCCAGCTGTCTAAACAGGGCATAGCCCAGTACTGGCCCACCTCCAGTATTGGCCCCGAATGAATATGCTAGTCCGGCCAGCAGTCTCTCCTCAGGAAAAGAAAAAAAAACAAATAAAAAACAACGCAGGAACAAATTCCTCTTCACCCCCGCCCCATTTTCATTCACCTGGCCTTGCTAACCCCCACCTGCTACTGTCCCCCAGAGGATCCCCACATGCCGTCTGTCTTTGAGCTCCAGCTCGGTCCACAGGTGAAGGTGAGGGGACAATGTGGATTTTCTAAAGGTCAACTGCTGTTCTTGTCTCAGCCTCCTCCTCTGCCTGGCTGAGAGAAAACCTAAACTCCACTCACAGAGACGCTGATCCGAAAGGACCTCTGCTCCTCTGCGCGGCTGCTTCCATCTGTCTGTCTGCCTTCCTCTCTCCATGCATCTGTTCATCTGTCTGTATACTATATATAGACTGTATATAACTAACAACACTAGTTGTTGGTGTGCTAGTATGGCTAAGGAAGTACATGTTTAATTGCAAGCTGTCCTTGAGATTTAGTTTGGTTTATGAGTCAACATTTTTGTTTTCCTGTTTTTTTTTCTATATATATTTATTCAGCTTCTAAGAGAAGACTTTGTCTTTGTCATGAAAGCATAGCAGCATAAACACTAATAAATAATGGTAGCCTGACATCAAAAAAGATGAATTGTTTGAAGAACAGTACTTTACAAAGAGCACACCTTCATTAGCTGTGTGTAATTATTTTTCTCTCGCACTGATGGGAGTCTTTGTCACTGACTTTCATGTCTTGCCTCTTGCAATTTCCTGTTTAGATTTCCCTTGTGCGTTCATATGAAAAAAAAAAATAATAAATATAAAAATCTGTCATCTGTGGAAAATTAATAAGCAATATAATCTGGCCATCTGCTTAGGCCGTTAAAAACAGCAACAAAGAGTTTTAGAAATCCTTGGTAACAGAAGGAATTTACAAGGCCGCAAAAATAACAGTAATAACATTAATGTTAACAACATTTGACAGAATGTGACACAAAAATGACAGCACTCCACTTACAGACACCACCCTACTGGTGTTGCCATGGAAATGTTGGGTGAGATCATGATCGTGACTTGAGATCATGATCATGGGACAAAGAGCCAAGAACCTTAATTGAATTAATGAATTTATGAATGAATGAATTATATAGCACCTTTTGCAGTGGCGGGAAAGGGGGATTATATTCCCTAGATATTATATGTTCAAATCTCGGTGGTTGACGCAGGGCAGCCACTTCTATCATGCACCAGCTGAGGGGTAGAGAGGGACAGATTTATGCAGCCACTTAACTCTGGTGATGATTAACTGGACAGAGCTAAAAGAGCTTGGTTGGGAATTTGGCAAAAAGACAAGAGATCACTCTCTTTGTGATAAGTGCCATGGGATCTTTAATTGCAATAGCGAGTCGGGACCTCAGTTTAACATCTCATTCAGTACAACATCATCTTGATCGACCACAGAGTAGTGCACTATTTAAAAAAGTGTAAATTAACTGCAAGTTCCCTGTAGTAAATTTTAAAGGGGTCCTTGGTACCAGGGCAGTTTACCATTAAGAAAGACTCGGGATCTGGTGCTGCTTGGGACCGGACAATGAGGCCTTAGTTGCATTGACTTGTCCTGATGTGACCCAGATCAACTGACAGCCTGTCTTTTCAGCAATACCAATCAGTCCAGACTGATGGGGATCATTTTAATAGTGCCACAGAGTTGGCTGTCAGACCTAAAACTCTGCATTGGACTGTAAAGTATCAAAAGAAGTGGAGTACAGTGGGTCTGAGGTGTACATTGTTGCACTTGTAAATACCTGTTTGAGCAGATAGGCTTTTAAACATAGTTAGAACAGGTACACACCTGTTAGCACAGGTAGGCAGGTACACACCTGTTAACACAGGTATGCAGGTGCCTGTTTTCTTTCACTGGTACACAAGCACATACCTTTTAGCACAGGAGCAAACATACTCTGTGCCTCCTTGTGGAGTTCTCTGTGAAGCCTCCAGAAAACTCTAGAAGTATAGGAAAGGTAGTATGGCATGTCTCATGTCAAATTCTACTTTCTGTGCTTTAGTTCTTTTTTGTTCTGTCAGCATAGAAGGCCTTTCCTATTTGCGTATGTATGACACACGCTTTGGCGGCCATCCCATACTCTAATGCCTCTGATTGTGTCCTTATGCGCACAGGAGGTGGATGAGATGACAGGATTAGATGGATGGAATAGCATGCCAGAGGACCACGACCAGCGGATCCCTGCGTGATGCCTGCATGTTCAATTGGGTGACAAGTACGGTCAGCGCTTAACAGCACAGCTATTTGTTTCACTACAAACAAGTGAATTGAAACAGTACAATTTACTTGCACTGTATGGAAACAGATGTTTTCTGATGGCCGCTTGCTCTCTTGTCAGCAGAATATTAATTTTGTTTTGAATTGAAACAATTTTTTTATCGCTTGTGCTTAGCAGGTCACTATAATCCCCTGATCTTATCTGAACTATGTTAACTGCTGTTGGGAAGGGCTGTGCTCAGAAACGATTCTAATAAATTACTATAAATTAATATGAACAAGTAAATGGCTACTCGCTAATGAGGAATAATTGAAAACAGGTTTTTTTTCTCAGTACCAGAAAGAGGAAATTACTTGTTCTGTAATTTCAAAATCAGATTCAGAAGTATAATTATTATGCAGTCTAGCAGAAAAAATGTTTTTTGACATTGCCATAGAAACTCAGCCTCAAATGTGTGTGTACGTGTTTATGTGCATGTGTGTGCAGGTGTGCTTGTGTGTGTATCTGTGTGTGTATGTGATGTTGGAGTGTTAGGTTGTGGAATTGTCTACAAGTGCACTACCAGTGGTAGTTTTGCTGATGAGGTGCATGCCTTCTATAGATTACTGTAACCCCAGATCAGTCTGACGCTGCTGAAAACGTAGGGTCTTTATGGTGTTTTTGCAGTGAGTGTCTGCTGACCCCTGTTCAGAGTACATTTGTCTCATAAACTCCTTTGGTCTGCCATTCTCAAGCTTGTTGTATAAGTATGAGCATTATGTAACCATTTTCCTTACATTGGCAGAGTATTCCATTGCATACTTTATAAGAAAGACAAATGAACTGTAAAACCTACATCATGAAATAGGAATCACAGAGTGAGAGATATAACATGTTGCACAGTAAGCAGATGGTCAACAGCACTCTGGCTGCATGCCTTTTTGCCTTTTCAGAAACAACTTAGTACTTTTAACTTTCAACAGTTGAAGCAAAACATTAGTTCTCCAACTATTCTCACTCAGCATCAAGACTACAGCAGTCACTGGCAAAAGAAATTGATGTTATGAGTAAACAGAAAACAAATAGAGGCTACTGTGGAAGTATAAATGTTATTGATTGTGAAGGGGCAGTTAAGTTCGATTGAATCTGAGGTTTGGCAGACGATGGTGGATGCTAGCTAAAGGCGTGCTAACGCACACCAGCACAGGAGAAGTGTGTGCTTCAAGAATCTGAGAGCCAGGGAGATGCTCCTGTGTGTGACGCAAGATCTTGGCACCATTGGCCTTTTCATCTCAGCCGTGTTCCCCTCCGCGTCTGGGCTGGGGCTCATCTATCATGCGTAATTAAATGTGCTTTCTCACATCCTCCTTTTTGGCTCATGCCACTCCTGGAGAAGAGGAGAGTGTCTGACAGGTTTAGGTTTGATTAATGGTTGGTGACATCATAGTGAAGTAATTCCACTGCTCCAGTGCCTTAAAAGAACCCCGAGACTGGACCAGCTTCGGGGTATGGGAGTGCGGGGCTCCAGGAACGGGATGAGTTTCAGGGTACAGGGTGCAGTGACTGTGGTTCAGATTACAGGTTGGGGTTCATGGTAAGGGGTGTGAGGTATGCGATATTCGCTGCAGTTTTTTTTTGAGAGTTAACAGTTGCATCCAATTTATAATCCTGCTTTGACATAAATACGCAGAGTGTACCGAGAAGTTGATCCTCATACATTTCTGTTGAGCGGGCACTCATGCTCTCCCAGTCATTATGGTAGTCGGAGGCTGCGACCGCAGCCTACTGCAGAGTCCTCTGAGGTGAAGCGACGCTCTCACACACATGCGCACACACGCACACACACACAAACACACACAACACACACACACACACACACAGTGCTCTGTCTGTTTCACCAAAGAGCCCTGACAGACAGAGCCAGATGAATGGGGCTGTCTCCTGCGTGGCGTTGACGTGCTTGGATGCGAGGGAGAAGTTTGGAAAATGTGAAGTCAGCCTAACACTTATCTCCTCTTCCACAATGTAGTGCAGTCTCCTCTTGGAGATTCATCCCACCTCATTCTGATTTTTGTGCCCGGATTAAGCACAAGCAAGCTGTCATATTTTTGATTATTTTTGTAATAAGTCATAACAATTCATAACCTTATAAAGAACTTATTTTTAATTTATAATATAACTTGATTTCCCTGAATTTTTTTTTCAAAGAGTGGGAAGGGGCATTAGAGGGAGATGAGTGCTGAGGACAGTCACATATGACCGAGGGGAAGGCTAAGTCTCCCACTGCCTGAAAAGATGAATTTCCCATAAAGCCTAGGTGTCGGGAGGAATCACAGATCGCATCAATCACTGAGGGACCATCCTCTTTTTTTAATTTCTTGCCCCCCACACACCCCACCTCCCCACAAACCTTTGAGGCTGCTCAGGATGGTTGAGCTGTGAATCTCCACAGTGCTGCAGCTCTGCCTCTGTGCAAGAACAAGGGGCTCATGTCTTTCTCCTCTTTGTTCTGACAAGCACATATGTACCGCACTTCTCTGCTTTGTGGTGGGCTGTGGTAAGATGAAATATAACCATTGCAGAACCATTGTAATTAGCAATTAGCCCTCCTTCAATTATGTTTTTTGTTGGTTTTTCTTTTTCTTTTCTTGGGAGGACATACGATCCAAATTGTTGAGGATGGTTTTCTCTGCAAGCTACACACAGGCAAAGTTGTTTAAACCATACAGTGATTACTAACATCTTCTTTCAGTACCCCTGCATGCTTTCTATGGTAGCGTCTGCTTTGTAATTATTCTGTGCTAATCCAGGGGATCATACTGAGTTTGTATTTTACAATGAGGTAGACAAACATCACATCCAACCAGATGCATATAAATGTTTCCTGAAGAATTTCCTGCTAAACACAGATTAAGCTGTAACAACATGTCCCTACCTGGAAATAAAACCACCTGTACATAGTAGTACTGCCATTGGGTGAATAGCTATGTGCCTCAAAAGTCCAAACCAATAGAAAGAGTCTAACATAGACCAACAGAAACATTGTTTGGCAGAAACCTACAAAGAGCAGAAAAGGTTTGAAAGACACAAGGCAATTTCATGTTTATCTGGCATATGGTTATAAATCTGACAGCCTTCAAGGGTGTTCAGGTATTTTCAGGTCCTCTCCTGCTCACTGACATGTCATTCATCCACTTCTGGAGACGTGATGGTTCAGGAGTGAACTGTAAAGTAAGTGGGAGGGAGATTCCCTGGGAAGCAGGCCTACAAAGCCAGGGGGAATCACATTCTGGATGCACTCCATTGTGCTGTATTCACTTGTTCACAGAAAATATTCCTTCCACAATTAGCATGCCTTTCCAACATCAGAACACTCTCTCCAGCAGCTTGGACATCCCTTAATGGGAGAGTCAGCTGTAAACGGCAGATACATTATATTGTATTTGCTTATGCTGTTGACAAAGGCAATTAAACTTCCCACACCCCACACCCATATAAAAACCCACAGCACACATGCTTCAAACCCTTAGCTACATCCAACACCCACACTGAATGCACACATCACACAATCACACCTAAAACTCACTCCACACATTGAATCCCCCATATCACAATCCACTTCCCCTTCCTCACATGCTCCTCCCTCTGCCCTACCCCGCCCACAGAGACCACTGACCTTGGCAGCCGGAGGGAGCTGAAGTCCATGCCCTTCATCACGTACCTGACAGGCCTGCTGGCAGTGCAGCGGCTTTCTGAGGACCACCTGGTGACGGGCGTGGAGATTCGCTGCGAGGAAAAGGGGCGCTGCCCATCCGCCTGCCACCTTTGCCGACGGCCTGGCCTGGAGCAGCCCAGCCCCACGCCCGTCCTGCTGGAAGTCACACGCATCGTCCCCCTCTACAGCTTGGTACAGGACAACATCACCAAGGAGGTGAGAGGAAGATGGGTATGATAGAGAGAACAGAGGGAGAGGAAGATAGAGTGATATGGAGAGAAAGATAGAGGGGTCAAAAGTGTTAGAGAGTAGGAGAGCAGAAGAGGAAGAGAATGAGAAAGGGAGTGGAGGGGGAAAAGGATGAAAGAGAGAAAGGGAAGGACAAGGGGTTGAGGGAGCTATAGAAAAAAAGAGGAAACAGAATGGGGAGAGGTGAGAAATAGGAAGAGATTGGGAATGAGAGGAGGTAGACAAGGAAAGACAGGAGAGGGCAAAGAGGTTAGGATGTTTGTCAGACAGATGAGTGGGTTTCACATCAGATAGTATGGCCTGGTTTCGCCACAGCATTTGTGTGGGGAGTAAAAGTTACACCTACAGCAAATACAGACAATTCATGGAAGCAAGACAATTATGTGGTTTCATTTTTGGTAATTCCTGAGATATGGGGGACCAATCATGCAAGCATGGTGCTTTGTCCTTTGAGTAACGGATTTAAGAATTTCAAAAGACATATTTTTTACATATCCTCCTGAGTCTGACAGGCCCTGACATAAGATAATTATGTAATGGGACGTTGGTTCAGGGTTCAGGACAAAGTGTCTCGATGGGTAGGTTGAACCAGCCCAGTCTTTTGCTTTGAGTAGGCAGCTTTGATGCTGTGACCTCACCTGACATGCCTGTACTCAGTCAGCTTTCCGACTGCTACTAGTGTAATATCAGGACAAAAACTCGTCTGTTCCTCTGTATTTCATGTAGCTTTATGAGGTATCTGTCTCCAAAATCTGCAGAGTGTTAATTGTCAAAAAATGAAGCCGTAAAAGAAGTGGCTCAATGAATGAGGTTTTCTCAAAGAAAACAAGCAGATGACGATTGAATTACCAACCTGGACCACTGCCTGGACATTTATTAAATATCAAATTTAAAAAAAAAAAAGTTATAATAGTTTTGAGTAGTGACAGGGAAATGAAAGAAAATTTGGAAAAAAAAAAACAATGAGATATTGTGTTTTAATCAAAGCTCGTGTTTTAGATTCAATTGGGATGTGGTGCAGAAGATTTTCTCGGATGCTGTTCACTGGATTCTCCTCTAGGTGGTGCAGACGGTTTGGCTTTGGGTTGAGAGACAGAGAGGAGAGAGAGTGAGAGTGAGTATGAGCAAGGGAGAAATAGAGAGAGGGAGATGTAACCCAGAATTTGCGATGAAGTAATGCCACCAACCGTTATTCTTTATCAGCACAAAATAGGTTACATGTTCTTGGTTGACCTTGTTTTCTGACCGAGTGAGCATTTTTCTCCCAGTTTCTGCACTTCACAAAGCCTCCTGACAGCTAGGTCATCATTTTCTCTACTTTCATTTGTTTTCTTTATCATTTCTACTATAATGTGTGTGTGTGTGTGTGTGTGTGTGTGTGTGTGCGTGCGTGCAAGCGTGCATGCGTGCGTGTGTGTGTGTGCACACATGTATCAGAAACATGTATCAGACTTTCTCACGTCATTTCGTATTGATTAACACGATGTGTAAGGAATGCATGCTCCATAGCTAAAAAAAAATGTGTGGCCATGGAGCCCAGATGAATAAACATTTTCAAAATACAAAAAAAAACTGAAAAACTTTCTGAATCTCCAAATGCACATTGCTTGCAAAAGCATGCAGAGTGAGCTTGATTTACCATCCAGCGGCCTTTGACCTCAGACTAAGTTACATCTGATGTACTGCAGTTGGTTCTTTAACATAAACATTGTAATTTTACTCTGCAATAGAATAGATTTCTCAGGCTGCTTCTAAGTTGAAGACAGAGCTGTGCCGTATCTTAGACAAGTGTCTTGCCCCTGTGTTCCATTTCCATGTGAGGGGTTTTTTTCAGGTAGGAGAGGCTGGTAGAAGCTGGTACAGTTAAATGTTTCAGGCTGAGCTGGCTGGCTGAAGCTGGTACAGTTAAATGTTTCAGGCTGAGCTGGCTGATAGAAGCTGGTACAGTTAAATGTTTCAGGCTGAGCTGGCTGGCTGAAGCTGGTACAGTTAAATGTTTCAGGCTGAGCTGGCTGATAGAAGCTGGTACAGTTAAATGTTTCAGGCTGAGCTGGCTGGCTGAAGCTGGTACAGTTAAATGTTTCAGGCTGAGCTGGCTGATAGAAGCTGGTACAGTTAAATGTTTCAGGCTGAGCTGAGTGGCTGAAGCTGGAACAGTTAAATGTTTCAGGCTGAGCTAGCTGGCTGAAGCTGGTAGTTAAATGTTTCAGGCTGAGCTGGCTGATAGAAGCTGGTACAGTTAAATGTTTCAGGCTGAGCTGGCTGGCTGAAGCTGGTACAGTTAAATGTTTCAGGGAGAGCTGGCTGGTAGAAACTGGTACAATTAAATGTTCATGGCTGAGCTGGCTGGCTGAAGCTGGCATAGGTAAATGTGTTTCAGGGAGAGCAGGCTCGCTGAAGCTGGTACAGGTAAATGTGATTTAGGTAGAGCTGGCAAGCTAAAGTGTTCCAGGTATAGCTAGCTGGTGGAAGCTGATGCAGGTAAAGGTCTGCTGGGGCAGCTTTTTCTTCTGGGACCTAGAGTTAGGCTGCAGGCTAATTACCCTCTCCAACAGTAAAAGTTCAACACTTTGAAGAAAATTGATGTCTTTGTGTAAAAGCCACATCTCAACATCACTTACGCATACTGAGAAAGACAAACTAGCCAGAATATCTGTACATTTTATTTTTACCTTCTACACCTTTTATTTTTCAACTTAAACTTTATATACCTCAGTGGTTTGTTTTTTTGACCATCGGTAGTGATTCTGTTTATTGAGTCAACTTCTCCAACATAAAATAAATGGTGCATGTATATGCACATGTATACGCACTAACCTTCAGAAAAACGTCTTGTATCTCCATTCTTTCAGTAAAACTTTGTCACATAATAACATGTATACTATACAGGAGTCAAAGACAGCGTATTGTGATATGTGTATTTTCCAGCTGTAAAAAAGTACTTATTGAAGTAACGTAGTCAAAATAATGATAGCCATGCACAACAAATGGCCAGGGCTCACTAGTCAGTAGAGTCTGTCAGCAGATAAAAGAGGTGAAGGAACAAAATGTCTTTTTTTCTCCAATGATCTCCGGACAAAGGCGTCTGTGGTGTGTGTCTCAGTTCTCAGGGCCCACTACAGAGGTAGAGGGATTATTAGCTCGTTATTGAAGCCAGTGGCCTCTGGGATCAAGCAATGGTCCTTTGGCTAGGCTTCAGAAAAAAAAAGCTGAATCCAATTAGCATAGCAGACAGGCTGACCTTTTCTGCACCCATTTTACCCTGCAGCAGCTAGCTCTCTGAACAGGGCCTGTGCAAAGGGAGGAACGCTAAAGACCCCCAGAAGTAGGGATTTCCACCGTTCAGCTAGAGAGAGAGAAAAAAAGAGATTTGCTCTTCTCCTGTTATGTGTGTGGCATGAGAACAGGAAGTGCCATGCCACACACATAACAGGAGAAGAGCAAATCTCTTTTTTTCCTCTCTCTCTGTTTGAGAGGATGCCTTGTCATGGACAGGTACCATCTCATATCAGTCTCTGTATTGTTGAGATGGATAGACAGGTATTGTACTGCTATCTGGGAATATCAGATCTGTTTCATTGTAAACAGGGAATATCAGATCTGTTTCATTGTAAATAGTGTTGGGGGGGGGTGAAATGAGTGTGTGTGTGTGTGTGTGTGTGTGGGGGGGTATTAAAGACGTCGCCCGCCTTCTTCAGTTACAGATTCATCCTGTTTTCATCCTTTCACTCACACCCCTGTAACTGACAGGCTTTGTCCCTCTAGGGACCCCCATGGGCCCCTAGCAGATTAGGCCTCTCCGTCCTCTCATCGCTTCAGCTGTAATCCCGCCTGGGGGCCGGGATGCCTTCTGATGTGAAACCCTATCGGGCCTGGAACATTCCGGACAACACAAACATCACATTCACCCAAACTTCTGTTTCCTGCCCCCCTCACCGCCAATTGGACTCTTTCCATGGCACCTGGGCTCCAGATAGCCTGTCACAGCTTACACAAACACAAATATAATAATAATAACAACAAAAAAGAAGAATCACTGCTATTAGTGTCACATTTGCACAAATAATACACTTTTTAATTTTTTTTACAATTATTTTTACCATGATTTTTTCCCATTTTTCCCAAACCGAACTTGTTCAACTGAACTAGATGACCTCACTGCAGCACCCGCTCTGACGGCTTTGGGAAGTCGAGCATGTGGCTCCTCAATGAATCACTTGATGACAATCTCGCTTCTATTCACGTTGCAGCCGCACCACTAATAGCACACTGCCTATGATGTTGGAGGATGACGCAGTCAGTGTACTGTCAGTTTGTGCCACCACAGGCACCCAGCATGACAATGAGGGCGCTAAGGGATGAGACCAACAAACTTTAGCCGGCTTACCCCATATCAAATCCCAGGTGAGGCTGGCCAAGTGTTGCCATTGGCAATGACCGGCAATGCTGAGGCCGGGGGTCGAGCCGCCAACCTCAGGGCACCCAGGCAATGTTTTGTCCTGTGAGCCACCCAGAGGCAACACTTAATTTTAAACATAAATATTTGTATTTATTTTAATAATCACTCAATTTATAATGTGAAAATATCAACCATAAATTTATATATAAATTCACAAAATACTAATAAAAACACCTAGGGTTCTTCTGCCTGTGTTTGCCAATGCTGTTAAATTGTTTTCTCACAGTGTAGCATATGTTTGCTTGTATGAGGTTTGTCATAGAGCCACTCACTCAAACTCTTGCACTCACTTCCTGGTTTGTGAGATTAATAATGCTGCCCTGTCCCAGTGGTGACAGAGATGTCACAAAAGGTATTGCGGATGGGGTGTAGGGGGTTTGGTGACAGGAAGCTGAAACCTGACACCTTCAGCTGACAGAAAAATCCCCTCCCTTTTTTATTTAATTGTAAGTGGAAATGTGCAAATATGTGCCATATGAACCAAAGAACCATGACCCAGAATTTGGTTGTCCTGACAAAAAAGCATCCTCTTGTCTCTGCTCAGGGTGCAAACTAAAGTAAACAGCATGTTATATGTTTTAATGTAATTATTACACTGTTACTTATCACTGATGTACTAACATGGACACAAAGAGTGCCATCATAGTGTTGCCCTGTCTACAGTGGGTATTTCAGTTGGTCTTCCAAGCACAGTTGCTCATTGACAGTATGCCTGGAAGAGGAAAGGTACTTGGCACTGAGGACAATTTAGGATGCCAGACAGAACACCCTCAAACAGGTGCTAATTTTGCTGCGCTGGGTCATAACAAATTCTGGGCAAGAAGAGTTATATTGATTGTTTAAGTGACCCTCTTTAATTTTGTCTCCATTAAAATAGAAGTTCTATATGGTAGATACCTAAAATGTGTAGAATAAAAATATGTTGCCATAACATCATGGATTTGAATGAGTCATTCTGTGTCAAATTCAGTTTTGTCAATTCAGTCTGTGTTTTATCACTGTGACCCTTCTTTACTGGTGAAAGTGAGGCCTCATGAACCCCCAATGTATGTGGAGGTATTGACTCTGTTATAAGTGATTGACAGGATGAGGACACTCTGTGGTTTTACTCACAGAGGTTTGGTCTCATTAACCTCCTTGGATCTGAGCTTCCTGCAAGATTTAATAATCTTGAAATATGTAAGGGCAGTCAGGGTTAAATGTTTATACATGTTAATGTGGTGAATTAGCTAGACAGATTGAGTGGTTGACAGCTATCAGTCTCAAACCAAAAACAGCAGACTCTGGTAGACCTTAACTGGCCTTCGCTCTCCTTTGCCCTTGGAGGCTTACATGCCCTTGTAAGAATCTTCCTCTTTTCACCAAAGGAAACAGACTAGGGTATAAATGAGTACTCCAGCTTGAAAGGTAGTTGCCAAAAAGCTTTGTGTCTTGCCTCAACAACAGTTTGATTAAATTGTATGGGACCTTTTGAAGAAATTGGATGTGTTGCTTATGATTCATAATGGTATATATCTTGCCGTACAACCAGCCCCCTGAGACAAAATCTACATTTATTGTCTGCTTTTCCTTTCATAAATATATGTCCTGGCACCCACAAGAGAGGTGGAGGGGGCAGGAGTAGACGAAAGTTGACTCATTCCTCCTAATGCAGTTTACTGCTTTTTAAATTAAGCTATTTTGTAATACAGTCTGATGTCTGGGTCTGTCGCCCTGGTAACAAGGAAGAGGCTTTGGCATATGAGGTCACCAAGTCAGACGGTGAGATTTTCGGCAAGGTGGCAACTGTTAGAGGTGGGGCCACCTATTGCTCCCCCCTTTTTTACAAGCTGTGCCTTGGAGTTGTTTGTTAACCATCCTGTGGCAACCAGATAAGAGGTAGATGTGGCGTACTTGTTGTAGGTGTGTTATGGGCACGTAGTTGGCCATTATTAAATATATGAAAGTCCCAAAGTTGTGCAGTGGCATTTTTTTGTGCTCTCATTCAATATGGTGCTCACAGTTTAAGTGTGGTTCTCACAGATTTATCTCTTGGAAGTTGCAGAACGTTTTAATTATCTGAAGTTTGCTTTAAGAAAAGAAACTCTCCATGGTGTGTTTGCGGAGCCCATGCTGTTTGAGTGAGACCTCATGATTGGTGGAGCTATACTGAGCCAACTGTCTTGATGAAAATGTTACTGTAAAAGTTACAGAAAACATTTACATTTTGAGGTACATGGAGCCTTAGCCTAAGCTTACATGTGTAGAATAAGCCATGGAAGACTGTGCAGGTGAATGAAAAAAGAACACAAAAGGATGCACTGATGCAGTCCTATGAAAAAAAAAAGTATACATCCCAGAGAGGTTTGTTCATTCTAAACCCTGCCCTTTTGCAAAAGCAATCATTAAAAACTAAAATAAAATTAAACAAAATAATTATTGTGCTATGTTTTTGTTAGCAGGCTATTGTTTTTGCCTTTATTTTCCATTGTAATTAGGCTTCTCACTTAAAATAGAATGTTGAACTGGGTTTTTATTCATATGGAATGGCAATACAGCCAGACATACTTCATATTTGTAACTTGCACTATTTCTCCAATCACGTTATTGGAAAAGTAATAACCACCTAGCTGACCAATCAGAATCAAGGATTTAAACAAGCTGTGGTATGAGTGCATACAATGAAAGACATTTGTTGTCTCAAAAAATGCATTACTTAGAGGTCACATCAGGTTCTGGTTGTTTACCTCGCCACTGTCACCTGGCTGTGAACTTCAGGGTGCTTATGTCTTAATGCCCCATTTCCTACAAAGTGCTTCTGTTTAAGGCTTCCTAGCAGAGGAGAGATGTTCCATTACCTTAAGCACTTCAGTTCAGTGTTCATCTGCCTCAGGGTTCCCCTAAATGTCTTCACCAACACTCCTTACCTCCTTGCAAACCTCTGGGCTCAGGTGTCCCAGTGTCCCTGCCCTGAGGAAATCATGTTGTTAACAAATTATTAGCAGAGGAGAGTGTTTTGGAAATTGTCCCCATTAAATTGGGGAGCAATCACAAGCTCCCCTCTCAGGTATACTGCTGCTTCTGGGGTAATCTGATAAAACCTTGTCTTCTAGACATCATTTGTGCTCCTCACCGTCCTTGTTTAAATGCATTAGCCACTAACAGCAGAGGGGCAGCAAAGCCGTCTGACGCAGACACTTTTTAACCCAAGGTTAATATTGAAGTAAAAAAGAACATGATTATGGAGTTTCCAGAAAGTGAGGAGAGGATTCTTAGAAATGGGGGTTGAAGATGGAAATGAGTGTCAGTGAAGGGGAAGGGGGAAGTGTTGTAGCATTGCACATTGACGGTGAAATACTGCCTCACCTGGCAGCACCTCACTCCACTAGACCCAGTGGAGAGCCCATCTCCTCAATTACAGTCCAAGAGTCCTGTTCTCTCTGTGATGCTAATGTCTAGGAAACACCATTAGCGTCACCTCCCACATTTCATTAACCCTCTTAATTTTTTTTTTTTATATTAGAGAGGAGAGGAAGATGGATGACAGGCTAAATCTTTCTTGTGGGGTGTTGTTTTATTCTCCCCTCAATGCTGCTGTCCTTGTTGAGCTGTAAGATACTTAAGATCCCCCCTTGAAATAAGCAAAATGAGCACTTCCCACAATTTACTTCAGACTGTTAAATTTTTATCTGCTTTGTGGCTGAACCTTGACAACCATTATATGTTGAACAAATCCATGTCTTCTCATAGCCAAATTAACTAAAATGTTTGTGTGTGACATTTTAGAGCAGTACATAATGCACATCATAAAATGAGAGAGGGATGAAGAGAAAGAAAGAAAAAGAACTGTACAAGAGAGCTCCTGTTTTTTTTGTTTTTTTTTTGGATCATATCAGCCATTGCGGTCACAGCCATGGGTTTGTAGGAGGGATGGTGACACCATGCCTGGACAATATCCCGTGCTGTGTGCTCATTTAACCACCCTCTGTCTCATAGTCACAATATCAGGCTCTCTGCCCCATAGAGGGGACAGCAGTCTGATAAGCAAGGGTACATGGCGTACTCGACCTTAATCAGTATAGGGTACTGTATCCTCTCCGGGAGTCCCATTACACAGCTAATGAGATTGCACAGATACAGCCGGTAGATGCCAGGGCTTTGACCCACTGTAGCAACATATCAGATCAGCTTCTGGAGGAATTCTCCCAGCTCTGATTCACCACATACAGTATGTCCTTGTTTTTTTTTATTTTTTTTTTTTTCTTCAGATTCAGACTGGATATTACTACTTATCATTTACCGTGGAGGGATGACACTGAGGGTCTGTTTACCACCCCCTCAGTAAGCATTAGATTACCTACGGATATGAGTTTAACTCAATTTCAAAACTTATCAGTGGTGCACTTGGAGGGACAAGGCTAAACTCTTTTCTACATGTTTTTTTTTTTTTTTTTCCTTTGAAATTTGAAGAGTGAAATATAGGGCTGATCTGGATGATTTTCTATTAGGTTAACCAGGAAGTATTTAACTTATCTGTCTGTCCCCTTCCTTGCTTAATTCACTGAAATATACCATAATATCACAGAAAATTATACTGTGATTTTTTTTATTCAAAGATAAATACACTACAGCATTAGAAATGAAAAAAATAGCCACCTCTTGACAACCAGTGAAATGAATCTCTCTCAGGGCCTTTTAGACTAGCAATGCTCTCACTCAGGGCACAAATAAAGTGGAGTGCAATACACTACCCACTTATAATGGATCATTACATCACTGTAATGCTGTAAGTGTCTACAGTGTTTGACATGATAATGAAATGGGATATTAATTTGAATTCCAGAAGACGCATCAAGGACAAGTTTTGATCATATGCCAGTACAGAAAACAAGGCTAAAGCTATAGGCAATTTGTAACTCGATGAGGGAGAGGGGTTTGATCCTATTTACTGAATAGCCATTTGAGCTTTTATGATATGTATGATGTAATTCTTTCAATTATTTATGATATTTGTCTATTCTGATATATCATATATTTACCTAGTTAAAACGCTGTCTATAATGCGGTTAGCCGAATCAAGCTAATGTCAAGTAAGCATTGTTAAGAGTTTACTGATCACTTTCCTTTCTTTGTGTGGTAACTAAAAAGTCATACATTAATGGTGCAGTCAAACATTCATCACTTAATATTTAAAATGGGGGATCCATTCAGTAATGATAAAATCTCAATTTCCCAAGGTCTTTCCAGAAAATATTGTGGGAATGTATTGTCTCAAGTCTTTTTCATGAGATCATATACACTAGGCTGGATGTTACGTACATATCTACATTTTATGCTTTTTAATTCTCATAACTCATGAATAACTACATTTTACAACTTTTTATTCAGCTATACCTTTTTGTTAATTTATTTATGGTATCTTCTCTCAGGTATGGAGGGGATACATCTGCAATTAGTGATTATCCATAAGCAAAAAAGAAACTAATTATATCACAAAGGATTCATCATCTTTGCTTACCTCAGAACTTTAAGACTGAGAATGTCTTCTAATGAATTAGGATGAAAGCAGGCTGTGGGGAGCTGTCAATCCTTAGTGCAAGGTGGATCAGACAGAGGTCTAGGGGTCGCCCTTTCACCCCGGCCCCCTTTTCCCCACAGACTGTCCCATACTACATCTACATACTAATTGTGTGGAGCAAGAGGTGAGGGTTGTTCCCATGAAAACATTGAAAGCTGGTGTCATAACTGCTAATGTAATGATTCTGATATCTGAAGGTCAGTCAGTGTTGGTCCAGCTGCAGTAACATAGATGTCCACAAGGAGTGCTTGAGGGCCAGGCTGTCAGCCAAACACGATTTCATCCTGCCTTCTGATTGCAGCTCTGGACTTATTCTGGTGAGATGATCATCCAAAGAGTGTGATAAAGGATCTTTTGAACCAAGGCTTAAATTATTCACATTCTGTATGTTATCTGTGGCTACAGTCCAGTTTAAGTCCAGTGCTCAGTGTGTGCAGGACAAAGCACAGTTCACACATGGAAACCCCACCAAAACCCTCCAACACCGTGGAAAGTAACATTTCCATTCTCCAGAAACTGCATCTCAATGAACATATTGAGTCTTGCTGGAAATGCCCAGTTTGGCTTTCCCCATAAAGGCTTCTGGATGGACCTGATCACATTTCAAGATGCCAGAGGTCAATTTATGTGGTCCAAGCAAAAACTTTGTAAAGATAGTGAATCATACAAGAGTCACAGTTTCTAAGAGCTTCAGGCAACAGACCCCTAGTGCATCTACTGGGAAAGAAACCTGTTAGAGTCTGTATCCACAATCCATGTATTGTATTACAAAGTACCAAGCAGACAGGGTTTTAGGCAGTCATAGTCAGGATTAGAATCATACACTATACCTTAGGCCAGTGACATGGCAGTAGGAAAACTGGCTGAGACATATCTTTTTGAACCTTCAATCCTTAAGCGATGAACAGGTAACTGATGTATGCAGTGTTTTTTTATGTCTACCAGTAAGTGTTAAGAGGGACAAAGAGGGTATAGAGATAATGCATGTAAGAACAGGTTGAAGAATTGAAACAAAATTTTCCAGTTCTTTGTAACCCTCCCCAGAGTGAAAGGTCTCTCATCTCTTGCCTTATTTCTTAGAAATAATTCAAAGGACAGTGCGATGTAAAGCTGAATGTAAATCCTTCATTCTGTATGATCCAGATCTTACAGTAAATGTTTGCGGAAGGGAATTTTTTACATTTCCTGTTTGTTGGGGATGTGTATATACTGTACATTTCCATCATTTCCCGTAGGATCCAAGCTATTATTAGCTGACTAAATATTATTTGTGTGTAGTCAGACTAGTTGACATTCCTCTCAATGTCTTGCTTGTGGTCGGCTCTCATCTGTGTTGCTCAATAAATGTAGACCGCGAACCCAGTAGAATGTTGATTGTGTTTCACAGTGGCGAAGTGTGCTACAGGAAGTCACCAACAATTCTCTGACTGTTGGCACGCCACTTCTTTTGGCTGAAAAATGTACGTTTGTGGAAAATACTCAGCAAGGATTTTTGAGGACACTTCTCCTTTTGAAAGGAACCAGGTTTTGATTATTTTTTTCTGTTTACTGTTCTTAATTAACCACATCTATCAGTGCAAATGCAACCCATTTAAGACCCACAAAAAAAGGACATTTCTGAGCCCGGTTATCCTCAATAGTTTAGTAGTTGTTCTTTCTCAAAACATTGTGGCTTTACCATACCCAAGCCTTATACCACGTTCCTTGGCTCTGTCTGTTATTCAGGCAAGCTTGTGTGCTGTTCTGGAACATTCCGTTTGTTTGGGGTAACCTCCACCTCCTCATCATCCATCCCCCACCGCAATTTTATATGCTTAAAATGAATGTGTCAATCAGATTTTATTAGTTTTATAGATTTATAGTCTCTCCTGAAGATGTGTGGTCAATGTAGGGGTTGACAAAAGCTTGAATGGCCTTTTGGAATTTATTGCTCTTTTACAGGGTGTTTTCTTATCTATCTTGACTGTTTTGGGGAAAGTTGCTTGAGGCAGAAAGTACAGCCAGCCCACCATGCAGGAGACTATACAACTATCTCACCTATCTCCTATCATCTCCTATCTCTCTGTAAATGCTAAAGTCATTATAGCTATAATTTCATTAGCTACAATTAATAACCATACTGATTGTTGAGTGAGGAGAAAATACATTTAAAAATAAGTAATTAAAAACAATTTACAGCTGTCTCTTGTTCTGTGCTAAACAACCAATCATTAGAGCTACATCTGCCACTTTCACTTTTAAACCGACTCTTACAGAATGCATGATACCCAGAAAAGTGTATGCTTCTACACCTACTATGTACATAAGGTCGGTGCATTAAACCATCGAAACACACTGGTTAAAATCAGGGTTTCCTACATGGAAAGTTTCTTTTTTTCCATTGGTAGCAGTTAACTTTGACAGATCTCTGATGGTAGACTTCAAAATTAAATGTCCATCAATATACTTTCCCTCAGAATTTTTATTTTACCACAACCAGGCTAATCAGATATATATGAAGGTTGCAGTGGACATTTTTCCTACTTTGTAAAATCACAAGATTCACTGACAATGTGACCCAAAGCAGGGTTTCTTGGATCATAATCATTAGTTGGCACCGAAAATTGTTTGACCTGTGACACTAAACATAAAAACTAGACTGCGTGCTACCACGGGGCTGGCAGAGCAAGAAGTGGGAAGATTGAGGGGAGAGATTGACAAGGGGTATCGATGAACATGAAGTCTATGTGTGTGCGTGTGCGTGTGCGTGGGGGTTTTGGGATAAGAAGCCATATTTTTCAACATTATTCATGACAGAAATAAGATTATAACATTTGTAACATAACAATTATAACATTTGTCTCACCTGTCGCTTGTCCCACAGGCCTTCAGAAGTGCCACCATGAGCTCATACTGGTGCGCTGGCAAAGGCGATGTCATTGAGAACTGGTGCCGCTGTGACCTCAGTGCTTTCAGCAAGGACGGCCTTCCCAGCTGCAGCCCTCTGCGCCAGCCTGTGTACGTCTGCTCATCCTGAACCGTTAACTCCCCTCCGACCTTTTCTCTCTCTTTCTTCTATCTCTTCTATCAGTTCAGTTTCATTAAAATACTGTTTAATTTGATGATAGCCTCATATGCTTGCAATGTTCATTTAATGGTAAATTATGATAACAAGCAATGTCCAAAAACATAGTATGTTAAAATGAAATGCCTTTTTTTCCTCTTCAATTCTCTTACTCTTTCTCTGTTCCAAGACAATACTTGTCTGTACAAGGCCCAGGTTTGTATGCAACGCCTTTATTTAACTGCGCAAAATGTTGTCCGGCCATTCTTTGCTCCTCAGCCTCCGTCTGGCTCCTCACCTTGAGCCATCCAGCACCATGGTGGCCTTGGAGTGGCTGGATGTCGAGCCTCTTATTGGCTGCAAGGTGTCTGACTACATCATCCAACATAAGAAGGTGGAGGATCCATCAGAGGCTGAAATTTACACAGGTACATCTCTCTACACTTCAGCATGTCCCCACAGTACAGGTAGAGACTTAAAAATTGTAAAAAAAAAAAAAAAAAAAAAAAACAAGAAAAACAAAATGACATCCCCAAATTGCAGGGAAAGATTTATACAGACAGGTCCAAATCACACTTTTGGTGGAAGAATAGTGCTATGGATGGTGAAACAGTGAGCTGTGAGAACAGAGTAAAGTTTACAATTTTGTCATGTTTGATAAGGGATGCGAAAGATGAGACATAATGGTGAGACTTTGTGTGATAGTTAGGCAATTTCGCATGTCTGAAGTGCAAGAAAAAAAATTAGATTGTCTTATCCATTACATATGATATTAGCATTGTTTAGTCTCATGTAAGGGAACAAAACATACTGCTGTATATAGAGGTGAAATGTACAAATCCATGGCAATTTCTTGGTATTTGAGAAGAGGCTTGCATGATGGCTAAATGGCTCAGAAAGTGAATTGTTGATAAAAGATTTGCTATCAAAGAGATGGTGAACATATTTTCACCCAATCTTTCCATAATCCTTCCAGCATCTGAAAATTATACCATGCTGTTGATCAATACATGCAGTGAGTCACAGTGGTTTTGTTGTCTTGTCACATGCAGAAGTGTGCATATGTATGTGTGAGTATGCTGATGTGTATTTTTTAGGTTAAGCTCTATGTGTTAGTGGGATCTCTGAAATACATTTTGACAGTAACATACTTGACAAGCTTTTGCTGTTTTTGGTGAAGTATTTTCTGTGCATTCATCTCAGACAGAAAGGTTAGACATATGGGACCAATTAGCAGAAGGTGGTCCAAAGACATCCTAAGGTTCTGGGAAGAGGGTGTCGAGTTCCCTGTTAAAGCTGAGTAATTAGACGCAATTCACACTTGGCACCGACCCTGTCATTTGGTCTTTGGGGTGGTGAGTCACTGCCTCAGTGACAGCCTCTGAATCATTTAGGAAAAAGAGAAAAGGTGCTTTGGTGTTATGGCTCCCTGTGTGTGTGTGTGTGTGTGTGTGTGTGTGTGTGTGTGTGTGTGTGTGTGTGTGTGTGTGTGTGTGTGTGTGTGTGTGTGTGTGTGTGTGTGTGTGGGTGGGTGTGTGTGTTTATGTATGCATGTATGTTTGTGTGTGTATCTCTATATACATGTGCATAAGGGATTCAACGGTATAGTGGAACCACGGTTCGGTATGTATCATGGCTTTTGGGCCATGGTATAGGTACGGTTTCTGTATCTTTATATTCAAGAAACACATACAAGCACATCACCTTTTACGCAATGAACTCTTTATTTTGCCAACAGACAAACAAAACTTTCCACTCAGACAAATAGCAGCATGACTTTCAAGGTCTGATTTCTGTCTCTACTGTATGAAATCAGTAACATTCAAATTAATAATGCTTCTTAGCTTTGACAACCTGTAGGTGCTTTGCCTTCTCTTTTTTTAAATAAACAGAGTACATACTTGTATAGGCAATATTAAATGAAAAAATATCATAAAGTGCAACATCAAGTTGGTACCCTATATGACAGTAGTCTGCAACCAGTCGATCATGATCAAGAGGTCGATCTCAGAGGCTTGGTAAGTCGATCCTGACATGAAAAGAGAAAAAATTGTGGTTGTATATGTGTGTATGTATGTATGTATGTACAGTGGAACCTCGGCCCGCGAACGCCCCTACTCACAAACAAATCGGCCCACGAACACACTTTCCGAACAAATTTTCACTCAGCTTGCAAATAAGCCCTCGAATGCACAAACACACAAACTCGCGGGCTTCCCGCCGTAGCGCATCGTGGATAGCATCAGTTGTGCTTAGTACTCAGCGTTCATTGTTGTGTCTTCCTTTGATACACATTTTTTTTTGTGCTATTTCCATTAAATTTGCCCAATTTACACAATTTAAAGTGAAAAGTGCTACTTCCTCCTCCTCCTCTCCTCCTCCTCCACCATCCACCTGTGCCAGAAACTATCATCCACAAAGGTAAAGTGTACACTTATTATGTTTTATTTTAGTATTAAATGTATTTTTCTGTAATTAAGGTTATCTTTAATTCATTTCTATATTTTTGCCACACATAAACCCATAATTTTTTTTTAAAAAGTGTTTCTGGTGCTGGAGAACGGATTAATTGGATTTACATTAATTTCAATGGGAAAAATTATTCCAGTTCGCGAACATTTTGGTTCGCGAACGGAGTCAATGAACGAATTCAGTTTGTGGGCCGAGGTTCAACTGTATGTATTTATGTATGTAAGAGTTGTTGCCTACAGCCAATGCAAACTGCTGTAGAATTTGAAAATCTATTGGTGTGCACAAAAAAGTCAGTGGATTTGAAGATAATTTCTCATTAAATAGCACAATTTGCACAAAGACTGTGGAGGACTTAAAGGCAGTTTTGAGAGCAAAATAGTTGGCATCAGTCTAAATTGGAATCCGACAGCAAGACATTGGAATCACTCACCGTGAGCATGAACAACCTGCCTGCCCAGTTCCAAAAACTACAACTCAGGCGAGAAGCCTCAGCCTCTGCTTCGGTGATACCCTCTCTGATCCCCACAGCTGCTCCTACCAGAGAACCCCGCCTGCCTCCGCCCAAGCCCTACGCTGGTGAGCTGGGCACCTGTCACTCCTTCCTGTCCCTGTGCTCATTGGCGTTTGAACTCCAACCCTCCACCTTTCCTAAAGATTGTGCCAAGATTGCGTACATCATCACCCTGCTTACCGGCAGAGCAAGAGAGTAGGGGACGGCGGTCTGGGACGCTCGGGCACTGACGTGCACCTCACTCACCTTGTTTATGGAAGAAATGAGACGGGTCTTTGACCGCTCATAACACGGCCGGGAAGCCGCCCGGGAGATGCTCCAGGGCCGACAGGGAAGTGGAACAGTCTCCGATTTTGCCATTGACTTCCATATCCTCTCGGTCACCAGTGGCTGGAATCACGATACCCAGTATGACGCCTTCCTCTACGGCCTCTCAGATGACATCAAGGACGACCTCCTCACCAGGGACTTACCGGATGACTTTGACGCCCTGGTAGAGACGGCCACCGCATCAACCACCGCCTTTCCTGCCGTCACCGAGAGAGACTGGAGAGGTCCGGGAGCAGCTGCTCCACCTGCACTGCCTCTGACAGACTCCCTGCTGCAGCCCAGTTCTCCAGGGCCCATGCAGATTGACCACACCCACCTCAGTCCTGCAGAGGGCCAGCGCCACATTAGAGCCTGTGCCTGACTCTACTGTGGAACCCCTGGTCACTTCATCGCGAACTGCCCATTAAAGACTGGCACTCAACCCACGGCCAGGGGATTGCAGGTGAGCATAACTTCTGTCCATCAATCGTCTAATGTTCGCTCTCTGCTATCTGCTTCCCTCCAAGTGGATGGTGTTCTCCACGTTTTCTCAGTCCTCCTAGACTCTGACATGGATGGAAACTTTATTGATGCTGACTTCGCTGCCAGACTCCAGCTATTGCAACTTCCTCTACGGGACCTTCTAGAAGCGCTAGCCATCACGGGGGCCCCTCTCATCCGCATCACTCATGTCACACCACCAGTGAGTCTCACCCTGTCCGGCAATCATCATGAGACTATTGTCTTTTACATCATCCACTCTCCTCGGTCTGCTGTGGTGTTGGGGCACCCGTGGCTCTCAAAGCACAACCTCTGGATTGACTGGGCCAGTAATCTGATCCTGGAGTGGAGTCCCTTTTGTTTGTCACATTGTCTCCGAGATGCTCAGATTCCTGCCATCCCAGCGACCGCTCCGGATGTGGACTGACCTGTCTGCTGTGCTGGCCGAGTACCTGGACCTCAAGGAGGTTTTCAGCCAGTCCCGCGCCAATCGCTTCCTCCTCATCAGCCCTACGACTGCGCCATCGAGCTGCTGCCGGACACATCGCCTCCCAGGGGCTGGCTCTTCTCCCTCTCTCGTCCTAAGACAGAAGCCATGGATAAGTACACCCGAGAGTCACTGGCGGCAGGCATCATCCAACCCTCTTCCCCCGCCAGGGCCAGGTTCTTCTTCGTGGGTGAGAAGGATTGGATGATTGCGACCATGCATTGACTACTGAGGGCTCAATGCTATCATGATGAAGAATCGCTATCCTTTACGTCTGATGTCCACTGCCTTTGAATCCCTTCAGGGGCGACCATCTTCTCGAAGCTGGATCTCCGCAATGCTTATCATCTGGGTCGCATACAGGTGGGGGATGAGTGGAAGACAGCTTTTAACACGCCTGCTGGACACTATGAATATTTGGTTATGCCGCTTGGTCTTACCAATTCTCCAGCGGTGTTCCAGGCCCTAGTTAATGACGTTCTTCGAGACAAGGTTGGTCAGTTTGTGTACGTCTACCTTGACGATATCCTGATCTTTTCCCAATCCAGCGCTGACTATATCCGCCATGTCCGCCACGTGCTGCAGAAGCTGTTCTAGAATTGACTTTTTGTCAAGGCAGAGAAATGTGAGTTCAGCCAGACCTCTGTTTCGTTTCTGGGCTTTGTCATTTCCGCAGGAGACATCCAGATGGACCAGAGGAAGGTCCAGGCAGTGGTGGACTGGCCCCGGCCAGAATCCCGCAAGGATCTGCAATGCTTCCTGGGCTTTGCCAACTTCTATCGCCGTTTCATCTGGAACTATGACTCAGCGGCGGTTCCCCTCATTGCTCTCACTGCCACCACTAGGAGATTCGTCTAGAACCCCTCAGCTGAAGCTGCCTTCCGGGACCTAAAGGTACATTTCACCACTGCTCCTATCCTAGTCCAGCCATACCCCTCGCGGCAGTTTGTGGTGGAAGTGGATGCCTCGGATGTGGGGGTGGGAGCTGTGTTGTCCCAAATCTCTCCTACAGATGGCAAGCTGCACCCGAGTGCCTTCTTCTCACACCGCCTGACCCCTACGGAGAGGAACTACGACATTGGGTACCGGGAGTTGCTGGCAGTCAAACTGGCTCTGGAGGAGTGGAGGCACTGGCTGGAAGGTGCGGACGTCCCATTCTTGGTCTGGAGTTACCACAAGAACCTGCGGTCGGCCTCAATCCTTGCCAGGCGCGCTGGTTCTTGCCTGCTTCGACTTTATCCTCTCCTACCGGCCTGGCTCCAAGAATGGTAAACCTCACACACTGTCTAGACAATCCGCAGCCACAGAAGGGCCCGCTGAGGGCAACACCATCCTGCCCCCTTGCTGCTTGGGCAGATCTGTGGGACATCGAAGCAGTGGTTCGCTCGGCGTGGAGGGTAGGTGCTGCTCCCTGTGCTTTTCCTGTTAACCGTCTCTTTGTTCCATAATCTGTCTGCTGCCAGGTCCTGCAGTGGGGGCATCCCTCTCGGCTGGCGGGTCATCCGGGAGTCCGCCGCACTAAGGCTCTCATCTCCCAGCGTTTCTGGTGGCCGTCAATGGATACTGACATCCGCAGCTTTGTGTCCTACTAAGCCCTCCACTACCCCCCCCAACACCCCCTCCACTAACACCGCTATCATGACTGTGGTCGACCGTTTTTCCAAAGCGGTCCACCTCCTGACTCTCCCTAAATTGCTATCGGCTAAGGAGACCGCTGAACTGATGGTTTCTCATGTTTTTAAGTTGCATGGGCTATCTCTCTATGTGGTTTCTGATAGGGGGCCCCAGTTCACCTCTCATTTTTGGAAAGCTTTTTGCAAGTTGTTGGGTGCGTCTCTTAGTCTTTCCTCAGGCTTCCACCCGCAGTCCAACGAACAGATGGAGAGGGCCAACCAGAAAATGGAGACGGTCCTGTGATGCCTCACATCGTGGGAACCGGGGTCCTGGAGCCAGCAGCTCCCCTGGGTGGAGTAGTCCGTCAACTCCCTTCCCTCGTCCTCCTCTGGGCTGTTGTCCTTCCAATGCTGCTTAGGATACCAGCCTCCTCTGTTCCCTTCTCAGGAGGAGGAGGTGGGGGTGCCGTTGGCGGAGGTGTTTGTGCGTTGCTGTCGCCAGACCTGGAGGCGCACACAGATGGCTCTGCTACGGGCCTCCTGCCGGACCAAGCAGGCTGCACACTGCCACCACTCCCAAGCTCCTTTACCTGCAGGGACAGCGGGTGTGGCTGTCCACCAGGGAACTTCTCCTCAGGGTGGAGTCTTGCAAGCTGGCTCCACGGTTCATCGGCCCCTTTCCGTCTCCAGTTACCCCGTGCACTCCACCACATCCACCCCACGTTCCACGTGTCATGGATCAAGCCCATCTGCCACAGCTCCCTGTGCCCTGCTCCCAGAGCCCCCCCTCCCCTGCGCCTCATTGATGGTTCATTGATGGTTCACCATGCATCATGTCGAGGTCACAGGCTGCAGCTCCCTCATCACTGACTTTCATCGGTGGCATCCAGAGGCACCTGCTGGACCACCAGGAGGCAGTTGTGGGGGGGTTTGCTCGTTAGTCTGTGTATTTAGTCTGTGTATTTACCTTGCCTTTTGTTTGCTCAGTGCGAGTTTGTCTCTTTTTTTTCCTGTGATCAGTTATGATACGTGCCTTTTCCCTGTTCTGACCTGCCCGTTTTGATTTTTGTCTGTTTACCCTTTTTCTGATTTTTGGATTGTGTCTTTGCCTGATTGTTGTGTCTACCTGTTTCTGACTTTGCCCTTCTTAATAAACTCTGGTTTATTTCATCCCTGTCTGCACTTGAGTTCGTACTGCACCCTGACAACGGTGGCAAGAAGGGTGGAATCCTTTTCTGAGAATGTGGTTCAGAAAATTCACCAAGATCTTGTGGAGTGTGGTTTTTTCTCCTTGCAGTTTGATGAATCATTAGACATAACTGATACTGCGAAATTAATTGTTTTCGTTCACATGGTATTCAAAGATTCAACAATGAAGGAAGACTTTCTAACCTTACTGCCACTAAAATCCAGGACAACTGGCCACAATATCTACACCAAGTTCAAAAGGTGTGTTAGAGAGAAAAACATTCTGATTAAAAAAACTTGTTTCAATCACTACTGATGATGCACCCACTGTGCGAGGTGTCCTTTCCAGCTTTATTGCACTGTGTAGAGATTACTCAGGATTCCCTCCTTTTGTAAACTACCATTGCGTTATCCACCAAGAAGCAGTCGCAAGCAAAGTCATTGACTTCTCCCATGTAATGTCAATCGTTGTCATGATCATGAACTCTATCCGTGCCAAAGTGATGTTTAAAACAAGTCTCGATGTGGTTGATGCTGCGTACAGAGACCTAATTCTGCATGCGGATGTAAGATGGTTGAGTTGAGGTAAAGTTCTTCAGAGGTTTTTAGACCTCCTCCCTGAAATAGACACTTTTATAAGGTCAAGAAATGAGGTGAATAGCAAGCTGTCATATGATGCTTGGTTGGTAAACCTGGCATTTCTTACCGACATAACGTCGGAATTGAGTTGAATGTCGAACTGCAGGGGAGGGACAGAGACATGTCTCATATGATCAGTGCAATCAATCTTTTTAAGTATAAACTGACCCTGTGGTCAACCCAGCTGAAAAACAACATTGTTCACTTTCCAAATCTGGTGAAAGTTATCTATATCTAGCATCTCTTCCTTGACTGTCAGAACTTAGTGAGCGGTGGTGCTTTTGTGAAAAAAGTTACCACTTTTCTGACATTCCCTAGGAGGCAGGATACTTCCTTGAGACTGCCTCTCTTCTTTGAGAGAGACTGCCCTCTTAGCTGGAAGGTTCAGGATGTGTTCAAAATCTCCAAACCCATCAGCTTCACGGGTGGCATTCACAGTGTTTTGTGTGTTATCTGTAGTGACTGGGCTTGTGATATTTGGTCTCTCTAGCTTCCACTCAGTCACAACATTCATTAATTCTAGGGCTAAGTGTGCGCTTGTATGACTGTCATACAGGGAACAAGTTTGCAACATGGAGCTCTTCATTTCCCATGCCAGTACAAAGTGAACAGTCACAGTGAGGTAGCTTGCATTTGCTCTGGAGGACCAACTGCCAGTGGAGAGGGCTAGATAGAGTGCCTGTGTCAATTTGTTTTCAATTTCTATCTGTGATATTTCATAGAATTCAGGAATTACTTTGCTGCTGAAATGTGTGTGGGAGGGGACATTGTAATGCAGTTCAATTTTTTTTTTTCATCAGGTGACAAAATCCCAAGTCAGTAACCACTGAATAGGGCTGCAAATCTTTGGCTATGAATACTCTCACTGCTTTTGTTATTTCTTTATGGTTTTCTTAATTTATTGCAATTGTTGTTGGAAGGCAGCAGTGAGAGCTTGTTGTATTTTTGCTGACAAGTGGACTCTCCTTGCTCCAGCTCCACATGCAAGGGATATGGCTGGGTGATGTCGACATAAATGAGACATCGTGTTAGAAGTGTTTCCACTCAAGTAGCAAGCACTTAGTGCTTTCACTCAGTGGCTAAGAAATAACTGTACTTTGTTTGTTTATGGTCTTCTTCCCCTGGTCATTGGATTGAATGCTGAATCCAAAATGTTCACACGCAGTGGATTTGCTTCTCTCTGTCTCGCTAGCACTCGCCATTGACACGTTGGAGCTGAGAGAATATTTGTTTTTATTTTCCCCTCTCTTCTCTAGCTCTTATTTGGATACAGAGCATTGATAAGCTCCGGGGATTGGCTCCAGATATGTTCTGTGGATCTGAATGTACAATGTGCGTATAGGAATTTTGGAAATTATAGGAAAATGAATGGCATATCGTAATACTGCAGTTCACATGTGCGTATTGAACCGTAGGGGGCGTACTGAACGGTTCGACAACATACCATGTACCATGTGCATCCTTAATGTGTATGTGTGTATGTGTTTGTGTAAGATGGAGAGTTACATCTCTCCATCACCAACAATGACTGTCTGTGATGATGAGGGAGTGTTTGAGAATGAGTTAGTATAAAGGAATAAGTGTGTGAGAGTAATCTTGAGAAAGTGTGTGGGTGAGAGCAAAGGAGTCTATGACTGTGGGTAAACTTAAGGGATTATGAGTGAGAATGGCTATGAGAGAGCATGAGGGTATGAGTGTGTATGCATGATTGAATGAATGTGAGAGTCATCATGTAACAAAGTCATCACTGTGCCCAGGTTGGACAAACAGATAACTGCCTTTATGGCATAAATCTTAAATCAGAATTTCATTGGTCCATGTGGCATTACATTACATTACATTATGGGCATTTGTTAGACGCTCTTATCCAGAGCGACTTACAAGGCAAAGTGCATAAGAACAGTACAAAAAGTGCGAAGATAAACCTAGAGAGGGGTAAAGTCCCAAGTGCCAAGGTGATCGAATAGATCAGGACTCCCCTAGAGACTACAAACTAGCTAAACAGCCTAGTTAAAAACAATCACAAATTAAGAGCAAAAACAATCACAGATAAGTGCAAATAGGAATAAACACATTACAAAGAGCAAGGGAGGGGAGGGGAGAGGTGCAGCCTGAAGAGGTGAGTCTTCAGTCTGCGCTTGAAGATGGCCAATGTCTCTGCTGTTCTGACCACCACGGGAAGATCATTCCACCACCGGGGGGCCAGGACAGGCAGCAGACGTGACCTGGAAGTGCAGGCATGCTGTTGGTACTCCCATTGCCTTGATCCTCTGCTAGCTGTTGTCTCCTGATTGGCCACGTTTGATCAGGACCATGTAATGATGGACACATGTATGTATATTTTACTTACTTAATTGTTGGTTTTTTGAGAATATGCACTTTTTCAAAAGCTTCTCCTGTAACAATGAGAAATGGGTATGAATGTCAAATGTATCCCATAAAAAGTAAACGCAAGCATCTCCTTCCTTCATGACAATAAACTGAATTTTTGGAAGAGATGAAAAGAAGTCGCAGTGAACTTCCCGTTTGCCTCTATTTCCAAGGAATGCAGAAAAAAAAAAAATAATAATGTGTGTGTGTGTGTGTGTGTGTGTGTGTGTGTGTGTGTGTGTGTGTGTGTGTGTGTGTGTGTGTGTGTGTGTGTGTTTTATTGAAGAACTTACATAATGATGAGCAGAACAACCTGCCAGATCTACATTCATGATTTTACATACTCTCTACAGACTGTGTAGGTCTGCATCAAGTCTGGTCTTGAATGCCTCAAGGGTCTCTGCTTTTAACTATATGACCTGCCAAAAGCCACTAATTCATTTTACACTTGATGGAGGATCCAATAAACACATGTTAAAGCCCAGAGCTGTGTTCATAGTTCAGCTCTGTCCAAACAGAGCACACGGTCCATCAGGTTGGTCCACGCACTCCTACGGCTGTCATTTATCTTTGTCCTTCTCCTACCCTTGATCTATCTCGAAAACTCAAGCAAATGGTCAGGGATCAGCCAGGGTCTTTTTGGGCTTGGGGGCATGGGGAGGTTGACGTATGCCACTTTCTGTTCTTATGGGATATGCAGATACCTCAGGTAGGGTCAGAGTAGTAGAGGTGAAGCACTTCCCTGCAGTTTGTGTAGTTGGACCGAGGCCTAGCCTTCAGTACATAAATCCATCTCTCTTGTATGGTTATAATCTCTCTGGCAGACCAGCCAATCACTTTACATCCCCTCACAGGTCCCTGTCTCTCCCTCTTTTCTGTATCAATGACGCTATTATATGCAATTTCTTATGTCTGTCTCTCCCTGACATTCTGAATTTAATTCAAAAATGCTTTACTGGTATGAAATACTGTATGTATTGCCAAAGCTCAGAGTGATTGATTCTGTAGAAAAACAGCAGAAACAGCTAGAGCTATACATTGAAGCCAATTACCATTTGTACAGTCCATACTAAACATCTTATTGATTATTGATATTTTATAAACTGGTTGACATAAAATAACCAATTATTTAAACTGTGATTATTGAACATTTGAAATCTAAAACAATTTAATATTTTAATAAATTATATATTTTTTGCTTCATTACTCTCTAATTCTCTTTTTCTCTCTCCCTTCCTCTCTCTTTCCCTCTCTACACTCAGTTGTTTACAGAGAGGTCTTCAACAGAATTTCACAACAGGATTGTATATTCACCTCAGGGCACAGACTCACTCCCCAAAGATGTGTTTTGTATTTTCTAATTAAACTTAACAAAATATTTGACATCATGCAGACCAGTGCCGGGGGAAACCAGCGTTTCTTTCACCGCCGTCCGTAAACAGCCTTGTTTTCTGTTTGTTTTGTTCTTGTCTTGTTTATTTTTCTCTCTTTGGCTACCAGCTTACTTTGGAAACATGAGGAGATGTGTGTCCTTGCACAATGTTTCACTTGTGCATACCTGGGAAAGCTTTGCACATGGTAATGGGCACAGTATGCTTGAGTGTTTTGCCTTTAGATTTACTGGCACACAGCTTTGATAAGCTCTCTAAGCGATCTGTTAGCTGAGATCATCCGTATTCCATATTTCATTCAGTGCCGGAGCAGCAAGGTCTCTGTATTTATTTAGATTCATACCGTGTCACATACACTGAAGGAAGCCCATTCCTGTCTCTATCCCAAACTGGGCATGAATAACAAAAGTGACAAAAAATAAAAAAGAACTCACAAAGTTCTCAATCTCCAGCCTATTTAGCAGATATAACAAATTTGTAAATGATCATTAAACATCTTTACAAATATGTATCATGGTGTCTTAGTGCAGTGAAATAGTATATCAGAGTGTGTTAGCTCAGTCCAGCGATTACAGTTGTGCCCTTAAGCTTAAGTGGCAGTCAGACAGTTACTAGCCTCTGCTGTCACTTCTCTCCTAGCCTGCTCTAACAGTACAGCAATAGCGCAGCAGCAACAGCACAACTCACAGAGCACGCTCCACGCTCCCCCTCCCCTCCTGCTGTTTTTAATGACATCATCTTTCCTTTGGCGCCCTTTAAGTGAGCATGAATATAATTGCAAAACGCCCGCCCTCAGCACCAAGTGCGCATCACTGTGTGTGTGTGTGTGCGCGCGCACGTGCGTGTGTGCATGTATGCATGTATATGTGTGCCATGTCTGCATTTTGCATGTGTTTGTGTGTGTGTTTGTTTGCCATGTCTCCATTTGTGCTTGCGTGTGTAAGTGTATGTGTATATCCCTGTGAATGCGTGTGTACCATTTCTGCATTTTTACACATGCGTGCGTGTGTGCTCATTTGTGTATTTCTGGTAGTGAGTGCGTTCCAGAATTCCTGCGCTCACATTTGCCAGCATGTCTGTACGTGCGTGCTTGCATGTGTGTATGCCACATTTATTTGAACTCGCAATGGCTGCTGGTTTATTCAGAATGCAGACTGCAGACATTCCTGGCTGGGCTCAGTCCTGGCAAAGCTCAGCTCAGATCAGGCTCAGCGTAGGCCCCTGGATTAAGAGGGCTACAGAGATACTCATACTCTCCAGTCACCCTCAGCTTGTCAAGATTGGGCTTCTCTAAGAATAAAGCTAAGCTCTAGGAAATCTTTCATAAAACACTTACTTCATTCCTGTAGACTCAGTGTGAAGCGCCTAGTTTGTAACCCTGCATCTGTGACTGTATGTATCCTGTCCTCACAGTTGAGGCAGAGTGTATCTGCTTGCAGTTGTTCCACCTGGGAGTCTCACCTCTCCGTCCTCTTTTAAGGACCGGCAGGGGGCGATGCAGTAACCGCTGCCTGTGCCGCTCTCCTGGTGTGATTTAACTGTCTGTGAAGCCACTGGGAGAGCGCTGGAAGTCACACGGTGGTGATGTCACCTCACAGCATGCCGTCAGACTGTGGGATTAGACACCCATGCTATTTATAGCTCCACTTCACTCTTCTTTTCATTTTTTTAGTGGCATTTCATCTTCCCCCTCCTTTTCTGATATTTCTGGATATTTTTGGTCCCAGACTTCCGCATTCCTCTTCATCCTCTGCCCAACATACTCTTCCTCATACCTCTCATTTTATGCAGATGCTGTCGTTAAAGAAGTGAACTCACATGGTTCGCTGCGACAGTAAAATCGACAGTGCCACTGTGGAGTGAGCAGTCTTACCAGTGCATTAGGGGCTTGTGTGTCACTCCTGAATGTGGAGCACAGACAATCAATTACCTGCTTAATTATCAGAAATTAGTCATAACAAAGTCATTGCTCCCCCACAATTACAGTATTTTTTAAAGCTTGAAATTTTATATCTGACATTTTAATTGTCATATTAAATGGAGAGGTAGATCACAACTAACAATTGCATGCATGTATCTTAAGGAAGTTAAATAGGACTCTCAGAATGTTCAATTACACATCAACTGATGAACTCACTTAAAAGTATTGACTTCTGTCAAGTAATTGAGTAAGGACCACTTTGACCAGCTTGTACTTTGTTTAGTTTGCATACAGGAATATGCATAGTAACAACATACTTTGCTTTAGACATTTTTTGGAGATTGATACAAACAGCCTGCATTCTAAAGGTGCATGTGAATAAAAAAAACCCTCCAAAATTTGAGTCACAATGGCATCCGGATGAAGTCTCCCCGTGACTTTTTGTGACCTCATTAGAGCTCCTGCTTGCACTAAACCTACCCTCACTTGGAAGGCTATGACTCTAATTCTGCTCTGTCACAGACAAAAACATATTTGGATAAAACCTTAATATGTTTAATGTATCTTTTATATCTTAAATTACATTTAATAGTGCCTGGTGACATTTTGGAAAGGGTACACTATCTGAGGACCCTCTTTAGAAGCACCTCTTTAGAGATTCCTGAGTCAATGAGAAGAACATAGCTGTCATTTCTCCTGAAATTCATACGCGGATGTCAAAGAACATCTTTTTAAAAGGTCATTTTAAAAATTAATGACAAAAAATATGCACAATTTTCTCCCTCTTTCTGAAAGCGCACCCCCGGCAACTGCGGAGGCTTTTCAAATCAAACCGTTTGAATTAAAACGAGCCTTAGAGTGTCCTTGCAGATGAAGGAAGATAGCAGATCAGACACACCAGCTGCGGCAGACTGCTTTCTTATGTCTCTTCTTTTTTTTTTGTTAATAAAAGATGACCTCATCGCTAAAAATGGATACCAGTTCCCTCCTCGTCATAAGCTTTACCATCAGCAGATTAGAGATTGGGCTCCCAGCCAAGTCCCTGAGTCTCCTCTTAGCTCTCTCTCTCTCTCTCTCTCTCTCTCTCTCTCTCTCTCTCTCTCTCTCTTTCTCCCCCTCTCTTCAACTCTCACTCTCTCTCTCCCTCACTTCATCTCTCACTCTCACTTTTCTTCTCTCTCTTCATCTCTCACTCTCTCTCTCTTTCCTTCCCTCTCTTGTTCATGCTCTCTGTCTCTCCCTTCTGTCTTCCATTCTCTATATCCTTCTATCCCTCTCTCTCCATCCCTTCCATTCTTTCTGTTTCTTCTCTCCTTTGTCTGTCTTCCTTCTCTCACAGATATGCTACATGAAGCATTTCCTCATTTTCACTCCTCATCGTTCCAGCATCTGTGACCCCGTGCAGGTTCCCTCCATCATGTGAGTGGGGAGCCAGTTGGGGACATTTTTCAGGGACGGGCACAAGGAGAGTTCACAGGCTGTACTTGGCGGTTATGGGGGGTCAGGCCCGGTCACCAGCCGCCACACTGCATGGAGCATGCACAGCAGGGCTCCAGGCGCGTTAAGAGGAGGAAGTGGTGGCTGGCAATCGTGTGGTAATGAATCACAGACTAGGATATTTGAGCGGGGGGGTGTGGGTATCTGGTGCGGATCGGGGGGAAATGTTTTACAAAGGGCCTGGTGCGTGACCATGCCGGTTGAGTCTGCTTACTTTAATCTAAGCACGATCAATTTCCCAGACTAGTTTGGGGCCACTATGATGGGGAAGTGACATCACTCAGACAGACAGGACTCAGTGCTCATTAGGCCTTCTTTCATAATTGCACAGGTTGATCCACAGATCAGAGATCAGTAGTGGTCAGGCCAAATTAGGGTGGATGCTAGGTGTTGCAGCCTGGACTACATTACCCAGAGGAGCAGGGGACCCGTATCATGGGGAAAGGTTCCGTGTATGTCTACCACCACTGTCAGTGCACTTTCTTCGGAGCCACGATGAGAATGAGTCACACTGCAGCAGAGTCACTCTGTGGTACCAACTCTGTGTATGTGTGTGTGTGTGTGTGTGTGTGTGTGTGTGTGTGTGTGTGTGTGTGTGTGAACAACAAATGCACTTGCAGTAAAATATATTTGTGCATCTGTGTTTGTGTGAACTTGCATATATGCATGTGAGTTCATTTGATGCACACCAGACTATGTTTGATCCATATTTCCACAAGGATGCTTTTAATGAATGGGTCTGAGGCTTTGGCTCCACCCAGGAGCTCTGGGATTGAGCCAGAATGGCGATTGTGTGGAGCAGTAAATGAAATGGGTGCACTGATGTCAGCCTAGTAAGTGGCCCACAGAGATTAAGAGTGGAAAGAGAGGGAGAGAGTGGTGCAACATGTGGGAGGGGTGTTGTTCTAATTGTAGCGGCACACTCTTCATTAAAGCAACTCGGAAGGGTGTCATACTCTGTCTATCTTTCTCTCTCTCTGAAAGATGTAACTCCTCCCCCCTCTGCTAACTCAAAGATGCGCTGCCCCCAACTTAGACACCAGACAGATAAATGAATGCCGCTAAACGCTGGTTTTCCCTCCACCGCTGCACCTATTTCTAGGGCAGTTCTCTGGAGTGTTTGTGCAGCTGCAGGCTGCAGGGAGTGATGCATGGGCAACACAGGCCAGTATGTGGGCACCAACTGTTTAAAAAATCAGTTCAGCATCTTTTGAAACCCACCAGAACCCTGTGGATGGAGGGGTAATATAAGTACAGCAAAAGAATTAAAGTGCCATTCTCCACGAGAAGGGGACATGAAGAAAAGTCATTTCAGTTAAAGCAGAAATGAAATAACACATAATCTAAATGGTTTAGAACACAGATGCAGAAAATACAAATATATAGACATGCATGGATACATATATGCACTCATGAATGCAGACACACACATGTTCGCATACACACAAAAAACAACAACATACATACAAACAAACACACTCACACATGTGTTGTGGTCTCTGTTAGCCATATGTGGTTTATGCTTGGGTGTGAATTATCCTTATTTTCTCGTTACTAAAACAATTACCTTGTTTACAGTATTTTCTCTGTTTAGTGGTTACCAAGGCAACCTTTAATTGGGTTGGTGGGGTAGGGCCAGGTGGTCACAGTAGAATGTCTACCCTCCTGTGGGTTTAGGTCACATGCCAGCACCTTCACCACCAACTTCTCCATCTTTATTCCAGCGTACCATTTGGCTGTTTAAGTTATTCGTGTGTGTATGAGGTTTTGGAATGGACTTGGGAATGGTAATGTTGAAATATCGACGTGGTAAGGGTGGATAATACTTGAGCTCTTCTGTGTGTGCATGTGTGCTTGAATTTTTATTACACATCTGCTGATTTGCACTTGGTTGTGTGTAAATGTGTGTGCATGCATGTGTGTGTGCGTGCACTCTTGAGTGTACAACCATTTGTGTGTGTGTGTATATGTTTTTGTGAGAGAGTGTGTGTATGCACCCACACCAGTGTATGTGTTTGTGCGTATGTGTACACTTGAAACAGTATGTATGTGTTTGAACATGAGTGATTGTATGCATGTGTGCATGCTTGCAACAGTGTATGTGTTTTAACATGCATGTTTGGACATCTGTATGTGTATGTGTGTGTGTGTGTGTGTGTGTGTGTGTGTGTGTCTGACTATGCGCCCTTTTTTGTTTTGGTATTATTTCAGACGGCCCCTCTCCTTGTGTGTTTGCTTACCCCCTTCCAAAGTGTTACAAATGTTTCCTATTATGAGTCCTTCCTCTTCCAACTGTAAATACTGCACAGTCTGTTCCCTGGCCACTGCGTCCTCTCTGCTGAAAGCCTCAAAGTTTTTATTTTGCGTCATTCACCTCAAAAGCACGCTATAGTCTATCTCCTTCAAACCCCACCGTGGACTGATTAGAAAAATATGGACAATTATGTACAACTTAACCTTTTAGGAAAGCTGTGCTTGTGCCGGAGGCTGGCTCACATTTCCACAGTTCACCAGAGTTTTTACCTTAGGGACTGAGGAAGTCCAAGAAAAATAGATGTTAATGAGGTATTCCTATGTGTGGGTTTGAAATTATTAACAGCAAAGTAAAGGTAGCTGTCCAAAAAAACAACAAACACGCTCACAAGCACACACCTCACACATACGAGAAAATGCACACTCGTGCACGCACACACACACACACACACACACACACACACACACACACACACCATCAAAACATGCAAATGACATTCTTAACCGCAAACACACACACAATACAAACACGCAAATGACATGCTTAACCACAAAACACACACACACACACACACACACACACCATCAAAACATGCAAATGACATGCTTAACCACAAACACACACACAATACAAACACGCAAATGACATGCGTAGCCACAAACACACACACACAAACACACACACACACAAAACCATGCACCTGCACAGAGAAGCACACAGATACTTGACATACAGACTTGTATACACTGGCATGGAGTCATACACACTCACACACACTGTGTTACTCACACGCATATTTGCAGACAAACACACATGCACACACACACAGACAACCCGTAGTCCAATTGAAAGTGCTGGGCAGGTCCTGTGGGGTTCAGACACAGAGTTGAGTTGGACGAGCGTGCAGAAGGCAGAGGAGGGCAGAGGTCCAAGCTCCTTCTCCGGTGTGGTGCAGTGAGCAGAAAAGTTCAGCCTGCAGCCTGTCACGGCCCTTCTGAAGGCATTTCTGAAGGAAACGTAAATAAAACAAAATCACCTGTGATGTGAAGTTTCAGGAAAGGCCCCTCAACCCCCACCCACACACACACACACACACACACACGCAAGAACACACATGCATATTTCCCCTCAGGCACCCGCCCCCCCCCCCCTCATTTCCATTATATGAAATGTATAGTATCTGGCTCTTGTTTGGATTGATTCATGTACGTTTTCCAAGTGTTTAAGGTGAAAGTGTAGGGAAACAACTTATAGTGACTGATATAATGAGACATTCTGAGTGCTCTGAGTTTTTACCTTAAATTACCCTACAGTCTTATTACCTCATAAACTCTGTATGCTATACATGAAATAATAAGAATAAGATAACTGTTTGAAATGTTGCAATTATAATGATTTCCTAATTATGAATCAAGCTTAACTGAAGTTTGGATTTATCTTCATTGATTTTTCCATATTTCCCATGAATCCTCAGCAATCACTACAATAATTTGTTTGTTTTTGTGTGTGTGAGAAAGGTATATAGATGTAGAGTGAAATAGCTGGCTTTTCAGTAACATTTCAGCACCTGAAAACAGACTGATCTTACTGTGGATAAGTTATTTCTCACCCAAAAAACTCACTCTGTTCACGTTTGTTTGATTTGGGCCACTTCTTCTTCACCTAAATGGAGGGTAGTTCCTCACTGGTCTGGACCTATATTTCTGCATCTGTAATGACAGTGTGATGTAGTAAGTAACAGAAACAAAGTCCTTTATTGATTGGAATCAGATTGGACTGCTTGCATTTCATTACGCTTACTGTAAACTGTAAGCTGTAAACCTAAGATTAATGTGATCAATTGCCAATCCAGCAGAAAGTGTAATATAATCAGATAATTCATCATTTGTGACCTGCCAGGTCTGAATGAGGATTAAGCTGCACCTGACGTTTTTCAACAAACGCAGTTTTAAAAAATTATTCTTCCTCACTTTTCGCTTTTTAGTTTAAGTGAATGTTGAAAATCTAAATTTTCCCTCAGCTTAGTGGAGCAATTAAACTTAATGTTATGAGAGATGTAATTTCTATAGTCACCATTTTGTTGGAGGGTAGCCTAATGCAGTCAAGATATTTGTTTTAAGACTTTCATGGGGAACAACTAAATACCACAGTCTGCAGATTAAACTTTGGTTAAATTGCATTAAACAATGTTAGCTATTTGATTATTCTATGGAGGTAAGAGCATAAGGCTCATGACTATATTTTAATGCTTGACTGGACAATCCTCCTGTGTCATCCTTTTTCTCTTCTTTCAATATTGGCTGACTGAAAGCACAATAGAAAATATCAGAGGAGTCACAAATTTTCTGAAACGCTTTCCTGTTTCTTACAAGAGTTCTTTTCAAAAACGTATGATATTGTACCTACATTTTTGCAAAACATTTAGCATATACCCTAGTAAAGTTGTAATACCTGATTACTTTATGTAAATATCATTGTCCTGTTAGGATTCAACGATGGTCTTCAGATGTAGAGATGGGGGACAGCTGATTGGAAATGACATATATGTTTTTTTCTCCACCATGACTGGACAACAACATAGCTTTCTGCATGTGATGTTAAGTAGCATCGAGTAAAGTTTATTTGTAATCTTAATGAGTCTCAGTCTCTTGATATTGTGTGAAAATTGATAACTAAGGCATTTTTTATTGTTGTACTTGGATATTTTAGGGGAAAGGCATAGTTTTAATAATTAGTGGAAAATCCATTCCATTAATTATTAGTTATTTGATCCCTCATGTTCTATATTATGTCACTGAGACAGTAAATCACTATGGTTTTTTATCCACAATACTAATTAATATCTTTCAACAGTTTCACCTGTTTGACTGCATAGACATTGCTAGCTTGCACTGGAAAACCCTTGTAAATCCATAAAGATTTTTTTCTAAGATATTTATTTCAGAGTTAGCAACATTCAACATGTTATAACTTTACCATTTGTGTCCTGTTGCAGTGTATGGTATATCATTTCAAATGTCTAATCCAAAAATTACATTTTCCTACCTAATCCACTTCATATTTGGTGGCACACATTTGTGAAGCCACCCCTCATTACAGTTTCGTACTACGATTGGATTCTTTCTTTGTGTTTTTTGGGGTGATAGCAGGCCACAGCAAGCTAGTTAAACATCAGCTTCTCCTTTTTCATTGCTGACAAGTTGCTCATGGTTGTTATACAACCGTGTTTTTGTTAATATAATTTTTAGATTAGACTATTAATACCACAAAGCATGATTTACACTGTCTATTAGCAAATAGCTTGCTAATTGGCCCATTGCATTGGTCCTGCTGCCAGAGGTATTTGTGTTGTTTGTCAAAGCAAATAAATTAAGAAAAAAAAACATATTCAGTTCTGCTTTGTTCACCCAAGTTTGTCACTCTACCCACTTCATCAACAGAAAACTTCCCTTAGGAGCACAGTGACTGCAGAGAAACAGCTGCCAAGGCTGTCTTTCATATGTATGATACTGTGGACTTTTATACTTTGATTAGGGTATAGAGGTTTGCAACTGTCCAAGTAACAATGAAAAGCTATGAATATACTGCAAAGCTGCTACTGTGCAGGGAGTTTACTTTGCTACTGCTTTTAAAAACAACACATCTTATAGTGGTGCATTTCCATTGTTGAAATAGGATGCTGTTTTAATGAATTCCGTATTACTCCTTATTGCATCTTTATGCCCACAACACACCTACAGGAAATTAATTCATGAAACCCAACCACTTTTACAACTGCACACACTACACAATCATGCTCCAAAAATTGTATCATGAAACTATCAACAAAGGATTTAGACACACTCTAAACTAACTACCTAGTGCACTGTGTGGGAGCAGTGCAGGCTAGCCAATGAGGTCAGTGTAGTTGTATAGGAGTGAGGACAGGCTAGTCAGTGGGGTCAGTGTATTTATGTAAGAGTGGGAAAAAATAGCCAATGAGTGTCATACATTTAAGTAGTAGTGGGAACAGGCTAAACGGTACTGATGCTAGGTGTCATGTACTCCTCTGTTAGACAGAAAATGTCTTTGAACTGCATTGAATGTTTAGAAATTCCATCCAAAACCATGACTACAAAAAAGGAGATGGATGTTTTACCCCAGAAGAGCCAGTTAATCAGTTGAACAATCAGGTAACCAGGAGAAGATTGAGGTGGATGTAGTGGGTAAAGCCACATTGACTTTGCATGAATGGCCTGTAAGGAGACTCCCCTTTCTGCCTTTAAATAGGCCTCACTTTGCAGGGTTCATCCGTACATCTGTGCATCATTGTGTTTTTGATCAATGAATACACAACAGCAGCCAGTGTGCTGTGTGACTACGTCCCCATTGCTTCTTTGTCTGTTTCTGCACCCGACTGAGTAATTTACCGCTGAAAAACCCCATGACCCACCACCCACCCACACACATACACACTCAAATTCACCCACCCACAAAGCTCCATGCCAGGATCTCAGAAATTTCACCAACCCTGAAAGTACCTGCAGGGAAGTCAAACAGGGCTCCAGTCCTCTCCGTCTTTATTACCTGAAACTAAAGTCCTGTCTGGGGACAAAGTTGGAAGAGGAAGCAGTAATGTTTAGTCCAGATGTCTAAGACAAATGCTCCCCTGCTTAGAGTACAGTGACTGCTCCTGCCTGGGGCATGCACGTGTGTGTGTGTGTGTGTGTGTGTGTGTGTCTGTGTCTGTGTCTGTGGATTGTTTCTCTCTGATTTTGTGTGTTTGAGTGTGTTGATGCAAACTGGATTATTTGTTTATTTGTGTTTGTACGCACTTGTGCTTGTGTGTGGTTGAATGAGTCAATGCACACTGAATTGTGTGTGTGTGTGTGTATGTGTGTGTGTGTGTGTGTGTGTGTCTGTCTGTTGAGTTTGTGTGTGTGTGTGTGTGTGTGTCTGTTGAGTTTGTGTGTGCACGTGTGTGTGGAGGATTTCAATTTGGAAAGGTGATTGGGTACATAGGAGTGTTAGAAGAGGTGAGTGGGTACGTGTATATGTGCTGGGGGTATTCAGGGGTGAAAGAGAAATCCCAGAGCGTAGTTTAAGTTAGATGGCGAGACAGGGTCACACGAGGACGCAGCCGTTAATTGGAGAGCCGGCTGTGTGTGACCAATGATATGTGTAATTTAAGCTGAAAGATACAGAGGCAGCTGAAGCACGGCGGGTGAGGTGCATATAGATCTACTTTACATTCAAGTGAACATTCCAGAAAATGTGGGAAACTGTGGTGGGAAGGGGGGTAGGAGAGATGGCTTGATAAGTGTTCCTACCTGAAGTGATGACATTGGTATCTTTCATTCAGTGGAGGAACGCTACAAACATTTAGCTGTCCATGACACTAAGACTTTGATTGTAGTAACAAGTTTTTTCTTACATTACATCTTATATTAACCTTGATGTACATGCAAAACTATGTGGGGCCTAATATATATATATATATATATATATATATATATATATATATATATATATATATATATATATATATATATATATATATATATATATATATAAATGTGTGTGTGTGTGTGTGTGTGTGTGTGTGTGTGTTGTGTGTGTGTGTGTGTGTAGATTTGTTTGTTGTGGGTGTAGATTTTCTTGTTGACATTTTCTGCTTGATGTTTCGGCCTTTTTTCTTAGTTTTTTTTATTCTCACCCAGATGAAAATATCATGTAATCGTTGTTAAAATCAAATGTTTCTCATTCCATAACAACAAAAAATGAAAGTCAGCCCTCATTTTCACCAGAAATGACCTTGGGAGGGCGGGGTTGTGGTGGGGGGTGTGGTTGTTCCGCCTAAGATTGTTTCTTAGCTAAATGATGTCTGTTTGGCCCTGGCCCTCTAATGAAGGCTGGTAATTGGCCGTTCCTGAACACATCCTGCTCTGTGTTTAACAAAAAACCGGCAAAGACCTGCTCGGGCTCATGAAAGAAGAAACATGGCTTAACTTGTCAGGGCGGATTACAAGAGACTAAAGGGGATGGGGGAAAGCCGTGTTGCCACAGTTTCGCAAACAGCAGAGGGAATGTAACACATGAGCACCAAGCCTGGCCCTCGTGATATCTGCACCTCAGACAGTGAGAGGGACAGCAGAGAAGAGGGGCAGCCTGTAACCTAGTGGCTAAGGTACATGACTGGGACCCCTGAGGTTGGCGGTTCAAGTCCCTGTCCAGCCACAGCAAGAACACCATTGCTGTTGGGCCCTTGAGCAAGGCCCCTAACCCCACATTGCTCCCAGGGGGGATTGGCCCTTGGTTAGTCTAATCAACTGTAAGTCGCTTTGGATAAAAGCATCAGCTAAATGACAGTAATGTAATGTAAAAAGAAGAGATCCCATACAGAGGTTATAGACTGCTTTACATTTGTCCTATCTGTCAGATTCCCCCCATTCAAGATGAATAAAAAACTAAACGCGCAAGTTCACCTAATAGGTTTATAAGAGCAATAGTAACTACAGAAATAACCATAGTTAACACTCCAGTAAGAGCCAGTAAGAGATCTTGAAACAAGACATGCTAGAATCACTTACACAGTTAGCATTATCAACTCTCCTTTCCAAAAGGAAACATGCCATAAATTAGCTAAGCTATGTTTATAACGTGTGTTTTAAAGGTCTGATGTGAAGTTGAAACACAGATAATGTGTGTTACAAAGGTGTTATAATCTTTAAAGGCTCCTGTGAGCCATTAAAAGATCCTGTGAAGGCTCTCGCAAGAAGGTAGAGACGTTTGTTGCAAGAGCGTAGTGATCATTCCACATGAAATTGCCTCCCCCCCTCAATTTTATTAGTGTAGTGTAAACATGGACACTGACAGCACACCCACACCATCTGGTATTTGGAATAACCCACCCACCCCCCCCCACACACACACACAAGATATACATACATACACACACAAGACACATGAAGAAACAGAAGCAAACAAGCAAAACAATCCCTCAACCCACCCCCACCCTGAGCAAGCAGTCACCTGATGTGGGCCATCAGGTTTTCATGGATAAGTAAAACACAGCATCACTGGTTTCCACAACATGCTTTCCCAACAACAAAATTCCAGCATAATTCCAAACAGCTGCGCGTTTCTCTCATATTGACAGCCTGTCTGGGGAAGCAAAGATTCACAGCACTCTGGCCCTCACTAGTAACCCCACCCCCCATCCTCACCAATCTATGAACATTTCAGCAGCCCTGTCCGGTGGTGTACCTGGCTGGTTGATTCACCTGTGTGTCCACACTGCTGTGATCCACAATGTCTCCAAGAGACAGACAAGGAAGGATGGGCAATTGAAGAAAATTGCCTACATGCAGCTCCAACACCATGATGGCACATGGGTCAAAAATGCAATCACTAAAGCATGCTTCCTCATATTCTAAAGTACCTGCCATTATTTGTGTTAAGGGCTGTTCTTTTCTAATCTTCTATGATTGCTGAAAGACACTCTAGTGAAACACATGACCTAGGTTGTGCTCTTGTGGTGGCAGGATCGAGGGTCACTGCCTGTTTGATGGGACTGAAACACGTGCTCAGTGAGAGAATTACTACTAAATCTGCCACTGAATCTGCCAGTCAAATCTTGCACTATAAACACTTACACTAAGAACAAGTCTACACCATAAACACTCATACCAAGAGAAAAATTGTAGTATAACCACAAAGACGAAGCCTGTACCATAAGCACATCCACTGAAAAAAAATGTGCACTGTAACCACTACCTCAAGGAAGAAGTCTATATCATAACCACTAACAACAAGAGAAAGGTTGCACCATGACCACTAACACCAAGAGCAAGTCTACACCATAACCACTAACACTAAGAGAAAGAGTGCATGCAGAAACACTCTAGGTTCTGCACTACAACCACTCACACTGAGAAAAAGTGTGCTTCATGACCACTATCACTGAGAGAAAGTCTGCCAAACTTCTACATCATAAACACTTAAACAGAGACAGAAAGCACCACACAGATGGACCATGCCTCTGTCCGCCCAGGGATGTTTTTTTTTCTCCTACCATTCAACAAATTAAAATCAGATGCCGAGAAAAGGGGAAAGAAAGAGATTGTGACCCACAGTGTTTTTTGTTTATTTTGTTTTTCATTTCATCTTGCAGTGTGAGGCAGCTCATCCCATTAACAGCAAAAAAAAAAAAAAAAAAAATTAGTCAGAAGGTTGCATTTTCAGCAAGGTGACAACATCCTTGATTGCTGTGCTGGGTCAGAGGTCATGGCTGGTGAAGGCCAGGTGGTGCCAGTGATTTGTGTGGTCACTCAGTTGGAAGTTAGAGTTCAGTTTTGCTATGTCTGTCCTCTCTCTTCACAAGTGGTGCCACTCAGTTTCAGTGATTTAACCGTATAGCTCAAAATAATTGTTTTTACTGTTGTACAAAATATCCAAAATACTTGGAAATCAGATATTGTTTTGTGAACTAGTGCAGTTTTCTCAACATGTTGCATCTTTGACCATTTCTTTAAGACTCTCCTCAAATTAGGGCATGCAAGCAGAAAACTGTGATTTGGCATTCTGAAGTCGCATAAATTAATTTTTAATTCTATTTTTTAGGTTTCATGATACACTGTGGATAAACTCTGTGTTCTTAAAAGTATTGACCCATAATGATGCAAAAAAGCACATTCACACAAGCACACAGTTTTACATGGTTGATGATGTTTCAACTTTTAGATAGACAGACAGACAGACAGACAGACGGATAGATAGATAGATAGATAGATAGATAGATAGATAGATAGATAGATAGATAGATAGATAGATAGATAGATAGATAGATAGATAGATAGATAGATAGATAGATAGATAGATAGATTTGTAAATGAGATTGGTGTAGCTTTTAGTAACTTTTCATTTTGGAGCAATGATAATGGCCAGGAAAACAGCCAGTCAAGCTTCAACAATAAGCAGTCACTCCTGATATGAGCCAATACACTAAACTTATGTACATATTTGTCTTTTTTTATCTCATCCTCTCTTGTTTACTAGCTCTCATTCTTCCTCTCTTTCACTCTCTCCTTCTCCCTACATCAAGCCCCAGTAAAGCTGAGGAATTCTGGCAAGAAAGAAGCATTCTTCTCATTTTTGAGTAAATGCCAGTAGAATTCTCATCTAATTTGAAACCTGACCTTAAAGCCTATGTTACTTAACTTAGTCTTCAAAGGGCAGAGCCAAACGGTGGCAGCGTTTTAACGCTGAAGAGGCTCATACAGTTACTAATCTCGTAAGTAAAAGGGCTTTGAGAATAATAACTTATAAATACATAAAATGGTGGAGCACGGGTAGGCAGGAGGGATGGGATGAATTTCTTGGTTTTTCTGGTAAAAGCTAATACAGTGACTTACCCTCGGCTTTGCTCCAAAACCTCTGTGACCCAAAAGCTTGGAAGAGAAGGAAAAAGAATTACATTCTCAAAGAATGAGAGAGACATTAAGAGAAAGGTAAAAAGGCTTTAAAAGAAAGACACCTGTATATTTGTTTAACAAAAGCTTATCTGGCACTATATAAGTGGTGAAGATTCAATAATGTGCAGTCTCTTGCAAAGTACAATGCTTATGCAATGTGTTGTAGTGTACAACATTCATATGGCCACATTAACAGTGCAACCAAAATGGAACTCATCATTCATTTGAGGCAGTCTGAATGGAAACAAATGCAAACAAATTAACAAAAATTTTAAAATGATGCACTGCCTATTGCACAGCCCCACCCATGGTGATGTAAACACCTATTGTGCACTATGAAACTACCAAATTTGCTTGAGGTGAGAAACTGATCAATTGCGATAAAATTTGTAAATACAGCTTGAGGTCATGCAAAGCAATTCAGGTGTCTGATTTTATTTTAAGGATTATCACGAACATGAGAAGCAATGGTGAGACTCTCTGTGAATAAGAACAGCCATATTCCATATCAAAATTATAGGTTAAAAGGTTCTGTGAATGATCACAGCCATGGTCCACAAATGCTGCAGGCAAAATGCTCTGTGAATGAACATTTCAATGTTCCATAAATATTAAAGGTAAAACATTCCATGAATGAGGACAACGATGTTTCATAAATATTAAGGGCCAAATGTTCTGTGAATGAGCGCAGTCGTATCCCATTAATATTAATGAAACACTCTGTGAATGAAGACACCCATGTTCCATAAATTCTCTGAATCTCTGTGGCTGGAGGCCCAGGGCCACACATACAGAGAGGTCATACTCATAACTGTTTACAGAAGTCCTATTCACAGTTTGAAAAAGGCCCGCTTCCACTGCAGAAGATCAAACACAGATGGTATTCTACAAAAATATGTTTCAATAATTCTGCCCCTGCAATGCAAAATCAATCATAAATGCAGATCTTTACAAATTTGAAAAGAATAGAGTATCAGTATTGTCCTGCTGTGAGATGTAACATTTTCATTACATTTCAGCATCACATATATTAGTAATCAAACTTTATTTACACACACACACACACATAGTGTTTTGTGGTGGACAGATCCATTTCTGCTGGATTTGGGTTTCCCTTCTCTCTCTCTCCCTCTCTACTTATGAAGAAGAAAGGTTCAGAGAGCCTCTCCTTTGCTTCTCATGTTATTGAAATGGAGGTATCTGAAATAATCCTTGACATAAAATCAAACGCTGCATTGCTTCTCAAACTGTAGGGCCCTATTTTGTTTTTAATAATGTGTCCAGTGTCATCTAATCGTCACAGAAAAAGAAAATACTGAAATGTTGTACATTTCAGAAACATGAAATACAGCAACAACACTGAGTAAGGCATTCAACAGGGTCATCTTAGCTGCCCTCTGCAGTGCTCAGCCCCTCCATGCCCCGCTCTCACTCTCTCACAAACACATTGACAAAGGACCCCTTGCTCACCTATACCTGTGACAGAGTGGTGTGTCAGATGTGCTTATATAACACATCCTCGGGCCGTACTGCACGCCTCCATCCTTGCACTGCATGTCTTGCCTTGGAGTCAACAAGTCATCTTAAAATTTTTTTAATGCTACATAGAACTGATTCTTGAATTTGTCTCTAGCTTCATTTGTCCGCGACTTAAATTTAAGAAACAATGTTTTTGTGTTACTGTTGTATACCCTTTGCTAATTTACATTGGAACATGGACAAGTGTTAACTCGCTGTCTCCCATGACAGTGAACGGAAAAGGTGGCTTTAAAACAGTCTTCCATAGCCGCATAAATGATCACTGTAGTCTACAGAAGTAATAGCTGAAGCCTTACGACCTGACACCTGAGAAACAAAAAGGTATGTTTCGCAGTATCTTTATCTAGCTACCTTTCTAGCTAGGCTACTTTGACCAGTACACCCAAGTGATTACAATTGTTTCAGTACAACACGTTCACTTCCCCCAATCAATGTAACCAGCATAATTAGGCTTGTTTACTGACTCAGTTCGTTGGCTATCCACACTAACTAATGTTGGCTCGCCAGTCCAGACCAGCTAGTTAAAATGTAAATATTTTTCCCTTTATGAATAAATGTAAGAATCTCACTCTCCCCAAGTATTCAAGCATATTATATGTATTTTATAGGTAGAGGGGGTGGTCCACTTTAAGCCACCTGTAGCAGCAATGACTGAAATGAAACACTTGCTGTACTTATTGATTACTGTCTCACAGCACTGTAGAGGTTTTTGGACCCACTCCTCCTTTCAGAATTGCTTTAATGCAAGGACAACTTTTTGACATCCTGTCATTATATACAAATGAGGTCTAGGTATTGACTTTGATTACGTCATTCTAAAACTTTACATTAAGTTGTTGAGTAGGCCATTCTAAAAATGTCTCAGCCCTTTTGATGCAGACTTGCTTGTGTGCTTTGGTTCAGTGACTGGTTGTATGAGTCTCAGCTTAAGGGCACCTGACAACCCTGACATCCTTATGTAGAACTCTCTGAGAACAGAATTCATGGCTCTTCTGGTAATAGCAAGACGTCCAATTCCCAATGCAAAAAAACCATACCATCTCCAAATCATACCACTACCACCATCCATACTTGACCATTGCTATGAAGCTCTTTTTTTGTGGAATGCACTATTTGGTTTTTGCCAGACGTAACAGGGCCCCATGTCACCTTGAAAGTTCTTATCTTTTATGAAAAATATTACATAGTGATACATAATAATATTAGAGTATTTGTGCACAGCATGTATTCCTTTTTACTTTCACAATGCCACAGCTTACAAAACAGATACTGACCAAGCCTGATGAGCTGAGGAAGAGGTAACATCGAGAAGTATGAGCAGCCATTTCAAAAATTACACTAAACCTCAGTTTTGGTCAAGTTAGTCAGTGCATTCCACTGTCATCAACAGAGTTTACCTCATGCAGTGATGGCAGGAGCTCAGGCAGGCGAGTGAAACTAATACGGGCTGGCACCAGCGAAGAGAGGAGAACAATGCATTCATATGGCCCTGCAGAAGTTCCAAGAAAGATATGAGTCTGCAGCAGGGAGGCGCATTGTCCAAAATTATGGAGAGCTCGGTACACTTACCCCTGTTATGCCTAACTAGATTACTGTCTGAGGGACATAGCCCAGACAAAGATGCATTTCTCCTGGTTACACAAGCAGAGGACGTGCTCTTGCCATACACTTGAAGAATGTGATCCCTGGTGGGGCATGTGTGTGTGTGTGTGTGTGTGTGTGTGTATTTGTGTAGTAAGTAGTTTATGCAGGGAAATATGTTATCCTACAGTATATGTAATGTTTCATTCATAGGCAGTGGATGTGATTTGTTTGGTACAAGAATTCCATCTAAAATTATACTTATTGTTTTAGAGTGTTAAATACTGTTTGCCCAGGACTGCTTGTGAAAATATAGCTGCCATGATTCAATGAATCTTGTGAATTCTAAGACATGAATTCCATTTTGCTTCTCAAGTTTTTCAGTCTGCTAACTAAGCCCAGCATTGAGAGTAAATCTGGTCAACATTTTACCATGATCAATTGCTTGTGAAGTTCATCCTAATAGCTCATTATTATTTTTGGGATAAAATGCTGATGTCCGGAGCCAAGGAAAATCTAAAAATTGAACGCATTCAAGATTATTCCTGTCCTTTTTCTAAACGACTGAATGGAAGAGATTCCATTACAATAAGCGGAGCCATTTTAAAAAGAGATGCTTGGCGCATAAGCTGGGATGAGTGATCCTGGCACAGTTTACAATGGGCCTCGTCTGGGAAATATGACAGACACCAGACAGGCAGAGCCCTTCAAAAGCTCTTTCTTTGACTTGGAATCAATAACTTACATTTCTATAACAGCAACCCACCAGAATGAGGGGGAATGAAAATATATACAGTCATTTTAGTTTCAGAATCTTTGTCTCCATCTTAGTGTTCTTTGTTTCTGTCCCCGGCGTGGGTGGGTGTCAGGAGATGCCTGAGACGGACCTTCAGGAACACACAGGGGAAAAGCAGGAGACTCCAGTTAAATGCCATTAAAATAGTTCAAATTTTCAAAATGAAACTCAACACCAGTAGAGGCAGAGAGAGAGAGGGCGGGGCACCTGATTATGAGGCTCCACCCCTATCTCTCAGGGTTAAAGCCTTGGGCTCACTGAATGTGAAGAGAACCTCTGCATGTCCATATGTGCTAAATCAAAGGGAACAGTGCTGATATGAGTACGTGACTGCACAATGTAGCCAGTAAAATGTGCCTGTATAGCAGAGAATGTGTTTGCAATCAGTGATATGCTTCAAGAAATAATAAAGCTGACTGATACAAAGTAATATAAACAGTATGCGATCTACCCACCAGTAATAATATAGGACCCACCAAACACCTACAGAATACGTTGTAACTGAGTGAATGTAATCACAGTATATATTTTGTCTATATATAAGAAATTAGTCATGACAGACATCATGATAAATTTTATGCAGCTCAATGGCTACTTCTGTGAACTCCTTTGATCATCCAACAGTGGTCATTTCTTTTGACCTTGGAACCATGACTGCGACACACCTTTGCCATGTTGATGTACAAGCTACCTCTATATGGTCATTGAAGGTTTCAGAGCCATCAACATCAACAGACAAAATACAGCCATATCTTTTCAATGCATCCATAGCTACCTCCAGACAGAAAGAAATTATATAGGAGATGAATAAATTAAAGGGGCATTATTAGGGAGTAGTCAAGTTCATTTCAGAAATCTGCAGGGCATTTTTCCAAAGGGAAATTTCAGTAGGAAACGCAAACACTGTTGAACCATTAACACTGGGTGTTGGAGGGCCCTTGGAGACCCTGAGAGCGTGTGTCTCACAGAACTGTATCTATGTGGAAGTGCAGGCTGGGAGATGGCTGGGACGTACAGGAGACGGAAGTATTAGTGGCTGATTAAGATATTTATGGATGAAACTTCCAACATTATTAAAAGCAGAACGTTTTCACAAGGTTGCTCCCGGTGACGACCAGCGCTCAGGAACTATAAAAATAAGCAGGAAATAAAAACACTCCCTTGTAGATTTGTGCCCTCATATTTACTTAATTGTGGATTCCGGTATTTGGCAGGGAGTTTGTATGTTATGTTATTGCCATAAGTCAAACTCTACTTTTTTTAATGATGGCCAGTAAAGGAGAGAGGAACTCTAGAGTAAATAGCCAGAGTGCGGCAGTCACCTGTGATGCGTTGTGTTTTAACTGTGCTCTAGGGCCACCTTAATGCAGCTTGCTCGCATGCCAATTGCACCAGTATATAAGTTAAATTATTATTTTCAGCTGTAGGGACATGGTTCATTTATACCTTCATTCGTTGGGTGAAAATTCATGGTAGGAGCACAGGCATTTATAGTGACTTTCAGTACAGACCATTTACTGTACATACTGAGCACTCAGACTGAAACAAAGTTATCCCTGTGGTGTTAATCTTACTGATGATCATTTAATGCAAACATCAAATTATTAAAAAAATGATACATTAATTCAAATCAGAAACCTTAGACATTGGGCTGTTGAGGCTATGGATACTGTTACATTTCCAGAAAGAAATATCGTAATTAGTCATGTACCAGATAGGTTTGTGGAGAAAATGTGAATTGCATGGTTTATGGCTTATAGTTACACATCAGTGTGGTTTGTCCACTTATTGTGCGCTTTATGAATTTCTGATAAAATTATTATATATTATTTATACATACATACACATGTATGTGAATAAGCATAATAATGAGTACAAGTGTGTATGAGTGTGTTGGATTATGTGTAAATCAGTATGGGTGTGTATGTAGCCGTGAATGTGCGTGAGTGGATAAGAGTGTCTCAAATTCTCTGTGTGCTCGAGGGTATGCATTTATGTGAGTATGCTTGTGTGTGCATGTGTTTGTATGTGTGAATAGAGCGATTTAGTGTGAATGTGTTTGATTTTGTGGGTGTTTGTGTGTATTACAGTGGGTCAGAGGGGTTATACACTGGGCACTGGGGACATGTGAAGATGAATGGTGGGAACCAGAAGAGCCATGTATACAGTATGTTTTAACTGTAATAACTGTAACCATAAATAATGTACCACGTCTTGTTCTCAAAACAAAGAAGCTTTAAAAAGAGGAGTGGGTAGTCTCAGGGCTGAAAATGACGTTTTGCACAAGTCCTCTACTTCAATGCCATTTTTGAAAGACTGTGACTGAGGTTCCATGTCAGCCTTTATATTTTATGATATCAGATGATTTTCCTTGACCCCAATGAATAGCTAATAAACACAACAGTCAGGTACAGGTACTATACAGGTAGAGATAACTGACTTCAGATGAGACATCAAATCTGTCTTAATGCCATCATGGGAAGTCCCCATCTTTCACACATACAGTCTCAGTGTTGTGCAGTCCCCATCTTTCACACATACAGTCTCAGTGTTGTGCAGTCCCCATCTTTCACACATACAGTCTCAGTGTTGTGCAGCCCCCATCTTTCACACATACAGTCTCAGTGTTGTGCAGTCCCCATCTTTCACACATACAGTCTCAGTGTTGTGCAGTCCCCATCTTTCACACATACAGTCTCAGTGTTGTGCAGCCCCCATCTTTCACACATACAGTCTCAGTGTTGTGCAGTCCCCATCTTTCACACATACAGTCTCAGTGTTGTGCAGCCCCATCTTTCCCATACAGTTCACAGCCCCATCTTTACAGTCTCAGTGTTGTGCAGCCCCCATCTTTCACACATACAGTCTCAGTGTTGTGCAGTCCCCATCTTTCACACATACAGTCTCAGTGTTGTGCAGCCCCCATCTTTCACACATACAGTCTCAGTGTTGTTTCAATTTCACTGTTATGCTGAAATATGATTTGTTGTAATGTGGGATCTGGGCTACGTACCCTAAATACAGACTGCTTTCTAGGAAAAGTTGAAATATTTAATCTGTGTCATTTTTAATGTGCCCCCTTATGCAAGTTCTCCTGCCAGTTCCACCCCCACCCTACCAGTTGCTTTAGCAGGCATCCCCTATATTTACTCTTTGTGTTAGCCTGAGGGCTGTAAGATGGTACCAAGCATCCTCTTACACCCCTGAGTTGAGCATGTTATTCTTTGAGGTATACTGTAACCTATTTTTACATACTTCTTTCTTGAGTCAGCATTAAAAGTAGCACATGTCAGTTTGTGCTCATGCCTGCAAGTTAAGTGAATTACATTGATGTAAGCAATTGTGAGTATGAGTGTGTGTGTGTGTGTGTGTGTGTGTGTGTGTGTGTGTGTGTGTGTGTGTGTGTGTGTGTGTGTGTGTGTGTGTGTGTGTGTGTGTGTGTGTGTGTGTGTGTGTGTATTTGGGGCAGGGGGCTTAAGTGCAAAATATTACAAATCTGAAACAAAAATAAATAAATAACCAAATCATACCTGCGTTGGTCATGTATATTTGGAAGCACAGAGCATGATTTAAAATTGTTGCCAGTTTCAAAAGTAGTTGCAAAGTAGTTCATCCAATGTTATTATTAGATGAAAGAAAAATTACTATCCATAAACTTGGCCCCAGCAGTCACGTGCCCAACAACTCACAACCCCCTCCCTGGCTGGCGGACAATTCATATAGCCAGACATGTGACTTGACAGTTCTTTCTCAAAGGAGTCACAAAAGCCCCTCAACTTTAATTTTGAAGGTGCCAACTAAGGAGAAATATGACGAAAAATAAGACTGCTGGAAAGTTTGCTTCGTATCCTATAGCAACTAGGTAGTGAGCTACCATTAGTATTAGCTATCTAACTTGGTACACTCCACTAAGCTGGGTAGTATAATGGATGTTCAGTAATCATGTTAGGTGGGGAAAATTAAAATGGAATGAACAACCAAGAGGTTTTCTTTTCATCAGCTTTTGGTAATCTCTTATTTTAGTTATGATTCTAATAAACAGTTTATTTTATGGACTACATAATGAAGATAAGTGGAAGCCTACACTCTCCTGAATTTACAAAGGATATATTAATGATGCAATAGACTCACAACTGTAACTTGCCCTGTTAAAATGAGGAATAATGAAAAATGTCACTACTAGTTATGGAAAAAGAAATATACACTTCTGAGTATATAATTACATATCCCATTACACTTCTAAGTGAGTTATGGGATATGTAATTATATTATAAAATCTTAAATTAGGCATGAATGATATAATTGTCATAATTGTTGCTTAGTAACATTAGCAACATTAACACGTTCAACATTCCACCACTGTGAAGTCAATGGAGGCGTTTTTTTTTAAGATTTGTAGTTTAAAAAGTATAAATCTATAGCTCAGAAAAATACAAGCAACCTGACCAGAATATTCATGCCAAGTTCGGTATGTCTAACTTAAAAACTGTTGGGGGAGATACATCCAGAAGAACCAGGAATAATAATATTAAGAAGAAGAAGTAAAAATTGTATAGAAGAACAGTACTTCGGCAAGCAAACTAATTAATTTTATTAATCAGCGTTACACAAATGAAGCCGAATGACCTGTTTTAATGTTGAATCCAATAGTGATTTTATATAACACTTTAAACTGTTGTAATGATACGATATTACTGCCAAATAATTTGCTACTCATTTTTAATCAAATATGGAATGGAATGGAAAAATAAAAGCAACAACACGAAAAACAAGCTTTACAGCCATGTTTTTCAATTTATGCACGCAATACGAACATTTTAGAGCACTCGTGAAATTTCTTTGGAACTGATATACGAAAACTTTGATAAATCCCACAGTTTTGCATAAATGCATTTACGAACGATTTAAGATCAAATTCTTTCAGCTCACGTTTGATAAATGAGGCCCAATGTGAGTATGAATACAGAAATTCTGCTCCCAACCAGGGCCAACATTGCAATTTTACAATATTTCCCTAAAAACTTACTAAAACGTAAAAAAATAGAAAACCCTTTAATTTCTGCATCAGAGGAATCCTGCAACAACATTTGAAAGGTGAAAAAAATTAGGTCATTGTTTTCTATATTTGGATCCATTTACAGGGATATACAGACTAGAAAAATGCTGCCAAACTCTCCCATCACAAGCATATACATTGGAAAATATACAATGGTTACACTTGTGGTTCATTTCACTATGAGGGAGAAAAGATGGGTCTGTTCCAGGTTTAAAATGTACAGCATGCCAAGAATGATATATGCACTTCTGGTGAGAAGTGAGTTCTGTGCTCCTGTTAAGCTCCTCCACCTCTGTTCAGACATACAGCATAGTTGATTGAACTTGTGAGGTTCTTGCAATAACTCCATCATAACCCCAAATAGCTGGATCAATGATAGGAAAGAAACATTTTTAAAACATGGCCAAACATTGTGTTTGATATGTGGCCTCCTCGGCAGTATAATGTATGACTGCTGGTCGTTAACTTCACAAGGTGTATGAGGAAAGGCAGCGATCTGAATATGCAGAGGCTGTTTGAGATGGCGAGATTTCATTTCTAAGAAATCTGTACACGTCATTCCCCAATGAGACAGGGTAGTCTGATGTTTGTGTGGAAATCTTCATGTGCTCTGAAAGTGAGGAGGGATGGTTCATATGGAGAATAGGAATGGCAGAAAAAGGCATGCTAGACACACAGCTGGCAGAAGCAGAATGAGCAATGGTGTGTGTGTGTGAGTGTGTGTGTGTGTGTGCGGTATATGTGTGCATGTGTATGGTCATGTCTGTGTTTCCTAGCTCTGACACTGCTACATTGACCTTAACTGAGTTATCATCTTTACCGTGTCTCTGTATGTGTGTTTGTCTTGCTTAGGAGAAGTGCTGAGTTTCTCTGATGACCTTTTGTCAGGACTGGGTTCTTCCTGCATCGCGGCAGGAAGACGTCATGGGGACCACTCACAATCTGTCCTTTACTCCCTGGTGTTCAAATGCCTGGAGCCCGACAGCCTGTACAAGTAAGACCCCGGCCTGGCCACAACCCCTAAACACGCCTTCCATCATTAGGGGCATGAACAATACTAAACCCTGGGGGAATATAGCAGAACCTTAATAATTCACTAATCAGATACTTCTGAGTAATAGTAAATACTCAGAAGTAGCATTAAAATGATGTCCTAATAATTCCAAATGCTGTTATTCCTACAAAAGGGACAACACAAGATTTTGTTTGTATTGAATCTGGGACAAGATCCAATAAAAAATTAGAAGCGCCTATACATACTTGTGTAGACTACATTAAAGTAGATACAACAACTTTACTGTAAAGGATTCTCACTCCCTCTGCACTCTTCTTTTCCTCTAAGCATTTGTTCCGGTTTAACAGCTTTCAGTTACATTTTTTAAAAATGTTTACAGCTTGTTACATTTTAATTACATTTGAGGAATTTTCTGAGTTATGGTCTCAAGATGTTCATATGTATTTGTTTTGCTTATTCATTAAAAAAAGGTCTTCAGAGATTAATCTAGCCATAAATTTCATGAAAATACAAAGTGGCTTGATTCCGGTTAGACACAATATTATCGGAAAACTGAACTGTCATTGTGTCATTATATTGTAATAATAGAAGCTGGCAGAGAAAATAATGATTTTTAGAATTCATTTTCCTTTGTACTGGAGAAATAGAACCTTCCCTTCAGATGTCTTTTTAGTTTTGGTTGCAGTCAGGCATGAACCACCTGTATAATTTCTGTTTGGCTGGACATCTTGAATGTAGTTTGCTGGCAGGGACTTAGGGTACTGGGGTTACATTACCCTTTTGCGTTTGTTTGTCTATCGCTGTTCACCCGCTGAAGCCTCCACATGACTGCAAGGCTTCTATTATCTCAAGGCAGGGAATGCAGTGTGATCACAAGGGTCCACTCTAAAATAAGAGGGGGCTTTGACACACAACATGAGCATGCATACTCCCATTCACTTTGTTTTACTAGGTAAAGCATGGTTCAATTAATGTAATTTATGCTTTAAACATAAAACCCCCATTATTCATTTGCACACAATGTTTCCCCCTGAAAAAAAAAAAAGAATGAAATAATCACCCCATTTGATTAGTTTTGGCCAGATGTCCTGACAGTTTGGCAAAATATATTGCTAGAAAATGCACTTTTCCAGGGTTTATGTACAGTTACACACACTGAAATCAGGATTTGGTGTGAGAAAGCCGAGAGTAATTTATCTTTCTGATTATGCTCATAAGATTTTTATTCCTCTAACCGAAAGATTGTAAAAAAAGTTAAGAACTGTTTGTCTATGATTTGTCTTTACTTTTTAACAAGAGCTTATTTAGAAACAGATTAAATTTACTGAACTTCATTGGGAAGTCTGATCTGCTAGCCTCTTATTAGCAATGAAATAAATGCATTATTTGTCTTTCAATTGTGTAAATGCTTGAGTAGCCGAATTGCATTATTGTGATAAATTGGCAAAATTAGCAAAGTAGAGGAAAGGCCAGTTGTATATGTTTTGCTCATAATGTATTCTCAAGCCATCCTTTTTTTGTGAAGTTATTAAAACAAAAGAGCTAATGAAAGCAATTAAACGGCTGGTCTGATTAGACTTGGCAGATGGGACAGAACGCAGAAAAGGCTTCACTGTAGGTAGGGTCTCGCTAGTGAAATACTGGCTTCATTAGTGTCCCAGACACAGGAATTTTGTTGTGCGGATGGTGATTATCTAAATTTTAAACTGCACAGTAAACCCCTCTTAATTTCCAGCTCTTGGAATTTTGTTCCAACTTTTCCCAAAACAAGAAGAAAAAAAAAACACCAGCAGAGCCCCTCTCTTGTGCTGAAGAAGCAAAAACCTCCTCCTCCTCCTCCTCCTCCTCCTCCTCCTCCTCCTATGTCTTTATTTCTTTTAGAAAATTCTGGGGACTCCTTTCAGTGGTGAACAGGAGTTTAGTGCTAAACAGGCAGGTACAGGAGAACAGGAAAATGATAATACTGGTCCATAAGATGTTAGTCAATCCACCAATAACCTAAGCATTCAACCAGTGAACAAATCAATAACCCTTCTCATTCGAGTAATCAATCTATCAATCGGTTAGTGAAAATGCAAATGTAAGATTACTACATGGATAGAAAGGGAAAACTGGAAAAGCATTTGCTGACCATAGCTGTAGACATTAGAGAGTCTGTCAAGGAAACCACACAAAGAAAAGGCATACAAACAAAACTTTTGTGCATAAATTCAGACTCCCTCCCCCCACTTCCTTGTTACAGGGGTTAACTCAGACCAGATCCTACAGTTTGTCCGCCATTAGTCAAATCACAGTAGTCACAGAAGTTATCATGTTGTAACCTGATGTCTTCCTCATCTCCTGCTTCTGATGTGTTTCCAGGTCTTGATTCCCACCAACCACCTCTTTGTAGTAGACCTGAAAACCCTTAAAGTGTAACACTATGCACCATAGTACTTTAGAACATTTCACAGCCAACATAAGAGATCTTTCTTTTACACTTGTCATATCATGTTAATTATCTCTTATCAGTGCCTGTTTTTTGTGTTTGTTGCTGTGTGGTACTGCTGTACCATACCTGTAATTAGCATAAGCAAACTATAGGTCCTTGATCTAACTGTACTAATGAAAACCATAAAGTCGGGTTCAGATGTGACCATTAGCTTCCATTGACCATTTAAATTTTGGGATTAAAATTTGATAACATGATGCTGCATTGTCATTAACTTCATCCACTAAGTAATTGCATCAAAGCACTTCCCCCATTATCTCACTTGGGTGTTCATTCATGTGATGTCAGTGACTTGCAGGTGCACCTTGTACGAATTGAGCCAGAGGCTATTCTCTTTATGGAAGTGGAAACAGGCTAACACTGTTAATTGTGAGTTCACTGAGAGGCTGAAGTAATTGGATCAAGCACAACTAATCAGAGCCTATGATGGCCAACGATCTTCATTTATAAAACATATTAAGGTTTTGTATTCTGAGTAAATAGTTCCATATGCCAAAATTTTAAACATGTCATATGCCACATATGCCACACTTGCGTTAAATGAATTACCTATAGCCAAAGGATAACTGTTGACAAATGACGATGGTACTCTTACAATTATGAATGATGAGGCAGTAGTTTAGTTGTATCTTTGTTCCTGGTGTCCAGGGAATATATATGTATATATGTTTGTTTTGCTGTACAGGAAGTGTCCCATTATAATTAGCAAAGCCCTGCTCCTGGTGCATCAATGGCCTAGAGTATGACACTGGAATGACAGGCGGAAGCCAAGACTATTGTCTTTGACTTTACAGTGTGGAATTTAGAAGCCCTCCTATGTTTTTTTTTGTTTGATTTTTTTTTGGGGGGGTGGCGGAGATATGCTTTTTAGAAGGAGAACCTCAGCTGTATCAATACTGCCGTGGCACTGGTGGTGGCAGTGTCTGGTCATTCTCAGTTGCCCAATCTTCCAGTGTGGCTGTAGTGGTGCCGATCACGCCAAGTCTGGGTTTTATGGACCCATCCATCACAGCCGCCAGACACTTTTATGTAAAGTGGTTAAGTGGGGAGCTGGCCTCCCATATATTAATCTGTGCAAAGGCCTTCATGGCTGCAACCCCCCCGGACTAGTCTGTGGTACAGTCCATTCTCTCTCCTCAGGTTACAGTGCCTATCTCTCATCTGAACATCCTGAAACCAAGAGGCATGCAAACACAAGCCAAAGCACTCAGTGTTCTTTGAGCAGATATCTCCCAACTGGTATTTTAAAGTCCAGATGGGATGTAGTGATTTGCAGAATAGTTAAATATTTGGTTGATATTTTACTCAGGTATGGTAGGAGCTACATCACAGACATTCAGGTAATATTGTTGGTGGGCCACTTTCGCATTTATGAATAGAGTGGCAGGCCAGTTGGGCATGGAGCATATAATAATATTACATTATATCATAGGCCTATAATATAATATAATATAATATAATATAATATAATATAATATAATATAATATAATATAATATTTTATAATACTAGTAAATGCTAAAAACTAGTAAGTCAAAAACTGTAGTAAATTTTGGCTTGCAGCATACAATTTACCATCAGATTTGTGCATTATGATTGAGAAAACAGGACATTTAATCTAGAATTAATCCGACTATTAATTCTGTGACTATGGTTTTTGTTTTGGCGTCATGACTAAGCACTTCACTAATCACTATCGCTTGCACACGCCTTCACCAACTCTGAATCAACAAATGGCTTTTTGCTTTTGGCGAGGTACCAGGCCACCTGGAGAGACGCAGCCATCACGTTCTCTTGAGCAGATGAGGTTTTGTGGATGGTAAGCACTGATTGGTTGTAAGAGGTTAACAGAGTCTCAATTTTACCTTTACATACCGCAGACTTGGGTGGGAAGTTGGCATTGAAACCCATGTGTTTGGTTTCGAAGTGCCATCATATGCTTGCAATTACTAGCAATTACATGAATTTTATTTTCACTGTCAAAATAAAAGTTTATTCAGTCCATGTGTGGCATGCGCTGCTCGTTATCACTCTGTTGTGGTAGCACTTGGGATCACCAAATTTATATGGGCTAGTTTCACAGTAATAGTAGGAAAAGAGGCTGCTGAATTACGGAGGCATGTGAAATGTTTGTAGGCCAACTGAAAATGCCCCGCAGGCCAAACATCTATTGGATATCACTGAGCTACATGATTGACTAAATTAGCAGATGGTATTGAGCCTGCTTCCACCATGCAACACTAAAGATATGGTCTGATTATCATTATCATTATTACGGGTGATACAGCTTTTTTGGCTTGTGGAATTCCACTAACTACTAATTTACTACATAATAATTGTATTCTTAACAAAGGGTGCCAGTAAGGTGGACATTTATCTTTTATGAACAAAAATAAAAATTCCAATTATTTTTTTGCTAAACAACTTAATTTGAATAAATCAATGTTTTGCTTAAATGTTAGAATGAAGCACAGTACTCGTTCTTGCATAGCTTACTAGCTCACCTTTATTAAGGGTGCCACTCATTCTCTAGTTGACTGTATGCTATATGCACAATTGACACTACATGATTATTATTATTTGCAGCCTTGATCAATGTGAATAAAAATGTTATATTAAAATAAACATGAGATAATGAATTATCTTTTATGCTCAAATACATGGGAAAGAGTCATATCTTATGTTGTCTCTTCTGTAGCTTGACTTTACCTCTCATTGGACTTTTGACACTATTGTCCCTGACTTACGTACATTGCGTTGCAGTCTGTCCTGGTGCAACCTCCTCTGGCATGTACACTGCCTTTTTGCCTTCTCCTATAATGTTTAATCATGGACCATTCATCCATGCAAAACTTTTCAAGATACTTGGTGACCTTAGGTCAAAGTCATAAATCAGATTGTTTGACCATTGCAAAATGTTGATTTTGTTTTCAGTTGACCGTTTTTGTCCATTTTTGATTTTGAGGTGTATTTAGGGTAATTGATTTCTGGGAGGCCCTGCTATGGCCAAATGTCCCCATTCTTTCAAAGGCAATGTCTTTGCACTTTGAATTCTTGATGTCATTGATTCCTAACAACTGCAACCTTGACATCAAATATCCACAACCATATCTCACACTAGGTAAGAGATTCTTGTCTTCCTGTGCATCACTCTTCTGACATCAAACGTAGATGACTTAAGAGTTCAGATTTGGTCTCATCCAACAATAGCAGCATTTGTCAAAGTATGGGCTGCACCTGTCCTTGACTAGGAAACTGCTGCGCCAGTCAAATTATGCTTAGTGTTTGTGTCACTCACCAGGTTCCCACCCCCTTGACTGAACTTCTTTCTTCGAAAATAGTAACATTTTATTAGAAAATCTAGAATGTTAAGCATTCCCACCAGCAACAACTTGCCCCCCCTTTGTTCTCTCAGTCATTTCAGAACTCATTCAATCGCATGCTACTTCAGCTACCTTTTAGTCATGGCATGTTCCAAGCAGGCAAGTCAAGATTCCTTTTTTAGGAAACAACCAGCATCTGACAATGCAAAATTAAATGATGAACCAGAGGCAAAAATCATTTTCATTTCCAGTGATAGCTTCCCCCCAAAGCCAGTCTGTGCCATTTGCAAAACCGTGCTAAGCAACAAGGCTAAGAAACCATCAAAATTATGTCTGCCTTTATAGACAAAACATGCACATCTCAAAGACAAATCGGAGGATTTCTTTAAAAGGAAATGTGCATATGGGGCCCCAAAATCTGACTGACATGACTGAGCTCCAGGACAAATAAGTTTGAGAGAAGTTGAGAAACCATAGGACCTGATTCCTTTTGGCAAACTCCAGATGGTTCAATGGGTTTGTTGCGCTCAATAAGGGCTTTCCTTTGGCAACCCTTCAAATAGCTTGTTGGCATGGATGTAGCATCTAATTATTTGGAGTGACCCTAAGATTCAGCCAAACTCTGCAGTTCTCCAACTGTGACTCTTGGATTCTTTATTTACATTCCTCACTTTATTCCTGACTATGACTATGACTCTGAAGCATTATGAAGCCATTTTAAGGCTCAGGTGCTGATCCAAATGGACGAAAGTTTGGGACAGTAATGATTCTCCCCTACACTGGCTTACCTGCTAGAAATCTTTCTTGTGTAGGGTCATCCATCTACTAGCTTTCATCCTCGTATTAATATTGTTGTCCATGTTTTTAACTGCTTCAAGTGAGGTATAGGACCATTCCTGGAACTTTTCTAAATACTCTGTACTTTAGAATGTTGTGTTAATTTTAGCAACTAGGATTTTAATTTCCCATCTACACTATCTCTGTCAACAAGCTTCAGATTGTGACCACTCTTCTCTTTTGTGATACAGTGTATGCTTCTCCCTGTGACACATGCAAAAATTCTATTTCTTTGACTGATGTACCTGTAATTTGTCCACTACTTGGCATCCTTAGAATATTTATATTTGATGTTGTTTTAGAACATTAGTAATTAGTTTTGTCATCATATAAAACCCTTGTTCATTTCAATTGAATTACTTCAAAATATGACTTCATTTTCCCTTTCTTTCTCCATTATTTTGTTTACACCTGTTGTTTATTACCCAGGATTTTTTTTAAATTCATACGAATTGTGTTGATAATCTCTGAGGTGACTTTGTATGAGTATTTTACAGACTGTTACCTAGTAGAGGTGGGTTGGCAACATCTGATGATGTTGGAGATGATTTGGGTATCACTGGGTCACTTGGGTCACTGAATTGTTGGTTTGACGCAGTAAGAGTGCAGATGAAAGCAATGACAGAGAATGAGAAGGCTGTGCAGATGCTGCTTGAACATGGGCCACTCATCTGAATTCTTACCATGTCAATCTGCATGCAGCCACCTGCCATTTTGAGCACCATAGAGCATCACACTAAATTCTGACCCCAAAGGATATCAGCTGTAAACTGCAAGTATGGAAGTTTGCAAGACAGGAAGTCAGGTTGACAAATGATGATGAAACTCTCTCACAAGCTAAATTATATCAGCTTAGAGGTATCTGTTTTTGACTGAACACAACATCAACACAAAATTGCATAAAAAAGACACAATAATGACTGCATGCATCAGGTTGACAAATGAGTTACATTAGCATATACATGTAGACGTTTAGCATACACTCTTAAACAGAAAAGTGGAAACAATAGGTTAGCATTTATAATTTATTTAAGTGACTCATATTTGGTTACAGTTTTTCATATTGATATATCACAGTACGTTTCTGGAACGACAGGATTTTCAATCTGTTTCCCACAAGGGTACTGCAGCATTCCTTTCTGGATACACTGTACTTGCTCCTTTTTAAAAAGTAAACTAAAACTAAAAAGCAGCTTTTTGTGTTAAATATTCACTAATTTTCAGATATCCTTCAATATCCTATATTATTTCCACCTTCATATTTGAAATTGTCTCATTTTGCTGCATGTTCCTGTAGGCCGCAATGTCATGCATACTTTAGCTCATGTAATGGAGTTAGCCAAGTCTCGAGGGTGAGCTCATCCTGTCTGAAGTATGACATCACCACCATCAGCACTCCCCTGTCCTGCAGAGCTGACAGGGTCTAAAATATGACATCACCACCATCAGCGCTCCCCAGTCCTGCAGAGCTGACAGGCTCTGAAATATGACATCACCACCATCAGCACGCCACAGTCCTGCAGGGTAACATTACCTTGGCTCAGCAATGCTGCAATCCTCTGAAGTCCTGCCAGCTGACACCTGGAAACAAAGTTCTGTCCAAAGTCTGGCCGAAAGAAGGCTCTTTCAGTAGAAGGATCATCCTAAGAACGGCACCCTCACACATGCATGCACTCGCACATGCACACACAGAAAAATTGTTCGGGGAATATTTTGCTTTTATAAAAGGGGATATTTTTGTTCTCATGCAATAACATGGATTAAACAATCATTCTGTAACTGTACCCAAATGAGGATTTGGGTTTTTTTTGGTAAACTTAAATATATAATCAGAGAAATTTACAGTATGAATCTCCTGAGTAATCCCCATTATATATAAGGCAGGAACATTACCAGAGTTGCAGGTCACCTTCAAAATTTAAAAATAAAATGATAAACTTATCATTTATAGATTGTTATTGATAGGGATTTCATAATAGGCATTTTATGCAGATTGACATGATCTGCTTTACTTACCAAACATATGGGAATGTGTTTATCAGAGACTGAGTGGACTATATGAGCATTTTCTTTTGAGTAAGGGGGGGTTAAAGAAAAAAAAAATATCCCATATCCCTTGATGTTTGAGTATGCTCCAAATTATTTCTTGTAGATTTATGTAAAGAAGTGTATATGTGGGCAAGGCTGTGCGTGTTGAGCTGTAGTTGCCTTTATCAAGGGAACTGGTGGATCGGGGATGGGGGAACAAGGGGTAGATAACTGCTCCGCTGGGCTTTTGGCTCACATTAAATCTGCCACCCGGTTGTCGGACAACTGTTTTCCTTCCAGCACGCAACACTATCTCTCTCTCTCTCTCTCTGTTTCTGATGGAGGTTTTGTTGAATGACTCAACACCTCACATTGTAATGGAAACACTGTCTATCATGTGCATGGCACAGGATTCCTGTTGGTATTAGAGGCATGGCCTAACCCTGGGGTAGACATGAGGCAGCTGGGAAAGGGGGTCACTTATCATAGAGGGTCTTTGCAATCTCCTAAGAATGTGCAGTCAGTAGTACCAGTAAGGCAGTCATAGCAACTAATAGTGGAAACTGTGGTTCTATTAGTCCATTCTTTATACTGCTGATGATGATGGCCAGAAAGAACTAGTGAGAGCCAGTCAAAGAAATTGACTGGGTTGGGGGCCTTGAGTTTCCATCTGTTTGTTGAGTTTAAATACTCTCAATTGCAGTTCTCAATCCAGAAACCCATTTAGTTAAAATAAAAATGTGTAAATATGCATATACTGTTTTTCATGTGTTTTACTGTTTTTACTGTGTTTAATTTGTTGTGAACTTAAACATTTTCCCCTATAGCACCTAGGTTCTGTGTGTCATGTATTATTTCATTTTATTGGTTTATAAGAGCAGTGTAAAACAACCTAAATCTAGATGCCCTAAGTAGAATCAAAGCATTCTCAAATTTCTGGGCTGACAAAGTGATCGGTTTTATGGAATCTAACTATGAGACAAAACACCATCGTTAAATATAATGACTGTGAACTTTCTTGAACCATACATTGTTCTTGTGCCATTTTTCCTTGTTGAGTTTCAGATATTACACACTTTCCTGTTGTAATGATATGTATGCAGCATTAATTAATAACATTGCGGCCTACAGTAAATGCAGCATTGTGAAAATAGATATATTCTAAATTTAAACTTAGAGTGGTGTATGAAAGAAACAAATGCACTTATCTGCGCAACAATTTAACTAATGAACAATTTTCATGCAATTATACAGCAGGTATACACTTTGAATCACTACATTACCGAGATCAGAGGTCATCTGCAATAGAACAAAGTGAATCTGCTCCAAACCAGATCCAAACATCTTACGTGCTGTATCGTAAATACTGGAAAAAGTTCAAATATTATAAAAATGGAATATAAAGTGGAGTGGCCACTCTCCAGACCTTTAACATTGTTGCACGAGAAGAGAAAATGTGCTGTAAATAGTACAGAATGCTAAAATTTATTGATAGGAGAAGGAGGTTTCATGACCCCTGCAATGGGTGGAGCTACACTGAGACTCCACTCACTGAACTTAATTTAAGTAAATGAAAAGACTGCTCTCCTCAGAATCAGTGGCGACCCCAGACATTTTGCATAGGGGTGACCAGATGGGGCCCTGAAAATCTCGGGGTGGCACACCAAAAACAAAAGCTATAACTGAATTCCAGGAATTCCGTTATGCTGTTGTAGTATGCAGGGTAGTTGAAAACTGTCATTATGAGAGTTAAGGAATGGCATATACTTTGGTCTCATATACTCTTCTCTTATTTTGCAGTTAATGTGATTATATATCTGATCAGAAGCATATTATGCATGTGCGACTTTCAAGAGGGGGCCAGTGGGGGGCCAGCAATTGTTTCTGGGTGGCCATGGCTCCTCCGGCCCTCCCTTGGCAGCACCATTGCTCAGAATAAAACAAGACAATTGGTTCAAATCAGCATGTCCCTGAATGCTCAAGGTAGCTCTGACCATTTTTGTTTTATTACAATTTAATAGATAATCCATCAAAACTTTTATTATCCGGTGATTTGATTCCACAGAGCACTTCAAACTTTAGTTTTAATAGCTGTCTATTATCTAGATTCCAGCTCAGAACAAAGATGCTGTTTCTGTGCTAATACATGTAACATACTGGAGCTATAATCAATGACCAATGTTGATATATGAATGTGTTTTTGTTACATCTTGTTGTGTGCACATTTCTTATTGATCATTTGAAAACCTCTTGGTTTGAGTAATGAATCTTTTTAACACTTCTCACCATGGTTTGGAGCAGAGGAATGAGCTGAACATTATGTAAGATTTTGCCAGTTGAGGAATTTGTGTGAATATCAATACACCTGCTGAAATATCGAAATGTGACACACAGATATGCTAAGAGAATGCAGGAATGCAGCAGAACACTGCGGCCAGAGCTGGAGAATGCAGGGGGAGGGAGAGAGGAATGAGCCAAAAGGGGGAGAAATGGAGACACTGAGAGATGGAGAGAGAGCCAGGGAGAGGAGTGTTTTGCCAACACGTTACTGTCTGTTTTGACATTTTCATTGGCTAGTCAGACATGCCTTTCTTTTGTTTGCATATATTTGCCAATTAACTGTAGAGTCACAGTGACAGTGTGTTCACACTCCACTGGATTAGTTCTGTCTGTTCACATTACACACTTAGTATACTAACACTGCATTTAAGTAGCTCCATATAAATAGGCTGTTTCCACTGCTCAGGATTAATGTAACATAGAAAGTCTATTCACACTGTACATTCAGTCTATTAACACTGCATTAACTCCACAGAACTGGCCTGTGTATACTACACTGGATAGTTTATCTTAGACATTCACACTGCACTGTAATTCAGGCAGTCTGACTGAATAGCACACTAACATAAAATATTTTACCAAGAGACAGAGTAATACACAAAATCACAGGCATACTGAGGGACATAGCAATCACATAAAATGCTGAATTCCTGTGTGACAATATATAACATTCTGACTGAATAGTTGGCTTACTCAGGGGCTGAGTAATGTCTTTCTGTATCACTGCTTTCTGACTGCTTACTAAAAGGATAAAATAATTGTCTGTATGGCTGTGTAGATCAAAGGGTATGCTTTGCTCGGTGAATTCTAAAATGAATAGATTTTAGCTTGAATGTAATAATGTATTTATTTTTAAGTAACATTTACTCTGTGTTTACATATACTGACTTATTTGGTACGTTTCCTGTAATATAAGTATCTTTTCCTGAATTGCTTCTAAATGATTGTTGAAACATGCTAAAATGCTTTCCCTGCAGTGCTGTCAGTTTTATTCCCTGAAGCGACCATTTTTTGGATTAATGATGCTGCCAGTATGTCAGTGGCATTCTTATCCCAGCGATGATGGCTAATTATGAGCACTTTGGATTCATGATGACTAAAAAGTATCCAATTACAGAGCAGCACTTCTGTTGTACAAATAGCTGCTGTAACATTGCACTTTTTGCAGAACATTGTTGTGTTACATGCCTTAATCTAACATGCGGGCGGTTGGTTGTAACTGAGAAAAATAATTGAGACGTCTGAGAAATGCAGACGTCAACTGCAATTCACACTTAACTGTGCTCTTGGAAGGCACAGATTTTTTTTTCTTTTAATGGTAGTAGGTGAGTAAACGTAGAGTAATTGCCTTCCATGAGTCTGCCACATTAATGCTCAAAAGTGACTCAGTATGTGAGCTTACTGGGGTTTGCTGTGTAAATACTGTTTGCATGAATGACCATTGTGTTTAAAGTGGCAGGACAAAACAGGGAAGCCAAACAACACGGCATGACTCAGCCCCCGTTAAAAAAAAAAAAAACATTCCAACCCCCCCAACCCCCTCATAGCTGTTAAATGAATATGTATGCTCTCAAGAGTCTTTCCTTATAATGCAGTCCCCACCCCCCACCCCACAACCTGCCAAAAAGGCCATCCAAACAGGCAGTTTAAAAGCATGTCTCAAAGACCTAAGCTAAACTCTTCAAATTGCCTGATAGAGGTAAAACCATTGTAGCCACGAGTCTGTAATGTGACCATTGGATTTAAACAATTCAATGAGCAGCACTGTTATAATAGGCACAGAGACTGTGGATGTTGTAGGGGTTCGGGGACCTTTAGTGAGGTTGGGAGAATACCAGGCATTCTTTGTAATGAATAACAAAATCAAAACCGAAAAATGCAAACAATGCACAAACAAGGCCAAATTGCAAATAAGAGAGTCAGTCAGTGGTTTAATGTTGTGGTTTACAAGACCAACAGAGACAGTCAGACAAACTTACTGTTTAAAAGTAGAAATCTTATAAACGAGGGGGAGAGAATTTAGTATGTTCTGTCAAAGAATATGATTTTAAGGTTTGGTTGCTGCTTTATAACTTTTAGGTGTTTTTGGTCTGTTGTATTTTGGGATCTTTTGATGAATCAACAAAAATAGCCATGTTTTGTCTTGCTGGATTTTCTTTAGTCATTCTGTGTCATACTACAGTTAGAGCACAAGGAGAGTCAACTATTGTTCTTTGTTTTAATACTAAATATATCAGTATAAGTTTGTCTAGGACTATATTTCTACTGAACAAGTAGTTTACATGTAGGCTTAGATATCGATTCTCTAAAGGATTTTTTATGTAAAATCATTTACAAAACAACATCCCAGCTGATCAACTTATAAAGGGAGAAGAGGACTGAGTGTCTTGAAACTGAGACATTCACTAATTAATTTTTATTTCTTAGATTGAATGGCTATGCATAACTGGGCATCCCTATTTTAGTTTGTGAAATAGTTAGAAGAGGTTGTGCAATGTGATTTTCTAGGCCTGAAAGCAATTTTGGGAAAGGTAATTGTGTAAACATTTTAGTATGAAAAGGAAGCAGGTATTAACAGATGCACAATCAATAAGATGACGACTGTCATTGTAGCAAGAAGGAGCTGTTGTAACAAGCAAAGACCACAAAGTGGAGAATGGGTGTTTTCCATTCATGTACATCTTTTGGGAATGTCAGAGGCAAAAATAATAGCCTCGTATCTCTAATATAGTGGTGCCATTATACAGCTTTTGGGTGAAGTATGGGGTGATGTACAGCAAGCAAACATAAGAAGCCACATTGTACCAGCACATATAACTGAACATCCATAATGATTGTAGAGCTAAATACCTAACACATTCTTCTTATTGCTCAGAATACACAAACATTGTGGGTGTGTGCATAATGAACAGAAAAAATAAATTAATCATGAATCAAATAGTATTTGACTGGTATTTGAATCAAACAAGCAACATAATATCTATTATAGCAAGCAGTACATATAAAAGAGAAAGAAAATGTAAGTCATTTGATTGGACTGATACTAATGGCACAAGTAGTACTAGCAGCAATAGTTATGACTATTTCAGTCCTAATAAAAACTTTCTCCTGGCATACACTGAGAGACATCTATTGTCTGCTAGTTTATTATAAGAGGAGGTCGTGATCCTTTCCAAACATGCAAAATCCCTTATTTAAATCAGTGGTTCGCAGGTGGACTTATTTACATAATGACTCTGTGTCATTATGCAAATGGTGAAATGATAACACCTTGAAATACTTTCAGTGTGTTCACAAAATAACACCCCTTACTTGGGATCCCAGTAAATCAACCCTTAGGTGTATTACTATCTATTATAGGTGTGTGTGTGTGTGTGTGTGTGTGTGTGTGTGTGTGTGTGTGTGTGTGTGTCTGCACCTATATATGTTTATTGTAGGTCATCTGTTGACATCCTTATGTGGCAGTCTACTGTCATTTGTTATTCAACGATTCTGTAATGGGGTAGCTTAATGTTATTGATGGTATCATTACAAGGGGAAAGTTTCATTGTGTGAGCCTTGATTTACACTGTGTTATTTTGCATTGCACAAATGGAATTCAGGGTGGTCTTGACATAATTGTGTAGAAAAATTGAGACTGTTGCAAATGATGTCATAGGGTAATTTACTTAAGTGTGTAGGCAGCTATAATCAAAAGTGTTTTTAGAAGTAAGGAAAGTACTTGTTAAATGTTTTTCTCAGTTATAGCTTCTAGCTACAGTAGCTAAATTGGACAGTCACATGTATCTACTTTCCCTTGTTCATTAGAGGAATGATATGGCCAAGAAAAACAGCTTTATGCAAGGATACTGTCCATTTTGCTTAACTACTACTTTCGAAATTAAATGTATTAAGGGTCATGAATACAATCCAAATGGAGCAGCCTTTCATGAATATGTACTAATAACCTGAGAAACAATAAGTCCATCCTTATTTTCATAGTTATTATCATTTGCTTGACATTTGATACATATGGGTTAGTATGACTGCGGTTGACTGGGACTCATAATGTTGGTTGTTCAAGCCCAGATGCAACCACTAACATCAGTGTAGTTGTTGCAACCTTGAGCGAGACCCCTAGCCTCACAATGGCCCCAGGTGAACCTAATAAACTAAGTTGCTTTGGATAAAAGTGTTAGCTGAACAACCATAATCCAATGATCACTGAAAACTGCATTTCTTTGCATTGGCAAGGCTGTTCTGATAGAAATACACATAGACATCATATTAAGATATGCCTGTGGGAAGAAAAACAATGGTTGCTGTTAAAATGAGAAATTTGGCCACTGAAACTTTGAATATTGAAAGTTCTCTCTGAAGATTGAGAGAGGGATCACTGTTCATCTCCAGAGTGAAGGGACTGGACTATGCAGTTGCAATGTCATCTTTGGTCCAAGGGAATGGATACTTATGTAAACAGGACACCTCTATAGTTTATGATTTTTCAAGACATTAAACCAGTTAAATGGTACCTTATATATGTATATGTATATTTGTATATGTGTTTGTGTATTTAGGTTGTATGTGTGTATTGCAGCATATGTTCATTGTAGCATTATTTTATGCACCTGATCAGTCAGAAACCTTGGGAGAGGAATCTTGTGGTTGAACTGAAGAACAGCACATAGATTTAGTCAAGTTAGTTTAAGTCATGCCCACAATAACATAAATGTTTGAAAAAGTGTTGGGCTTAGTCACATGTGGGAATAGCTATAGCTTGGTTTTTCGGCCCAAATTTCATACTACTTTCTTGAAATCTTACAAGATTTACAGTGCTAGAGGTGAAATTCACGTTAATGTGAAAGAAGGGTTAATCTTGGTTCTGTTCATATGTATTTAGATTCAGTATAAGAAATATCCAGACAATAAGTATGCATTTCTTCACAATACTTATGAACCGAATAATAATATACACCAACATAAACATGCAGATACACATAAACTGTGCATAAAAAAGTGCAGGGAAGCCTGTTGTCTTAGAGACTGTACAACCTTTTTTACATCCTAAGAGCCATTTGAATCCAGAACCAGCCACCGAAACGCAATCATCTTCACTTATGTCCCTGTGCTGTATGGCACACTTTGGTTTCTGCCTGTTTATACAGGTACTAAATACCCAAAACTCAATTGTTGGTGTTGACCGTTGACTTGCAAGGGATCTTCTTCAGGTAGCTGATGGCTATGTTTCACAGAAGCCATCCACAAAGTTTTCAAAGGGAGCCGATATCGCCGCTCCTGACAGCATCTGCTCCTGCCTGTCTGGAGTATGTGATGTTCCCATAAGCATGTTCCACTCAAACCCCAGCCAGGCTTACCACCCCCAGGCCGTCCTCATGACTGAGTGTTGAAATGTTCACACAGACCAGCTACTGTTCAATTGAGCCATGTTATCTTTGAGTATTTATTTCTTTATTTATTTATTTTTCTTTTTTTTTTTTTCTCTTTGTTTTTTTTTTTTTTTTGGGGGGAGTGGTATTGGGTATAGGAAGGTGTTCATGTATCGTGGAACTTTAATTGGAACATTCATGGGTTTTGTGGTTAAAGCTCCCGGCTTAGAGATGGTCTCTATTAAAAAGAGCTGAGCACCTTCCCTTGAGTGAAACAAACAATTCAGGTACATTTGCCAGTGCGGAGATGGCCTGCAGGTATACCCAACACTGGTTCATTTGTGCTACTCTAACAAAACACTTACTGTTCACACCCAAGAGGATCTTATGTAACACATCAGAATTGACGTTCAGATTTCCCCTGCACTGGTTTAGCTTGTCTGATACAATAAATTGATAACTGATTGAACATACCTGTAAATAGTTGGGGATTCATGTCTAAGCATGGTGAAAGCCTCCTCAAACTGAAGAGAGAACATTCCTCATTTACTGAGACAACAAAAGGGAAACCAAAAACTGTTCCAGCAGATACACTATTATAGTTTTGCATCAAAAGTCTGCAGTTGTTGGAATAAGAGGCTTTTGCCCAAAAATGTCTTTATCCAGTGGGCTTTGTTTCTCAAATATTGTACAGTAAAGGCCAATTTAATTTTGGACTGGGGCCTAAAACTGAGTGGTGGATATTCAGCATGGCCTCACTGGGATTTTTTTTAAACAAGGGTTTCTGTTTCATTGTTTCTTTAAGTTTAAGACTGAAGGATTTGGCGGTTTGGTTTTGAAATGAAGGTTTAGATTTAATACATATATATCCCCTGCCCTTTTCTCCTTAACTTTGTTTGCAAGCCATTTTTGGAGCTGTTTCTGATTCTTAAACATATAATGTTTGTATTGTTTTATTTTGTACATTGTTTGTCCATAGGATTTTCAAAAAAAAAAACATAATTCACAATATTGTGTGTCATTGACAAAAATAATGTCAAAAATGTCACTGTTTTCAAATTAATTGCAGACAGTTTCTGTCAGGACAAAGGTTTAATGTGAGCCTAGATTTTTTGAGAAGGTTTTAAATAGCATATGGATACTGTATACATAGCATGCTACTGCAATTGCATTGAGCACATTATAAAACACTAGAATGAAGAGCAATAGAACAGAAGCATGATGCCTCAGTTAAGCATGTAACTTTATTTTTGTTGCACTTTCAAACATATAAAAAGCAATTCAATTACAGGCTAGATACACAAGAAAAAGCACACAGAAAGCATGGCTCTCTTGTTTGTTTTGATGGTGTTATGTTCCCAGGGATACCACTCTGCTTTTGTTTTTTGGGTCCACTTGTTGAAGGCCCCATCACAGTAAATAAAAAAGAAAACAAACAACAAAAAATGTTATTGCATTATTGGCTGATTTTGTCTTATTGTTCAAGCAGCCACTAGCTGTCACCCCGAAAAGTCTAGCAGAGCCTGAGCAACATAGGGTGAGAAGAAATGGGGTTCTTTGGTTCAGTACCTTTATGGGTTTTCTCCTGACCCCCTCTCCTCTTTCACACTGATTGGGGGTTTTTAAAAGCTGAGCAGAATAATGATGTTTCATTTTAGGATTAAGGGAATGTGGCCGTGTTTGGATTCCCTCTTGCACCGATTCTGTTATTTGCAGATTAGATAATGAGTTAATGGGCTAGATGACAGGCTTCTGTGACATTGCTATTGTCTGGCCCTCTTCTTTTTGAGAGATTCACTCCTCTCCTCTCATCTGGTCACCCCCAGACTGGTTATTAGTGGTAGTGGTGGTGGTGGTGGGGGGTTGTCTGTCAAATTACCTGGAGGAACAAGAACAAAAGGCATTCCACAATAGAAAACTCTGCATGCATCTGTGGAATGGTAACCTAAGTAATGTTTTTACCACATGAACAACAAATATTTCAGAAAAAATAGAAAACACAGAACAGGGGAATTATTTTTCATTAAGCACAATGCTCTCTAATCTGACATTGTTGATCTTCCCCGGATCTGCTTTGAAGAGACTTTACATCACAAGGTTTTTTGGCATGTCGGGGAAACAGTAAGGGCCCAGGCATGAATTCTTGTATGTAATACCAGGAATGTGTCCATGAATTTTTAGAGCACCGCATTCTCTCTTTAAGCCAATCTGCACATGCCCCTTACAAAATCCTGCCTGTGTTGTTTACAACTGAGAGAATTGGCTGTGTATCAGTTGTATGAGAGACTTTACTGTGTCAGCTTTGGAGGAGATTTTACTGTGTATTAGCTGAACGGAAGAATTTACAGTGTATCAGCTATAGAGGAGACTATACAGTGTGTCAGCTCTATGAGAGACTTTATGGTGTGTTAGCTTTGGAGGAGACTTTACAGTGTGTCAGCTGTATGAGAGACTTTACGGTGTGTTAGCTTTGGAGGAGACTTTACAGTGTGTCAGCTGTATGAGAGACTTTACGGTGTGTTAGCTTTGGAGGAGACTTTACAGTGCGTCAGCTGTATGAGAGACTTGATAGTATATCAGCTTTGGAGGAGACTTCACTGTGTATTAGCTGAATGGGAGACTCTCCAGTGCATCAGCTGTATGAGAGACTTTACAGTGTGTCAGCTATAGAGGAGACTTTACAGTATGTCAGCGGTATGAGAGACTTTGCAGTGTGTCAGCTGTAGAGGAGACTTTACAGTGTGTCAGCGGTATGAGAGACTTTGCAGTGTGTCAGCTGTAGAGGAGACTTTACAGTGTGTCAGCGGTATGAGAGACTTTGCAGTGTGTCAGCTGTAGAGGAGACTTGACAGTATGTCAGCGGTATGAGAGACTTTGCAGTGTGTCAGCTGTAGAGGAGACATTACAGTGTGTCAGCGGTATTAGAGACATTGCAGTGTGTCAGCTGTAGAGGAGACTTCACAGTGTGTCAGCGGTATGAGAGACTTTGCAGTGTGTCAGCTGTAGAGGAGACTTTAAAATGTGTCAGCCGTAGAGGAGACTTTAGCGTAGACTTCATAATAAAGAGATTAGAAAGTAGACCATGTGTCATCTATTGTATTGTATGGTAGAGAGTGGACCATGTGTCAGGTGTAGGGGAAAGAGTGGTCCATTTGTCAGGTTCAGGGGATAGAGTCGATGGTGTTTCAGATGTATGGGAGAGAGCAGACTGTGTCAGCTATAAGCACACTGAGTGAAGGTGCTTAGCTGATGAATAGCATTAATACTAAAATGGGAAAGATCCATTCCAACAGGCTGTTTTCCCCATCATCACTCTGCACTGGGCCCATGGAAAGAGAAAGACAGCTACAGCCACTGTGCATTCTTTTTTTGTTTGTTTTTGATTTTTTTCTTCTCACCAAACGCTGTGATTACAGGATGAAGTCCGACATAAGCAGCTATTTGGGCAAATGGCTCTTTTTTCTGTCTCTTGTTCCAGGAGAATTTAAGAAAGTAACACAATCCCCTGGAATCCTCACCCCAATCCTGCTGTGAATTGTGGGTATTTTTAAATATGAATTCTGTGGCTGTCAGCAGAGTCTAATGAAAGTCACACATATCAGAGCGGGTACATTCTGTACCACAAGCATTACATTTTAACACGCAGTAAGAGGGGAGCCTTGCCGCTGCTATAGGGTTACGTTTCACCAAGGTCCGCCTTTCCTCATGGTTTTATTGCTGCTGTTTCCATTTCTCCTTCACACGTGCCTGAGGTTCTTCCTGAAGGGAGCCATAGCAGCAGATGTGTAATGAAGGGGAGGGGGGACTTATGGCAATGGGTATGGGTGTGCTGCAGGGGCATTGAAGAACCAAAGGCCATGTTAAATGGTGTGAGCTTGTTTCGGTGGTGTGTTAAGGAGCCCTTTTCATCAACACATTAAGAGATGTCATATAGAAACGCTGTACAGTACAAGTGACACCCTTTGTTCCTCTCGGGTCTCAGGTTCACCCTTCATGCGGTCGACAGTCGGGGACGACGATCCGAGTCCAGCTTCGTCTTTGCCAGGACCTCCTGTCCCATGGTTGATGACATCAGAGCAGAGGGTATGGGTGGAGACTTCACTTCCCTCCCCAGAGCCCCACAATACCCCTTTTAAACACCAGCACTCTTCCCGTGTCTAACACTCCCACTCTCCCTCTCCTCCCATTATGCACCCCCTCTTCCTAACACTCTTTCTCTCGCTAATGCACCAACCACCCCCAACCGTAACAGGTGATACTGGTACTTGTGTGTGACAACACCGGAGGCGTGTATGAAATCTAAGGAAAGTGATCATTGAAGCATCTATTTAACCCTTGCAGTGCCGTGTGGTCACACTGTTATTGTGCTCAGTCAGTCTCCAATGTGTAGAGGATTTGTTGTTTGAGTTCTCAGCTGATCTCTGAGGTATGAAATATTCTACTGCTCATGGTCCATACCGTCTTTTCTCTCACCCTCCTCAGAAGTCGCGGACAAAGTGTACAACCTCTACAATGGCTACACCAGCGGGAAGGAACAGCAGACTGCCTACAACACATTGATGGAGATCTCCCCACCCATGTTGTACCGTGTCCAGCACCACTACAACTCACACTACGAGAAGTTTGGTGACTTTGTGTGGCGGAGCGAGGACGAGTTGGGACCCAGGTAAAGCCCTTTTGTTCGCAGGTGTTCTCTCATGATTCTCCTCTGCTTTTGAACCAGGTGAAACTGAACCAGAAAGGCAGAACTCGGTTGACGTTGTTGGGCGCTCTCTGGAGGGTCGATTTTCCGACACTGCATGCAGTGTTGTCTCTTCCTTTTTCCAAATGGATTTCCTTTGATGGGGATTTCAGCGGAGCATGTAAAATGGGGAAGTACTGCGTATTTGCACAGCTGAGTTTGAAACGGGGCAGTGTTTTGGGATTCCAGCTGCCCATGGTGACAGCTGTAATATCGCGCACCTATTTGGCCTGGCCGGCAGGGTCAAGCTTTCAGGGACTCACATTCTCATCCTGGGGTCTCAGTTATGATCATGCACCCCATGGTCAGCAGTAATGTAAGACTGCAAAATATTTGTGTAAGTTTTAATAGGAAATCTAGGTCTATAAATCCAGTCTTTTAATGAGCAGGTTTGTTTAATTGGACCAGTGTTTTATAAGGACATAAATCTTGGGAAAAAAATGTATTTTCATTTTAGTTTACTTAAGTTCACCAGATGTTTTTATTTCCTTTTAATTAAGTATTTTTTTCTTATGGTATTTCTTACGTTAATGTTGACTGGTAACAGGTCTACGAATGAATGATTTCCAGTTCCCGGGTGGTGTGGGAGGAAGGTGGTAGAACTAACATCCAAGAGAAACACGAGATTCACAATCCTCTGTCAATGGCCTGTCAGAAAACCAGCCCGCTCTTCCAGCTTTCATCTCTCCCTCATAGTGTGTGTGTGAGTATGTGCGGATGTATGTTTGTGTGTGTGTGAGTCAGCAATTGTGCATGTGAGTAAAAATCCCAACAGAGAAGCACACTAAAAGACACTTACGTCTCACTGGGCTGCCTTTCCTGGTTGTAAACATAGTCGCCCTACCTTTGGGTAAAAATACTGTTCACAGTCATAAAAGAATAGCACAAACATAGTCAATACTAGCATTTAAAATAAAGCTATATAATTACATGTGTGTTCATATGTTAGCATATATGTATGTGTGAGTGTGTGCATGTCCCTGCATGTGTGCTTGTATGTGTGTATGAATATATTCTGTTTGTATGTGTGTATGTATGTATTTGAGTGTGTGCATGTTTGTTTTTGTTTCAGAATATGCGTCTGTTTGTGTGTGTGTGAGCATTTGTTTAATATTCATATGTATGTCATTTGTATGCATATGAGTGTGGTTTTAAAGAGTTTCTTTACCTCACCTAGCCAATGAATGAACACTGTAAATACATAACAGGGCCGCCTTGAACCCCTACGGTTGCACTGGAAGAAAAGAGTCCTCCTTCCAGCATAAACAATAAAGGTTAAATAAATGAATTAAGGAAGGTAGGTGGTGTTGAGCCGGATACAGAAGGTGTCTGTGGTTGGATGGTGATGGGTTACAGTTTCCTCGGTGACCCAGACAGACTGAGCTGGGGGAGTTGGGGTCAGGGTGTGGGGGGTGGTGGGGTTATGACCGATTGTTGACCGAATGTCGTCATGGAGCGTCAATAAAACCCCTCGCATTGGGGCCCCCATGACATGTAAAGGAACAGGACTCTAAACACTACAGTCATTCACCCCAATTCCACTGGGCCTGCTGTAGCCTGTGCTCACGCTAACCACTGTCTGCTTCACAGGGCCTTTATTCAGGGTTTGTAGGCCAAGAATAGAAATATATACAAATATAAAAAAAAATAAATAAATAAATAAATGATCTGCAGATGTCAAGCCACATAGCGCAATGTAATGGCTGACCACAGCTGCACCGGGTCAAGATTGTTTTTAGAAATGGGTTTTTTTTCTTTATTTTTGTTTTTTTGCAGGGGCTTGGTTGAAGTGCCTGGTCGTAACAAAACAAAATGGGGGTGTTGGGGGTGTTGGGGGGGGGGGGGGGGTGGGGGGTTGGTGGTTGTGGGGAGTCCCTGCTGTTGCCTTGTGTTTGTGTGCCCTCCCTATGAGTATTGTGTGCTACCCCCCACTCCCAAGTCATACAGTGGGAAATCTTGGTTAGTCCACAAGCCGCAGCTTTGTGTGACCCTGGCCGCTCTAACACCCACTGTTGGAGCACTGGCCGGTGCAAGCAGAAACAAACACAGACCAAGCCTTTCAGCCTCACATCTTCAAGCCCCACAACCCTTACAACCTACAAATCGTATATACAGAGACATATCCCCATTTTTGAGTGAGTCGATTTGTTATTCAGATTTACCTTTTGATGATTGAAAAATTATATGGCTATACATGTGCATATATTTAGTTTTTTTATACATTAATGTTTGGCGCATCCAAATAAATGACTTCTTTGGGGTACGGTTTCTCCTAAAATGGGCTGTTTGGCCTATCATGGGGAAGTTTTGCTTTCAACATATTACATAGTGTGTGAGTTTTTCAGTAACATCACCCTTAATGTAGTTTCTGTGTACAGTAGTCACCCAACTGGCAGCCAAGTCTTAACTGTGCCGAGATGTTGGGTTAGGGCAGTGAACTTTAACCTCAGCTAGACTGACCGAAGAGACAGCCACCAGAATGGGGTCAGCCCCCCTCCACGGATTGGATCCATTTCTGCTCTGTCCTGTTTGTTTGTCTTCAGAGCCACTGTGTGAAAGGGCGTGCCTTTTCCCCCGCTGCTGCTTTTCTTCTCTTTCTTTTTCCCCCCTGGATTTATTGTGGAAAAGACATGTCAGTGAGAAGCTAAATGTGTTATCCGCCTCTATATATGATCATAATCTTCCCCCCACAGACCTCAGCCTTACTTTGTGTTTCCCCTCGCCTGAGAGATATATAACATCCATTGCTGTAATTTACGTCCTGGGTTTTATTTTTATTTTTAATTTTTTTATGGCTGTCTGTTTATGTCTGTTCAGCTCTCAGGGTGAAACTAGGGCCAGTGAGTCAGGCCTTGTTTGTCCATTCATTAGTAAACATTTGTCAACTCATCAGCCTGAAGAGGAATGTTTTTCAGGAAAGATTCTGACTTACGGAAAGTTACAGATTGTTGAAATGTTTTTGAAATTATTTTCTGAGACCTAAATGATTATTGACAATGGTTAGCTTTTTAATGCATATTTTATATAATTTCAGCAATGACAAGAAACCACAGAAACTCAAAAAATGAATAAAGCTTTGCAAGTGGTTCTAGTGTAAACAAACGGGTTTGGTTAGTTTTGGCTATAGAGTTATGCAGAAATGTTGTTATTTAGTTATAAATTATAACCCAAATGCTAAACATTACGCTTTGGCTGATCATGCCAGTGCAAACACTAATTTGAGCTGTCAGTTAATACTTACATCACTTCCAAATCTTTTACCACCATTCCTGCATAAAAGTATGCTACTGACCAAGGCTGGGACCCACACCGAACACCCTCAATAACATTTAGTAGGAAATAGAAATTATTTCATCTTCACGTAACCCTAAATTCAGGAAATCTTTCTGCATATAGGTTTGGGGACTCAAAACTGAAATAAGATGAAAACATGTTTCTTTTTATTGTGAATGCTTTTTATTGAAATGTATTTCAGTTAAGTTAATGATCCTAATGCAGCTGGATTACGGCTTGATTGGAGGCAACAATAAAAATGATAGAACGGGAGCTGAATTGCTGTAATTCCTGTTTTTATTTTGTTTTGTTTTTATGGTTCTGCATTCTGCTCCCACCCGAAACCTTCCTCCCCCCGAACCCTCCATCCCAAACGCCCCACCCTCAAGGCTGTGTTGGCCTCAATTTCATGTACAGCTTCTTCAGAAACCATAGATGACACAATACATTTGGAAGACACCAGCCTTCCATATTCCATATCATTACTTGAGAAGGTAGTGACCGGGACCTGGGGGAGGGGGAATTCCTCCAGGAAGCATTTGGATAAAAGAGGGGATGTTATTTATGGTTTGAAATTGGCAGCGTTCAGCCTTGTTGCAGTAATTTATGGGCCCCGGCTCCATCAGAGGGGCTTCTCAAAAACTTGGCTCGGGAGCCAGGCGAAATGTGAGTGCTCAGCATTATCCCTGCTCCACTTCTGTATTCGGCAGGACTCCTCTGCTGGAGTGGGGGATCTCCAGGTCATCCTTTGCGTGGGCACCTGTCCTGTGCTTTCCCCTCCATTGGCTTTCCACCATATCACATATACTGTAACTGTATCAGCAATAAAGCAGTCAATCTACACCAAAACTCTTCTGCCAAAACCCTTATGTTCTTTGGCTTGTTTCTTCAGCAACATTGTAGCACTGAGGTAATGTTAGGGCTGTCAAACCACCCAGGATGAATGACCCAGGTACTGCTGTGGGAACAGGGTTGACCAGACACTTTTCTGGGACAGGCTCTGGCCAGCCATTCAGGAGTGAAGATACTCAATTCACTCACAACCGCATGGCAAGGCTTGCCCTCCTTTCAACATGGTATGTTCTCTGTCTTTACTGAAAAATAATTTTTCTGCCAGCTGCTGGTCCCCATCCTTATTGCCAAGCCCTGGCCACATGTACCGGTAGGCCTGCAAGGGGATGAGGTGTACATGCCTTGAAATCCCTCACTAACACCTCAATAACACCAGGTCCTGACCTTTAACCCTGTCACCTTACCTGCTACAAAGACAACAAGAAATGAGCCAGCACCATGTGTCATGAAGGGAGACCAAGCTCTAGCAAGCAAAAAGCAAGACAATGGAAAGTCAGGGAGACAATCTCAGCAGTGGCTCTTGAAAGTCAGTGAGTCCTCCAGGAGAAGTGTGTTGTGAAATGTCTTTACCTTGATATACCACAGAAATTTCATTAAGTGACCAAATATTGATCTTTTGTGGTATCATGTCCAGTTAGTCCAGTAAACCTCAATATGGAAGAAAACGGAGCATTAAAGCTTCATATAATGTATTGCATACAAAGTTTGCATTGAGTAAATAAATAAGATAATGACTATCACCCGATAACCTTTTACTTATTTTCATAACATTCTTAGCTACTTTTGTATTCACAACAGCAACTCTATCTGTCTGCTAAAATGAATAATAATTCATTCTGAATGCAGACATTTTTGATGGATTATCCAAATGACTGACATCTCAGATATATTTGTGATTTTCAGAGGACAGCTATCTCTAAATGAAGAACAATACTAAAATGAATATTCAGCACAATTGGATTGGATCAGCTGAATAACTGGTATTTTACAGTAAAATGTTATACGGGTACAGGGAAAGGTTTTAGTGTGTCTGAGATTCCTTCTGATGATCCACGCCAGCTTCCAAGTGCAAGGTGTGATCCAGGGATATGCCTAGTTGGAGGACATTTTGGATCTCATATCCGCCCCTGAAGGGGCCTGTTGCCCCTGACAATACAGTTCACTCTAATACAAACAGCACAGCTTCAGACATGTTTCTTTCATCGGGCAACCCCTCATAACGTTTGTGCTCTAACAGAGCTGCGGTGAGTTTGCTTACACTTTAACAGGGCTGTCCTATCCAGAATGCATTTACACTTTAACAGGGCTGTCCTATCCAGAATGCATTTACACTTTAACAGGGCTGTCCTATCCAGAATGCATTTACACTTTAACAGGGCTGTCCTATCCAGAATGCATTTACACTTTAACAGGGCTGTCCTATCCAGAATGCATTTACACTTTAACAGGGCTGTCCTATCCAGAATGCATTTACACTTTAACAGGGTGTCCTATCCAGAATGCATTTATACTTTAACAGGGCTGTCCTATCCAGAATGCATTTACAATTTAACAGGGCTGTCCTATCCAGAATGCATTTACACTTTAACAGGGCTGTCCTATCCAGAATGCATTTACACTTTAACAGGGCTGTCCTATCCAGAATGCATTTACAATTTAACAGGGCTGTCCTATCCAGAATGCATTTACAATTTAACAGGGCTGTCCTATCCAGAATGCATTTATACTTTAACAGGGCTGTCCTATCCAGAATGCATTTACACTTTAACAGGGCTGTCCTATCCAGAATGCATTTACACTTTAACAGGGCTGTCCTATCCAGAATGCATTTACAATTTAACAGGGCTGCCTCTTCTAACACAAGTGTGTCTACATTTCAACAGTGTTGCATGCTATAAAATTAGGGTGTTTTAATGGGGCTTGCTCTTTTAACAATAGTGAGTTTACACTGGAAAAGGAGTCTTTAAAAACTAAGAGGTCAAGTTACTAAGATCCCAAGAAAGGCGTGTTAATCTGTGTGCACAGCCAAAGAATTTGCATGTATTATCATTTCATTCTTTGTCGGTGATTCACTTTCTTGGGAGACTGAAGTCTTTTAATATCAGCCAGGTATGTACGTGTTATACAAAGTGTTTTAACTTGCTGCCTTGTTTGCACCATGGGATCTATGCATGTTGAAGATCAGCACAAACTTGAGAGAGCAGTGAGATATGCCAGCAAACTAATTGGTGTTAGTCAAAAATCCATTGCCAGCCTGCTGTTCTCTGAACTGATGCATAAATATTAGAGTAATACTGGACGACAACAGCGACCTTCTACATAGAAGTCTCTGCAGGTTCAGTAAGATGGAGAGCAGCTTTCTACTGCAGCATAGGATATGCACCAAGTGCTACAGTAACGTTTTCATCCCAGCAGCAATTGGGCTTCACCGTGCTCTGATGTAGCGCTGCTCACATTGATTTTAATATGGATGCCTCTCTGCCAAATGAATTTCCCTCATGGAATAATTACGTTAAAATTTAACTTGAACTTGATCAACAAAGAGTCATTACATTAATGACTTTAGCTGCAGTCATATTTAAATGAGGGATTTTGTTTGGAAGGGATCTCATCCTAAGGTTAAAGCGAAGTACCTCAGTTGATCACTACAAGAGAAAAATAAATGCACAAGGCGCAACAACTTGAAGCACTGTTGGAAGTGGCAACTCAACACATTGCTGAATTTAAAAAGCCAAATGTAAGTTTATATAGCAGAAATGCAATATGGGATAAGATCTGTCTAAAATGTCCACTTGATTGCATTCAGTGTTTCCTGAGTAGTGGGAAAATGTATGTATTGGTTCATCTTGTACAGCATGGCATTAAGAACTAATACTTTTATAAATGCATAGGAATATATAGATTTATAGGACATTTAGCAATAGGATTCCAGCACATGCTTTTCCTCTTAAATACAGCTGTAATCAGTGGTCATTGGGACCAAACACATTGGAACCAAGTTCAGGACTATGGAAGTGTATCATTATCAAAGGCACAGACACAACTGAAGAAAAGAATCTATCACATGTAATATCTTGTTTAGAGCTGTCTAGGGCAAGACAACTCACATTCACAATTGAACACATGTTGTCGTGCTAGCTTTAGTTGCAAATGCTGAAAATACATTTGCTTATAGGTGGCATGTTTTTGACATTATTTTTGAATTGTTATTTGTCAGTTTTCTTCTGGATCATGTTCTTGCAGCTGCATAATGTAGAATTAACATAATCATTTAGCACAAAATGATTATAGTTAACTGGAGTGGTGCAGGAGGAGTAAGGAGTTAAGAGGCATGAAGAAGGCTGCTTTTACTACTCCCTCCTCCACTATGCTGCTGAGAGACAGTGTCTCCCCTCAACCTTGAGGTGGCCCACACCAAATCCCATCCCCAACCCTCTCACCATCATCTTTCAGTCCTCCCAGAACATGATCTGGCTGCCATTTTCAGGCAGAGGTAGAATTCTATGACATAAAAGGCTTGGCCTTATGTGTTCAGAATGGCATTGTTTCAACTTTTTGTGGAATTGTCATATTTTTCTTTACATTTCTGCTTTCTAAGAACCACCCAGTCTTCTCAAATCACTTTAAGGTCATCAAATCTCTTTAATTATATGAACCATCACTGTGATAGTGAGACCAGTAAAACTATGACAGTGACAGAAAAAGAGGTGTTACCATGACAGTGAGGCCAAAGATCAGGATTAATCATGACATCAGCAGTCACGGTATCAGCAGAGACTTAGTAGTGATTAACAGAGGTTTTAACAGTGAGTCCAAGTGAAACTGTAGTAGAGATTTACAGATATTTGTGTCAGTTAGTGAAACCATCAGTGATTCAGTAGAAATTAACAGAGAATTTTAGTAAAGATTCACAGAGACATTAGTGGTGAGACCAAGGACTCCGTTCAAAGGTTCAATCCCAAGGCACAACAGCAAAAATAATTTATATTTCATTGACCAATTGCTCCTGTGTTTATTTCAAAACAATGAGGCATTCATTCCTCATAAGTAGAATGGAACAGTTAAATGGCTATAATGGTTACAATCTAATTTTATTCCAATTTAAGTCTAATGAACTTTGTCCAGATATCATAAAAATAAGGGTTTTAAAAAGTGATGCACTAATTATTCAATCTATACACTTTTTATATCAATGCGCTACAAATGTCGGACAGTCAAAGTTATGTAATTTTAGTGATGAGTAATAATTTGATAAATATTTTGTGGAATAATTGCAATACATATTGCCAAATTCTAGTAATGAGGTAAGTGCAAATGTATTTGTGATAGTGACCAGTGGTGACACAAGCAGGAAGTTGTCTATTGATAGCAGCAGACCCTTAAGTTGCAAGACTAAAAGAAGAGTTTTGGTGAGAGCAATAGCACTACTGGTGTTGTTGTTGCAGTAGTGCAGTTGCAGATTCAACACTGAGGGGTGTGGGAGCTGCGGAGGGTTCAAGAAACACTTCATTTGACAGGCGAGCCCAGGAGAGGATGCGGGTGAGTGGGAGATCTCAGCAAGGTTTATTATTACACTGACTTTTTGACATGGGAAAAGAGCTTTCTGCGCAATTGGCTCTGTTTTCATGCCTCTTTGGGAGTGTAAACCATTTTAGTTTTTTTCTGCTCTCTCTTTCTAGGTGGCTTTGCCTCATTGTGTTAAAGCCATGTGCTGTTTTGCATAACGGGGTCACTGCGTTTTCTCAGTGGTTTTTTCTTCTATGACCGTCTAATAAACCTGCCAGGACTAGGAATAATGTGTTGTGTGGAGAAGCGCGCTGACAGCCTGTCAGTAAGCAAGAAGAGCTAGAACACCCTGGTCCCTGTCTGTGGGGCATATCATCCTCAGGACATTAAACTGAGAGACTGACTCACCATGTTAATAAAAGAACTGAAGGCACTTAGAACAAGTGAGTTAACCTCCAGTGCCTTGGCCAAATTGACTCTACACATCAGGTGACCTTATCATTCCCCTTTGAAAGCTGATTGGCTGAGAAGTCCTCTTATATTCAAATGATTTTCTGAGCAATCTCATTAAATTAAAATAGTTTTGTTTTCATTCCATTCCCAGGAAAGCCCACCTGATTCTGCGGAGGGTGGAGAGGATCAGCCGGTACTGCGGGGCTCTGCTGCGCAGTGCCTACATCCAGAGCCGGACAGACACCGTGCCATACATCTTCTGCCGGAGAGAGGACATGCTGCCTTCCAGCTCCGTGTGGCATAGCTCCCTGCAGGATATGCAGGTGTCCTGCACCGAGAAACTCATGTCCGTCCCACGCAACACGTATGGAGACTCCAAACTACGATGAGAGGCCAATCCCTAACCCCCTACCGCCCCTGCTACCAACATGCTGGGACAACAACCCCAACCCCACCTCCCATCCCCCTCCCTTCTGTCTCACAACCTCCTTCAGCACCATTCTGGCCTCTCTCACTGAGCTTACGGACAACAGAAATTCAGAATTGTAAGAAATAAAAGAAATGAAAGTAAAATGAATGACCTTTGACATGAGTCTTTTTATATAAAAATAGCTTGTAAAGAAAAGTGAAATGAAGAGAAACAAAAGAGGAAAGGCAATGGAATATGCTTCAGAATTTATTTTTTTTCCAAATTTAAGCAGCATTTTATCTTAGGTGCTGAACAGGTAAGCTAAAAGGGCATGTAAATTACACCCCCCCATTGATCATCACCCCTCCCTCTAGACAGTTGTTTGAGGACGGAAATGTCTTAATGTAAAATAACATTCTTTTGCTCCACATGCCAGCTTTGATTGCTTGCATACAATCCAATGAAAATTATCCAATCAACCAGTTGATCAATCAGCCATTCTGAGCTACCTAGTGGTACCTTGTATTTAGTCTGGGAGTTCTACAGTATTTGTTCTTTCACATAATACTTGAATCTATGGTGCACAGAGAACTCGACACAAACACCCCCGACAAACCCCCACCATGCAGCACAGCACAGTGCGGGTTGTGGAACAGCTGCTTCTGAAGCGGTGATGTCATTGGTCGAGGGGTACGTGAGCTGCACCCACAAGTGGAAGGGGGAAGTGGGGTCTCACAGCCTCTAAGTGCAGAAGGTCCTGTCAGCGATGCTATTGAGGTGTGCGCTGGATTAAGAACATGACAGTCTGCAGGCAAGAGGAGAGAAAAGGAGGCGGCAAACGCTGACAGGAAGAAGATGTGATGAGAAATGCTTGTCTATGTACTTGTGTGTCCCAGAGAAATTTGCTATTCATAAATGAACATTGAAAACATATTTCAAATGCTCACCTGTAAGACATTATTTACATGTAGTTAACTGTAAATCACATAGGTCCTATTGTGGAATTCAGTTGCATTGCTTTCTTGTTATTTTACAGTTTTTCCTGAATTCACTTATTTGTTGGACAGAAACAACTGAATGAAGAGATCCCTTTTACACCCTGTCACAAGGACTAGACTGGAATGAATGTCCTCCTTTCTGTTTTGCTAGTTTTTTTATTGTATTATATGTGTTTTTATTACTAGTGGCTTTACTCTAAATATCAATTTCTTTATATTTTTCAGTATAACTCTGAGTGATTTCACTCAAAGATTACATGTTTTAAGGTTCAATAAGTAGGCAACCATAATCTTGGTAGATCTTGGCAGATATTTAAACCAAACCATTATTCAGTAAAATATGTGTAGTCATTTTATTTATGAAAAAATTAAGTATGTGAAAGAATACATAGAATTAAATAATTTTCTGGAAGTTTATCAGAGGGATTTTGTTTTATTGTTTTTCTCTCATTACTTTTGGACAGACAAACAGACAGACAAGGTAATTTATTTCAATGGTGTGTCTTGGTAAAGGGAAAAGAAATGAAAATAGTGAAATATTTGTATCCTTTTGTGAGATGTTACTTCTGCCTGACAATATGCAATATTAATTTTCAACATTATTTAGTTTCATGAAAGAAACTAAACTAAAGCCTAGGCAGGCATGAGTCTGCAAGACCTGCAACAAATGCTGAAGTTCATATGTAAAATACAGTACAGCTCTCTAACTCACAGCCCTTGAAGAGAGAAATGTTTTGCAGGTGTCTTAGTGCTCATGGTTATCAATGTCTTTTTGTTAATATCTTAATGTCAAGTAAACTTAACTGATTGTTCAATTAATTGTTCTAGCGAGTAAAACAGTGATGGGAAAATGAGGTTTCATAATGCAAACATGGGCTGAACTATCGCTAACTATCAGGGACACCTTATTTGAATCAATCATTGTATTTTTCTATGGAGAGTATGGACTTCAGATTGGTTCAGTGATTGAGAGCTCTTTGTAGCTCAACCCATTATAGGGTTCATGAAAAGTCATTCAAACACCACTAGTGCAAAACAGTTAATTGAACAACTTGATCATTTCAATCAGTTAGGTTGAATACTAATCTGTATTGCTAGGCTTGTGCAGGTGTTTTTAGTAAACACCACAATGTAATTTTTTATACATGGATGGTTCATTTGAATAAATGACAATTAATCTTAACAAGATTTATGACTCTAGTCAGATAATATAAATCACATTTCATATTTTATTTTATTTACTAAAGTATATGCAGTGGTGTGTCCATGTCTTACATTAATGTGGGATTACATTTCCCAGAATCCACACAAGGCAAATATTAGCTTCATTCAGCAAGCTCAAACAAGTTGCATTGCCCTACAAAGATACAGAGTCTATGAAAACTAAATTGAAAATAATTTCCCTGTAAACAAAAAAAATGCTCAGAAACCATAAATAGTGACCAGCTGTATGGCTGGATTCAAAAGGCATTCTGAGAATATTGCTGATTTATTGTTTTCTGTCACTGCAGTGGGCCACACACACGCACAACTATAAATCAAGTAATTCCATGTGCTGTAGTACTCTGAGGCCCTCCTGGGAGCTCCAGTCACAAATTCTATGGTTAAGTGGCAAACAGTTTAATTGTTTCTATTTCTCTCAGAATTTCTCCTCAATTTGTGTTAAATTTATTGTTCTTATTTCTCTTCCCCAATTTGTGCTTAGTGGAAATTCACTGATGAGTCCTTATATATACAAGAAAAGCTGTCATTTTGACCAGTTCAAGATGGTGAAATCCCATAGTGCACACACACACAACAAATTGGTCTTCATTTTGCCCTCTGAACCACCCTGAAGTCAGTAGAATATGGACTCAACCGAAAGTGTGGCACATGGATTTTAGCCCATGTGGACTCCAGTGCTTCTAATAGTTGTTACAGAATGGTTGGTGATGGATCTTTATACCAAACAGCTGGTTCCATCTCATCCCAAAGATGGTCAAATGGGTTGAAATCCAGTGACTTGAGGGGACACTGCAATACCTGCAGTACTCTAATTTCACTGTCATATCCCTGTATCCATTTCTCAACAATCCTAGCCTTTTTGCATTGAGCATTGTCGTGCTGAAAATTTCAGATGGATACACTACTGCCAAGGCAGGATCCACCTGATTGGCAGTGAGATTCATATATGCTGTTTCATCAGCAAAAACCAGGATTCATCAGACCACATGTTTTTCCAATCCTCCATTGTCCAGTGTTGCAACCGCAGTTTTTTGTGACAACTTATGACAAGTTTTACATATCCTACTTTCAGCACCACCATTGCCGAGTGTAACTCTGTTCAAGATGTCTCATGCTCTATCATTGACAATCTGGTTTGACCATAGATCCATGATTGGCTGGAGTTTTCTTTTTTGTTCACTATTGACAATGTCATTTATTAAAATCCCAGTATGCTATGCTATGTCATGCTATGTTCAATGACATTTAAATCTTTTGCCATTACCATACTACCTAATTGCTCACACACACACACACATACACACACACACACACACACACACTCAAATCCATAAGTACCTGCCTACCAGGTTGCAAATTGACCTAACACAATGGTCCTTTCTGCTACCTGCAAAATCATCCTTACATAAATCATCCTCACATAAAACAATACATATGAACAATCCATTTGAATGTAACCTGAGATTTGCTTCAATTACTCAATAAAATGCACCTCCAACGAAAGTTAGCTGATTAATATGTGGTTGTGAAAAGGAAAATTGTTTACTTCTGCATAAAGTCACCTCCGTAGCTTGATGTGGGCTACTTAGGGAGTACTGCCGTTCTGGTTACTGTTAGCTACAAGAACAAATGTATCTTTATCCAAAACATTCTCAAAGCCACTGTATGTGGTGAAGTTGTATGTCATGCAAAGCTAGCTAGCTAAATACTGGTAGCAAGCTGGGCAGCCCCCATTTAGAAAACATCAATCTGGAATGCTGTTAAAGCCAACAACATTGACAGCAGTAGTGTCGTACTATTTTTGGTTAAAGTGGTTGATTTTAGTTTTATTTGACTTAATGTCAGCTAGCTCACATGACACCAGCATCATGCTGTATGTGACCAAGTTAGACTGTCTGCAGGCTCAACACTCAAGCCATGACATAAAGTGACTTATTTTTTTTCCATGATTTTCTTTGGTCAGTCATGTTTCAAGGTTTGAGATTCTCGGTTTGCGTATTAACAGTGTACATTTTCATGTACAGTTTTTAATCGAAGATGAAGAATGATAGCAATGGCTTTCTATTGATCACCTCTCCTGCCGTGTTACATCTCATGTATTTGCTGGCTAGACATGGAGGATAGTCTCAATGTTTTTATTAGTTAACCTGGGGTAAACAAGCATAATAGCTAGTAGTTGGCTATTGGTAGCCTAGCAATGTTGCTTGCCTTATACATTAGTTAGCTTGTGTTGTAACATTATTATTATTGTCATTACTAGTGTGCTTACTTCTCCTGTGTTTTTTTAAAATCATCAGCTAACAAGCTGACTCACTGCATGCTTTTGTGAAAGTGACACTTTGTGTATGGTTGTTATTTATTTATTTATTTGTTTGTTTGTTTATTTGTTTATTTAGTTGTTTATTTATTTATTGCAATATTTTTTGATGGTAGCAAAATGTTGGTCTGTAGTGGAACTGTGGTCCTACAAATCGGAATATTCAAAAACCAACAAAAATCGTCTTTATTTGCTAAATTTCAGAGGTACTGTTTATGAAGAGCAACTTTGCATTGTTATTATTTTTGTTGCGTCCATATTTCATGATTGAAGTAGTATTAGCTGGGAAAACCACAGCTAACGGTGTAATTTAAGTAGCAGCGCTGTCTCCAAGGGGAAAGTTGTACTATTATTGTAGTGACTTTTGAACTTGTCAAATGGAGATTATGAGCTATTTGTGTCTTAGCATTGTTTTGGTTGTTTCTGCTAGTTGACCTGCTCAGGAATCGATTGTTAGGTTTGTATTGTGGTTGCAGTTACTTTGACAGGCCATGGCCAGAGAGTTGAGCCTACAGGCAGACCATTCTCGTACATTAAACAATTTTTGTGAGAGACTGAAATGAAGTATGAGCCAGAAAATTCACCTGTTGTGGTGACAGATATCATTGGCACAATCAGTTATAACTGTATCTCAGCACTAAATTAGCCACCTGATCAAATAATTAGCTGAACACCTTGTGATTGGTTAGGCAGAGAATAAGACACAGGCAAAGGCATTTTAAAATTAGCTGGGTTTAGCTATCCAGTTTCATTTGGTTTGACACCAGGAAATATTAACGATTAGGTACCTAGAAATATCTATGTAACTGGATACAGTAAGTTAAAGGCTATCAATCTCACAAGTCACTTGTGGTGGGGGCATATTACTGACCAGATAATGTTGCATTCAGTACAGATTTTTCTGAATCACTTTAGGAAAGTTTTTGCAACAACGTTATGACTGATGCTTAGTAAACAATGTGATCAACTTCATATTTAGTAGCTAACCAGCCGAAGATATCAAATGCAAGCAGATGTAACCTTGCTGCATCGTCCTGCTAAGTTCCTTCTGCAAGAAAAAAAATCTGGTTGACTCATATTTGTCAAACTCAAGTGTGATCAATGTCATGTTTGTACGAGTAATGATTATATGACTATTGTAGTAAGTCCTGTTAATGGATGTTTGTTTGAGTGAAGTTTGGCTGAGTGTAATGCCAGCCCTGAATGATACATGTTTGTCTGACTCAATGCATGACTCTATACATGAATGCTGAAGCCCTAAAATGGAAACTGCTTTAGTTGATCACTTAAGTGCTGACAAACAATGAAAAATACCTCCATGTTTTGTAACCACTTCTTCTAAAATATGAACCAAACTATAATATAGTACTGTTTTTTATCTACTAATTTTGAATCCTGGACTGAGATTTATGTTGGCATCCTTGATCCTGTGTATCAATACAATTTATCTGGGATATATATTCTAATGCAACACTCTTAATGTTGACTGCATGACTATGCACAAAATTGCAGGTTATTTTAATTACCTTGTTAACCTAAACGTGATTGTTGTCACTGTCAGTTTTACATTGTATACTGTGGGGGTTTGTGACATTCACACACACACACACACACACACACACACACACACACACACACACACACACACACACACACACACACACACACACACACACACACACACACAGGCACGTATGCACGCACACATTAACACACACACACACACACACACAGGCATGTATGCACGCACACATTCACACACATGCACACACACACACACACACACACACACATGCAAAGGACAGAATTTACTCATTATGATATTTAAGGACTGTTGTATGCTGTCCAGTAAACAATCCCACAAGCTAGGGAACACACAAACTGCACTCTTTATACAAACTGCAAAATTTTCGATAAAAGAACTGAACCTAGTGAGAGTTTGAATTCTAGCAGGAGATGCAATAGACAACCTCTTTTTACTTTTATTAATACTTATATGTATACTTATACATCTATTTGCATTTCTTATTTTTAACAAACAGCTGTGCATCATCATGCTACCATTACTCTTCTTATTCTGTGCAGGCACTGAAGGGGCCATATTTCTGTACACAATGAGTTACTGTATGGGCCATTTCGCCTGCCTGAATCCACAAATAATTAAGCATTGATCTGTCCTTCTATTGAAGAGTACCATCTTTTCGCATACACAAATTTGACTAACACTCTGAATATACAAAAAAATACTTGAACATAGACCATAATATGAGTTAATCCTGGACTCTGGTTTATACAGTACTGAAAAGAAAATGCTGTGCAGGATCCACATCTTTGTGAATCAGGCTTTTAATGGCCAAACTCATGTTAATGTATAATGTTCATAGGTTCATAGATTTAATTTTATATTTTTCATAAATTGTGACAGTACATAACTGCAATGTAAATAAATTGTATATATCTCGCATGTGGTTTTTGTGGTTCTTTATCTGGGACGCACAGTCCATATTATCCTTTGTATTTTGCATATGTAAATGAATGTGTTCCTTTCACTTCCAACTTTTATGAGCAGCCTATGCAACATTTTCCTTCCTGTGTCTTCCAGAAAAACATTGCTATCACAATTCAAAACATTCTCTCCACCTCCCTCTCCATGAATTAGTGTTTTAAGCCAGTCATTTCTGCAATGAGGTGGGATAGATAGTGATTACTGCCTGCTCACTATAGATGCTGCCACAACTGCCTTGTTCACAGGAAAAGGTAAACAGCCAGAAATGTACCCAAGCATTTTAAATAATTTGGAAGTGTATATATAATATATAAAAGCCAACCTGCAGCCCTTGAAGTATGCTTTTGTGAGTCCATGATAAGTGTACAAGTACCACCCATGATACTGCTGAATTTTTCCTGTAAAAATAGAGAAGAGAGCATCATTTGTGACTGGCCATACTTTGACCATTAGAAGGAGAAACACTATAATTTTTACAGACTGTGGTTTGACCAAAAGAGAGAACACATATAGTTAGGATGTATAGTTTACAGACCCATATGATCAAACTGATGTACAAGCAGGGCTGTTGTTAAACTCACAGTTGCATATACATTTTAATCATACCACCATGCAGAATTTGTACATAGTTAAAATAATTGTCTCAGACATAGATTCAGAGATGTGGGTTAAGAGCTGATTAGATTTCTTTAAAACACAAGACTAACCAGTTCACAGGACGGATTTCAAATCGGTCTTCAACAAGCTTACCCACAGGGATCTGACAAAGCATGTTGTTTAACTTGGTTTCCACCAAAGGCAGTTCAAAACAGGGCTAGTCAAAGCCTTTGTTCAGAAAGGTTTGTTTCCCCACAATACCCAGACCCCAGCCCAGTAATGCACTTTTAATAGTTTCCTATGTGGATAATTGGATTGGAATGGTACAGCAAGGTCTCTCATCCATCTTCCAAAGGCTTCCTCGCTGAAATACCATTACCTCCAATTTAGGGAGATCTGCTGACCCCCCTACTGTGCAATGTAAATAATAAATACACAGACTGTTATGACCTTTGATCTATCAAAAATGGGTGGCCAAAGGAAGATATAGCACAGTAAGGTCTTTGAAAAGATTAGAGTCAGTTGTACCCATTGCTTTGTTCGGCCAACCAGCTGAACAGAGATTTAAGATTCGGGTGCAGGAAAGAAACAGTGCACACTGCCTCTGGTGGCAAGGAAGTGCATCACTCCAGTCAAAGGACAACAACTGAAATGTGTAAACTGGACACATATGATATAAGCCTTAGATGTAAATTCATCCCCTTGTCCCACATGTGGACTTCAAATCTAACTTATCTATGCATTCAGGGTTAAGTAGGATGAAAACTAATTGGTGGCCCTGCCAGCATGGCACAGTTCAGAGACATCCATGAACACATGTAAAAAGGCAATCTCACCTCCTGGATCTTCAGTAAGATTTGGCTGGGGACCTTCAACCATTACACCTGCATCACCTGCTGTCTCAGGGTACAGCTGTACCAGTCTGCCACTCCTCCTCATGGTCCCCGTCCTCCCTCTTCTCCATCCATCTCTGCCATGCTCTATCTCTCTGGCTGCATGCGCTGTGATCAACCCCACACTTCCTCTGTCCCTCATTATCATTATTTATGGATCCACCTGGACCTCTCTCTTCTCTCTCCCCTCTTTCTGGCCTTTTTTGACCATGATGATCTGAGAAACTCTTGCCTGCTTTTTTTTGTCTTACTCTTATCATATTAAGTGATTCCACTCTCTACTCTTCTAGACATCCACAAACATCTGGCTCATCTGATTTCCCTCGAACTGCCCCCCAACCCCCAGCTGCCCCCCCAACCAAGCCTCCCACCCCCCAACCCCGGCCTTCCTCACTCCCCACCTTCCCCCTTAGCCCCTTGAACCAGATTTATTTGTTGTTTCTTTCCATTTATCTGCCACTTCCTGTCTTTCTATCCCAAAAAAATGTCTCCTGCCACACTTCCCAGCAGGTTCCACCCCCTCCGCAAGCTCTGCCCTCCATCCCAATCCCTCTCTGGTCTCTCACATTCAATGTCTGTTCATCCATTTTTTGATTGATTGTTTTCCTTTCCCAGAACTCACATCCTACTTGTGTCCCACTTTGTAAGAGCTGTGGGTGCACCCTGTACCTGTCAAATACAACAATTCTTGAGCAGAACTCTTGACTTCTCATTAGAAGTGTTGGAGAAACAGAAGTTTAGATATGAGACTTTCACTGGCCATATGGCATTGCTCCACATGGCCACCACAGTCAGCTCAAGACCAAGGTGAAGCATGGAATTTGCCGTGTTTTTCTTCAGGCTCTAGGGGGCGACGATGCCACTCTGTAGAGGTTACCACTCTTTCCAACACTCTTTCATGGTTCTTTTGCATTGATGCATTGGTAAAAAATGCAATTAACAGAACACCCTCTACAATCAGATGACAAAATTTAAACAATGGAGAGGATCTATGTGACTGTGACCTCTGTGGGTGAGTCTCCACTCCTACTTATTGATTGTCTGCATCGCTTTTTGTTGATAAGTCCTTGTTTCCCACCAGGGAGAGTGGTATTGGAGGTGGGGGGATGGGGCTTTGAGTTTGGGTGTTGAGATTGGAAGGGGGGTTGAATGAACTGTCACAGTGGCAAGGTCTGGAGAGCACAGATATGGAGAGGGAAGCTTATCACATGACCTGGGTGTCAGGCTCAGCCTAAATCCATCCACAACCTTATGTGAGTGCCAGGGTACTGGTGCTGGAAGGGGAGGTGCTTTTGGGTGTGCAGTTTTGGTTTGGGGGTTGGGGTCAGAGCGCGAGTCTGTCACATTTCCCTCACTGAAGTTCTGGTTCCTCTTGTCTTTAATTTACTGCCCTGTCACTCCAAAGGCCTGGCCACTGATAAGGAAAATCCAGGGCTCTGTGACCCTGACTTCCCATCCTCTCCCCCAAATCTCTCCCATTCCTGGTGTTTTTAAAGCAGGGGTCACCAAGAGGGGTCAGTGGAGGGATTTCGGGGAGGGGGATGGAGCACTGGGGATGACCAAGGTCAAAGAGAAGAGGCAGAGGGAGGTTTGTTTTTAGCATCTGAGCCATGATGCTGAAGATGCAGAGGAACAACAACAACAGTATGCAAGCTTTCTCTCTGCCTCTTTCCCACTCTCTTTCTTTCTCTTATCTCTCTTTCTCTGTTCATCTTTCTGCCTCCATTTTTTCTACCTTAAGTTTGTGCCTTTTGTACGAACTCTCTTTCTCCCTTTGCTTCTCCCTCTGTACACTCTTGATGAATGAAGCTCCAGTGGAGTGTGGATAAGATGTTCTAAAGATGTCAAAGTTAAAAGGTCACAGACTACTTGCAAATGTGCACAGGAGATGGTGAAAAAACAGGTTAATACTTCATTATATGTGTGATGGCAGCATTTGAATGATTACACATTCACAGACAGAGATTTAAGAAAATGGAAATCTTACTGGAAGCCCCATTCACTTTAAAGTTAAAGTCTTTGTGTTTCCCAGTACTCAGATTACTGCACATGTGTTACAAACAGATTTGCACATGAGATGTTTATAGCAGCTGCTGAGAGATTTACTGCAGGAATGAAATTGTAAATAAAATGTAACATTGCTATCATTACATTAATTGTATATCTGGCATTTTTACAGGGTTCTTATGAAAGTGAAAATGGGGAAAAGAGTGGCTCATGAAAAACTGTCAATGAAATAACACCCTTTACACTGAAGAGAGGTAACTGGCAGACTGGCATGAAAACCAAAACCTTTGCTTGGAGTAAAGGATCTTGTCAAGAATCTTGTTTTCTTTGAGCAGGCTAGGTAATGTTAGGTCATATATTATAACATTATTTTATTCGTATGCCTGTTTTTTACATGAATTGGGAAACAAAATGCCAAACATGTGCTGGCTGGTAATAAGTTCAATGCTTTATGTCATCAATTTGCCCTGCAGATTGGCCATGTCTATCTTGAAAAATATATTATATCTTAACATACCCTCTGGTTGAATAACCTAAAGTTATTCACGTAAAGTACATCACCTAAAGTGATAACTGATACCATAAATCAAGTTATATGAAAGGCATTGGGGTCCATCACTTTATATAATGCTGAAAAACTCTGCAAAGAACTCTTCCGGAATGAAACTTATAGCTTTGAATCCAGCATACAACCTGTGCCAGAACAGTGGGAATTTTACATCTGTATCAAAGCCCACACACATCCAATGGAAAAAGGCAGACAAGCAGTTACTGTTGCTAAAAAGACTGAGCTGAGAATAAAGCTCAGCCAACACCCATGAATTGAACTGAACCATGGAACTGTGAATTGCACTGTTAAGATACTGTATGTACTATTAGCACAGCTAATAACAGCACAGTACATTTTTAACAGTCATGCAGACATTGAAAACAGGGCAGAAACAACTGTATGTCTAATTCAATCTTGCAAAAAGGGATAACTCAACCTCTTGGGACTCCATTCAGAAAATAATGGGGACAAGGAACACAGTCCAAGCAATAGGCTGTGCTCACTGGGGCAGTGCCCAGTCAGAGTTCTATGACGTTAGTAACTTAAATTAATTAGCATTGACAACAATGGTTATCAATTTAAACCAGATTATTTTAAACTCAATTTATTCTAACTCATTCTTTATTTGTTACTATTGTTGTATTTTGAAGTAACTCTAATCTAATCTTTAACCCAACCTTTACCATAGTCAACCTATTTGAAGTGGATTAGTATAGCATAGCACAGCATGCTGTCTCTGCAGAAGAGGAAACTAAGCCTCCCGCATGACACTTGGACCCAAAGTAAATAATAGGTAAATTCCAACACTGGATAATTTTGTCACTTCCAATATTTTACTACATACCAATAAGACAGACTGATTGCTACACATGGATTTACCTGTTTTGAATCAAAAGAGGTCCTTCCAATCATCCAACAGCAGACAGTATCAAATTGCCAGTATTTCCATGATGAGTGCAATTTTTAGTTTCTCTGTCATTGATTTGCTCCTGGTTCATTGTACATTAGATTTATCGCGGGTGCTTTAGCATTTTGTATTAGTTGTATGTTTTGTTTTCAATAGAAGTGCATGATAGAATTGAATCCCACAATATTTCATCATTTATAGACAGCTAATAGTGGTGCTTCTGGCTGCTGCTTTTGAAATTCCTTGCATTTTTCCATATGATGACAGATGACCCCTTTTTAAACAACATTTTGCAGTTGTGGTCTCTGGGCTCATTTCTGATCTGTTATCTAGTAAGCTAGTTACATGTAATAATAGGAGATAACTTGCTACTGTTGCGGAACATGAACCAATAGTCAAAGTATTAAGATCATTTGTTTTCACAAGGTGAATTGTGAGTACTTAAGGCTTATATTTCGACCTAATTGTACAAAGTTTACAGTAATGGCTTACACATGTGTCCACACTATTTTTAATGTATTATTTCTGGTCCAGTCATACTGCAGGTGAATATTTTCACTTATAATCAGGATCAGCTGTCTCCTCTTTCTGACCTCCTCAAGAATTCACAAATAAGTTAAAATGATAATTGATATTATTCAGTTAATATTAACATCAATGAAAAATAATTGATCATTTTTAAAAACAGTTCACATTTTCAGTTAAATATTGATTTATGGGCCTCCAAGAAGCTCCAATGGCAATGCATTTGCCTAAGTGGCCTGAGATTGGGTGTTCACCTCGGCACAACCAGCCATGGTTGGAGGTCCGCATCGGCGAGGTAACAGTTGGTCCAGCCTTGCTGGGGATGGTAAGGATGTAAGCCAGTTGAAGTTTGTTAGTGACTACTCCTGGTTGGTAAGGCACCTGCAGGTGCATAAATCAAGTAGTGATATAGGCAGTATGTGATTGATGGTGTGCCAACAGTCCGAAAAGAAGCAAGGGCCAGTTGTCAAGTTGTGTGCACTGTCAGTTTTTACATAAATTATTTGCTAAATCTAAAAACTATAGTTTGCTAACTGTCTTATTAGTCAAGAATGTATTGTGAAATCCTTCCGTGATGCACTTGGGATGTTGCAACTGATATAGCAGTGAGGCCTGCTACTCATAACCAAGACAATGGTGATTTTTGATCCAAGTTGGGACAAACTTCCTCTGACTTTCACAATCTGAATTTTTTTTTTCTAGTGCTGACGGTCAGCCTTCTCAGAGCTCCTTTCCTATGTTGATCTACCACCAGCAGTAAACCAATATGAACCATAGCAAGGCCTTGGAGCTTTTAAACATCCGGTGTGGTGAAGTCAGTCCATTGTGCTGGGGTAAGAGATATATTCAGTGTTATAGAAACACAGTAATTCCACTGTTTTTTAAAAGTTATACTGTAGATCTTTACATGGATGTTTTATTTCAGCCCCAGGTCCCAGTGTTGCTGGTTTTATGAGCGTTCTTGCATGGTTGTGTCAATGTTAGGGTTTCCAGGGCTGAAATTCTGCACGCGGCCTCCCCAGAAGCCGGGTGATTTATATCTGTCAGTGAAGACACCTTTCCTGTGGGCAGCCTTGGAACAGCCCTTTATTTTTGTTGTAAGAGAGAACCCTACAATGTGTGTATGAATCATAAGGCTAATTGGTAGTTTAGAGTTGTGCATAAAGTACAACACGTCCCATTAGCTGGTGGCCAAGCCCCCTTCAGCTTCGTTTCCGTTGAAAAAAAAAACCTAGGCTTTTTCCCTACGTTTTTCCACCGTAAATATTATTTCACCTCCAGAGCCAGGAGTTTCACTCCTGTCATGCGACATTAACTGTGCTTTAAAAGTCAGTAGCTCAATCCCGAACATGCCAGAGACACCTCACAGTATGGTTTAACAGCTCGGTTTCCTCCAAAAACAAATCTCCCCGTTTTAATGGATTAAACCTTTTATTCCTTTCAATGCCTTGCCAACAAGTGGAGCTACGTTTCCATAGCCTCTGGAAACCTTTCATTCTTTATTTCTTTGTGTCAGGGAATATTTCACACTTACTCGCTGACACACTTGTAAATGTGACCAGAGGCAATTGTGAAGGTATTATCAACTATCACATACCATACACATTGATTCTATTTTGGCCTTTTTTGTCACTCATTCACAATATTGATCCTATCCTTACTGAAAATTTGGAAACTGGAAACCTTTTGCTAGTGTGCGACAGCTTCTCTTTTGCATTAATTCATCTTTGCTGTGTCACTCCCAAGAACTCAATATGATGAGGACGTAGGCAGTGGATGTAGGCCATATAGTACTTACACAAAAACACATAAAACTATAAGATTTTAATTTCTCCTCCTTTTATAGGAGAAAGTAAAAACGGTAAAAAAAAGACTTGGACATGGTTCTTAGAACCAGTCCATACTATTGAAATTCCATACTATTGAGTTAAATTAGCTTCATGTTTCAGTTACACAGATTGTACCTTTACCCTTTTGTACATTAGTGGTACTACTCTCTAGCTCTCTTACCCCTGATCACATTCAGCCCTATCGCACACATACAGGCATGTCAATTTTACTCCCAGTCTCTGCTGTTGACTAATGTGATGGGTAGGAGCCGTAGATTATTTTGTATGCTGTCAGAGGAAGACAAAAGGAGGAACAGGGCAAATGTCATAAGCCGCAGGTGCCACCTGTGGGAGGAAGTGGCAATTTTGTGTTACTCAACCCAGGACTTTCGACTTGGGAGCTGGGATTTTTTTTTTTTTTTTTCCGGGAAATATCATCCTAGCTATGGAGACAAGATGTAAGTTTTTGTACCTTAGCGGCATCCCGTGAAACTGCTTAAATAGCAATTTTGGTATTTAAGAGTTTATTTACAAGAAAAGAAAAAAAATGAAATCTCATAATTTCTGTGGTAAAACACTGGTGATATTTTTCATTTCCTATAGTAACAGTCAAATGACCGGCATCAACATCATTCGGTTTGTGTTAAAGAGTTCTGAGCTGCACGGTCATACAGTTTTAATGTAGATGATCTATGCCCTTCAGTTAAGCACTGTGTCCATTAATGGAAAATATGTTGCCATTTTCACAGGGCTAAACCAATTAGGAGCTGACTTCAATCAACCAGAAATAATAGAAATGTCAATTAAATGAGTTTTGAAAAACAAACCTATTCCTTTGCCAAACTGGCACACATCTTCCACTGCCTTGACAAAGAGTCCACAACACAATCTCAGTGCAGTTTTACTTAACCAGTGTTTTATTTCTAAACAATACATAATAACAGGAAAATTATCATTTTATTCCTTTCTGCTAATCATTTTTGAGGAACCTATGAAAATATACAGTACACCAGATGTCTGTTCTGTGATAAACCAGAGCACCAAAAAAGGAAAAAACATATATGCAGCTGTGAAGATATAAAAAAAAATGAAATTGACTGAACAAAAATAAAGGATGATGTTGTGGTAAGTGCCCAAAACAGTGCATTGTGGGTATGGACTCGGTGGAGTGGATTCCACCAGGTTAAACAGTGCGTATGGATACCATAACAGTGTAAAAATACAGATCTAACCCCCTGCCTAGTCACAAAGCAGGCAAACCACAAAAAAGAGGTGAGCTGTCCATGTTTGAGATAGAGTCAGGGGCAGGTTATTTGTTGTGTACATTCAGTGCACCTTCAGAAAGAAAAGGGGAGGGTTTTTTTTTGGTCCATCCCACCGTGTCAAAGACAACTGTAACAAGAGCCACATGGATGTACATTAGAATGTGCACAGACGGGATGGCAAGTTATATTTTAAACTCTTTCAGGAAGGTTTTTATTGATGCTTCACAGAAATGAACTGAATGAAAAATGAAATTTGACTGAAACATGAACTTTGTTTGATACTGAACTAACCATTGAAAATATTTGTTTGCGTTGTTAGCAGAATAGTGATCGATTTCTGCAAGCAGAGGGCAACCAGACAGAGGAAGAGGAGGAGAAATCTGACAACAAAATAAAACACGACTTAAGCGGGAATTAAGTCCTCACACTGCACATTATCTTAACTAAAAAACTGTGAAAGAGATTTATTTTTTGTCTTAATTTGTCAAACAATTTAATTCATTTTGAGACAAATATAGACTCATTTTGACCAGGCAACAAAAAAAACTGACATATTTATAGCCAAACTGCAAAGTGGAAACTACTGAGTTTTACAATAAGGCCCACATTCAGTTCTAATGATATGAACTTTATGCTGAACTGTGAGTACCTTTCTTTGCTAACATTTGCTAATTCATCTTAGACAAACAGCAACAGCATATTTGCTGTGAGGAGAAAAGTACCACTTGTTCAAATGTGTTTCAAAAAGTCATTGGGGAAAAATGCAGTGATGCAGTGTAATAGCCTCTTAAGCCACACAAATATAACTTAAAAACATAAAAGCCTTATTACAATTACTACATTACAATTATGCATGTCTGAGATATCCGATATGGTTTTATTTTAAAATAGTGAAAACTCAGGAGACACTACATTCAGAACACAAGAGCATCATCATGAGAAGAGAAGGCTGATCTGCTTTTGTATAGAATCTCAGTGAATTCCCATTCACTGTACTATCTGCATTCCCAACTCTACTCTCCACAATCTACACCAGTCCAAGTCCAATTAAGATTATAATTATCAATACATACACACGTTATTATGTACATGACATACTATATACTGATAGCCATGTATTGTATCAATTCTGAGAAAATATAAAGAAAGGAAGTGTGGATGTAGAAACTAAAGGGTATGAGGAGAAATAAAACTACCTCTTTAAGAACAACTGGGCACTCAAAATCTCCATCACTTTTTGTAAGTAAATTTGAATCACTTTTAGGAATGATTTAATTATGGCAATTAGAAAAGCTAATGTACGATGAAAATTCCAAAGATACAAGTTAAGAAACAAGTGTTTTCAAGCCACGCTTTATGCACGTAGACACGTTTACAAAAATGGCTCCTCCCTTTCTCCTCATGAATAAAAAGAGCCTCAAACATCACCTAACACTTATGTGATAGCCTGGTCTCTGACTGTAATGATTGTACACTACCCATATAATAACCTGTATGAAAACCAGGAGGTGATGGAATAAGACACACAAGTCCTTGTTTGTAATGACTCTTTGATAGTATGAGCACTTGACCAAGAGGTCTATCAACTCAAATTGAGGTAAAAATCAAGTTCTCCTTTGTTATGTAGCACATGCATGCATACATACACACATACACATACACACACATACTAACTGGGAGATTTATGGGTATAACCACATATTTGTTTTTCTGAAAGCTGTTGGATCCACTGATTTTCTTTTGGTTTCTGCTCTATACTCTGGATCTTAAAGACTTTATGTGAAAGCCCTGCATGGTTCAGGAATTATTGCACCAACTTTCTATTAATTGAAACTACATTAGAAAAGCATCTCTACAGCTCAGAACCAAAAGTGGTGAAAGCTTTCTTAAAACATGTGGCTTTCAAAAACATACTTGTTATGAATTTCATTTAAATATGCACAAACTGCATGCTGAATAATTTTATGCTCATAAAAACAGTACAGTCACACTAACTGTGGAAATAACCTACTCCCCATGACGGGTTATGGTTTAATGCAAAACTTACAACAACGAGAAGAATGTGTTTTTTATGTTATTAAATCTTCCTTACTTTTGGCCAAAATGTAAATGGTTGCAAAACATCTAAAGACATCTTTTGACATTGGAATTGAATCTGACATTTTTTGACACAATAATGAGGTAATACTTCACTTGTCATTGTACAAACATAAAGCACAAATTTGTAAAAACTACATAAGATCACTACATAACAGCACGCAAAGTCATTCATAAGCATTCACAGCAGCATAAGACACCTGACTGGAAACTGCAATAAAGCATGACATTACAACTCCTCACCTGCTATGACATTTCATATAAGATGTATACAATGTATGTGCATGTTGATTAATAATTATTAAGTAATGTAGCCTTATGACTTTTAAATAGAAAGTTATTAATGCACTTATGAAGCCATTATGTGTGCCAATGTAGAACAACCTTACAGCCAGTTTTTTGACATTTTTGTTTTCTCACAAACTTTCCATTCAATATTTTTTAAAAAATCCAGAACATATTTAAGGATATACATCCTGAAAACATTATGAAACATTTCTTTTGATTTTGTATGCTTGCAACAAAAAGGTCAAAATATCCAATGCTGTATAGAAAGCACAGTAAGGGATTGCACAAATCTTTATGAGATGGCATTCTGCATAGCAGTACCAGTACAGAAATGGCCTTGAGTCCATGCCCACACACCTGAGCAAACAACTCTGTCCACCCACAGCAGCACAGCCCTCAGTGAAGGCAACTCACACCCTACCTACTGGGGGCAGGCCCCCTCAAAACCCCACCTACAAAGGGAAGTCCACACAACTCCACCCTACAGAGTCTGGGCCCCTTTGAGTAATCTAGCCCTCTACATATTTGCTCCGTGTATTTTTCCTGATATACTGTTCTGACCTCAAAATGTAGATGAAGAGAGTGAGAGAGACAGAGAGGTTTGCTTTTAAATTAAATGAGACACTAATTGTTTCTTGTATCTACCAGGCATGTCAGTCAGTGTATGTGTTTATATTTATGTTTGTGTCTGTCGGAGAGAGAGAGAAAGAGAGAGAGAGAGAGAGACTGCACTTAGGTTTGTGTGTATTTGCATGTATACACAGAAACTCCAACAAGTTTTTGCAATATCAGTATCCATAACTAATGTGACAGCTGTGGGGACCTTTTGAATTGTATTTGATTTCTTGCAGTAAGGTTAGACCTGTAGTTTATAATGCGTACATGAAAAAACAAAAGGGACAACAGGAAAAAAGACAGTTCTGAATTCTGTTCACACCAAATAATTTTACAATGGCAAAGTAAAAAATAACTTAGATGAACACTGTGTAAATATAAATAAAAAAAAGGATGACATTCTCAATAAATAATTCTACTATTTACACCATTATATATTGCTAGGAGACTTAAATTACTAATAACCTAATAAACAGAAGCAGCAAACTTTACAGGCATGAGGTACAGCAAAAGGGCCCGGTGTTTACAGTAGACCGTTAACATTGTTCTCCCTCAAAACAATATTTTTTTTCCTCTGAAACTTCATTTGATTCAATAGTGTTTTTCATGGCTTCCAAAAGATAGGATACTTTGAAAAATCATTCTGACCGACAAAGGACAATGAGATGCGTGTTTCACAAGAGCAGTTGTGCCACAGAGGAGAGGGCAACAGGCTCACAGTTCTGATTTGTAGATTTTTGCTGGACAGCTATAAGACAAATTCTCAATGGGGGGGGACAAGAACCATAAAAAAAAAAAAAAAAAAAGAAATAAATAGAAGAGATAAAAGTAGACAGAGACACAAAGAGGATGACAGGTGTACAGCTTGGTCCAGTACTAATGCTTTCTGAGTTCACTTAAAGAAGATCCACTGTAATGCTGTGGAACTTCCTGAGGAAACAGATTGGCTGTGTGGCTATTGTCCGGGAGTATTTTGTGGATTAAAAAAGCAACTGTCAGTCTTTGATATACATATACATAGATATATACGTATCTATTCACGTGTACTGGTACAAACTGGTATTGTAATATTGACTATAGTTTGTGCACTCCCCCCTCCCTCACCCATCGGTAATACTTCATTTGAAAGCAGCAGTATTTTTGCATACAATTACATATAGTTTAACAGTATCAACAAAAAAGCACATATGGATTAAATATCACATAATACATTTCTTTTTATCAGAGCTATATATATGAAATAAAAAACAAAAAGGTTATCTGCTGTTATTTGTCAAAGCTGTTGTCCTACCTGCGCTACTGTCTTTTGCACTGTAGTCTCATGCTTGTTTGTCTATTTTATTTGGGAAATGCATTTTTCTAAGCAGTCCATGCAGCTAATGAACATTGGCTTACTCTTTCCAAAAGATACCCCCCTTCCTTTTGATTGTCCCAGTATGGGATCTGCAGTATCCCTAGTACAATTTTTATTTACTTGAGTGTATGTGTATCTTTTTTGACTTAATATTCCACTCTATAAGCTAAGGGTAATCAATGACAATAGTAACAGAAAATGTTAAAAATAATAACAATAATAACAACAATAATAATATACATATATATAATAGAATAAAAATAAAATATTAACTTCAACAAAAATTACCTGTCTGACCATAGCAGCTTTTTTTAAGTAGATGTTTTTTTTTGTTTTGTTTTTGTTTTTTTTCGTTGATTTTTTTCCATGAATGACTGTACAAAAAACAAGTGCAGTAACTGAGGTCAAAAATACAAATACTGATTAAATATGAGTACAGTTTGTTTAAAAAAATCAAATAAAAAACATAAAAAAACAGCAACACATAAAAAATTTGCTTTTTAAGACAAACTACACATTTTCTTAATCTACTTTACTCCTTCCACCTACACACAAATGAACATTGCGCAAATGCCATTATCTATGAAAAACTACCTTTTTTAAACAAAACAAACAAGCAAACAAACAAAAAAAAACAAGCCAATAAAACTTATGCCCACCTCTCCTATGTGATGTGGTATTTCATTTTTATTCTAATATTTTTAGTTGTTCTTGTTCAGTTCTGGATTTGGGTCAATGTGCTACATGCACGGTCTCAGTATTCTCAGTGTGACTTAGCTTCAGCACCACGGTAACAGACTGTCCCTAACAACACAGGTAGCAACCAGGAAGAAGCCACAGTTATAACCAGGTAAGAGGACCAGTGATGGACACAGGGAGATTAGGGGCCTGGTGGTGGTGGGGGGAGGGGATTCCTGTCTGGAACAGCCCCTGTTGAATTGTCTGAAGAACGCTGTCGCATGTGTGAACATTTTTTTTGGTTTGTTTGCATAGAGAATCACATTTCAAGCTGGAGGAAAATTTTGGGTAAGGAGATAGGACTGTCTTATGAGATGATCTCTGTATATGTGTTTGTGTGTAAGTGGGACAGCATATGTACATGTACATGTTTATGTCTTTATATCAGCAAAATGAGGGGAGATACAGAGAGCAGGGGAGGAGAGATTGTCTGCAGATTGTGATTTTGACTGTATAATGACAGGAGGTTTGCATCCAGCATTTTCAAAGGCTTTTCCATATATTATTACAATAAGTGAAATTCACCATGAAAAATCTCAAAGACAGCCAACACTATAAAAGTCAAATGACAGAACACAGAGCACTTGCTCATCTGTTATGCCAGGCAGGATGTTAATGCTAATGCTAACTGTATAATAAACTATAGATCTCAGCCTCTGATCTCTCAGTGCTGGCACTGATGGTAAGTAAGGAAATGCTGCACTTCTGCCAGTGCTAGCCATGCTCTGTTGCTTTGGGAATGTACATTGAAGACTTTAAGCATTTGAAAGTTTGTCCTTTTATCTTTCCTTAGTCTAGAGGTACTTGGCAGATGAACATATCTGTGACAAAAAGCTAAACTCGGGAGGTGTAGAGATGCAGAGATGCAGATGTGTGCACAACAGCTGTGTGCCCAAAATCACATGCTCCAGCTGTGACAGAGCTTGGTGACCAAGAGTGGTGACACAGGGGAACATAGTAAATCTGAGTACATTCACTGAGCCTCCTTTTCAGTGAAGCCTGCCTTGTTTTCAGGATCTGTACTGTACCTACTCTTTGCAACTTAATGGTGCTACCTAACTGTGAATCACTGTCATGGTTTGATATTCAATATGTGTGTGTGTCTGTGATTCATGCATCTGTATGAGCATGTGAGAGCGTGTGTGCAGATGTGAGTATGTATCACTAATTTCTGGGTGGGAGGTTTTTCTGGATGACTCTAGAAAGAATCAAGGTGGCATGTGTTCATGTGGCAAAACACACACACACACACACACACACACACACACACACACACACACACACACACACACACACACACACACACACACACACACCAATCCCATGTGATATTAAAGGCATATACTTTGTGTGAGTGCTGGATATAGTTCATGCATGCCCACATAAATAGATATTGAGCACAGATGTTGTATGGTTAGAGGTAAGCTTTAAGGCAAATCATATGCTGTCTGGCATCACCATCTCCCTAGGAATGGCTAATAGAGTTTGAGAGTTTGGCCGTAATGCAAATAGCAGCAAAACTAGCAGCAGCAGCAGCGACAGCCGTGCAACACACAACTGATCCACTTCCCCACCCCTTCAAAGTCACTTTTCATCCTCTTTAGTCTTAATCTATCCATTCTCAAAGCTTTTTACCCTTCAATCGTCAGTTATCAGGGTTTATCACCCTGTAGGGTTTTTTCTATTCTCTACTAAGCCAATCAGAATGTACGTCATCTCTCCACACCACCAGTGTGACCTCTGATCCCTCCACCCACCCTCCCTCCCTCCCTCCTTCCCTCCCTGACAGCACTCAACCAAAAAGTCCAGAGATAGTTTGTGTTTACAATAACTGTTGAGTATGTATGGTTTAACTCAGCAAAATGTCTCTGCACAGGATACAATAAGCTCCACCCCCTTCATTCCTGCTTCCATGAAACCCAAAGCTTTGTTTTTATCTGAAAAAAAAAAAAATATATATATATATATATATTTATATATATATATATATATATATATATATATATATATATATATATATATATATATATATATATATATATAAAAATAAGGACAAGCGAGAGGCTAAGCCACTTTAGTTGGAGGGTCAGAGACTCAGAAACACATATTTGTTTATCTCTCCTCAATCTTTCTCATACCTTCTTGTCATTGAATGGTTTTTTCATTGATAACGTGATGATACATAGCCCCTTTGCTTGGTTTTCATTACCAAAAATGACAGCTTTTTTTTCCTTTTCATTTAGGCATGGTATTTTATCTCCCTTTCTTTTTCTCCATAATTTAGTTTGTTTCTCCTGTTCTTAAAAAAATAAAGACATTATAGCACAGCCTGCAAAATGGCTACTAAAGCTTCAGCACAAAACTAGACAATCATGCTATCCAGGCTTTGATTTGTTGTTTGTATCTTGAAAAAGTTTATGTTGGTTTGTTTGTTTGTTGTTGTTTTTTCTTTAGTCTCCCTTGTCTCTCTTTCTAAATGTCTGTTCTTCCATTCCATTCCTTTTTGTCATTTGTTGTTGTTATTGTGTTCATACCCACTTTAGTCCTTGTCTTGTTTCCTGATGAGGAGGAGAAGGCAGGTTGGCATACATGTGGGGGGGGTGCAGTATGAATGGAGAGAGGTACTCCTGTAAGCAGCATGTTGAGGAATGTATGGCTCTCCCAATCTGCCCCACTCTGCCACAGGGGGCGCTGTGGGGGCCTGGCCCAATGTGACGCTCACCCCAGGGAAGAATGCCGCCCACCTTTGGTGTTCTCCTGGGCATTTGGGTCTCGGCACGCGCAGTCTTCTCGGATGTCACAGGACATGGGGAATGGAATCACCTGGAGGAGGAGAGACAGACAGGTTACAATAATCCTAAACAGAAATGTTTTTCTACATTAAACATGTCAACAGCAAAACTTTATGCAGTCTGCAATATATTCTGCATTATATTATAGTATATATTTCAGCAAACACCTTCTGTGTTTGCTTTCAGTGATGAATGACTATAAGAACTACATTTTCCTCATGTATGCATGTGTATGTATGCATACTTGTGTGTGCATTTGTGAGTCCTGCACTTCTGTTTACAATTATAAGACATGCCTTGCCCTCAGATGTCTGTTATGGGAATTCTCTTCTGCTTTTCTTATCACACTGATCCAGCTTCACCTGCAGCCTTTCCTGTCATCTCCCTGAACTCTCCTCTCCTTCACCAAACAGACTAACCTCTCAGCCTGTACTAGTTAAAATCACCACAAGACACCATGGGCCTCATTCATCAATATGTTCGTAAAACTGTGTGTAAATTTATGTGTCAACGGCTACAAACTAACAAATTCCGCCGGATTTATCAAACATGCGTAAACACAGCATTTGTTCGTATTTTGTGCGTATGTTGATAAATACCAATCAATCGTAAATGACAAGCGCGTTCACAATTTAAATTTTCAATTAGCATAAATCCACGCCCCTGAAATACCATATAAGGAGCTTGAAATCCCATTGCTGACAATGTAAAGAGATGGCAGAGAAAAGGCAGAAGAAAAAAACAGTTCTGAAGCGGCAAATGAAGTTTTGTTAATGGAAACAGAATAAAAAAAAATACTTTGTTCAGAAGTATAAGTAGTTTAGTGTCGGGGCCAGGGAAGACCAAAGCCTGGCAAGAAATAACTGTTGCAGTAAATTCGGTGTCAAAAGTTCCGCCGTAAGCTGCAACAGGTTAAAGGAAAGTGGTTCGACATGAAACTGGAGGCGAATTATTGGAGAGACGTCGTTAGCTGGAATCACCGTGGAGGGTGACCGGGATCTGATTTTCCCTGGTCTTGGATCAATCACTCTCCAATTCTGAAGGTAAATCAACTTGGAACGAATCCCTAGTTAAAAAATTCGTTCAAATTAGAACTGTTACGTAATTAGGATCCTCCATAATAGTGTGCCCTCCCTTGCCTTTCCCTCCACTCTGCAGTCCTTATATAAAAATAACGACAACGATTGTACTAAGAACTGACATAGTAGCTGCAAGAGTACTAGAAGCAGTCAAAGAACAGCAGAACTTTCTGTTCAAAACCTGAAATTGTCATTGAAGATCATTATACCTGACCAGCATTGCAGTGTCATTATATCCTGAAAGTTATTTCAAAATGTCAAGTCCGGTAAGGTAGCTAACCGGCAAGCATGCTGTATTCTTTGGATAATTTTTTCAACTACCTTAAAATTGCAGCGGCAGTTATAATTGTTGCTTAGTAACGTTAGCCACATTAACACGCTCAACATTCCACCAATGTGAAGTCAATGGAGGCATTTTTTTAAGATTTGTAGTTTAAAAAGTATGAATCTATAGCTCAGAAAAATACAAGCAACTTGACCAGTATATTCACGTATTCGGTATGTCTACCTTAAAAACTGTTGGGGGAGATACGTCCGGAAGAACCAGGAATAATAATATTAAGAAGAAGAAGTAAATATTCCATAGAAGAACAGTAGTTTGCGCCTTCGGCAAGCAAACTAATTAATTTTATTAATCAGGATTACACAAATGAAGCCGAATGACCTGTTTTAATGTTGAATCCAATAGTGATTTTATATAACACTTTGAACCGTTATAATGTTACGATATTACTGCCAAATAATTTGCTACATATTTGAAAAATAAAAGCAACAACACGAAAAACAAGCTCTACAGCCGTGTTTTTCCATTTACACACGCAATACGAACATTTTAGAGCACTTGAGAAATTTCTTCAGATCCTACGAACAAACTGATATATGAAAACTTTGATGAATCCCACAATTTTTGCGTAAATGAATTTACAAATGATTTATGATAAAATTTGTTTGGCTTACGTTTGATAAATGAGGCCCCATGTCTCCTAAAACTTGAAAGCTCGTCCCTCTTTGTGGAACTTATTGTATGTGGCACCAGTCTGAACTCAAGTAAATAATTCAAATGAAGATTTGATTCAGATTTTTACAGGACAGCCATTACAGACATTTTCATGCCTTTAACTTTTGGCTAGCAGCCAACGTTGAAAAAGAGAAAGCCATGACTCAGATTTTAATTTAAAGGGATACAATATTTAAAGGGGTGGGATCATGTGGCTCTCCATCCCTGCTGGAAAACACACCTCCAAGTGCCACACACATCAGTTGGAAATAAACAATCCAACATTCATCCACACATTCACATTCTGCCTTGGGTCAACAACGCCAGCTCTTCAAGTTCCACGGCTCTGTTGAATTTGCCCTCACACAACACCTTGAACAAACAAGACTCAAACACAACTCCTTGGCCACAGCCAGGATCTCATCAGGTGGGGGCTGCACACTGGTGGTGTTGCACATTGGTGGTGAGTTTTCTCCCTCACTGTATCGCTTTGAGAACCTGAAGATACTATAGATACACTACAGATGTAACACCTTATTATTTATTCATGTAATATCCTTACTTGAAATGCCTGAAAATGCAGTCACTCTAACTTTATCTCTGCTGAGAGGGTGGGTGGTGATTTTGATGCTATATTGATTTGACCTTTGAACCTGGGGTGGCTGGGTTAGACATCACATTTGTTCCTGATTGGGCTTCTAATGTGAAGGTGGCCAGGATGGAGGGGCTGATGTAGGGTCGGGTGATTTTTTTATTTGAGGATGTAGGCAAACTTCCACATCTGGAGCAGCTACATTTTGTCTGAATACCATTTATGCTCCTCTTAGCTTGGGGTGTATTCTTGTGTAAATTTTACACCTCACCTCTCATCTACAATGGCATCCAAATCATTCCTGATCATCTGTCTTGAGCCTGGGGGTTGTAGTGTACAGATTGTTTGCTTGGAACTGACTCAGAACTGCCTTTACAGCTGGTGTAATCCAAGTGTGAGCCAATCCCTCCGTTCTCAGTGTTTCACTGGTTGGGCCTGGAGCAGTTTCAGGCTCTGAAGCTTTAAAAAACTCTCAGGAAATTCAAAATCGACAGGGAGATATTCAATTTTTTTTTTCTGTTTGGGCCATGAGTGCAATGTATTCAATATGAATGTAATAGAATGTCAAAAGAGCTCCAAAATTGGGTTTTCCCCTTTTTTTCCAAACAGGACCAAGTGTGCAACAACTACATCTGCAATGGGTTTAAAACACTTGGATGATAGGTGACACTGGACAACAGCCATTATCTCACTCCCTTACACAGGGAGACACTCATGTTGCATTAGACAGACATTGACAGAAGGACGTTGCGTTTGAACCTGAGAACATTGTAACCCCCAGCCCCTTAAAAGAGCACTCAGGAAGAAGAGCAGATAAAAATGTGATAAGAATCTGGATTTCCAGATGCGTTAAAGGAAAAGAGAACATTAAGAGACCCATGAAGAAATATATGTTCTTGCCCAGTGGTTTGGGGCTCACCACACAGCTGAAGAAGGGACAGGTTATGATAGTTGTCATGATGTCATGAGGAACTAAGCACTGACTGACAATGTTTGGAGTGAAAAAGGTCCCCATGCAGTCATGTAATAAGGTGATTTATGATTTTTAGATGATATAGGGTAGATAGAGGAAGAAGGATAGAGACAAAATCACAGACAACCCCAGACATGCAAAGACAGGCATAGTTAGACACAAACACACAGACATACTGGATAGCATTAATGCATGCTCATGTACATAAACACTCAGGTACAGTCAGCATATATGCCAGAATACATGGACACACACATTAGTACATGCTAGCATTTAGACAGACTCACACACACACACACACACACACACACACACACACACACACACACACACACACACACACACACACACACACACACACACACACACACACACACACACACACACACATCCATGCCTAACAGGTATCAACTTCTCTCGTAGAAACAGCTGTACAGTATACCTGTCTTCATTCAGACTCAATTCCATGGCTGTGTAGTTGAATTATTTACTGTCAGTCTAACTTTAAATCATAACAACCAGAATGGCATTTAATCCTATCAAATCTAATCAAGCAGGAAAGACAAAATATGAAGAGATTTATGAAGTAGCAGACACAGCTGAAATGATGGCTTTCAGATGCACTCACACACACATACACGCACACACACACACACACACACACACACACACACACACACACACACACACACACACATACCCACGCTTTGGAAAGGATGTGCAAAGAAATGCCACAGAGCAGAAGCAGTATTTATGTGGGGAACTATAACCATACAGTCTGCTGATTCTGGAGCCAAGACACCTGTCAGAAGAGTTTGGAGTTAATCCTTTAACAATGTTAAACATTATCATTGTCTGTGCATTTGTCATTTAATAAATGGTAAGGTTTTAAATAATCTTTTTTTTTTTCCACAACGATAAACAAAAATTCAGCTGCAGTCTTTGCATTGCATTCACTACAAATTACTATTCAGTCCCAACACAAACACAATTACATCATCAGCCAATATACATTTCTCTCTCACTCAGTCTGGCTCAAACTTGTGCACACATAAATAAAATAACTGAAACAACTATGTTTCAACAATAAGTTCAAAAAACAAAAATGTAAAAATAATATTGCTGTGACTGTTCGAATGAAAACAACATGTGTTTATGTAGCAGTGAGAAACTATAATTACTTTTTTGATGTCACACAAAGGTCACAAGGTCACGACCCCAACACAACAAAGATGAACATTGATGGGAGTCCTGGGCACTGGTGGACTGTGGTGCATGACTCCCCCCCCCCTTCCGAGTGGAGAGTGACTCACACAGAAAAAACAGCTTCTTGTGTGTGTCTATGCTCCTAGGCTGTGTCCACATAACACTACAGGAGCTTTATAAGCGATGACCAGAGTTCTAGTTTTCCTTTCGTGACAAATCCTGTTAAGAGGTTTAATTTGGGTGGAGTTTCTGGGACCACGAAAGCAAATATGATGCAAAGAAGTCACGGAGAAGTCTCCATAAACAGCGGGGTGTGCGCAGGGCAAGGTTTTCCCGAGCACGGCACCGTCACGACGGGCGGATGGTTCTATGCCAACTGGCTGCGAGACACTGTGCACGCTCTGAGGGCTGACCCTTCAGTCTTGCCAGAAGAGGTGGGGGGAAGGGGTGCCCGACATGCATCGCTGCATGGAAACACACCCACCCACGCGCCACTCCGTTGGGACATCTGTCACCTTCGTGAATGGGTTGACACACAGGAACCGATTAAGAAAACAAAGCAGACGTCAAAACAGATGCCACCGCCGTGCACACACAGCCAGCTCACCTAAAACAAACACGGAGGCGAACCAAAGCAAAGCGACACTTCCGAGAAACAACTTGCCTCAAAAGAGGACCTGTGGCCGCCAGCTTTCACTCATTAGAGCGGACCCCACGGTGACGTTGTGCGCAGTCACACAAATAATACAGTGCCAGTCATCCAAAACTTCAAACCCCTGATAAGAAAATAAAACAAACCACTTTGCCTTCCTGTGCTGAATTATTATGCCTGCACAGGGAAAGGGAGACGGTGGAAGGAAGTGGCAGTGACATTTTGGCATGGCAGTAATACTTGGGCCATGTTGGCTTTAAAGGGCTCCTGATGTTATCTGCAGTGCTTGGAAGGGCACCCCATTTGGGGCCCAGTCCAGTGCTCCCGCTGAGTCATGCAGAACCACACATTGCCACTCCAACAGGAGCAGATCCTTTGCCAGTACATACAGGAACAAAGACTACAGTTCAACACAGAGGAGCAACTAACTTTTGCATACTGTGTACATGAAGTGCTCTCTCATGCTGTTGACAAAATTTGGCCCTTTACAAATTTAGCTGTTTATTTACACTGTTAATCTGGAGCTTCATGCCTTCCTTATACTTTTTTCGGTCTGATAATGGTTTCCCAGTGAAAACAGTGTCAAACAAACATGGCTCAGATTCATGAGGAGTTTCCTCAGAGCCTTTCCAAGATTATTACTGAATGCACCACTTCTCCCCAAATGAGTGTACGCTGAAGTAGAGCCTCATCAAAGGACGCATACTAACAGGCCGTTAAAAATAATGCAGACTACCACTTGGTCTAAATCCAGAAGCTCTTAAAGCTTTCAATTCTCTTTTTTCTCAGGCATTTTCATCACCATTTTATCATGTCCCCCCCTAGTTATTACAGTTTTTATCTTTTGGTTTCTGACAGCTGACAATGAAAACATGAGTAAAATTCAGAATCATTCTTAAATGCTGTTTATTTTTACAGGTCAAAGAGCATAATTTACCAGCTGTAATCTTCACACCAGCAGCTCCCATGAAAGAAGCTGTGAGGCCTATTCAGAGCAACATTTGCTTCTCCTTTCAAACCTGACTCACAGACGCATAGTACTAGCACATTGACTGTCTCACACAAACATAGACAACCAAAAGGTCAGTAAATGATTAAGATTTGTGATTTTGAAACTGCTGTAGGCATATATTATAAAAGACATTTCTCTTAATGCCTACAATTACCCTTTTATGTCTTCCTATCAGGTTCTGTGACTCACACTAAATGTGTCCTGTGTTTTTATTGTGATTTAAAACACATTGACATATTCCCTCCAGACAGATACAGGCCAAAATAGTTGATACAGACACAACAAATAAAGCACTCTCTTCTGTGTTATGTGTTTGTTTCTGTAGATGTAAGGTGAGAGAAATTGTTGTTACAAGACAAAAAAGTACAAAAATGGTATTTCTTATAACACAGACTGAAGTTAAGCCTAGTCGGAGCGTGCAAGCTTCTCTCTTCATTACTGGGAACTCTTCTATCACTTCATCGCAATCTATTTGTCTGAGTACAATTAAGGCCTTTCAAACAGTTGCATTATCACAAAGCACTGGACAGACTATATTCCCCAAAGGAACAGTAAAAGCCAGAAAATGTTGAGCAAATTTGAGGGGGGAGTGGGGGAAGGACTGCAAAAGCATTCAGTAGAAAAACTCCAGGAAAACAGTGGACTATAAAAAAAGACCAAGGAAATTTTTCATCAATTGTAGAAATGTGGGTCTGGCTACTCAGTAAGTGTGTGGGGCAGTGAAAAGGCACAGGATTTAGGCCGTGTCTCCCAAGCTGCCCTCTGTCAGTCCAAGAGTGACATAACGCCAGTGTAACATGCTGGCCTGGACCCCAGCCAATGGCTGCTGAGCAGGGCTGGGCTCCATCAGCACTGTCAGATACATCTGGACTATGACTTCCCCCTGCTTGCTGCTCAATTACAGTGCCATTACAGAAGGTCATCTTTAAACTCTTCTGCTCTTCCACAAACAGTTTCTGTTTCTTCTCTATCTCTAACTTTTCTTTCTTTCTATGTTCTGCATTTATTTGTGAGGACACTGAAAGATTTTCAACTCTTGTTTTGAAAAATTTCAAAAGAGTGTTCTTTGTGCTAGCACTGTCCCATTTGATGGCCTCCTTCATCTGTTGAAAAGCCTGCTCAGGGCATGATGGACGGAGTTCATTCCTCCATGATTCCCTCTACAGCTCTGTGTTGTTGTCCTGAGTGGACAAGGGTGTTTTTTGACAGGGCGGAAGCCAGCGGCTGGAGGGAGCTGTGTCAAGGAGCTGGCAGGCTCTCTCAGGGCTGTTTCCTGGCCATTAAAGCTGAAAGTAATGAAAAACTGGACTCAGGGGTGACCACCTACCTGGGGCAAGAGGAAGGAAGCTGGCCCATGGGGCCTTTTGCTGTTTTTCCGTAAAACCTGAGACCGCTGCCACCGCTGTCACAGGACAGGCTGTGAAAGCGCAGCGCAGCAGCGTTGGCGCTGGGCCCGCGTCACCCAAAACAGCATCCCCCCGTAAACCATCACCTCATGACGGGGAGTTCCTACCTGCCTGGCCCCTCGCTTTTTGAAGACTGGGCATGAAACGAGCTGTTAGTGATTTACGAAAACAAGCACCCCGATGATCAAGCGGCTCAGGTTACGGGACGCGCTCCATAACGCGCCACTCCCTGCTGATGAGGCTGACACTTTGAGGGCAGGAGACCTGTCAGGAGCCAGACACCACTTCCTGACACTCTGCCTGCTACTAGACACCCGACTGCCCCACTCACTTAACAAGCACCAGCCTGAGGGAGGGCACGTGTGGGTCACAACCATGTGCACGCACGTATACACACATACTTGCACAACCAAACACATACCAAACACTCATGCTGGAAGGTAGTAACAGACATAAACACATGAGTCAAAACAAGAACACATGCACACATGTATGTATGTGTATACACACACAACTTATACAAATAGAAATAATGACAGTAAAAGGAGCTGACATACACACACATAAAACCCTCTTGCTTGAAGGTACAAACATACAAAGACACACAAACTCACACTCACAAACAGACTAACCCCATCATATGTTCCTCATGGTGTATCTCATGCTGGTGAAGACAACTGTGAGACTCCTGCTCCATCTTGTCAGTGGCATCTCCTTCACCTTTGCAACCCCTATCCACTGCCAGCATCATAAACCTGCCTTTCTGTTGTAGTTTCTACAGGGGTCCCACAACATCTGTCTCCTCACACAATGAGCTAGCACCCTGCATAATTTACTCTGTTTTGTTTTACAAGCAGAATGCCAAAGTGACTCCTGAGAGTGATGTAATGTAGGCCTCCAATAAAGAGCCACCAGGAACTATCTCACCTGAATGATTGTGTAACATCTGATGGGATGTAGAAGGAGGCAGAGAGCACTGGCAGGACAGAGATGCGAGTCATGGCTTCACCACTCTTCATTTCTTACACTTCACGTTTCACATTTTATTTCCACATGGGCGTCTTCACTCTGTCACTTTTCCTCTCAGCCATGCATAATATAAAAAGGACTGACAGTACGTCATTTGTACAGGCAGACAGTAGCAGAGCGGAAGCCCCCCTCTCTCTCTGAACAAGCATGGTATTGCCAGGATCACACAGGCAGGCACTGACTGCCTTGTGTGCTTGCATTATCCCTATGCACATGGTCCCCTAGTGATGATGTCATCAGGAAGAAATGAACTCTGCTGAAAGAGCTACTGGCAGGGGTCCCTGCTGTGTGAACACGTGTTCTGTCCAAAAATGGAATTCAACTGCCAACTCCTCAACTGTTGCTCCAACTATTGCTAGCATTAGTACAGTATTACAATGACTAGGGCGACAATGCTGATACTATTACAACAACATCAATAGTTACGACTACTATATTCATTTCCCTCTCCATTCACTCACCCCATCATCAGAGGAAGGGATTATGAAAACCCAGCATTTGTAGTACTGACAGAAAAAGGAAGAAACACTTCCTTTATTACTCCTGTAGGGGGTGCACACTGCTGCTTAGGTGCATGTGCAGGAGAATCTGCCATCACGTCTCAATGCCCCCACAACAGGTTCTCTGAGACCTGACCAATCCATATTTCATGCACTCCTTCCTTTTTTAAAAATAAATATTTTTGTTAGATGTGTATACACTTACATAATTTTTATGTATATGTCATTCAGCCTGCTGCCTGCTCGGAGATGCATCCCAAACCCACACACAATGCCGGCAAAGTGTCTGTGTGTGATGGAGGATGTTCAATTTGTTTTATTATTTGCTTGGGTAATCCTGCGGTGTGAAGAAGCTAACAGCCCCCTGGTTTATAAGTTCCTATATGATTTACAGCTGCATTTAAGTTTTTTACGGTCCAGTCTGAACGCCGTTACAAGATGTTTCACAACATGCTGGGTATTCCACAGGGAGGGGTGCGAGGAGTACGCCAAAAAAAACCCTCACAATTCCCAAACCTGGAGCTCTGCCCCCCCGCCTTCCCAAAACCGAGAGTGCCGATAACTCTCAGTGTTTCCCCATTGCTTGGTCGTTTCACGGTAAGCAACTGCATGCTTCCCACGATCACCATATCCAGGGTCAGCCAGAATACTGTCAGACTAGGTCAGTCCACTACAGAAACACCTTAAGGTCCCCTCAGGAACTGCTGACCCACAACTAAGGTAGATCAGTGGAAACCTAAGGTTTATCTGAGCGGCAGCAAAGGTGGGCCAGTGGAAATGCAATGTGATTTACACTCCATGTTCTCTTTGCTCTTTTCCTTCTGTCATCACCTCAATTTTTTTAAATCTCTCAACCCCACCTTCACCTCCTAATACACACACAGGCATACATACACATAAAAGCTTACATTCTGACCATCCCCATAAGCTATTCTCTTCGCTCGCAACTTTTGACTTTGTGCAAGATGGAATGAGAGTGTTGACTTGTATGGTTAAGGCAAATGACTAGTGCCACATGAATAGTTTACCGTGGCAAAGAGGACCACACCATGTGACTAGCACAAAGACAAAAATCAGTGGGCGGGCCTGACAGGTCTTACCAACAGAGCCAAAACCTGGAGTAAATTCTGACACTGGCCACTCCAATTATGTGAGTCATCTTGGTGCATAATTGCTTTATAATAGCATTCCGGGATAGATTTTTAAAAGGAAAATATCTTTTTATGGTGCACAATCAATCTTAATTTTTTAAAATGCGTTTGGTAGATAGGAGTTGCGAATTATGCAAAATGAAGCGAACTGTGAACTTCCAGGAAGATTGAGCATGGAAGCCATTGAAAACAGTCGAGGCAAATGAGCGGTGAAGGGGCGTGTGAGAGCTGGCAGCCTCTGTTCCCAAATACAGCACACGGCTCACCTCCCTGAAAACGGCTAAGGAGAGAGAATGGCACGACTGATAATAAAATCTAATCTTACTTGCTAAATAAACCAGCATTTTCCAAGTTACTGAGCTCCCAGCTATGAAATAAAGGAAAAAATAAACCTAACAAATGTCAAAATGTAAGGAATACCCCCTGCTTTCCAGAATGTTCCATATAAACAGAGATATCGTACCAGGTATGAGGCTTTTCTGTGGGCTGCAGAAATTGTTTTGGCAGTCAACGCCCTGATAACTGTAGGTCTGATACTACAGTAAAGCTGCTCATTTTCATAAAAGATTACTGCTTTTAGCATAATCACTTGCTGTTGGAAGAATAGAAGGATGGAAAACCTGAAAAAAACTCAGTTGATACACTGATTAAAAGTACTTCCACATTTCTATAGCCCCTCTTGTCTTACTCTCTCCTGTGTTTATTGAAGCTTTCCTTTTCCAAGATGTGTTAAGCAGCTTTAAGGATGAAGACATGAATATATGGTAAAACATGATATATTACATGGGGTGCTCAGAGGTTCAGAAGTCAAAGGTCACATTTCTTGCTTACCTTTTTAGTCTTGACAGTTGAATGACAGCAGTCACCGCCGTCGTAGTTGCAGAATGCTCGGTTGTTGATGGAATCACAGTAATTATCACCCATGAAAGGCTGGGGGAACGAAGGAAAAGACCATGAACACAAAGAAAGCAAACCTAATTACAAAACATATTGCTAAAGATGAACTATGAATCTACTGAAGAAGATGATGATGGTTGCAGTCATTTTTGCGTTGAAAATGCATATGTTCCTACCATTAAGTGAAATGTTTGTTAATTAGCATGGGTAAAGTCTTCTCTCTGAGAAAGAATGTGAGATGTTTTTATGAATAAAATGCTGATATCTGCACATGGATCTGCATTAAATCATTTAAATTTGTGTGGCTAAACAACTCCCCCCATCCTTGCCTCCACAACTCACTTACACACACATACATATGCTCACACATACTCACACACTCACACCTACGCAATCATACACAAACACGTTCACAAAGCACACACAAACACAAATACACACATACACACAGTGCATCTTACATTTCTCAACACCCTTTACACATGCACTCAGAGAAGCATATTCAGATACATGCTGCACAGAAATAAATATATAGCTCATGCCTGTTGCATTTATTTTACCCTGGAAAAATTGAGTTGGTTCTCCAGTCTTGTGGATAGAAGAGGCCTCTTTTAATGGGGAAACTGAAGGCCTATTAAATTTATATGTGTCTCCCATGGGAGTCACTATACATTTCCATCTTGACAGGCACGCAAAACACTGCCTGGCACACCTGCAAGCCTCTACCAGCTACAACCATCCCTCAAGCCAACATACAGAGCTTATTACTGTACACACCTCCAAAATCTGGGTCAGGACAATGTGGCCTCCAAATTTTGTTCTTATACTTAATAACAAGGGGGGGAAACTACTTACACAACTCAAACAGGCACATTAGTGGAAACATTGTAAGGTGCAGTACATAATTCAATTTTTCAATATGCAGCCCCTTTCTCTATTTTCTTTTATTTGGAGGCATACCAGTCTGAAATTCTGCAAACATCATGTACACAAAAATGTATACAAGCCAAATTAATATGAAACACATGTTAAGGTACATTATATCTAACTGAAAAAGATAAACTCTGTTTATTTTTCATAGTGTTAGCTTTCTGTGAGATGGTGTACGAATGAGAGTAAGTTATGAGACTCCTATGTTACGTCAGACAGAGTGCGTCGATGAAGAAGTGTAAAAGAGATATTCACTGAGGAGCAATGACTAAAAGGCTGTAAAAGTGCAGTGAGAAGTCTTTAAAGATCCACAGGGGAACAGGCCCTTTTTCCACATATGTGAATGTGACCCTTTCATTTGATTTCCCGTAACTTCCTTGACTTTCTCTCAAAGTTATTGTGGAACTGCATTTACCAGAATGGAAAGGGGGATCACTTTGAGACTGTTTAACAATTTGTCGATGTAGACAGAGACAGCAAAAAAGAAACAAAGGGGAAATATTCTTTAAAAAATATAAGCATAACTACCCCTGATGTCTCAAACGTGGAGGATGAGGGAAAAACTACGAGGAATATTTGGAGAAGGGCAGACAGCCCTATAAACAGCAAAATATATGCCCGTAGGCCACAATCTGAGGGACAAAGAGAGGGCACAATTTATGTGTGTCAGAAATGATTACTTGCAATATCAGTTATAACAATTATTAATGTTTGTTTTAAATGTTATAGACGACTCTATTACCTGCTACCCATACTACAGACTTTATTCTTCTTGATAATATGTATTTAAACTGCATGGTATAATTCTGGCACTGCATTTGTTGTTGTATTCTTGATGCATTTTTTTTTAATATGCCAATATGTTTTCAGTTATTTTATGTCATACCTTTCTTGTCCATGATAGAGAGAGGGAGAATGTGTGTATTCCAATTTGAAGATTTATCATCCTTTTTTCCTCCCACCCAATGACAGTACTCTCTCCTTGGACACTTCCAATTGGCTGCAATTGCAATTACATCACCCCTGCTGGGGGTTATCAAGGTCTGCACAAACAAAGATTATGCAATTTCTTGGAGAGCATTTTGATACTATAGAAAACTTAACTCACAAAGACAGACCAGAAATAAAGTAAGAGTAAGTCCCCCCATGGCAAGTCAACAGATATGGAACAGCACAGCAGTAATAAAAGGTAAGGCTAATGCACCATAAACTCTCCTTCATACAGTTCCACACTTTGCTTGTTCCAAAGCTAGGTCCACACCATTTCATTGACATCTAAGCCTCAACTGTACTTCTCAGCTGAGGGCACGAAGAGTTAGGTGTCATTGTGAAGCATCAAACCCAGGACTCAGAGGGTGTCTGACAGCCTGTAGTGACAAGCAAAATCAGGGCTTCAGCATCACATTTTGAGACAAAAATCCCTATCTGGAAACATCTAAAAAGTGATGGTCTAAGCATAAAACATCTCGCCAAAAACAACATCTCAAAGGCATGAAAGGCCAAACGTCCTTTCAGGAGCTGTAGGAAAAGGTTGGATCTAATTCCATTTCTACTGTTTCATCCAGCCTTTTGTGAGAACAAACATGAACAAAATGGTTGATTCTTAGAATTCCCTCCACTTTCGTCGAATGGTAAACAGCTCATGTCACACAGTGATGGCACTTTGCTTTGCTCTTAATTAATGGGCTAAGCTGCTTTTCAGGAAAAACAAAACAAAAAAAAACTACAAAACACATGACAGATCAATAGTGTCCCAGGTTCCATGAAAAGAAACAAAAAAAACAAACCTCGGGACGAAATGAAACTGTCAGAAAAGTGCTTGTCAGCTTTCATCACTGAGTTTCACAGGCCTCAAAGTGAAAGCAGACAACAGACTCTGTGACCCATCATTTGTTTCAGTGTTTTATATTTTTGTTTTTACCTTTCAGAAAAAAAAGCAGAGGCGACTGTCATTCAGAGGCAGAGAGAGGATTCGGAGATTGTCACAGTGTGGGAAAACCAATGAGAGAACTCTGAGATAGCACACCTAGGAGATCTTCCTTGTTGTCGGCAACAGGGAAGGAGGTGAAAGGCTGCAGAGGCCTCTCAAAACACAGTATTGTTCCCACCATTGTAGCCATAGTGCTTATGGAGCTTGTAGGGGCTTACTATGCTCATAAAGCCAGCAGTGGACCAGGAAGGTTCATGTCATCTCCCCTCCATGTTGTTCTTATCAGCAAACAGGGAGGCTGCACTACTTATCAGAACATTTGACTGGCTGCTTTGGCCATATTGATGTGTAAATAGGAGTCAAGCAGGCTAATCATGTACACAGAAATATTGGTCAAACACAGGTGCTAATCCCTAAAGACAAAAATTTCCAGGGTGTATACCAACTACAAACCATCTTCAAAACATCTGTAAACCATCTGCAAAACATTAACAGAAAAATTATCATCTGAACTAGGTAATATATGCTGTTACAAATGAAACAAGAAAGGTGCGTATCAAACTGCCTGAAAGTCCCCTTTCTACACTTCACTCTTTCTGTTGTTTTTCTTAAGGCTTTATACGGAAATTTAATTTACTAAGTAAATTAAAGGATTTATATAATTCCGTAACAATTTATAAGGAAGAACTCCTGTTAATGAGGAAGGTATTCACTCTAAAAAGCAAATATTGAGGCTGATGAGATTGCCCAAGACAGTACCACCTCTCGGACAATGGGTGAGCCAAGAATCTCAGGTCAACACCAAAGCCTCACTTCCTCTGAGGTCAAAAGTCAGAGGTCAAAAGAGATTGTTAGTAGGGCCACAAATGTGAAACATGCAATGTTCCTACACCGTAAATGATGAACTAGAGATGAGATGTAGGAGGTATTTGGTATGACAGTGTAAAAGCTCTTACTTCACAGCCTTTGATGCAGTGCAGGGTCTCTGGCTGAGGGTACCACTTCAGTCCCATGGTGCAAACGATACTCTGTGAGGAGAGAAACAGTCTTAGTACTAAAACAACAGATGTGATGACACACCTCACATTACAGTGTGCACACCTGCTGTGGCTATCAATGACATGAGATTGAATCTTCACAAACCCAATATCAGAAACCCCAAAATGGGTGGACCTTCCATGTCCTGTCAATCATCGACTTGAATGAACCAATCAAAAAACCTAACACACAACGGTCCATATCATCAAGACACTACAAACACTGAAAGGAGAGGCACTCATTTTTTCATAATCTCAAAGCCTTGACCCTCATCATTATTGAACACACAAAGGAATTTTGTGACCTCCTCAATGGATATCTGTTGCGACCGCCTCACTTTGGACTTGGTACAATGTGATTTTCTCTGAGATGCCAACAAGATACACCAGAACACCACAACACAAAATAAATAATCACAGTATGAAAAAAAGATTGAAAAACATCTCTTCTGTGTCACAGAACAACAAACCCTTCATGCTTCTCAGAATAAGAAAATACTTACACTATGATCTAAGCATACATATCTGCCACATCTACATTAATTTCTGGCCATTCTGTCCAATTACATGATGGTTAGATGTAGTCATTGATGAAAAGGTACACATTTTTTAATGGCTCGCCTGGGGGTTCTCCCAAACAAGGTGACTCTTTACCAAAAGAAAAATGAACATGAGAATGAGCTATGCTATTTCATACACATACACACACACACACCCGTAAACAAATGATTAGCTCAGATGGGCCTCTTATCACTATCAAACATTCATGTGATTTTTAATAATTTCTTATTCATTATTTCTTGGACTATCCTTTTAAGTGGAGGGAAGCTTAGCGAGGAGGAAGGGTACAGCAGTTGAGGGGGGCATTCATTCCTAAAAGCAAGTTATCTCATCTAACATTCAGTGACACCATTTTTTATTTTTTAATGAACCTGAAGGCTTAAGCCTAAGGATTCTAAACTTTGAAAAAAGACTTTGATAGCTGTTGTAAAAGTATCACTTTCTACTCATTCCGCATGTGTGTCTCCCTCTACATGCACAAGCATGGCAATGAGGAATCAGTTCTGTTATTTCTGGGACTCCCTCTGAGTTAGTGAGTGTCAAGTTTGCCTTCAGCCCAGAATGGTAGAATATTTCTTTAAGCTATGTTTGCTCACAGACGCTGCTGCAGTAGCTGAACACACTCTTGTGCATCTGTTACTGTTGTGATCCTGTGACTCACGGGAAATATGCATCAGTCAGGGAGGACTACACCTGTTTTTTTGCTGTAGGGACAAACGCACATACACATCTACACAAATGCAGGTGCACACACACACACACACACACACACACACACACACACACACACACACACACACACACACACACACACACACACACACATTGTGGCCATGGAGTTACATGCTAATCCATGATTTTCTTATATTACAGAGCCTCCCATCTTTCTTCACAAAGGGGCAAACTTTCCTTTATGAAATTAAATACTTCATCTGCAGATATAAATTCTTTTCCCTGACTGTACATGGACTATATCATTAAGTACAGAAATGAGAGCCTTGGGGCTCTATTTTAATTGCCCAAACAAATGCCACAAAGGTCAAAATGAAGCACAACATTGAGTAACTGCTTTTGTGTATATTTCAAAACTATGTAGCATCAATTTCATACAAGTAGAATACAACTGTAGTGTGGTTACATTCCAGACTGTTATTAAACAGACTTTGCCCCAACAAAGGTATCACATCTGGGTTTTCAAATACATATTGCACCAATTACTCTATATAATACAATCTTTTTTATTATTGCACCTTGGGTTTGGACTGCCAAAGTGTAGTTTTCCAATCATACAAAATGAGTTTTGTTTGTTGGTCCAACATGATTTCCATTCTGTCAGCGGCTAACGGACATCTTGTCTCCTGTTTATACATTTTACAGCTTTGCAAAATCATTCCTGTAGAGTGTGTGCATACGTGCTTGAGGGTGATGGGGCTGGGGGGGTCCAGTTCTTGGTACTGCAGGGGGACACTGATGAGGGGAGAGAGTTCACGTGCACCATGGAGCAGGGGATGGGGGGTGGGACACTCTGCTTTTGAAGGTAATCCCCTGCTGTGGGACAGAGCAGGTAGAGGATGTTTGGAAAAGCATAATGACGTGGTCTGGGGGACTCCGTTTGGGAGTCCATTTGGAAACATTACATTTCCAAGAAAGCGGCATTTGGCATCTCAGTCAGTGGTAAAGGGGGGTGGGGTGGGCAAGCTCTGGCTGGGACATCCACACTCACACGCACATACACACACACACACACACACACAAATGTTTACATAAGGGCACATTCATACTGTCTGCTCGTGAAAACTCTGCTTTTTTCAGGTCTTGTTTGAGTTTTGATCTTGTTAATGGACGTGTTATGCTGTCTGTATCGGAGCTGTTTTTCTTTAGCTTTTTCCAGTCCTTCAGTCAGGACCCTTTTCCGCCTGCAGTCTTGTGTGTGTACCAAACCTCCGACGGAGAAGGGAGTTTGTGTATGAGTGTGCCAATGTGGATGGGTGCGCATATCATGTATGTACATATGTGTTTGTGTAGATGCATGTGCACATGTTTATGCATCCCTGTTTTTTGCATGCATATGCATGTCTGTATACATCTGCATGTACAGGTAAATGTATGAGAACATGTGCACCATGCAAACATGTTACAGTGTCTGTTCAATGACATGGATCTTTGTGTATATATGTTTTGTTATAAATGTTCTGGAAACACTTCATTGACAGAAATTACAAACAGCTCTAACTCTTTCTGTATAGTTACATCTTGAATAATCAGCGCAGTGCACCACCAGTTGGCAGAGATGGGACCTTGCTTTCCACTAGTTACCACTGATCTTACTTTGTGGTAGATCAATCAGTGCAGAGTTTCTTTTAAAAAAAAGCTAAAAAAAAATAGTTAGAGGCTTCCTGAAAGCACCAGCCATGATGGCATGATGGGAGAGGTGTCCCCGTATGACAGAGAGAAAACACTATGTGACCCCGGCCATTTTTCCACAGCTCAGGTGTCACCACTACACCACAGAGCACAGAGCACAGAGCTCCTTCTCAGTCCCGCTGCTCGCTAAGGGATTTTAAATTACCATCCCATCAGCACATTAATGAGGGAAAAAGGGCAGAAAACAGGGGACTGGTCAGCTGAGGAAAAGACAGAGCATCTGAGGACAGAATCACATGTCACGGGAGTGCGAGAGAAGAGGTAGGAATTCTTTCCAATCTCACACTATGGGCTGTAAAGTAGCATTTACCCTCCTCCTAAAGTGGCTGTAGATTGGATATGCAGCCTAGATACAACGTCATGTGAATGTGTCGCTCTGTAACTATGGGAGAGGCCAAGGAATTAGCCCAACCACAGGTGGGCGTGAAGACACCACAAAAAGCGCTATCCATGCTGCAAAATAAATGAGTCCAGCAAACTGATATTCCTTTTCAGCCTCCCTGACCTATGCTTTTCACATGCTTCCCTCTTCAAACACATAATGTAGCCGCGCATGAAATCATTGCCTGCTTTTCTCAGATGTAAAAAGATGAAGTCAGTCAGCATGGTCAAAGTTCTCTTGCCTTGAATTAAAGTAAAGAGTCTCGTATGTGAGTGGGAAGATGTAGCCCAAAATGTGTGCACACAACAGTGACTTCACAGCTATGCCTCTAATAGCATAAACATCATAATAACAAGACAATTCTGTGTGCAAATGCATGTGTCTGTTTATACGATTATGCATTGGCTACATATTTGCATATTGTTTGTGTGCGGATGTGTGCATGTGATTGTAATGCTGAGCAAATGACATAATATGTCATGTGTCATATATGGCCCATATGTGCATCAATGTGAATGTACATTGAAGTATGTATTTTATCTTAGAGTATATAGAGTGGAGGGAAGGTAAAATGAAGGAAGAGAGGTTTGTGTGTTTTCTGTGTGTGGGCGTGTGTGCATGTCTGCGTCTATGTAAGAGAGAGGGAAAAATGAAAACAGTGTGCATTAGCCCTGGGCGTGTGCATTAGCCCTGGTGGTGACTCGATGTTGTTGCGCCAGCTCTGAGTATGTAGCGAAGAATCAAAGGTCCTGCCAAAATCTGTAATGAGGGTCGAATGCTTTTTTTTTCCAAGTGCTGATAATAAAAGCAAAGTCAGGTTACGGAAAAGCCCTTTTCCAGGGCCTTGATTATATTTGAGCTATAAAACCCAATGAGCAACAATCATTTGAGAATGGTAGTTATTGTTACAGAAGGCAACGCCTGTAGTCACAGCAGAGTGGGAAGACTGAGGTATAGTGGACCATGGAGCCAAATGCAATCTTTGTGTTTCCACACCGGCCCCACGGGCTACGACACCCCTTCATGAAACATCGCTCTGCAACTTTGTGTTTCCAGAACATTTGTGTGTGTGTCTGTGGGTGAGTATGTGCTCCTCTGTATGTTACAGAGGGAAAATTAACATACTTCAGATCAGCAATCTGACAGCAAACTGTGCTATCAGTGTGTCACGTACAAAACAAAGCCCAACACCTGCAAGAACTGCAAGGTACGACTCTGTGCATGTGACCCATTCCCAGAGTGCTGATGTGGAGAACATTATCACTGGTGCTGAGATACCAACAGAGCAATTTACTGGGTGTAGATCACACCAGAGGGCCAAGGGGGGGGACCTGGAGCTTAAGGAATTCACTAACATCAGTTGACATGGACCAGCACGGCCTGTTCTGCTGAACCAACAGAAGTCCTATTGATTTCACCTCAGCCAACCCGAACACTGCGACCTCTCGGGCCATTATTGATTCATCCTCCACTGCCCAGCTCCCCATCCCCCTTTGTCTACCATCTCATATTTCCCTGGGAAATATAGAATATATCTGGTTTATAATGTATGCATGTATCCATTTCCAGCTGCAGACGGCTGACTCGGCAGGAGCTCCCATAGCTCAGTGTGTTCTCTGGGAGCACGCTCAGTAGAAATCAATGCGCTATCTGTAAAATGCTTCTGACAGCTACATCTAAATCAGAGAGAGCCATCAGTGGCTCTAAGTGGGGCGACCAGTGAAATGACAGAAGTGAGAGGGAACGGCTTGTTCCTGAATGGTTAACGACCGGGTGAAGTGCATGGGGGGGGGGAGGGGAGGCGCAGTTGCTCCTCAAGCTGAGAGATTAGCATAATACTACCTGATTTTTTCCAAGGGCATAGTAATGCCTGACTCTGCTGGTAAAGTACAGTAATTGATTGTAACCTGGGCAGTTATGCGTTACACTGGACGGGGGCAACAAACAAGTATTGGGAAATACTTTCATTTCCTCCCCCTCCGGTTTCCTATGCTGGCTTCCTAATGTTGCCAGGATAATGGCACATAGGGGAATGTGTAGTCAAGGTTAAAGTCCATAGGAGAATGTATGTACCTGCATGTATAATACATGCTTTTATATTGAGTGTATTGAGTGCCCCTCCAGACAGTAAAACCTTCGGACCAAGAACACACAACCTAGCTGAGGCCATTAGAGCTGAACATACAGTTGTTTTAGTTTGCTTGAAGTTATTATACAGTTAATACAAGGTCCAGGTTAACTTGTTGGTAGTGTGATCAGGGTGGACAGACCTTAACTTTGGGTGGGTTCCACCAGTGATCCTTCATGATGCTCTCAGAGGTCATGTTGCTGGGCAGGATCACCACGTTGTTGTTTCTGTCCTTGCAAGTGAGCTCACACTCCTCACCTGAAACCAAGTGGTAAAAACCCACTGAAATGAACACCTCATCAGCACTACACACAAACACACATAGACACAGACATCTACATGCACGAAAAAATGAAAACTTCTGTCCAGGGAAAGGACAGTTGCTTGGCTGCGCAAGTGAGGCCAAACTGGGATGAAATGAAAAGAAACAAAAAAATATGGAATATGGAGGTTCTCCACAGATACAGACCAATCCCGTATCCATGCTTGCAGCTGACCCGCATGCTCGGGCTGAGGTTCTGGGGAAGCGCACACTGTCCTTTCAGATGGGGACAGACCTGGAACGATCCCGTCCAGTTCCCGTCCTTCTTGCAGCGGATAACGTTGGTGGTGGGACCCTGAAATGGAGAGACATTGCCGTGCGTGGCCAGAGTCATGACCCGAAGGACCCCATGCACACATACACGCTCAAACACACCCAGACACACACACACACACACACACACACACACACACACACACACACACACACACACACACACACACACACACACACACACACACACACACACACACACACAGCATGTTACATTACAGTAGACCTGTGGTAATGAAAGCTAGCTCCTTGGACTTTATCTAATAGGTCATTAGGGGCTTTGGTGCAGTTTTTCATACAGCTCTTCTATGGCATTCTCCTCGTTCTTTCTCAAGGATTAAAGGTTCACAGAAACGTGATTGGTATGACAAGTGTTATAGAATTTAGAAAAAAAAACAAGGCTTAACTGACCTGGAATGTGTCAACTTTTTATCTGTGTTATTTGTGTGTGTAAATGAGTATTCTTCTGGTAATCCCATTGGCCTCTCAATCGTATTCCTTTTGGAAAATGTGTACTCTGAACTGCTGTTTGACATCTTGACTGCAATGGTATAATAAAAAAACATTACCTAATTGATTGATTGATTATGAACTCAAGCATTTTTATCCATTTATCAGAGTGTGACGGAGAACTGATTTATATTTTATTCTCCGCCCCAAATATCGGCGTCGGCCGCGGTATGGGGAAATTTTAACAGTGATGTGTATATTAAGGGGGAAAAAGAAACAGAAAAAAACATCAAACTTTGTGTATGTATGTTCATTTATTTTTTGGTTTAAAAGTGCTGTTTTGTTCGTTCAGGGTGAATATCGGTGTTTGTTGTCTGGGGGGAAAAAATTTACTTTTCAAATGTAACCGTTTTTAAATAGCGAACTACCTCGAACTTTCCGTAATACATAAATCCCGGTTTACTCACTTGTGCGTCTGTGTCTGTTTCACTGGGGTGTCAGAGGAGCGCACGGGGGAAAACATGGTGGTTTTAAGGATTGTGGGTAGAGTAGTTCATGTTGGTTTGTAAGGTAGGGGGAATTGTTTCAATGTTTTGTGTGATGTTATTGTATTGGTGATGGGGGAAAATGTATTTGTTTAATGTATTGTTTGTATATACTTTTGTTGTTTGATCATGAAAAGAATGGGTAGATTATTGTTCCTTTGTAAGTTAATTGATTTTATTTTTGGGATGGTATGGTCGGGAGGGGGTAATTTTATTTAAGGCCCTCCTGCTCTTTATTGGGGGAAGGCTGTGGGTGAGGCAGGACCCGGGAAAGCCAAAATGGACATAATTGGGAACTGATTGCCCCAAATGTTTTTTTTGTAAATATTCACTAATAATCAGGACTTTATTTTGTGTACAGTTTTTTTTTGATTTATCACTATAATAAAACCACCATTCACCCTATTTTTCTGTGTTGGCCTCTTGTTGACCGCTCGCCATCCTCACACAGAGACTGCCACTGAGGACAGTGTTTTTTGATCAAGGACAATGTGTTGCTTCATTGCATTGCTCTAAACTGGGCACATAACTTGAAGGTGGTTACAAAATAAATTGCTTCAAATGATGACTGGGTGCACATGCAGAGCCCACTGGACTGGCTTATAATATCAACCTTTTCATGGTGCCATTCCTGACATAACTTTATTTTACAAAGATCTAGCCTTATTAAAAGTCAACAATAAAAAACAAAGCTTGCATTTTCATATGACCAATTAACACAGCAGAGGGAATCTGTGATAAGCAGGGGTTCAACAGCAACACCACAACCAGTGTTTGAACCTGCAGTGCAAATTCATTCTGCAGATCACAGGGAAATCCCTACAATAAAATGCAACACGAAGAGGTATGACATTTATATCACCATTAATCTATTTGTCAGTTTGAAAAGGTAAATAGAAACATGCCATTTATTATTCCATGGCTGACAGACACATACAGGTTTCAGAGCACTCTTACCTGAGGACGTGTATAGGAATCATGGAAGCGTATGATCGCTTTTCCAAAACTAATTTTGTCACTGGCAGTTAATCTCAATCTTAAACCTATTCTGTTCACATTTAGGCATTTAGACACATAATGCTTAATGACTGTGAATGGAGGGTCTGGAAATCATACGATCAACCATCCACTCATTACAGTCAAGGGCACAAATGATTATCACAGTAAAACACACAAAACACTCACAAGCCCACAGTAATAAATGCTGGAGGAGAGCGAAGAAAGAAATACAGAATGAAAAGAGGCAGAACAGCCAGAAATGAGAGAGATCCAGAGAGAGAGAGAGAAGAGAGGAGGAGATACAAAGAGAAACAGAGTAGAAAGACTGGAATGAAAAACCATTAGAAAAATAAGGAAGTTAAAGAAAGAAAGAGCGACAGACCTGCTTGCATGGAGGGTGCTGTCTCACCGTGTGGTTGGCACTATTGCAGTTGATCCAGCAGTCGCTGTTGAACTTGAAGCCATTGGTGCATTGGTACATTCCATGGAAGATGGGGGGCGGGGGGTCACAGGTCACGGGTTCACATGCCCCCTCCTGCCAGCTCCCGTCCTCTGTGCACTGCCTCCTGAACGCCCGCCTAGTGGGTGGAAAGAGAGAGAGAGAGAACGAGACGTTTACATGAAACAAGACAAGGGAAGAGGCACTGGAATCACCTCCAGAGAGTTCTGCAAGTCAGAAATGGGGACTGAGGCAGCATTATAGAATGATGTCAGCTGATCACAACCCAGTTTCTGGACCAAAAACATTCATACTGACTGTCTACATGTGGTCAACTAGCCATTCTCCCTGCAGGTTATTGGTATCTATCCTTTTCCCATGTTTCCATTGGTTGTCAACATGAATGATAATTGAGTTGTCAGCTGACCTTCTCGGTTATACGTAAGTCAGCAAATAAATGGAGAAATAATTTCTTAAGGACACTGAATGCTTTAAATAATGTATCGTGTTATGAAGTGCCAGACTTGCAATTGTCAAAGGGCTACCTCAAAGATAGAATTTGCAGGGGCATTTGCTTCGAAATTTAGTTAATTACAGGAAATAAATTAAGACATATGTACATATTTCACTAGCAGTAGAAAAAAGGCAAAGGTTTGTTTTTGGGCAATGATGAACAATGGAATTGTTGTTTTACAACCTTCAATAAATTTTCCATGAGACTGCAGGGTAAAAACACTTTTGAGGATTTCAAGGATCATGGGAATACTGTCTACTGTAAAACGTATTTGTGCTGAAGCACTTTACCAAAGAAGTCTTTGCCATGACAATATATAAAATCTGAACTTGAACTTTATGAGACATGACACTGTGACACAGGCCGGGATGAGATTAGAACTGTCCTTAACTTTGGGTGCTTTCACATACACAAGAAAAGGTCAGACTCAATTTTGAATTACTAAGAATAAAAAGGATAGTATAGTTAATTTGAAAACTCAGAACCTTGTATTGGAATTTGCCAAAAATCGTGGTCTCCAGGGTTTGTTGCATGCAAACCAATGTTTGTTTCCCTGCAAGTTTAAAAGCATTAGCCTACATCAAAAAAGACAGTTTTGTTATTTTTTTCATTCTTGCTGGTTATAATATTTAATTAATGACAAATAAACACTTTTGTATGTAATAGGCACACCATTTTTAATCAATGGTATGAAAACTGTTGGATGCCCCCATTTTTATGTCCTAGCTTTGATTCGATGGATGTGGATATATCATTACTGAAATCCCTACAGAAAATATGAACTATGATTACATCTAACAGGTTGCTTATGGTAATGACCCATGGGCATTTGTGGAGTTGATTGGGTTATCATCACTTGCTTTCTCCTAAATCTTTGCACAGCAAAAGCTTGTCTTAATTCAATTATCAACAACATTATTGACAGCATTCACATTTCTCAGCTTCTTCATGAAGAGTGCTTTGGTCATGAAAAAGCAGCACTATGTGTGCCAGGGTTTTAAGGGCACGAAAGCAATGTTCCATTGCCATCTTCAGCTCACCATTAAATGCAAGGGCTCCTTTACTCTCTTCAAAAACATGGTTTATAAAAGTTAGGAAATCACCAGACTGATGCCTCAGAAACACAGCACGATTCAGACAGGATGCAGAGGGCAATACAGAGGGCATTAGGAAGAGGAGAAAATGGGTGTGAGGGATCATAGCTATATAGTAATTCCCTGTGTGGTATAATGGAAGGTTGTCATGGGGTTTCATGCTTTGGGCTTACAGTTTAAATAAGACGTGTGAAGTTGTTATTCACCATAATGGTAACATTAGTTGTAGTTGCATTGTATGGTATATCTCTCTGCACTTAGATGCGAGTTAGGTGGGACAGTATCTCACCTCTTGGGCTTTTCGGTGTTGGGCACGTGGTACCCGGGTTTGCACTTGTACTTGCAGAAAGAGCCCACCTTGAGGCCAGTGGCATTGCAGCGTTTGGTCTGCAGGACCGCATTGGGCACGGGAGGGGGCGCCGGACAACGAAGCTCACAGAGTGCCTCTGGGAAAGACCACATCCCATCCTCCATACACATCAGAGTGTTATTAGAGCCTGGAGAGAGAGGGACAAAGAGGGGGAGAGAGGGGGAGAGAGAGAGGGATAACAGTGAAAAAAAAATTGTAAGGGATGGGGTGGACAGAGATTTGGTTGAGAGAGAGAAGAGAAGAAGGAGGTGAAATGAGATAAAAAGTTGGAGATGATGAAAGTGAAGATAATAACACCAGAAAGTGAAGCATAAATCAGCTTAATCACACTAACTGAGGGCTGGCATGATAGTAAAAGAAAATAAATTAACCATAATTCACCATTTTGGCTGTAGAAAACTGTCCTTTGTCTTTTTTGAGAGAAGAGTCATACATAATTTATATGGTTCATTTCAGGCCTGTCTCTCTTTTTTTGAACATTTGCACCTTTTTTTATCTCAGTATAAAATTTCTAGTTGTGCCTTTGAGTCACCACTGTGCTACCCATGCCTAAGGGCAAATAGTACTGCATTAGAAACACACGTGTGCTCTTCTGACAGATTCACTCCTAAGGTATCCACTAGGGCTGCATGATATGAGTAAAATACGCAATGTTTGATAATATCGTTTAATATTGCAATAACGATGTGGCTCTTTCTGTTGCTTTCAGTATACTGCTAAGTAAACTTACACAACAAATAGCCTATTGAATTAAAAAATAAAAACATTTTTGTGTTACATTACAAAATAAAATTTATTCAAACATCCTTTTCTTTAATAAATTAAACATTTACTACTTTCATAACAATGTTTAAATAAAACATTGTTATGACAAAGCCCTCTTTGCTCACTGTATATTCTTTGGCCAAATAAATTGTGATAGAAAGGCTGAACTCTGCTTGCACTAAAAATGAGCACCTTTTCTGAATGAGCCACTCAGCAGCCACACATCAGGCCAATTCATATAGACCATTCAACTGGTGCTCTTAGACAGGAAGGATAGAAAAAATTGTTGCCCATCGGGTAAATGCTTTCAGCCTGCATTTTCCTGAAAATGTATTTATTGGGTTTCCCTGTTCCAAGTTACAATTTACAATACTGACATATTTTTAAAGTTTTCATTGCTCTAGCTGTTGTAAGAGGGATTTACTTCAAATGTTGATTGATTCATTTTAATAGGTAAATTGATTATTGTCTCTTACCTATGAGCTGTGCTGGCTCTTTGCACAGGAAGGTGCACTTCTTGCCATAAGTTGTTCCCTCTTCGAAACGGAAGATGGCAGGATGGACGTGGTACTTGTCTGGCCGGCCGCAGTCCACTGGCTCACAGGTCACCTGCTTGTTCCACTTGCCATCTGCACAGGTGATGGTTACCATGGAGCCTGACTGTGGGAGTACACCGAGCAAAGACATGTTCAAAAATTATATTGCAATATGTATGTGTATCCCAGTGTATTCTGGTCAGATTCCAAAAAATTTCAACCAGTCAGATTTCCAGACCATGAGCAGATTTACTAAACAGAGAAAAGGTTACAGTTTAGCTCGAGCCTTGCTTTTGAGGCTCAGCAACAAGGATACACAGGAAAACCACCGATCCACCCACTAGCCCAAAAAGACAGACCAGAAACAGAGATGGTTGGGGGAGAAGGGTCATACAAAGTTGATACAATGGTGGAACTCAGGTGATTGGTGCTTTAATGAAGGGACTGATGAGGTGATTGGCTGTGAGTTGATTGGATTAACCCCAGCTCCCATTAAGTGGATTCAGAGAAAAATGTGACAGCCACTGAAATTTTGTTGCTGTGGAGATTTTTGTCAGTTTTTTCCATACAGATGTAAAACCATGTGCTGGACAGCGGATCACCTTAAACCTGGGTTTAAGCTGTGTTGTCAGTGAACATTTGAGAGAATGCTAGAAACTCTGAATTTCAACCAAGGAAATTAGAAGGTATTCCTGATATGGCACATCACTGCTGTCATTTCCATCCCCCATCACATCACCCATAAGGTGTAATCATGCAGCGTGCAAGGACACATTACCTGAGAACATGAGCCTCTCAGTATTTCTGAACCTCACACTGCATAAGTGCACAAAAATACTCAAAAAAGTATGACTATTATTTTCCCAAATGGCCGGCGCCAGAAATAAAAAATCCCTCTAAACGCTATTTATTTCCCCGAAATGAAAAATGAGCTTAAAACATTTTTCTCCCAATCATAAAATAAGCATCAATCTCTGAGCCTGTCATCAATTGATAGCACGTTGGCTCAACTGCACAGTGCACATAATTAAGAAATCATTTCTGGCGGTTTATGCATGTCAGTCAGAACTCTACAACACCAATAAAAAGATTGGCGCAGCAGAATCACATGCTTGAGATACGCAGGAGCTTGCCAAAAGCGTGGCGGGGGGGAGAGGGAGCTTCTGCCTGTCCCAGCCAAGGATCGCTGCTCTGTTTGGCCTCTCCTCGAGCGGTGCTATTGTCCTCTCTCACGGGGCATAACCACACACAAAATACAAACACAGTCCCTGCCCAAAACCACAGCCTCAGCATTCCTGCAGTCAGTGTGCGGACGGGTCCACAGAGACAGTGCCAGGACCAATCTCGGAAAAAGGGAAGCCGAGAGGGAACCAGCCGGGACAGGGGATGCTGACAGGAGGTATGAGGCAGGGAAAGCACCAACAGTCACTGTGTGTGTGTGTGTGTGTGTGTGTGTGTGTGTATAAATATATATACATATATATATATATATATAGCCTTCATAGGAATTGTGGTACACATCCAGGTCAGAAGTGTCTCAAAGAAATAAATCCAGAGTATGGATAAAGACATTTTTCAGGTTTATCAAGAAATGTGCATGACTGTTAGCTGTGTCTGGGAGTACCAGCAAAGAGACACATTACATATCACACATCATAAGGAAAACAATTAAGAGCTTAGTCGAAGGTCAGAGCCATCATGCATGTAACTCATTATGGTTCAGTTATTTAACACAGAAACAAAGCTTTCAATGAGAGGAAACTAAAATCAAACCGCTGCCCAAGACAAGTCTGTAGACAGAGTGGTTAAGGGGAAGGGTATAGAGGAAAAAGAAAATATGCTATAAGTCAGTCCAATGAAACATGGCCTTCCCAAGGCCACAAAGACATCCCCTCCATTTCACCATTTTCACTTTTCACTTTCAGGTTCTGCTTGTGCGGTTTTCTAAAGGTTGAAACTCAGTAGCACTCTTTCTGGAGGTTTCTACGGGTGAACCCCTCCTGCTGGCATGGGGCAGACACTGTGCTTCTGCCCAGAGGCCTCGTAAGAGGGCTTGCTGTGGGCCCCGGCCAGACCAGATGCAGCCAAAACCAGTCTGTGGAATTCAGTGCTTATCTAATGTACTGTACCCTCTTAGGACATGTAGCAACAGCAAAAACTAAGCAAAACAGCAGGAAGGAGAATATAAAATCCCATCCAGACACACACACACGAGCTGGTTTTTCTTCTTTCCTTTCTACTCTCCTCTCACTCCTTTTTTTCCTGCAACGGGGGCTTTTATTGGAAACAGCTCCTTTTCGGGTCACTGTGAACCGGAGTTATGACTGAAAATTGGAATGGAAGACCACACAAGGGACTATACTGGTGTGCGTGCTCATATGTGTTTCACTCTGAGACTTCTCAAAGATTATGTAAGGTTCTGAGCAAGCCATAACTGCAGGCTTTTCTGTGCAGAAGAACCTCTCCACAATAAAAACTACTGTGAACTGCAGCTGCAAATTGTGTGCCACACTCAATGCAATGTCAGAACACATTCTGTCTGGTTTTTGTGCTTGCAGCTGTTCTTAACTTCCATGTAAAGGGAATCTTAAAAACAGACACATCTGAACTGACTGGACAAACAAGTGAAAAATGCCAAAACCTCTGGGATGCAACAATCACAAAATGTTCGTTTCAGACATAAAGTTTAAATTGCTTCCATTCGTCAGGGCTCTGATTCTGTTACTGTGTTGAGAAAATCATGGCACTCAATGTAAGCTTTGCTTATTGCACAGGTGATCTGGGACAAAACTATGGACACAGGTCAGGTATCTTTCAGGTCAAACTGCAAAGGACATCATCAGGAGGAAGAGAGTGTGCATGTCATTTCCCAGACTCCTTGGTCCTGCCCATGTCAGCTACATATAAACCTCTCAGTCATTTAGTTTTACTCTTCAATAACAAAACCAAGCGTGCAAAAACATGAATGTCTGTGCTCAACTGCACACTCTCTTATACACAGATATAGACATACATAGACTGAGCATTCCTTGTTTTAATATTCTGATTTCATTTCAATTAAAACACATTCATTTTCAGTCAGTCATGGTAGGATATCTATAATCCCCTGAAGAAACAGCTGAAGATATGGTTTTCTGATGTGGTCAGTTTGGATTTGGTTTTCTACTTTAGTTAAGGATGGATTTGATCAAATGCAATGTGGTTAAGGTCAGCATACTGGTGTGATTAAGAATCAATTGGATCCAGTGTTATGGTGTGGATACAAATAGCTTTAGATGCAGTGCTTTGGTGTGGTTAATGTTAATGACCTTGTGTGGTTAAGGATGGTTTAGATCCAGTGTTTTAGTGTGGTTAAGGATGGTTTAGATCCAGTGTTCTGGTGTGGTTAAGGATGGTTTAGATCCAGTGTTTTAGTGTGGTTGATAGTTTAGATCCAGTGTTCAGTGTTTTAGTGTGGTTAAGGATGGTTTAGATCCAGTATTTTAGTGTGGTTAAGGATGGTTTAGATCCAGTGTTCTGGTGTGGTTAAGGATGGTTTAGATCCAGTGTTTTAGTGTGGTTAAGGATAGTTTAGATCCAGTGTTCTGGTGAGGTTAAGGATGGTTTAGATCCAGTATTTTAGTGTGGTTAAGGATGGTTTAGATCCAGTATTTTAGATCCAGTGTTCTGGGTTAAGGATGGTTTAGATCCAGTGTTTTCGTGTGGTTAAGGATGGTTTAGATCCAGTGTTCTGGTGTGGTTAAGGATGGTTTAGATCCAGTGTTCTGGTGTGGTTAAGGATGGTTTAGATCCAGTGTTTGGTTGTGGATGAAGTTTGTTTAAATCTACTCCTCAAGAATGGTTTCAATTTGATCCAGTGATTAAGAATGGTTTAGATCCAGTGTTCTGGTGTGGTTAAGGATGGTTTAGATCCAGTGTTTGGTTGTGGATGAAGTTTGTTTAAATCTACTCCTCAAGAATGGGTTAGGGCTCAATTTGATCCAGTGTTCTGGTATGATTAAGAATGGTTTAGATACAGTGTTCTGGTGTGGCTAAGGATGATTTGAAAGATCTTTGAATAAAAAGCCACTCTCACCTCTACAGGCAAATAGACTCTCTCTGCCTCCCACCACCACCTCTTCATCCTGGGAAATTCGTATGTCTGACCACAACAGACAACATCCATCTCCTCCCCCGTCCACTCTTCACTTTTCCCACTGTCCACGCCAGCCGCCCGCCAGCTTCAGTCTGGCGAGTCATTGGAAAACCGCATCTATTTATAGCCCAACGCACGCTTGCAGAACATACTCAAGACAAGGCCGACAGGCCACGCCCAGCAAAATCCCCACACCAACTGGTGACACTGGGAGTGGTGGAATTATTCTGGTCTGGGTTAATGAGAATTCTGCATCCTTCCTGTTCCTCGGTGACCATAAGAGATGCAGAGGGTCAGTCTGAGGATAACCGCAGTCTTGCGATGACAGCTTAGAGTGTTTCAGAGATTTGAATTTTCCCAAAGTGCAATAAGTAAGGGGCGGGGGGGGGTTTGGTGGAGAATGTAATAATCATCATTACAGACTTTTGCTTCATTCAGCGATGATTTTACATGCCCTGACAGCAGCTCTTTGGAGGCCCACATCTAAATAAAAGCATAAAGCCAGTCAAAGGTGTAGTGTGTCACACAATGACACACTACACTGCATTGCCTGTGCCCCACCTATAGAGGGTGCTCATGGGAAGCTTTTCTACTGCTCTGAGGCAGGGGCAGCTCTTGTACTCTGTACTGTTCTCTCTCTACCTCTATTATTCCACTTGCTTCTCATTTTCTCTGTCTCACTCTCTTCATCCCCTTTTTTATATTGTCTATCTTAATATTCTTCTTTTGCTTACACATTTATCACCTCCATCTACATCCAGTATGTGTGTTTTAATCTGCATACAAAAATATCATACAACAATAAGCCCATACTTCCCTCTGCTTCCATCTCTCAAACTCTTTCTCTCTCTCTCTCTCTCTCTCTCTCTCTCTCTCTCTCTCTCCAGCTATGGAGGACACACAGGGAAGGACATGGCACTCTCCATCCCCCCCAAGGGAGATGAGTGGAGCCCTCAGTGTCGCCGAGGAAGTGTTTGTTTGTCACGGACACTGTCGCCAAGAGATTCCCCCTGAAACATAATGTTCAGGGCACCACTTTATTTTAATGCATCTCACACCATGCTCTCTCTGTAACTGCATTGAATTTCTTCATTGGTTTTCATTTTCAGAAGTCATCTGACTAGTCAACCCTTTCAATGATATTGTTGTATATGGATTAAAACACACATACAGTTCTTGTCAAATACACAAGGAACAAAATAAAACCTTCATGGAAGCAGAGACTCCTTCTGTGAAGTCATGAATTGATCTGTTTTTGAAAAACATCACAGCCGTCGTTTTCCTCCACCATTGCCTCATTATCAACCTTAATCCCCCAGCAAAGCTGCCCTAGCAACAGTCGCCACAGCCTCATAAGCGCTATAAGCACATCTTACACTAAAGCGTGCATCTCTGACAAAGATAACAGCAGCTACATCAACAACAATAACAACAACAGTACCAGCCACAACAACAACAACAACAAAAACAACAGCCATGGTCAAGCCAAAAACATGGCAAAGGAATCCAGAAAAGGTCAAAAGCAGAATAAGGGCCTTCGGCTCAGTAGTTTGTGGTTTTAACCGTTCAAACTACTGGAAACACAACACTTCCAATGAAGCAACAAAAAATACCAATAATAATAATAATAATAATAATAATAATTTTTTGTTATTATTATTATTATTGTTATTATTATTAGTATTACTATTATTATTATTATTATTCATGTTTGTATTTTTTTGTGACTGCTGTTTAATAATATGTTTTAGACAAAAAATGAAAATGGAAGGCCCATCTTTTACTTTTTTTTTCATTGGTCATACTCTGAACCTGTCACTGTAGATCCAAGCAAATGTTTTCTCTGATGTGTTGGGAAGCAAACAGTTTATAAAGATGTATCTCTTTCCTTCCTCCCAAGGATGTGCATGCTTTCTTTGCATCCCCCGTGATGATTAAAATGAAGTAGGACAATATTCTGTCACCATCTTTGTGGTACCATTGTGCACCATTTTGAAGGTTGCAAAACAATGTATTAACAATAAGCTAAGGACAGCTGACAGAGGGAGTAAGCTGTTTTAACAGAATCCTCATAAAGCACTTCTCTAAACCACTGACAAAGATACAGTCTATTTTTATGATGCAGAACTTAATTACAGAGGCTGTTGAAGCAGAAGGGTTACATATCAGGGTGCAGGTGGCCACTCAAAGGTTGAGTGTGCAGGTGAGTAACAGTACCTCCAAGACTCCGAAGTGACCTTCAAGAAGGAATGATCTGTAATAATTAGTTGGAGGGGGTACCTGATGTCTCAGTGGGGCAGAGGTGCCCGAATGTATTGCCATGCTTGTACTGTATGTGTGTGTGTATGACTGACTACACATGATGTGGGTGTGAGAGCATGAAGTCTCTGTGTGTGTGTGTGTGTGTGTGTGTGTGTGTGTGTGTGTGTGTGTGTGTGTGTGTGTGTGTGTGTGTGTGTGTGTGTGTGTGTGTGCATGTAAGGACTTTGCTTCTATTAAAAATGTACAGCTGCTGGATACTTCTCCACTGAGTATTTAAGTACCACTGGCTACTGAGCCTAATTCAACACAGATGCATCCCTCAAATTGCCACTGACCCCCCTATTAATCAACCCCACCCCACCGAAAAAGACAAATACAATGTCCAGTGTTCAATCCCCTCCTGCTCACCTAAAATGCATTCTGCCCACCAGTAATGTGAGGACATATCCTGCTTTTACAATAACACCCTGGCAAAAACAGCCATATCCACAGCCTCAGCACACGCACACGCACATGCACACAAACACACATGCACACACACACACACACACACACACACACACACACACACACACACACACACACACACACACACACACACACACACACACACACACACACACACACACACTATCACATCACACAGCTGCAACACACATAACCTCAGTTACAGGTCCAGGTCAATGGTGATGAAGAGGGAGAAAGGGAAAAACAGACAAAAAATAGTGACAAAAATAGAGACAAAAAAGACATAACTGTACTCCATTACTTACTGAGCCATGCCGTACAATTACCATTGAGTGTACCCTTCTATGTGTCTGCCTGCCTGCCTGCCAATCCATCCATCAATGTTCTTCTCTGATTGTCTTTAGGTGAAGATGTTAGTGCTCAGAACCCTTGGGGATCTAACACCAGTCTGCTGCACGGCCTCTCTCTCTCATGCCCCAGTTATCAAGTGAATAATCGGGATAAATGATCACATTAATATATACACAAATAAGCGAGGGAACAGATTGTTTCTGAAGATATGATAATATCAGGCTGTATTCCAGGAGCCACTTTGTCTCCGGTGAAGCAAGAATGTAATCGTATAATGGAACAAGATAGGATTGTGCTTTGCTATGCATTTGCTCTCTCTTTCTTTCTCTCTCTCCCTCCCCCCAAGCTGCTGTTTTGCATCACTCTTTCCTGTTTGTCAAATCTCAGCCACTGTAACCAGAAATGTGGCTATGCTCAAAATAAAGAAAAGATTAAAAGGAAAGAATTCATTTCTCTGCTCAGAAAAAAGGCACGCCATTGTCATGGTCTCTCTCTGGGGAATTTTTATTGTACTTCCTGTTCTTGCTTTTTTAATGTTTACTAATATGAATATTATTTCATCAGTTCTCTCTCTGTTTCATGGGACGCTAGTATTTGCAATATAACATCTAATATCTGAGACATGAAGAGTTTCCTTGGCCTTTATTTCATGCACAACTGGTGCAAGTAGACAGCAAGGGCCACACTAGCCAAAATAGGCTCTGCTGTGTGATGGAGTGAGAGAAACACACTGCTGACTTTGCAAATGTCATTGTTAATTACATTTTGCCAGTGTGGTAGGGATGCTGATCTGAACAATGTGACATCATATGTTTTCGATTTATTTTTTATTTAATTTGTTTTTAGGATTGTAAAACCACTTTACACCAGCATAGTACAAACAGTAGCTACCATAATAGCTATGATGACATTCCCAACTCTTAAAAAATGGATTGTTAATGGTAAAGAAACTCAAACTGCAATGTAAATGTTTCAGTGCAACAATGCTTTCAGCGACAGGGGAAAAAAGTGTTTCAGTCGCAGTGAAACTGCATTTGCGAGACAAAAGGTGGGCTTTGCCTGTTTTTAACAGGGCAGGCATTTATGTTGCCTACTGTCGCCTACTGTACACGTGCAAGTTTCCTCATAGCGTGAGGCTGGAGATGCTAAAGTTCCAGCGATTGGTATCTGTGCCACAAATGTAACCCCAGGAGAGGCTGCTGGCTGGGACTCCAGGCATAGGGCACAAGAGTGCTTAGATGTCAAATAGACCTGAACCAATTACATCCCCACCAACTTAAACTCACGCTTTTCTTTACACATTAAAAAAACTGGTAGTCAGCTGAAATGATCCTTAGTATATACACAGACACACATACATAAGCATACATATACAAACACTCAAACACGCTTGCATACACAAGCATACTTCCTACGATAAAACATAATTAAAAACATATGATCACTCATCTTTTCAATTGTTAGTTTAAAAAAGTGCTTCCTATTAGTCAAGAGTTACGAACTTGATAAGGTAACAATGGAAAGTCATTTGATTGTTTATCACAGTAAAACAGTGGCCCCAAAGAGGAGAGATGAGAGTACCCTGCCATTTCTGCATCCTGCTCTGTTAATGAAAACCCCAAACCAGTGAGTCTGGACAATAAATGTACTTGGACAAACAAGTCTAATACATTTAAAAAATCACTTTCTCTGGGCTTCTGCTTACTAAGTCATTTATATTTTATATCTTTTTTATTTGCAAGTAGCTATTTCCTTCCGTCTGCGCCAGGGGTTGTTCTCATGGTTCCAGCCTCCTCAGAAGAAAGTGGTTTTTCGTAAAAGAGACTTAAACCTCCAAACAGACCGATACCTCAGACTAACTGCCACCGCCCCAGCACCACCCCTCCCCCCCATTCAACTACCACCTCCTTACTCCTTCCCCTGTTATTGTTAGCATTAATTTATTCCCTTACAGCTCAGTTAACACAACCCACGAGTGCAGTAAACCTTTACTGTTGCTTCCTTTATTAGGCTTTTGTGTGAGTGAATCATTATGTTGCATGGGGCTGAGTAATGCAGATGTGTGTGTGTGTGTGTGTGTGTGTGTGTGTGTGTGTGTGTGTGTGTGTGTGTGTGTGTGTGTGTGTGTGTGTGTGTGTGTGTGTGTGTTTGTGTGTGTGTGTGTGTGTGTGTGTGTGTGTGTGTGTGTGCAAATTTATGTGTACAAGTCCCATTTGAAAAACAGTAATTCTGTATATTCCCACAGCTGTGACAGTAATGAACATGTTACAGTTTACTGTGCAATATCAGTGATATGCTGTAATTGTAAGCAGCGTTAACTTACTGGAAATTAGTGTCTGGTATGCACACTTATAATGCCATTTTATACAATATATGCATTAGACTCTGAAAAAAGATTTGAGTATTGTTCTCTTGGATTAACAATCAAATTGTTCAACAGTCTGCACTGTCCTACAGAACTTTCTGATGGTTGTTATGGAAATGACAATCCCATGCAATCAAGGGAGGACTGCAATTAAGGTCTGAGAACCAGTCATACAAAACCATATACGCACACAAAATCATGCTTACTGTCACTTGGTCACTGTCTTTCTCCCGATCCACAGTTTAAACAACTACATTTGCTCTAAAGCATAAACACATAGTGCAACAGGCACCTCTAACAGCACCAAATAACATTATGGTACCAAAAGTAGATAGGGACCTAAACACCGATCCAGTTAGACACAGAATTAAGATGAAAAAGAAAGTTGTTTAATGCTTTAAGTACCTGAGTCTTGATGATGTCATCATCCCTGTGGATCTGTAGGACATATCCACGATTACAGGTGATGGTGCAGCGGACGCCATTGTAGAAGCCCGGGCTGCTGCACCTCATGTCTGCGTTGCGAATCAGTGGTTCCTGGCAGTCAATGGCTTCACAGGAGTAATGGACACAGCTGGGGGGAAAAGGGACGGATTACAGTCACAGAGCACAGGAGTTTCAATCACAGAGGGCAAAATACTTTTAATCCAATAACATCAGGCAAGGAATCAATAAAAATTTATTTTGTATAGTGTTTTGTAGCTATTGCACTGTAGCAAAGCATTGGACAGATCCGTTTTTCCAGTGAGGAATTTAAAAAAATGTAAAAACCAGAGCCATGGGGGAGAGAAAGTATAAAATGCCTCTGTGACCACAGGAAAAAAGAGTGGTAGAACAGAAAACAAACAGCAGAAAAGAGAAGAGAGGGCTTGTAAAAGAAGACATTCCTCTGTGCCCTGCATAAACCCACAAACTGTTACAGGGGTGGAAGGATGGCCATCAGCAAGAGATATTGAGTCAGAGGCAAACGTTTCACATGCAGCTGCAGCAGGGAAGTCTAACCTACCTCAATAACTCCCCTCCATGTGATTTACCACGTTCACTGCAGTGTTCTTGCACTTTTATGCATATATAGTCAATAAAGCTGGAGGGGAATTTTATTACCCAGTTTGAAATCCCAACACTGATGGGCTTTGTCTGACCTTTTATGTCTTTAACAGTATAAGACATTGTAAAGAGACTTAGACTTGGATCACACTTGGAGTGTTTCATAGTTTAATCCATATTCTTTCTCTACACTGAGTTTGTTACCGTTAGAAACACTCTGCCACCACAAGGAAATAATGTAGCATTTAACACAGACTGTTAAACCTTGACTAATGCTAATTACAAAAAATGTAGAAAACTTTGTGAAAATATGCCTCTCTCTCTATATATATATATATATATATATATATATATATATATATATATATATATATATATATATATATATATACACATACACACACACACACACACACACACACACGCACACAACAGCAGTCAGTGGAAAATAAAAATTCCCAGGCTGAGCATGACATGGAGATCAGCTAGTTACTATGGTAATACATTTGCTTAATGGGAGAGGGGAAGTAGCAGAGTTTAGGAACAATTTGAGGAATATAATAGTAATTGCCACATTAAATGTTTTTGCATTTTTTTTGCAAAATTATTTGCATGTGTCAGTTTCCACAAGCCTCAAGCCTCAAGTCTGATTTGTTGAGATAAAACATAATAAATAGCAGACAAACAGCTGGAGGGTTGGTTAAAGACATAAAAAGTATTATTAGTTTGCTTATAGTTTAATAAATCAATGTAAACACTAGCTGTACATTAGAGGTTAAGGAAGTCGTGTAAGATCAAATGCAAAACCATGTGCAAGAACTGATAGCATGTCTCTGGAGATTAATATTTCATTTAATTATGTCATTTGAAATAACTAGTACTAGTCATAATTTGATTTACTTGTCACACCCTCAGAAGAAATACATCCAGGGGTTTTGAAACATTTACCTATGCAAATTATGGTCAAAAACAAGTTTCAGAATACACATTTTGGTCTTGCACTGATGGCACCTCACCACAATGACCCCCAATGCCTTCCCTGATGTTCCTCTTGACCCGTTATCCTAGAGAATGAATAAGGGCTTAAAAAAAGAAAAAACTGCACAAACTCAATCAAGTGTGTTCCATATATGTACTTACAATAATAAAGCTAATACACCAAATCCTTCCCTTCAAAACTTGTGAAAAAAGAGGGAGGTAGGAAGGGTAAAAGACAGAAAAAGAGTAAGAGAGAGAGACAAAGAGGGAGAAAATTATTACTAATAACAGACCATAAAAGTGGATTATGTTAATGGCTACATTGTTAACAACTTTGGGGATCGGGGAGTTGGTGTTTTGCTGAACTGCAGAGGAGTATCGGAGGAGACGAGCCGCTGGCAGGGCCCAGGCCCAGGAGAGTGAGGGGAGAGGGACGGAGAAGAGGAAATGCACATCAAATAAATTACTTTTTCACATCTGAGGATGACCTTCAAGCACTCGTGTCACAGGGCCCTGTTTGTCAGCTGGAGTAAAAAATGACGGTGACGGTGATGAATCCTGAGACTACAATCTCAGAGTGAGACGGGCTGGCTGGAGGAGCTGGCCATGCCACAAACCCCCTCCTGGAAAACTACCACAATAACAACAACAATAAGGGAAAAATTCTGAAAGAAATTCAGGAAACCTTCAGAGACTGGGATCTGGGTTAGTGTGAACAAAAGTTATAAAGGTGGGATATGTGCTCAGTTGTACATGTGTTGGTGTACATGTGTATGTCAACTGGAGAAGAAGCGGTGGGAAATTCAAGGATTGAGGAAATATCTGATAGTGAGACAGCGAGAAAAAATATTCTACACTGTGTGTCTATGCAGTGATGATGGCCTAGAACAAGCACAGTACAAATGCAAGTGTGCTTTAAACATAGACAGAGGGTTGAAGAGTCTTTTTTAGATGCTGAGCTTGACCATAGCAATAATATTGGGAGTTTGGAACTTGAAATATCTTGACAATGGCAAATCAGTCAGCAACTGTTATGGTTTTCGTGTAAGTAAAAAAAAGGCTGGTTTTGCATTACACTTTGTTATTAAAGAGAAAGAACGCACACACACACACACACACACACACACACACACACACACACACACACACACACACACACACACACACACAAAACAAGCCAGTCATTGTGAAATTCCAAAGATCTCTTGGAAGCGGTTCTGGCACTGTTCCATGGTGTTGGTTCCGTCCAGTGCTGAGACACTTGGCTTCCAGTGCCGGCTCAGGGTCTAATCTGAAACCAAATACCATGTAGTTCGCTCTGCCAATACAGTACAAGCCATATAGTGCAGCCTGAACGCTGTGAAGCACTATGACACTTCAATTACGATTATTATTGTTATTACTATTCTCTATTATTGTTGTTATTATGATGTCCTGATTACACACTCAGTGCAAGGGATACAGTGCCATAAGAGGGCAATCAGACTCAGATTTCACTACAGAGCAACGGCGGCCAGCCAAGGTTTGGTTGCTTGTTTGTGTTTGCATCTGTGTGTGTGCGTGTCTGCTTTGACACACATGCGTACTGCTGTCCTGAACTCACATGTCATGTCAGAGATCAACTGAGGAGAGTCCATTCTGAGGAACTCCAAACTGGACCCCTCCTCCCCTCTTCTCCCCTGCTTCCCTCTACTCCTTCACACATTGCATCTCTCACCCTTTTTTTCTCTCCCTCACTCTGTTTCACTCTTTCTCTCTCGCTTGGGTTCTCTCTTTCTCTTCCACTGTCTCTCTGGAATAAAGTACTCAGCCTGGCTTTATGAGGATAAGGGCAGAGATCTAGCACAGCCAATTCCATTAGTTTTATGCATTTTTTTAGTAAAATCTATACCTGTATAATAATAAGATAACTACACTGGGAACAACCAGTTATTACTGGGTAACAGCAATTTAGGGAGTAAGGATCAAGAGTCAGAGGTTGTCTAAATTACACAATTTGCTCAATTACACTTAATTACTCAGAAACAAGGGCAACCCTGTTTCAAGTTAATTATTAGTATAACATATGCAGCAGGGCTTGTCTTGTTCTAAATTGCTGGTTTGCATTATTCAAACTCAGTAGTATTCTTAATAAAAGTTTGTACAAAAATCTTCATTAACAACTGTTGTTAAGAAAAACAGCTTATCAGGAAAAAAAATTATCATCATTAAAAGGACACTATTGTACCTCTTAATTCATCAATCAGCTCACTCTCACTTTTAATGTGTGATGCATTGAGTCTACTGTGGGGTCCTTATAGATCTTTTAACAACCAGTTTCCCATATATGTCAATAAAAGTGTTGACTTGACTGATTGATTGATCGATTGATCGATTGAGTGACTGACTGACTGACAGACAGACAGACTGACAGACAGACAGACAGACACAGAGAGACAGACAGAGAGACAGACAGACAGACAGACACAGAGAGACAGACAGAGAGACAGACAGACATGCTTGCCTACCTCTGGCCCATTGGGTTGTATATCTCATTGCTCTGGCAACCACTGATGGTGATGGGGTCAAAGTACTGGAAGGAGCGCAGCCCCACCCCAGAGATGGCCACAAGGTGAGAGCGGAACTTCACAAGGATGGCCTTGGTGCGGTAGAAGGCAGTGCTGAGGTCATGACTCACCGGGATGACTAGGGGGTTGTTTCTACAACTCAGCCGCCAATCACCTAACAGAAGCAGAGTTAGAGATGTCTCACAGTCATACAGAACATACAGATACACCCAAAAACATCCATCCTGTGGTGTTGATGTCAGATGTTCATACAGACCTAAACTATGTATCTGTTCCTTGGTGTCCACTAACTGGACAGTGATATTACACTGTGTCTGGTCTAGGTAGCCAGTCCCATCTGCTGCCAGGTGAATGATGACTGCTGCAGCTACCATAGGGTGAGAGTAGTATGCCTAGCAGGAGAGAAGAACACATACTGTTCAACAAACAGCATTCCTGTCCCATCAGTGGAAAACATTTCATGAAAAGCTATTGAAAACCCTTTTAGAAAGCTCACATGAAATGCTGATGATGTCATCTGTCCCTCAGGAGGTGGGTTACCTATACCTCACAGTCACCAAGGAGACAGCAGGCTAATCACAGCTCTTGCCACGCCTATGTCTCGTACCTTGAGCCAGTACTGTGGGTTCCAGGTGTGCTGCTGTGCCTCTTGACAAGGGAACCAAGCGTACTGGGACACACCATTGGACAGATCGAAGGCCTTGGACTGGCAGGTCTAAGGACAGAGAACAACACAGGTATGACATTACTGACAGCAGCCCCCTGGCTCAACAATTTTCCAGGAACACCACAAATGCAAAGAGCATTACACAGACACCTAAGTTACACACCAAAATTGTGCCCTTATGAGATTATTTTATCCATATGCATATTACCCACCTCTGTGGTTGTGGGAGCCTATAGCCTGACTAGGACCTAAGTACATGACTAGGACCCCTGAGGTTGGCGGTTCAAGTCCCAGTCCAGCCACAGCAAGAACGCCATTGCTGTTGGGCCCTTGAGCAAGGCCCTTAACCCCACATTGCTCCCAGGGGGGATTGGCCCTTGGTTAATCTAATCAACTGTAAGTCGCTTTGGATAAAAGCGTCAGCTAAATGACAGTAATGTAATGTAATGAATATAAGCATACATGTTAAAGCAGCACAACTTCAAAGCCATGAGAACAATCTATTAAACCTAAGCACTGACCCAAAACGTAATAATCTATAAACAACAGCAGTTTAGTTGGCCTGTATATGGGCTTGACTGGAAAGTTCCTTTTTCTCTTGATGACATATTTAATTTCTGTATCCACTATATGACATTTTTATTTATTTATATATTTAAATTTCATTTGTACTTCTAGATACCCCACATCCTGCCATATGGAAATTTCATGAGTTATGCAAGTCTGTGAAGAAGTAGCTGTGGAAACCAAAGACCGGTGCTGATCCGATACATATGGCAGGACACTGCAACATGCTAAGCATGCTAAACGCACTGTGGACCATATGCAAGTCACAGGAGCGGCTTTGATCTTGCCCCAAAAACCAGGCCCTCAGCCTCCTCTCGCCACCATTCCATCCTCCCTCCGCAAAGCCATCATCGGAGACAACTGCTCCAGCCCCTTTTCTATGAGAGGTGCTCCATCTTCTCTTTATTTGAGTGTATATCATCTGAGGTGCTGGCGTTTTTCTGCCTTGCAGTAGAAAACAGAAAGCACACATAGCAATACATATTGATAGAAGGGAGGGAGATGACACCGCAGTCTTTCCGTATTCATATCCTCTCATCTGTGATTTAACACTGGGGGGACCGTGAAGCCTTAGTGGCATCTGGATTCAGATTCTGTTCACTCCTAGTACGGAGACTCAGGGTGTGAATTAGGCTAACAAAGTAAACAGTTACAAATCCTGAGCACTGAAGTCAACTTTTTGCTACCAATTACCCAAATTATTACTATTACTATTATTGTATTTTTTCCTACATAGTCACAGGCAAGGTAATAAGTTGTGTCAGGAAATAGTTGGTATTTTAGATGAAAGTGACTTAATAAAACATTAAGGGCTCTATTTTCACAGTTCACACTTGTGGCATAATGATAAAAAATACCCTATTATACTGAATACATGGAAAATCATTTCTTTAAAAATCAAGATTTGTGTGTACTTTGAAATAAACACAACACAGAGCAGCAATGACTGAGGATAATATATTCTGTTTTGACCCCTTTTGCCTTGAGTTCACACCTTTAATATAGAGCAGTAAACTGAAACGACAAGAAGCTAACCGTTTCTGTCAGATATAAAAGTGATATTTAGCAATCACTGCCATGGGGCTGGGCCCACATGTGGGGTGACTTGAGCATTGGGCATTCGATTACGGAAAATGATGATAGACACACAACCTAGTACACTATGATTAGCCTCTTCACATACAAAATGAGAACTTCAATTGCAAATGTCATGGCCTTTGGAAAATTAAAGTTAACAAGCAAAGAGTTACAGAACCCCCACCTCCTCCTCCCCCCAAAACTAAAACTCAAATACCTAAATACAAAAAAAAGTTTGATTACATTTTATTGCAGTCTGTGGTGGTTTATTGCCCTGGTAGTGACTTCAAAGCAGCTGGGATGATTGCAGTCTTCCTATTGTGTAATGTCACTGGGGTAATTTTTCACTTAAGCCTCAACAGCCTTTCAAACATAGCACCCCCAGCCCTGCTGCTGCTCAACTCAAAATGTTTTAAAGTTAATTACAAGCAAATTACCTGAAGCGCTCACTACTGAAAACACTGTAATCGAGGGGAGGGTGGGGGTGGGGGGGTGAGTGGGTCTGTAATTTACTATTGAGACGTAATTTAGACCATCTGGATATTCACAATTAGCCTCAGAAATGGCGCGGTTAAAGCGGGTGAGCGAAGGTCTGCAAACCGGCGTTTTGTTTGTGGAGTGCCACTCCAGATAAAACCAAACAGCATCAGATGCCAGAAGACTGGTCATGCTGGGAGGAGGGGAGGGGAGGGGAGTGGACGGGGGTGAGAGTTGGGGTGGGGGTCTCCTGGGGCCACTGAGGTCTGCCTGCCCTCGTTGCCCTGGTTAGCACAGTACAGCCTCACCTACCGGCCCCATGCCCATAAAGCCCTTTGCCAGAGGAGATCCTGCAGTCCGTGAGAAGGCTCCATTTGGAGCCCCCGAGACCCAAGCGCTTTTTAATGAGATTTCAAACTAGCCTGGTTGGAGAACTCCCCAACCCTGAGAAAGAGGGCTTCGGCTCACAGACTTCTCTGTGCAGCTCAAAGCCTGTGGACACTATTGCTCATGAACATACCTCTCCCACAAAAATATAAATGCATATCAACAACTGAGAATAAATCACAATGATAGTAATAGTCTTAATCATCCTCACAGGAGTTTTTCCTGCCTGAGTGAAGTCAGGTCACTGACACAGTTGGAAAAATCCAAAAACACACAGACAGAAACCAATGACACAGGTTTCCTAAGCAGGCAGAACACACTGCACCTTCTATTAACACCACAAAAACTCTATACTCAATATCCCCAAGCCCACCATCTCAATCCTACTTACAGCACAAACCAACAACTACAACTTTCACACAGGACATTTGCAAGTTACAGCTTGTAATGGCTTGGTTTGTTAGATGATGCATATTAGATGATGTCTAGGTTTCTTCCAATAGAAAATTCCATTGTTTCATCAAATTACTTAATGATGAAATGAATTATGATTACACTCTTTAATATACTTCTGGGTATGTCACAATCAATTTTGCAATAATCCGCCCAAACCTGTTTCAAGTGGGATTAGCCCAGACTTGCTTTATCGTTTTATAATGCCACTAGTTAATGATGTCAGAAATTTGTCCAGAAAAGTTTGAAATTGCTAAATAATATATGTGTATTGAGCTAAGGAATTAAGATTAATAGTTTGTCCAGACACACGGACCAAGATGGCATCATCTATTATGCAACAAACCAAGCCATTACAAGCTGTAACTTGCAAAATTCCTGAGTCCAATGAAGCACAGGCTCAATAGGTATCACACAAAGATAGAAAACCTTGAAGTCAACAGAGTCAAAAAGTATTTACTTATGAAATAAATCCACTGAATGCAATTACAGCCAGTGAAAAGTACAAAAAATTAGCTGTTTTCTAAAAAAAAAAAAACAAAATGATGGAGTAATAAAACATCTTTAAATTGTTTATATATCTGCAATGAATATTAACACTTTTGCTTAAAAAAAGGTTCAAGGAAATTAAAACAGTCCTACTTGGGAAAATATATGGTTAAAATATCTTAAAAAGTAGGGTTTTCAGCTCCGAGGCTATATTTAGCAAGACCTGTGGAACTAATTTTTTTATGCAGGACCAAATAACTTCTAGGTGTGATAGAGCTATATTAATACTACACAGAATCTAAAGAAAAGAAAGTGAAAAGTGGAGATATTCATTTTTGAAAATGACAGATTCTTAAGATTTTATTAATGTAATTACTGGAAAAATTCAGCAACAACTATTTATAAATAGACAAATTTCAACCCAATCCATTGAAAAATAAGCAACTGGTGAGACTTAGTATACATATACAAAAATTATTTGAGCTCTGAGGGCCAAACCTCAAAAATTCATCTCTAAAAAAGTATTTGGAGTAAAGGTATAGGATCCCATGCAAGGCCCCATGAATTTAAAAGTATTCACATTAACTTTTTCAAGACAATCTGTAACATGAACTAGGAGGTCCTAGGTCAGTTGGTATGTAATGACCCTATTGTCAACATAATATGAAAAAATAAAACACAATTCAAAACCACTTGCAGTTTTAAATTATATTTTGTCAGAAAATTATATGTCAGAAAAAGAATGTATCAAATAATAAATAAAATAGAAGATGGACAACTACAATCTATCAAATAATAAATAAAATAGAAGATGAAAGTTGAGCTTGAGTTCATCATAAAGATTACGAGAGTTACCATCATTTTATTTCAAGAAGTGACCGGACAGAATTCCACTGCCTTGCTTAGACTACTGTTTTTCTTCATATAACATCTCTAATTAAGCAGCTGAGAATGTAACAGATGCCTAACCTTTGACATATTGTTAGATTAGCTGCTGGAGAGGGGAAATGACCTAACAAGCCTCCACTTTCTGCTGTTGGCAGTATTTGCATGTTGACAAACACCTTCTATTGTCTTCAACAACTTTCTGCTTGTATAATAATAATAATAATAATAATAATAATAATAGTGTTTCAAAAAAAGTTTTAGAAGGTTTTTGCATCTGTAAGACATTTGCAGAGGATTTTTTTTTCCTGTGAGGTCAACTAAGGGCATTTGCTGAGGAAAATAACATGAGAACCTTGAAGCAGCACTTCTGTGTGTGTGGTAGTGCCCTGTCAAACTTAACTCCGCCTCTCCATCAATGAGCCAATTATGTTTGGGTCTGCGGTAGAGCTGTGCACGGGGATGGTCCAGCTCAGCTCCAGCTCCCAGAAATGTGGGGAGCTAAAGGCAGGCTGTCCATTCACAGACGTGTTCTTTGACCTCATTAACGTGGGCGTTAGCACCAGTCGGTTTAGCGGTTCCCGTCAGAGTGTTGCGTCCAAGCCTGCAGCTGCCTCCTCTACACACACAAACACAAACAAATCTATGTCCAGCAGCACCAGCTGGAGCAGCAAAGAGCAAGGTTTCTGAGTTCACACCTGCAAGTGATATCTGAGAAAGGAAAAAAAAACACTTGCCGTACTGTAAAAACAGCTGTTTTACAAAACTTCACAGCCGATGTCAAGGTGAACTGAATTACAAACCATTTTTTGTTCCTCTTCAATGCTACTACATGCTAACATGTTGGAGATAGAGGTGAAGGAGAGGTATGTTAGGCTGAGAGGAAGGCAATAACAGTGAGTGCACTGGGATTGTGTGACCTGTGATTGATTGATTGATTGATCAACCGATCGATTGGTTGATTGATTGATCAATTGATTGATCTAGTCTTGACTGAGCTGTAACAGTGAGCAGTAACAGTTAGACAGGCTTAGTCTGTGTGCACTGGGGTGGTGTAACGATGAGTTAAGCTCAGTCTTTGTTCTGGGGTTGTGTGACATTTGACTAATTGATTAAATCATTGACTAACTGAATGATCAATTTGTGCTTTGAAATTTTGTAACAATGAGTTATTCTCAGTCTCTGCTCTGGGGTTGTGTAACAGTGAGCTAGACTCAACTTGTGCACTAGGGCTGTGTAACAGAATTATGCTGAGTCTTCTGCACTACAGTTGAATAACAGTGTAACAGGCTCAGTCTCTCCACTGGAGATGTGTAACTGTACTCATGTTGCCTGACAGTTACTCAGTATGTCAACTGGGTGTAGCTGGGCTGCTGATTGTTAAAATAATTTCACCAGTGAAATTCATTTTACAGCACATCCACATTGTCAGCTTTTCTTATTCCAGGACAGAGACACTCTGAAATGTCATTTTTTGGGGGGAATTTACAGCTCTTAGCACTTCCAAAAAAAGTAACTGCACATTTAGTTTTCTTATTAATTAAATGAGAAAGAGTGCATCTTGTGCTAGTGATTATACACTGTGTGTGAGTGTGTGTGTGCGTGCGTGCATGCGTATGTGTGTCTCTGGGCATATGTACATGCACATCCATATATATGTGCACAGAGACCATTTGAGCGCAGTGCTACCCTGACTGCCATCACTGCATAATTAATGCTTCTATATCTCTGGGGAAACATGCACTGCAGGGTTTTTATTGGTTATACCTTAAATGGACTCTTTCCATTTATGTGCTGTTTGTGTTTGTTAGGTTTTTTAATGTACAGTAAATTCCCCTGAGCATCAAACAAAAATAAGGAAACTCATAACTGCACTATACAGGCCATGGCCTCAGGTCAATGTCAGTGAAGACAGAAAAAGCACATTATTATTACACAATTATTACACATTGTATACTGCGTAACATTTTTAGAAAACATGTTCAACACATGCTTTAGGTGCCATTTCCACAATTGCTGGCATATCTTAGACAGGAACAAGAATATTGCCCTCACTTTGTGGACTACTACCCCTCCATGACTTAATTAGCAAAACAGAAGTGTAATTTCAATAAATAACATGATGAGATGATTTCATGATTATCTGTCTCTTTAGTGTGTGTGTGTGTTTGTGTGTGTGTATCAGTTTTATATACTTAGAAATACCAACAAATATTTTTTTTTTTTTGATTGAGGATATATATGATTAGTAAAAATTTAGTTACCTAGATTAGCTAAATAACTAATGTAGATACATAACTTTTATACATATCTATGAAAGGTTAACAAACATCTGAGATATTATTTTCAGTTGCTAAGGGCACAAAGTGCACAGGGTTCGAGGGACAAACATAGGAAGTGTAAAACTGATTTTGCTCTTGGAGCTTGAGGCTGTCCTTTTCACAAGCCCTCTCCAAACAATGACATCATTCAAAGCAAAGCTGCTGAAAACCTGCCACCCGACTTTGATGTCCAGCAACAAAATATTTAGGTGCCTGCATGCTAAAAAAACCTACTGCTATGCATTTGAATATCTGCTTCTGTCAAATCCTGGTAAAATATGTGAGTGCATTTATGTGCTTAGCAGCCCATTACCATATGTTGCTGATCATAGCTTGCATGCTTTATATGTTAGCCAGATGACCACTTTTTCTGTAATGAAGCAATTCCTTCTAAACTCTAAAAAGAAGTTCCGTAGTAGCACCCTGCTTGGGAATTGAACCTGTGATATTCAGTGCTCAGCTTCTTAAACACTGCAACACATCACATTCCACACCGCTGATCCATATCATGCTTAGACTGGTATTACATAGTGGCATTGTCTATCATAGAATTTAACTCCCCTGCTGGTTGACTCAGAGGACTATGTTTTTGTGGCATCATAGTGGAAGTTGTAATTTAACAGCTTTCTTCAAATACTCTACCCTTCACAGTTTGAAGTTAAAAAGTAAGGCTGTATTTGGAAGTATATATCTGCGTGTGACAGTACTAATGCTATGTGATGAGAATTTCAGTAAGAAGAACTACTACTTGCATTCCACTTCCACATAAAAATGGTCCTTAATGAACTTCAGCCAGATGATGCACTGAATCACAATCCAGTGAATGTTCTTGTATCTCTTTGTTCAAAAGGATTCACAGGTTTGGCAGCATGCTTTTACAGTGCTTTATGCTTGAGTCAGGCAGCCATGTTGCAGGACAAGTAGCTATCTGGGGTCAGAGTGACTGGCTTGCATGCTTAGAACAAGTGGAGAGGTTCTGCAGGTCTGAGAAGGGGATCTGGCAGCAGCACTTTCTCAACAAGGGTGTAGAGCAGGCTGTAAAGAAATTGTTCATGGTTACTGCTACCATAGATACATTGTGCTGAATTCTATTGTGTCACCCAACCAGCAGAGTAATCTTTTCATGACGATAGCACATGCAAACATTGAACACATATGGTGCAAGTCCAAAGGAAACAATGGCACAAGACTTGTGAAAGTGCTGGCACCCTTCAGGAGAACCGGTGAGGGCTCGGCACAGAAAACAAAAATGGGTATGCTACCTGATTTGTGAATCTAGTCATACTGGCTTTTTAAGTCACTCTCAATGAATGTATCTTTCTAATACATATACAGATGACCAATTGTAATACAGATGAGCAAAGTATATTCTTGAGTTTCCTATGGACAGGAAGAAAACAAAAAGGTCTTTTTTTGTTTAGACTAAGGATGAAGAAACGTGTTGAACATTTCGTAGTTATATGTTTCGCTGTATTGCAAAACAATATGTGATAGCGGACAACATGAATGAAATTCCAATGAGGGTCACCAGATAAGATCTCAAATTAGATCTTTCATCAAAAACCCCAAATTAAGAGCAAAGTTGATTTTTCTTTTTAGGATGTCATGGTTCCTCTCAACTGTCTGCACTCAGAGACCTGACCATTTTTTTTCTTCCTCCCTTTGAATTACTTATCTGTATGTAAAAAAACAAGCTACAATTACAGTAATAACAACAAAGTAAAACCCTCAGATCTGTCATACACCCATCCACCAGTCTTTGTGTTTCCTCCTCTGATCTCCTGTACATTGTGAAGACAGATCAACGATCATCCCACTTCAGTTCTCCTTCTCACATTTAATGGCTTCCTTTGTACATTTTGACAGATGGTATCACTTGCCAATGTCCCAAACCAGGCAGATCACTTCTGATCTAATCTGAACATCATGACACACCTCTTACATCAGAGGACAGGATAACAGCCCCAAGACTCAGTGCCCTGCTATACCCATACCTGTATCCCTCACATAATCTTAACAGCCCACCATATTGTTTGTGGTATTATTTGACAAAAATATAACATGATGCGTATTTCATAAACATGTTTTATGTTTTTATTTGGAACAATAGCAGTTACGACTGAATCACATGCAGTCTTTACACTTATCCTGCCCTTATCCACACCCATCTTCAGTATAACTGCTTTATTTTTTTTACCATGAGTTCTTACACATGATATTCCAAGTGAATAAAAGGGGAAAAAACTGGATTATACTGAGTACATCAGTGCATAATCCAATTAGAGATAAAATCAACAAACCATTTAAGTGCTTTTGCTGCATTTCAGAAGTCAAAGTGAGGACGCAGATAAAACACTAGAGTTAAACACACCAGTATGTTGTGGCAGACATCCCTCATTGTCATTCAGCCACTGTTGATAATATCTTCTAACACTTTTTCATCATTTTGGTCCACATACAAGACAAATACTTCCTATCATTCTTTCTAAAATCTATTTAAAAAATGTATGCTTTACGAACCAAGGTGGTGCTCTGGTAGGCTCAGGAATACAGATATCTGCAATGTCCAGTGAAGACTGAAGGAAAATGAAACTAAATGCCAGGCCAATGCTGGAAAATTATAAAATAATCCTTCACAAACCTGTCAAAAAATGTTTCATATTTCATCATTTTTCACTGTGACTGTAACTTGTGAGCAACTTGTAAGCAGTAACTTGCATGCAGTTGTGACAGTGTAGAGGTCTGTTTTTGAAATCCTGTACTAGTAATATCAATGTTGTTAGTATATAAATAAAATAATATTGTAAATAATTTGATATTTTTAGTATTAATAATACAAGTCACAATGACATTTTCTGTCTTTTTTTCTTATGATTATGCATGAATATTAAAAATGCAGGCATATACCACCATCCTTCCTCTCCGGGGTTGACCTTCCCCCTTGAATTTTTTTTTTTACAAATCGACCACTGTTAATAGCTTCATGCCTGTTTCCCCTCAGGTCAGAAGCATCTTCAAACCATGCACCAACTAACTACAAGTTGTAATGCAATTAAAATCATGACATTCTCTTTTTACCAATCGAAGAGGCTCAATGGTAAGTCATATTTTACAGTGCCGTACAGTAGTTATGGCAGTAGGTTTACATAAGCGAGGTGACAATTGGTCTAGCCACACCAGAGAAATGTAGGGGTTTAGTTATTTCAAATAATTAGTCTCAATACTCCCTGCACATGCACAATACGAGTATGCTGACTTCAACTTGTCATCATCTGACAAAGCAGTATGTAACTACTGGTGCATCTGCAGTGTGGAAAAAGCAAGGGCTATTTGTCACATGAATTGGAGGAGTAGGACATTCACGGCTGGTAGAGGTTCGCTGCAGGAGGCTAATTTCAGCTGAGTTCAGGGTAAAGTTAAAAAAGTACGTATTTGCTAACTTTACAATGCACACATCCTAATCAGTTCCATCCAATCCCAAGGTCAACCTTGCATGTCTATTCCTACATAGAGTTGCAGACAGGTTTTGTAAGGCTTTTTTTCTCTTGTCAGACAGTTTCTCTTGAACCCTTTTGTTCTCTTGCCAGACAGCATAAGGTAATGCAATCTGTATGCAACATCATATGCGATCTATATGCAACAGCAATAGTCATTTATATGCACTTCTCCCGCAATTTTATTTTCCATCAGTAAGCCATCTGTGTGTGGCAAACAGGACAACAGAAAAGCTAGTAAAGACTGAGTAATTTGTGAATCAGTAAGAGGATCTAATTTATCAGAAATAAAAGTAACCTTGGGCAAACTAAATGCACCATATCCCCTACATGGTGGTGCCATCTGTGAGGCATAGATGTAGATTGGCAATCCAAAGGGGACAATCTAGCAATCATTAGCCTGCAGGGTTCTACATGTGTCCATGTTGAGTTTCTCATGACAAACATGCTTGAGAGATAAGTAGTAAAAAAAATAATAAAACTTAAAAAACAAATTTAAGAAGCACAAAGCCAAGGTCTTGAAATGGCTGTAAACCAAGAATGGATTGTGAATGAGCTTGGCACACACAGTATGGAGCCGTCATGGCTGACACAGTGACTCCTGGGCACCCAGAAGCTCCAGCCATGAATGAAACCGTAAGGATAAAAAATAAAAGGGGCCATGAGAGAGCCGTCAGCAACATACACGCATCACTCATCTCTGTACACATCCATTATAGATAGAGCTAATGGCATATCTGTAGAATTGTAATAGCGATATGAGGTCTCAGTGGCTCTGAGTGGGTGTTTAGTGTGGGAAACTAGAGGCTCTCCCCCATTTCCCCTCATGCTAGGCCCTGGCAGGAACTGGGGCGAAAGGAAGGTGGGATCGGAGGGGGATTCATAACATCTTTTTTCCTTTCTAAATACATCATGAAAATTGAATGATACTGGTTACAAAATTAGAACACAGAGATGGAGAAATGTGATGTAATGCCTTAGAGAGAGAAAGAGATGGGGATGGGGGGTTGAAGGAGAGAGAGTGAGAGGGGGAGAGTAAGAGAGGAAGGAGGAGTGATGGAGAGGGAGAGTGGAGGAGAGGGAGAGAGAGATAAGGAGTAGAAAAATGGAAAGAGTGTGGAAAGAGAAAGAGAGGGAAAGAGGATGGAAGCAAGCAGAGAGGAGGCAAAAAGAGCAAAAGAGTAATAATTGGAGAGGAGAGGAGAGAGATATTAAAGACAGAGAGGAGGGTTAGTGAGGGAGAAATAGAGAGAAAGAGAGAGAGTGAGAGTGGGAATAAATACCCACACGTGCTGCACTCCCACAAATGCTACACTGCTACACTGTGTGTCCCTAGGTACTGAAGCCAGCAGCAGCAGCACCCGCAGTCAGCACGCCATACCACTTTACAGCTGCTGAGCACGGCCCCTCACAGCAGCAAGCGACCGACCAACGCATGGAAATAAAAAAGCGCTTGAGTCAGTATAACGGCTTCATAAACAGGAAACTACCCTCCTGATGTAAACCAATCATCTCCTGTATCATTATGTCAGTTTTTCTCTCATTTTCTTTCAGTTTAACTGGCAGATTCGATTTAGCAAGGGGTTGACCGAGCCAAGCTCTTCACCGCCGTAGTTAAAGGTAATCAATGAGAAGTTTTTTCCCCATGAAACCCTGTAAGCACGGCATTATAAAAAACTATAAACAAGCTCTTACACTAATAGATTTCCCCTGCAAACCATGCCAGAGATTATTTGAATAATATCTTCAAGGTTCTGATCTCCACATTAAGTTTCCCACAAGAGGAAGTGCCCTGTCAGCTTGGAAATAAACTCAGGGGATTCTGAGGCCCATCGAAGGAAAACAAAAACAACCTCCCATCAAATGTGCCATTTCAGAATGCCAGAGTAACAAAGAGGTTTCCTTCAAATCAGGCCTCGCAATCAAACCGCATGGAAGAGTAAACAGGACAGTGAGCTCCATCCCTAAGTTCCACACGCAATGCGGTTCCTCCTGGTCCAATTCACAATATTCATAAGTTCAATCACAGAGCAAATTGAAGTTGAACTTAAAAATGACAGTAACCATGACCATTCTGATCAGTTTTTTTTTACCGTGAAATGAAAAATGCAGTTTTGTATTTAGGTTCAAGGAAGCGAAGATGGGTTTTCAGGAGGCAGTGATGCTCTACGTAAAACATATTGTCTTTTCATAAGTGTACGAGGAAGGCACAAGGCCAGCCTGCAAATTCTTGTGTTTAAAGTATTTCATAGGCACTCTAAATCCCCAATCTACACAATGCACAGTAGTATGAACCCGGTATGGATTTCGCCCCGACATGATTAATTTAGCGGCCCTCACGATTTTACAGCCCATGAAGCCTTCTGAGGCTTGGCCAGCAAGGCGTAAGAGAGAGAATGAATGAAGAACAAGGTTAACCAAAAAAACTAAACAAAAAATATAAATGAACTGAATCAAAAAGTGTGTCTTAGGTGAAATAAACTTAACGTAGACAACGTAACGTAAACATTCCCTTTCCTACAGATTAACCCCTTTTAAAGTGTGGGAACTGTCCTAAGAGTATGTGCCCAAACTAGAATTGCTGTGCTCCTCTAGCCTCTGGAGTCAGTTGCGAGATGTATGTATCTCTGAGTGCTTAGCACTTCTTACACATGGATTAACCGCTTTTTCTATAATTACAGAAGTCAAAGCAAAACCACAGTGCCTCATCCAGAATATATTAACAGAGGTGTTAATGGTGAAATCAAATCACTTTGCTTTCCTACAAAAGATGTTCAGAAACTCTGCTGAAGTCACCACTATGTTTGTTTCCTATAGCAAATAAAGTCCATTGAGTCATATTAGCATCATTGTGCTAAACACATTGTCTTTTATTTTTGTCCTGAAATTAAAAAAAAAAACTCAACTTTGTATGTGCAGTGCTAAGAGGAAGTGTAGTCAAAACATGCACAAGCTTTCAAGTAACTCTCTATTGCATATTTCAGCTGTGAAATGCGACCATGATGTAACACAGACGAATCCCGTTGCTTGACGTATAGTGTGGGTAAACACATATGGTTTCTTTTTCCCATCTTATTTCTGTGAGGGAATATAAAATGAAACTTAAAACCAACTGTGACCATGAGTGGTCTGATCACATTTCCCAGGAGGTTTGGAGACACCTCTTTTAATTAGAGTTTGGATTTGGTTTAGGTCACAGAGGTGCCGTAATGCTCCACACTGTAAGGACCAAACAGAAACCGAAAGGAAACCTGAAAGTTAAAATAACACTGAAACAAAGCGATGCCACAATTTTCTAATCGCAAGTGACATGGTGGAGCATTTGGTAAACAGAGCAAGGTTAAATCAAGAGCTCATTTATACTCATTAGTCTTGTGTTTTTTTCTTCCCTAGACTGGCAACTGAGTTATTATTTGTGCAGCGGCCGTGCACATTCTCAGGGAGAACACGGGTGGGCTTGGACCGCAAGGACGGCGGTGGGAAGCACGCAGTGTGGGGATGCCTCATGGGGGCATGTGGAAGCGCTGTGAGGTATAGACCTTTGTGGGTTTTCTCGTGGGTTGTGTGATGTGAAGAGAAGGCACAGCTAAGCAGTGTTACACAGCCCCACCACTGCCACTGACTAATCTTATGCTAAATATGCACAAGATATCCATAACCTGCTTCATGCAACAAATTTGCCTCATTCAGCCTATGAAAAACACATGCTGTCTTGAATAAATTAACACTTAGGATTTATTTTAGTGAAACCAAGTTTACTCTCATGTTCAGCATTGAATTATATACGTTAACATAATTTTAGGCAGTTTGGCAAAACATGGGCCTGATCATTTCTCATTTGCCCTGTCAGTTACAGTAGGTAATGGTACTGATTTTCATACTGATAATATTTATCTGGCCCAATGAATTAATCACTTAAGAGTATAAAAGTGGGACACAGGAAGGAGACACTATTATGGGATGGTTTTGGCTTCTCTTTTGTTTTCTATAAATACACTGTACATTTTTGGTTCAAAGTGAAGACACTTTGAAAGTCAGTAAAAAATGTCAACCATCTGAACCATTATAAGCTTTGAAACTTTGAATCTTTTGTGAGTCACGAAATCTAGGACAATCTGAAAATGCAACAGAGCCAGAGTGGGGGGTGGGGGGTGAGGATTTCAGGTAAAGCATCACCTTGGTAACTGCTGGGTATCCCACGGCAGATTCACCCGGACAGTGCATGCTCTCCTCGTGGGACACCTCTACCGCCATGGCCCACTGGTCCAGAAACCCACTGGGTGTGTAGAGGCCACAGTCACGTACGCTTGTCTCCCGCTCAAAGTCTTCACACACACCATCCCCATCGTAGAAGTAGCACATGCTGGGCTCATCTGTAGAAAGAGAGAAACGGAGAGGAGGTGGGAGGGGAGGAGATGTCACAGGTACTGTATATAACCTGTGAAAATTCCTCCTCATGTTCTTAAATCTGGGGAGAAAGGGATTTGTTACTCAAGCACAGAAACCATTTTTGAAAATGCCAGATGATTCACTTAGTCAAACTTTTAGGGTTCTAGTAAAGTCACTCGCACCTAGATAAACGTGTCGGCATCTGAGCACACAGCCAGCCTCTGGTAGCCATGCTTTTTAAAAGCTTTCTAAATGCCTTTTAAGACTCTATCTGCAACATCTGCTCTTTAACGGCCACAACCACATGCATCAGTCCGCTCTCCCCTCTGCTTTCACCAGGGCATGGAAAAAAGGGGAACATACCAGATCACTTTACATACACAGGCACAAAGGTGAAGATGGAGTGACCAAGCAGTGCTGAAGGTCTCAGACACAACAGTAATTACATAAACATTTATAATTCAGCAATAGTCATATTCTGCCTGGTGACAGCCCCCCTTCAACTCTTTAACAGTACTTGGAATGCAAAAAATGTGTGATTTGGGGAGAAAGGGGTTCTGTTTTTAGGAGATTTGATTTTTTTAGATTTTGTTCTTCCATAACAAAGGTGTCAGCTTTCTCTCTCTCTGTCTCTCTCTCTCTCTCTCTCTCTCTCTCTATCTATCTATCTATCTATCTATCTATCTATCTATCTATCTATATATATATATATAAAAAGAGGGAGAGAGAGATTATTTATTTTTTTTGACACCCGCTCATGTTTCCAGGAAAAAGGCTCACAGTTTGTTTTAACTGGACAGCGAGCTGTCACCTGTACCTGCACCCCTTGCAGTCAGTACAAAGTAGACAGAGAACTGGGGGTGTGTTGGCGCTGGCGGGAGGGGGTGTGGGGATGCTGAACTCTGCAGGACGTCCAGGAAACATGTTTGCAGGATATCCACTTATCAATCTGTGCACACTTTTCCCCCAGGCCCAAAGCTATGTGCTCCCCCACCAACCCCCCGTCCCTTCGTCCCCAAACAAGGGGGCATCATCCAGCCAGCAGAGTTGCTTTAGACCCACCGCAAAGGAAAAGTGACCGAGAGAGGGGCCTCAGAGACAACAGCCCCCCTTCCCCCCATCCTGCTTTCCTGTTTTCAGATTTGTCTTGGTGATTGACGCCCCGCTACCATGTGCGTGACACGCTCCGAAAAAACAACCCATGACACCAAAGGTTTAAATAATGCCTAAATAAAAAGAAAATAAAAAGACACAATGGCTGAAATATTTGAAATGTCTTCATTCAAATAGCTCCCGTGTGTCTCAGCTGGTGTTGGTCCAATAACAACGTGATTTTGACAAAAACAAGTGTTATGAGAGGCTGTCAAGTGCTTGACAAAAAGTGACTCCAAGTCAGTCTGTGCCACAGTTACCCTCTTGCACTTGTTGTTCATTCTCACACATTCAGAGTGACAGTGCAAATATCTTGGGGTGACAACGGACCTAACTGTCACTTATTCCATCTGCAACATCAGAACTGGGATTTGAGGTGCTAAGGATGTCCTGGTTCTGTCCCTCTTCCAAAAAACATCATCCAATCTGAGCTGACAAGAGAAAAGATACAGACAGATGAGAGGCTGAGTGAATTCCAGGGGGACGCCTTGTGTTCTGTCCATCTGCAATATCCATCTTACTAGTTGCTGTATGCAACACCAATAAACAGTCCACAAAACTGTCTAAACCATTGGGTTTCAATGTTTCCCCTCGCAATTAGGTACTAAAGGCAGCAGAATGCCTTGCAGGTTAGCATGTGAGGGGTTCGGCCAGTAGGACTATAACAACAAGAGGGACTCCTCTGGTCAGTTGGGCACCAGCAGTCCACCTTAGCCAGTTTTGCTTCAGAAATGACAACAAAGAACCACAGAGTGAGAGGAGACAGAAACTGGCATCATTCTTCCAAACTAAGATTAATGAAACAATACTATAAATGGTCGAATACGTATTTCAATATCAGACAAGAAGTTAAATCATTTTAAATAAGCAAAGTGTCAATACAACACTTGACCCAACACTTGGCTTTTGCATTACTGCAACAATAATCAATAAAACATAGGTATAAACTGGACCAAAACCAGTTGTTAGTTTTGACGCCACAAATCGCAGTGCTCCCCAACTCATGCTTCCAACATTTACCCTCCTCGCCATGCTGGCATCCGTCATCACTTCCCTGCCATGAACCATGGCTTGTTTATTCATTTGATCCCAATGTCCAAGAATAAACGCAATGTGTTTCCAGTGCGTTTTACAGTAGTCAATAGCACACAGCAGGGCAAGTGGAGGAAAGTTACGCAAAGACAGACAAGAGTTGGAAAACTATTTTTTTTGGGTTGTCTTCCTTTATCCCATCAGTGAAATGTTTTAAAACAATTATTTGTGGTGAACAGACTCCAGCAGATTCTAAGGTGATGAGATATTCCTCCAAAATGCTGTAGGCTCTGAAATATATTTCACCTGCATTCAATTTTAGACAGTAATATTTTCTGACCTACAGCACTGTACAGGCTTAATGTGATAGACTGAATAGAGTTGGGAGGGTGTTTCTCTCGATGCTGTGTAATTATTTCATTCAAAAGTGCACATGTCTACAGCCTTTTCAAATTCCCACTGTGGAGAAACTAGCAGAAGCTGCACGTCTCAGTTACCTCAAAACCTGTTTAATATGTCACTGGTCAGTGACATATTACATGGATTATGACTGCTCTTCACTGTCTTGGGCAGCTGGGTATTTCATCCACTTAAAGCACTGTTCCAGTGTCTTAAATATACCCCACTGTCACGTATTGAATCCCAACTGTGCCAGCAATGACCACGGATCATGACCACCAGCCCTTGGATCGACGCATAGCTGACTGTAGTGTCTCCGAGGGATGGAGAGATGAAATTGACAAGACTATTCATGTCTTATCACTCACCAGTGACCCCTGCTGGTTAATTGGATGTCCACAGACTGATCAATATGTGTTGTAGGTTTAAAAGAAGTGGCAGGAGATGTAACATGTTTTGGAGGAAAGTGTGCACTTTGTCATTAATGACAGAGATTACTGAAATGAGAATGGCTTGTGAATATGGTTAGGCATTTGGTCGAAAAAGGGGAAAACACGTGGTCACGTTCTTTGACCACCTGTGGCCAGGGATAGCTAACACACACGGTCATGTTTGTCCCTGCCCCTGGACAAGCTGCACGTGCGTTCGCGGTCACGTTCGCCCTGTGTATGCTGCACGCAGTCGGTCTTCATGGGCCTCTGAAAGGCTTTAAGAGGCTCAGCGCAGCCCCTCACAGCAGGAAAGAAACGGGGCTCTCCTCCTGTAGAAAGGCCTATAGCTTCCTGCACAAGCCTCAGCACTTCTCTCCGCTCAGTCACAGCTGCTGCCTAACACAGAGCAGGGGGAACTTTAGCCTCCCTCCCCCCTTCCTCATGCTGCACCTACACCTCTGTTGTCTCCTAAATCTTGATGATTCACTAGGGACTCTTTGGGAATAAATAAGTCAATCCACAGTGTCGACTCAGACCACACCTTCTATTATACCTAAAATTTAATTTACGCTGGTTTAAAAAAATTTAAGGTAGAAAAAACCTAAATTCCTCTTACAGAGAACAACTGGAGCAATACCATGAATTCACAACATCTGTAGAAGTTTGCCAATTATGATCTATCTGGTGTGTTTTGGAGGGACACAGCCGAATGGCTTTTCCAGGCAATCTGCATGGACTGGCTTTGTGGAGGTTAAACATGCACCCTGAGTCCCAGGAGACTACTGAGTTCAAGAAAAGGGGGGAGAGGGGGTGGGGTGGATGGCTTTGGGGCTGGGGTTGGTGGGGGTGCAGAGTTGGACAGGCCTCTCCAAAATTCCAGCGCTCTCCCGTTCCTGTGATGTTTGAACGAGGGGCTGCTAAAGGGGGGTGCACAGAATTCACTTGGCGGGCCATGTGAGTGAGCACGCTATTTCTCAGGACAGTGGGAGAGACAGCTGGGACCCTCACACTCTGTGGTTCTCTGTACTGAGCCTTTCTCTGGCTCTAATCCATGCCTTTCTAAGCTACAAAAGACCCCTCCTCCTACTCAGCTACTTCCACCAGGGACAAAGACTGACAGACATAAAGAAAGACAGATAGACACCCTATTCACCACAGTGTCCAGTTTCCTCACACAAACTGGAGATATTTCAGGACATTTATAGTGGTCTTTATTCACATTCAGACTTGGTTCACCCAGGCTGTGGTGGATGGAAAATGCTTGCGTTGGCATAGGATGTCGGTTAAATCAAAGACAATGCCATTTTCCATTTCCCATGGGTCCAGAGGAAGGAGAGGGGGAAGCGCTTATTCATTCATTTATTTATTTATTCATTCAGGTTTCCTTTAATGTGTTTTTTAAAACCTTTCGCTACCACCCTGTCCATTACAAAATTGCTGATCATGTCCTATTATGATTCAGCACCAGTTCAGCAGGACCGATAGTGACAGGGCCAGGTAACAGCACAAGGGAGTGACACACTCTCTGACTCACAAAGATATCACATCCCCCAATCTGCAAATATCTGCTGAGATGGGCCAAACAGGCCTCCAGTATTTCAGCATTGGGAGAAGTGAGGTTATACCTTCATATAGAAAACCCACCAAAAAGCAAAACATTTCTCTTGCTCTACCTGGACCTTTCATGGCTGAGACCTTTTAGAGATCATCTCTCTTATTCATACCCATGCCTCTTTAAGACTCACTCTCTCATTCAGATCCCCACCCCTTTAAGACTCACTCTCTCATTCAGATCCCCACCCCTTTAAGACTCACTCTCTCTTCCAAAACCCCTACCCCTTTAAGACTCTCCCTCATCTAACTTGCCCAGAGCTGCCAATTAAGACAGCACCAGGCATCTGATGGCACGGTTTCAGAGGTCTGCACACTTCCACAGGTGCCTGGGGTCAAGCAAGGACAAGCATTCAACTATTCAAATATACATTTATGGATTTCACATCAAAGGATCGCAATGAATTCTGAGATATTTCCCCCCTGCACTCCAGTTCCTTATTAACACATTTGAAAGGGAAACTGACTGAAGCGGTAAAGCTAACAGGAAAAAGATAACAGACAGCTGCTGTGGCTTGAGAGAATGATGGACCCCAAGAATTACAAGCTGGGAGCAATTTCTTTTTTGAAAGAAATGGAAAGTAATGTGTAGACGATTACACCTCTGGTCCACAGGACAATAACTCTGACAGCTTTTGCTACACATAAGTTCTTAGTGAGAGAGTGGTGAGTTTGCTCATTGACTGTGTGGGTGAAAAGTTCACAATGCCAGGAACACACATTACCAATCTTAAAAAATTATTTTAACTCTTTATCTCATATAAATAGATCTGAGGATGTTGCACAAATGTCCAACAGCCAAACATAAATGAAGAAGAATTTAGGCATTTTTTCATTGATGTTGCATTGTTGTGTGGTGCTAATTCCATGGAACCTTTCCAGGTTTTGGTGTGTAACCCCTGTGGACGCATTCATACTTTTGGACTATTGGACTATTGGACTAATAGTACCTGTGGACTATACCAAACCTAATTTAAATAATGCCTTCAACTTATAGCTCATGAAATCATCCAAATGACCAGTTATATTGTGCTCAGTGAAAACAGACTTTGTTTTCCACCAAATAGAGATGCCACAATAGAATCACTAGAAATAGTATATCTATTTTTTAAGACCGAAATGCAAATGCAATGTGTAAAGAAGATACTATAGTAGGATTGACTGTGAACAGAAAGTGATTTGTATTTCATTGTTTTGCATGCTTCTGACAAGCACATCTGCTTTAAATCAGATCCTATGCAAAGGGATTACTACAAACCTCTGTGACACTGTCGACTTAAATTACACAGAATCACTATTGTAAGAAGGAAGCAAGTGGGCAAGTCGGCATATTTCACATATTTGTTGCCTGGTTAACAAGGAGTCATAGCTTCCAATTGAGGAAACACATGCAAGAGCAGACACTGGCATGAATCTTTCGGAGGCATTTTGAATGTATGACATTGCGAACATCTATGATAGAGGACGTGGAATGTATGTGATTCATTCCCATCTAGAATGTAGTTTTCGCATGCTCTTTTCACATTTCACAAGCAGCCAGACCACAATTTCTTGTCCGTGAATGACGCAGGACCAAGACAGACTAACCATCCAGTCAACACTTGAGGAATCACTGTTTCCACAGGAACAAGTAGCAACACCCTCCTGAAAGGATGTGGGAATACTACACCCCAACCATTAAGTTTTGAAATATTATGTTTTAGTCCACAATTTATTGTTTGTTCAAGGGTGCTTTGTCTGTACCTGTTGTAGATGGAAAAAAGTGTGTCACTTTTTTCTTCTATGTAATGAACACCACCTTGGTCTGAAGGTGTCTAGTCACAGCTCTCCCCTAGCCTCCCAAACAAATGCAGAGGTGGAGTATCGTTGACGTATCTGCCTCATAATGAATGAATAATACCTATTTTGAGTGCTCTTAACACAAATGTAGCACATCTGTTTGTAAAGTGTCACTGTCCATTAAGAATCAGCTCTCCTCTTTCACCTTGAGCTGTTTGGCTAAAACAAATTACAATCCAGACCTTGGCTACTTGCACAACTGCAATTCATTTTTTAACACATTTTTCAACTCTAATTGTATTACTACAACTCTGTATTTTTTCCAAAGAGATTGTCTGTAAATTGTAAGGAAAGCAGACAGGAAAGAGAGCTGTTGTACATCAGCTAAACTGTGCTTTCAAAAGAATTTCTGGGCAGCTGTTGCCCAACTTGCAGGTGCCTAACTGCCCAGAAGAGAATACCCTCTTCTGCAACCGGGCAAGAAAAATCATACCAATCCGAAAATCTCACTGATATTTTTTTTTGGTAGCAAATTGAGCCCAAGTCCCATGGATGCTGGTGGTCACATTTGGCACTGACTTAGACAGGAACGCACCAGTTTTCTTAACCAAACCTCACAAATAGCACCCATAAGCATATTTTTGATGAAAAAGACATCCCTTGTGCCTTTGCTACATGTCATAGCCAGCTGCAGATGTCACGTACCAACACAATTGAAGAAAGGTTCCTTCCGACACCGGCTGGAGCAGCCATCTCCGTTAGCAGAGTTCATGTCATCACACTGCTCTCCCAGGTATCTGAAACCAAAAACTGTCCATCAGTTGGCTTGAAGATGATAAGGAAAATTCTAGTTACTCCGTTATTCCAAATACCACCATGTCTCCGTAAATGTTCCACATCTCTGTATTATGCAACTAACTAGTAAATGATGACGTTGCATAGTGCCGTAACACTAACCTTTGAATGTGCCCATCTCCACAGTATGCTGCCCCCAGCCGATGAGTGAGGGCAGGTGATGGTTCACTCTCTCCTTTTTTTGAGACTGTCAGCACTTGGTATGTATACTCTGTACCTGGTTCCACATCCCTGTAACATGCACACACAGGTGGTGAACAGAATTATGATACCAATCCAAAACCAACTACTCGAGGACATTTTCTCAAGGCTCTCTTACTCACTTACTCACTCACTCAAATTCCTGGTTTCTGCACAATCCTCAAAGAAGGGAAACACATTGTATTACATGATGTACAAAAAATGGACACAATGAAAAAGGTGACAATGCTCACCCATTCATCTTTCTGAATGAATTTTTATCAAATATGTGCTTTGTTAATGCCTTGCAACATGTCAAAATGTGAACAGAACTGAAATAAATGAACTGTCAAATGACACAACAAATAAGTATATGTGCTGTATATAAAACAAAACACCTTCTGACTGTGAGCAATAGAAAGAGAAATACACAGAATTGTGGACAGAGAGACAGAAACCAAGACAGAATACAGGCAAAAACATATTAAACAGAGGAGTAGGTGAAAGGGTATGTATCAAGTCTTGCTGGGAAGCTGTGTTGCTTTCTAGGAAGACTGAAGAATCTGTGCAGTCTTTGAGCACTTAATTATCCTTCATGAAGTACTCTTCCAAGAACTGGTCCCCCACACACCCCCACAATTCAAGCTGTTTAAACTAGAATGAATTCATGAGAACACAGTCATTTATAAACAGACACGCACATATGTGCGCACAAACACAATCTTGTGCAGACTGATGCATGAATGAGCTCCTAAATGAGATCAAGAGCAATGGATGATGTCACACTGAACGCAGATCTGGTAGACTGCCTGGACATAATCCTAATGCTGAGGCTGAGGCTTTCAGGAACAAATTAGACTCGTTATCGCCTCTGTGCATCTCTGGCTGTTTTTGCTGTGATCAGCAATGGTGGTGTACTCCTTACCTCATTCCACCTTTCAGAAAGGCAGTTGGCCCTGAATTCCCTCAATAAATATCTATCTGGGTCAGGTGTAAAGCAACATCCTGGTTCTGGCTCTAAAATAAGAAAGGGGTATCATGAGCCAGCCTGGTCCCAGCTCTACAGTCTGAAAGGGGTATCATGAGCCAGCCTGGTTCCAGCTCTACAGTCTGAAAGGGGTACCATGAGCCAGCCTGGTTCCAGGTATCATGAGCCAGTCTGGTTCCAGCTCTACAGTGTGAAAGGGGTATCATGAGCCAGCCTGGTTCCAGCTCTACAGTCTGAAAGGGGTACCATGAGCCAGCCTGGTTCCAGGTATCATGAGCCAGTCTGGTTCCAGCTCTACAGTGTGAAAGGGGTATCATGAGCCAGCCTGGTTCCAGCTCTACAGTCTGAAAGGGGTATCATGAGCCAGCCTGGTTCCAGCTCTATAGTGGAAAAGGGGTATATTAAACCAGTATGGCCCCAGCTCTACAGTTTGAAAGGGGTATAATGAGCCAGCCTGCTTGGTACTCCACAGCACTATGGCAAATCTTCTCACATCAGACACTACCATAAGTATTCTTCAGATTCCTCTAGGGCACGTGACTAATTCACAACTCTTTCTTTTTTCTGCACATAACAGCAATTAGTCATCCAGGCAGCAGGCGATACAAGACAGTACACTGAAACTGTACCATTGCCACAGGGAGAAACACCTGGCCTGAAAGAAGGATATGGATAGAGAGAGAGAGAGATTGCCTGTTAAGGGGAAGTCTTTTTAACATAACCTCACCAACACAGAGTATTCTGCTGAATACAACCGCTTCTAAAAATGACTCAGGGACCCAGAAAAAGTGGTATACAAATGACTTCACTGGGTCTGTTTACTGCTCAAGATTACTACTTAAGGTTTTTCCTTTCATTTCTCTCCTCTTTGGAAAATTCAAGCAGTTTTACTGATTTCAAACGTCAAAATCAAGAAAATGAGGAAAACTGGCAGCAAAATGGCTTATCAATGATACAAAGAAGCCTGTATGGGAGCAGTTTTTCCATTGGCTGGACACAAATCAACCTGAAGTGGTGAAAGCTTTCCATTGGGTGTATACAAATTCAGTCTGGACTGGAGTAGGCTAACCACTGGCTGAACACTATGGAATACGGACAGAAGAAGGATTTTCATTGGCTGTGAGGTCACATAAGTTCAGCAATCCACAAAGAACTGCATCTAAGGCTGGGAGCTGTGTCTACTAATGAATAAGTATTCAACAACCAATAGAAGGTGACAAAAAAAACTGTTTTACAAGAATGGAAGAATTGTTATGGTTTTCAAGGCAAATTTAAAGGCATTAACAAAAAAAACTAAGCACTGTGACAGAAAGTTTTGAAAAGGTTTTTGCCTCCAGAAGTGATTTTTGCAGGGACGTCTAAATTTACCATGTCAGTTTGTGATGAAGTTTTCGGTTGCAGAAAAGTGTTGAATTACCAGCTTACATCCCTCCCTAACACAGCAGTCATTTCTCCCTCCTCAGTGTGAACAAAGGAAAGTTCAGAGAGATGTTCAGAAAGTGAGCTGGCATGCTAGTCCAGGCTCTGAAGTGGCTCGTGGAAGAATGTGGACTCCTCTTCTCAGTAATGTTCTATTAACACTAAGACATGATATGGCATCCTGACACACTCCACACTGTGGACGCCATTCACACAGTCTTGGCATCGTACAGACAATTTTGGAACTGTTTCCCAAAAACTTGGTCTTTATTACATTAGTGAGTCACCAAGAATAGAGAGAAAACATAGCTGAGAGAGATCTGAAACCATTGGAAACACAACCCTGTAACATCACCGACAGATTTTAATACCCTCCAACATGACATCATGAAATGATGATAAAAAATAAATAAAAAATAAAAAAACAACGAAGCAACTTTTTTAGTGTCAAAAATAGAAGTTAGGGAAGATTGGGAGTTAAAAAAGGGAGAAAAACCTCAATGAAAAGCAGCATAGTGTCTCGCTGTAGAGTGCAGGCAGGGTTCTGGCCCAGCTTCAGAAAGAGGTTCTGTGCGATGAACCCAGAAGAGTGTTACTACATAGAGCTCCAGAGTGCAGAGTTCATTCAAGGCTTCCTTTCTGTTTCTTCCACCTTCAAGAAAGGGCATTCCACCTCCTCCCTCAGTTTCCACATGAAAGGAGAGAGGGCAAAAAAGGGAGACATTTTTTGTTTTTTTTTTACTTCCCTGTCTTGAGATTGACTGGCACAAAGCATTGACCCTGAGGATGTGCTGGGGCATACGCTTTAACAGCAGCAGTGTTTGTCACACCAACCTTTGGGTGGTTTATGGAGTTTCACATCTGAGGTCATAAGCTAGTTTTCATTAACTCTGCACTAAGCTTTGGTATAACATCCAAGGCTGATGCTCTGACATGGGACAAACCCCCCTCCCTTTTTTTGTAGTATTGCCCCCCAACCCATGACACTATATGTTTGTAATGCAGGTTTTGTTGCCACATTAAATCTGACAGAGGACAAATGAAAATAGAATCGGCAGAGGAAAAATACAAAAAACAGAAGAGGAGAATCTTCGAGAATGCATCAAGACAGCATGACCCAGACAGTTTTGGCACAAAAGTACCGACCGTCAGAGAACAGAGCTCTCCTGCTTTCAATCAAATGCCTTTGCCGGCAGCAGCTACAGCAAAAGATTACAGAGGCATGGCTCCAGAGGAATGGAGATGTTTGGTGACATCAGCTAAGGGGTCGTAAAGAGGAAGGTGTGATGGAGTTGGGGCTCAGTGATAATGCAGAGCATTAAGTGCAGTGCACTATGAGAGAGAAAGAAAGAAAAAACAACCGAGAAGGCTTCATAAGAAGAGAAACATATTGTACCGCACAGTACCATTTAACAGTCTGTCTAAACTTCCACACCATATCAGGACAGTCTCCTGAGCTGACCGAACCAGCAGTCTTCTTCAACACTTGCCCTTACCAGTCAATCTCTCTCTCTCTCTTTCTCTCCCTAGAATTCATGTCTAAATCTGCTTTATTGGCATGAAAGCAAAAACCTGTATTGCAAAAGCATTACAATACATCGATGAATGCTGAATCTCTCTCCCGCCCTCTGTCTTCCTCCCTCCCTCTCTCAACTCTTATCTTGCCTGTCTCTAAGGGCCCTTCACATCTTTAATCACGGTGTATTTCACACATGTTTTGATAAGACAAGTTGATTACGCACAGAGGAACAGGCCAACAGGTTTTGCCAAAACAAACTTGAGATTCATAAAACACTAGATTTGGATGAATGACTAACTAAATAAATAAAATACCATAGTATTCTCACTGGGTGGGTAACCTTAGGTTAAAAATCTAATTCTTGTTTGCATGCACATGTGAGTGTATGTGTGCATTTTTATGAAATCTGTGCTGACCTAAGCAAAGCTCCTAATTTACCATGATAGGGGCCAGGACCCAATCAAACAAACAATTCAACCAAAATGCACTTTAGTTTTCTAATCGACTTTAGTCTATTTAAGGGTATTGTTCTATTATTCATGCTTCTAAATTTTACAATTAAAATGAACACTTTCAAAATAGAATTTTTACTGGTCACAAACATAATTTATTTTGTAACCTAAAAGTTTTTTTTGATTTATAGGGATAGGGAAATGTAAAATAGTCACTGGCTGTTGGACTTGCAGGGCACTGGACTGGCACCCAGCTCTTTAATCCAGAGAGACTGTGGTCTTGCTGTGTTTGGATTCGCAGTCCAATAACGCAAACTTCTGCAGGCCCTGGCCCTGGAATGTGAAATAGGAGATGACATCACAGCGGAAGTCCTGTTGTCGGATGCCCGGCGGTGTGGGAGAATGTGTTTTAGCGGCAGGCTGCAATGTGAGAGGAGAGCCAGGCGCAGCATATCCACTGATAAACGACTCATTCCCACACCCCTCTATCACACTTCATTGGTCCCAGGACAGTGTACTGGTCAGACCACCTCAGCACTCCTAATCTTGGATACATTTATGTTCCCTGATCATACAGGTTAGAATTCATGAAAGAATGTTTAGTCAGACAAGGATACAGGGCCAGCAGCTGTTTCTGAGAGTGGAGGCTGGGTTTTTCACGGAGAGGCAAACATCAGGACACGCAATGATTCATTGTTTCAAAGACATTTTCGTGGCCATGAGTTTTGTCTTATTTATATTAAATTTTTTTCTTGCCCTTTTTTGCGGTCTGTCCAAATGTCAGTTTCAAGCAACTGGGTAAGCTTTTAGTTGTGACAAACATGCAAGACAGACATGGATAAAGACAGCTTGGCAGTTCATCACATCTGTGAATTTCTAAAATAAGGCCTATAATTTCATTTTAAAAATGTTTTGTTCCATTTCAGTGTTACGGTTTGAAATATATCATATACATATATGTATTATATGAATATGTATATATAAATATACATATACTTACACATACATATCATATATAATTATGTATATGAATGAATATGTCCATATAAATATGGATATGTATGCATACGACTATATACATATTCATACATATACATATGCATATATGATTAATTTTAAAGCGTAACACTGAAATGGAACAAAACATTTTTAAAATGAGGCCCTATTTTAGAAATTCACATATGTGATGAACTGCCAAGCTGTCTTTATCCATGTCTGTCTTGCATGTTTGACACAAGTGGGTGCCAGTTTACTGTATTTTTCCCTCTAGAGAATTTTTTTATTTTTAAAAACCCCACAGCAAGTGTGTAAACTGGGGGTTTAGACACTGTCCCCAAATGATCCCCATTTTAAAGCCACAGGAATGCATTTAGACCCTGACAGGCCACAACAAATGCCTGTTCCAGCCACTGGACCCAGGCTGCACCCCAAACAGAAGCATTCCATCTGCAGAACTGTTACTGTGGTAACCGTGGTAACATAGCATTCATTCAAAAACATCCTCCAATTGTCTGCTGGGGTCTCCATCAATTTTACGCAATCTGGTTGGTCAAGTTCTCCCGCCAAAAGCAATTGCAGCCCAATCCCTTTTTTGAGGAGTTAACTCCACAAGAAATTCTCAAATTTAAAATGTCCTCCACCTAAGAGGTTAGGTTTTTATAGCACACATCCAGGAACCTCCAGTTTCACAATGGGGTTTAAAATAAACCCCATTACTCCGCATTTACTCTGAAAGCAGCGTGTGCATGTCTTTGCCAGAAATTCATTCTTCTTCCACAGCAGTGGACAACCAGAGGCTATCTGGGCGATATGTCAGATAAAAATTTGAGGGGCTAATTGGGGAAATGTTTGACTTTTTAGCGATATCTCCAAGCAATATCCGATCACAACCAAGTGCTATTACATAAAATGTCCCTATAACGCTGCAACAATGCATTGAAGTTTGGTTCTGTCTCATATAGAGCTTCTGATTCACTTCAAGTGTAAGTAAATCACTGCAGCAGCAATAAGTCCTCTTAACTTGGGATTCATGTTTGAAGGGAAAAATAGTTCTGGCTCAGATATTATGTACTGCAACTACTCTCCCTCGGACGGTGAAAACATATTTTGAATTGTTGTATTTATCTGCATATCTTCTAGAAGTGAATCATTTTGCAATGAAACATTTATCCTAACTTTGAATCAATTTATGTACAATCAGGTGATTTAGTGCACCAATTATATGAGTTAATGAATTATTTATGGACATGGTCAATCACTACCACAATGTAACGACTACCTGGTGGCTTTCACAAAAAAGAACATGCATCGGGTATGCCCACAAGCCATAAAGTAGCCTAAAGTGGCTTTCATTGCAATTGCCTAGTTACCTTTGGTTATTCAACAGATAGTGCACAAAAATGTTTTCAGACACAAATTGACATAAGACACAAATTAGCTCTATTTGTGGAGCACAGTGTATAGTGTCGTCAAAACCTAAAATTTCAGAATCTGTATTTATTTGGGACTGAAAACATTTATGGAAAAAAAGAACATACCAAAGAACTTATCAAAGTTAATTTGTTATAATGAGAAGAAGTAGACAGATTTAAACTAGAATTTGAACTTAAATAACTGGACAGCACATGAGGATATCTCAAAGAGCTTGTTTTCTCTGTTATTAAAAAAAGATGATATACACAATATTGATTCCTTCTGTGGTGAAGGTACAGCACAACATATCAAATATGATATTTCCAGGGATCTCACTCTGTCCCTTTACCCAGTATTACATATGTTCTGTAAATATCAACAGAGAGAGCTGTCACTTAATCCGAAGTTTTGAGGTTCTCAGGATCATGATCTGAACATCCTGAACCTGAACAGAGGCAATATCTGATGCTCAGGCAATTTTCAGCGTTGCTAACTTCATAAATATTAATTATTTTGTCACCTGTTTTTTTTTTTTTTTTTTTTTTTTTTTTTTCATTTTCACTCACATGCAAGTCTAACAGGTAATTTTTTTTTTTTTTTTTTTTTATGCCATCACAACACTTCCACTACATAAAGCTGTGAAATTTCTCATCACATTCTCTCTGCACACATCATACATGACAGACTTAGAAAACAGTGTTCAGGAGCAGCTTTAAATGGCTTGGGGCAAAACCTCTGTCAATAATGTCATTACATGAGTTGATGGCCATTCCAAAAACAGTACCACGATCATACCTGAGCACCGGTCTGCCCTTTGTATCCTCCTGTGACTTTTCCATAGTACAGATTGTTTTCTAGCTGACCTGAGTTACCAAACTGCTCTGAAAGACTAAAGAGAATTCAATTTTGGATCTTGCACTGCAAAAACTGGTAAGGAGAAACACGTGAAGGTGGTACAGGAATGACTAACAAACTCCAATCTCATTACCCCCAGAATTGCTCCATGGAAACAAGACTGTGCAGCCTTATATCAAAGCATCAGAACACAAGAGTGGATGAAATCCCCGGGTTCTCCCAAGTCAACCGTATAGCAGTTTCATCCGAACACCATACATAGAGACATTTTTTGCTCTCCACACCAACACTATATCCCCTACACAACACCCTACCACCACACCCAACACACTACCACCCACATCACGTACTTCACACATCCCACCACACATGTCACAAAAACCCTCACACAGCATACCTTTTACTCCAGAAAGTGCAGCACACTAAAACCCAACCACAAAGCCACCAACATACAGCACTCATTAGCAGTGATTTCCTGTCCATGGATGATAGCCCCAGCTTGGACATCTTTCCATAAAATAATGAACTAACGTCCATCTACCGACAAAGCAGATTGGTGCCTAGAAGAAGCAGTATGGCCAGTCTGTCAAGCAGACCTCTTTAAGCTCCTTGTCTCCCTCTGCGATATGAAAACAATCTGCCACTAACAGCAAATCAACAGTGGGGAACTGGGAAAGCACTGACCACCCACCGTGACGGCTGGCACGCAAAAGCACAGACACATCACAACTGCAAAAAAAATCTCCTCAAAGACCAACATCATAACATCAAAAATAGGTGAATCTTCTACATGTTACTTGCACACTCACTTATTTGAACCAGTCAGTGTACTCCATTGTAAAGAATGATATCATTTGATTCTTTAAGACAAATCAGTAGCTGCACTTGCAACTATTTTTGGTGTCATACCACATTCAGCAACTGTAAACTAAGATGGAGTGCCTTCTGGTCTTCAACATCATGAGGTATGAACATGTCATGGTGCTGGCTGTCAGCACACATTTGTCAGATGCATCCACTTCACACTGCTGGCAAAATGAAGATGGAGCAGCGGGCTTGTCTTTGTCTCAAGCCCTCTCATCTCTAAGAGCACAGTAGTTAACCTCAAAGAGTGCCACCGATGACAATTCACAGACTATATCGCTGCAGTCTGTCAACACTTCTTAAAGGAGGAACGCCACCAGGAGCAAGGCAAATGAGCCCAGACTGTTGTTTAAGATGTAAAGTGGAGTCGGAATTCTCACCTACACCAAGGGGAATATCAAAAAGCTTTCACCTTGATCCAGCCAATACAACCCCTGCTCCATTCTTTGATGGAGTACGGCTTTCACCCTGAACCACAGCACAAAGGGGTCCAAGCCAATGAAAAGAGGGAAAGGAAGGGGAAAAAAGAGCCAGGAATGAATGGACTCCCGCAAGGTACAGCAGTGCGCTCCTGCACGCTTCCATTAATGAGTTTCCTGGATTTGGGACTCAGGCTAAAGCTTTCCAAAGAAGTCCCAGGAAACAGAGAGCAGTTCCCTGAAAAATGTTCCAGGCACCAGTCTCCCACCCTCTGACTATGGTCTCCCACTTAGGAGCAGGGTTTATACAGAGCACACAGCCTAACGTTTCTCTGTTCCATACATCCTGCTACCCTCAATAGACTTCAAAGGATAGTGTGTGTGTGAGAAAGAGAGGGAGGCACACAGAAAGGGTTTGAGAGAAGACAAAGAAAGAAGAGAAAGGGAGGGGATAGAAAAGTGAGGGACAGAGAAGGGTGAGAAAGAATGATGTAAAAATAAAGAGGAGGAACAGAGAGGAAAGAGTGAAACACAGCAAGACCAGAGCCTTCAGTGATAAAGTCCACATACTACCTGCTTCTCTCTGCTGCCTGCACATGCCCACCTGTGCACCAGGTAGCTCCACTCAGGACGGCCACTCACACACAAAACAGAACAAGAGGCCTGTTCCTTGTGGGATACAAGACACTCTGTAGAACTCTACTTTCTTGCATCCATCACTCAGTAATGCTCATCACAGTCCTGCTGACCATGAGAAGGCTCATGGTCACACTGTCAGACCTCAACCACATACACAGCATAAAGAGGGGAGCAAGTCAGGAGCAAGTCAGATCCAAAGACTGAACTTTATTACTGCTTTGCTGAAATGACATGGGTGTGTTTTGAAAAGGCAGGTGGTGGGAGATTTGCCCATGAAGCAAAAACTAAACACAAAACAACTTCAGATTTGTAACTGGGGCATACCTGAGTTCTGGTTGTACCACTCAGGCCATTACATTTACTAACATAACAGTTACTTTTCCAGTGTGATCCCTTGGCCCTTGAAGTGAGAGAAGTTTTAACTCCTTATTCATGAAGACATGTCTCCTTACTATCTCTTTCTTTCAATGCTGCCTTCTCAAATATATCATGACAAAGTGAAGAAAAATCAAACAGAGAAACTTGTTTTCTGCCCCCCATCCAATGTAGAGTACACAACATCTCACCTCTCCATCTCTTGTAGTGGTCTGAGTTTAAGGTCAGTAGAGGGAGTGCTGGCAGGAGAGGGCAAGGGGGATGTGGGGGCAAGTGAGGCAGGCAGGTCTCTGTGGGTGGGGGAAGAGGGGCAAAGGGGCAAGTCCCCATGGGTGTGGAGCGGGATGAAGGGGTGATTGCGGGGAGGGGTTGCTCTACCCTCTCAACCCCAAACTGGGTGGTCTCTTCATTTTAACATGAAGGTGCTCCATAGCTCACCTCTGGTGGAGCAGAGGTGGTGCCACGGCAGGAAGCCAGCGATGAGAGAGGTGCGTGACTAGAGCAACTTCCTCACCCAGCAGTTATTCTCCCATTCCTCCACTCCCTCAGAAATCCCCACCCGTTCACCAAAGGGAATACCACCCCCTGGCTGTCACACATGAAAGACTGAATGGTCAGTTACCTGATATGTCTTCAGTTTGAGTGGATGCTTCCATCACCCATGCAAATCTCAAGGATAAGACTGTACAAAATCAAACCAAACAATACATTTTCTCCTCTTTCATCTGTATGTTAAAGTGGAATCAAAGTCCCTAAGTCAGACACAGACTAAGGGGTCAATTTACCATGTTCCCAAATTATGGGTGTTACTTTATGTTCACACCCAGTGTATCTGCACATCAAAGACTTTCACTCTTTGCTGGCACTTAGCTAAAATTCATTATGTAAAGGATTCAATCCACAATCAGCCTCATTTAAACTGGGGGGTTTTGTGCATTTGGAAGGGATCTTCTATCCCAGGGGTGTCAAACTCTGGCCCTGGAGGGCCACAGTGTTTTTAGGTTTTTGTTCTTTCCTTTCAGTTGGCATCCATTTTAGGCCTTGAAAAGTGTGTGTGTGGACTCTTTAGCCAACCAGTTATTTTATTTAATCAATTAAGTGCTAAAACACACCAAAAAGCAGCTACCACTGCGGCCCTCCAGGACTGCAGTTTGACACCCCTGTTCTAACCCATTCAGATGAAAGCACAACTGTCACACCGAACTGGCTGGCGGTTTAGTACAAATTGTTACGCTGCTACTGCCAGGAGCAGAATGTTTACCACTACTCACACCGTTAGAGTCACATAAAATCTTTTTTTATTGGAACAGTAACTGTGTAATTAAGATACATATCACATATATGGATGGTGATATTTGTCTATATTGTGCCAGTGGACTGGGCAACCTGAGGCAGCCCGCACAGAGAGAACAAGCAGTTCATGTATGCCTGATGGAGGACTGAGAAGGGAATACCCTGCCAGCCGAAATTCTCCTTTCTAGCAATCAACTTCAAACAACAAAGAAAAATTTGTAGGTTTTATTCTCAAAAGGAAAGAGGAAGAGAGAGACAGAAAAAGAAAACAGGAGGGTAAAAGAAAATAAAGCAAAAAGAAGGACGAAGAGAGAGAGTGTGTGTGCAGGAGGAACGAAGGCAGCATGGGGAGGGTGTAGGTTACTCTAACTCTACACTCTGTCAAAGTGGGTGGGAGTGAGAGTCTCTGGTGGAAGCAGTATTAAGCACATAAGGCTTTACTTGAGGAATGGTGGACAGATTTATCCCACTCTGTCAGGGTCAGGGTATAAAGGGCCATCCTCTCACTCCCTGTGAATATGTTTACATGCATGAGTGGCCTAATGTCTCCTGTCTCTCGAGCTTTGAGTGATCTCTGGCTACCACGGTCCCGCCCGGACCACCATCAATCACAGCCTGGCCACCGGAGAGAGGAAAGCGCTCTGCTCTTCAAATGCATGCTCCGGGCTTTAAGGTTAGGGTTGGAGAAAATTGATGGGCGCCCCCACAGGGCAGTCAGCCAGGTACGTCTTTCAGAGTGCAAATACTGCAATAACACAAATCCCGGTGTGAAATTCTGGGGGCTGACCCGAGCTCCTTACCCCCGAGGGTCGGGTCCCACGTCCTCAAAACGGGCCCTCAGATAAATCACTCAAACCCACAGTGTGGGGGGAAAATGCACATAGGCGGCAGTTGCAGTCAACCGCCAGGGGTGGGGGGTTTCTGTTTCACAGAAGGCCCAAAAAACAAACAGCTGGGATCTGACTGTACAAAGTCAGCACCCGGCAGGGTAGGAAGTTAACTTTTTTCTTAAACCGCTTTTTTGCCCTTGTGAATTTCTTTGGGGCATTTTGGGGCATTTCCAGGTACATTTCATCATTTATGTTTGAAAAGAAATACAGTTATTCAATAACTCTGCATGTGTTGAGTTTCTTTATGTGCCATCCAGGTCACCGTTATACCTCCTCTCTTATGAATACTGATGGGAAGTACTATAACAGCTTCTCATGTTTTGCTAGATGGTGTGTGATGTTGATGATTTGTGATGTTTCACCATTTTAGACCGGATGTCTGCGTTTTACAGTTGACCTTCATTTTGGACACTGATTCAAGTATTAACTCCCTGCTCCGTCTTTTGTTCTTCCTTGCCCTTGCAAAAATTAAACAAAAATCAATTCACTTGCTGGCTCAGGTTACAGCTACAAAGGTCTGGGGTACAAGTCCATTGCTCATTAGTGCAAAGTCTCCTCTATCTTAAGTCACTGGTGACTTAAATGTAGTTTTACCACGTATGGTAAAATGCAACTAGTAGCCCAATGCATTACCACTTTTTACCACTTAATGGCCAAAATCATCATTGTTCAGTGGTTAAGTCTTCCAGATATAATAAAGTGAAGACAGCTGATAAAGAATTTCAAAATGGGGTTTCTGCATTTAACTGTGGGAGTTTATTGGGTGTCTGAATAGTAAAGATCACATTCACAAATTAACTAAACATCACAGGATTGGACAAAGACATTCCCTTCCTTTAATTCCAATATGATAATGAAATGCAGGGTACATCATATCATTGCTGCTAACCAGGCAATTAAATATGGTGTACACACTGCTTGGTAAATAGACCTGGAGAGCTGCTCATATTATGTTTCTTGTACTGTATTGGCAAATGCTAGACAGTCATTTTGTTAGATATTGTAAGGTATAAAAGAATAAAAGTGTTTGGACATCATTCAGACAGATTTATAATTCTGAATGCTTAATGAGAACAGTCATTTGCACATTCACTGCTTGAGTCAGTTTTAACTCAACCTTTTCAAATTGCATATCATTAGAACAGATCTTCTGAAGAATGACAGCATCATCATGACACATGCTCTCTTTGACAAAGATCGTTTTTTAAGGGGGAAATCTTTGACTCGGAGGGCAGAGTTCAAGCTGTGGTCTTGACTACAGTTAAAGAACATTTCTTAAAGAACTCTTGCACTTGTGTTGTGTTACAGCTACAGACAGATTTGACATCTCAGGGCATTCAGCCCCCCTTTCTGGGCCGACAGGTAAAACAACTGTCATAGTGCAGTTCATCTGAAAGCAACAGTGATATCAAACACCATGGGCAGGTATGTGAGATAACACAGTTCCTTGGAGGTGAACTGCTCTGGAATGGTAAGTTATAATGTGTGGGTTTTAGAAAAGGAAGAAAGAAAAGAACATTATGTTCATATGAGTCTGATGGAGTGGGTGGTTGGGCTCAAAGAGGGAGCCGTACTATGGATGTCACAGCTGCAAGGGTCAGGAGGTACATGAATAAGTTTTAGCCAAAAAACAAACAAAAATTTTGTGTTTTGATTTAAATTTTGACACACTCAAAACACCCGGTAAGGTCATAACTTAAGCAATGATCTTCCAGCTGACTGGGCCAACAGATAGCACCAGGAGCAATGAAATGGCCCCCATTGTCTAATCATTTCAGACACATCACAGTATGTCTGAAACATGGGCTGATTTGGCTCAAATTATCAATGAGGTGTAAAATCAAACCACATGGTTGTTTCCGTTTTATTACTCAACTCATCAAACCCGGAAATACATTTTTTGAACCACATTTATAGCTTAACAAATACTTTTTTTTCCCAACCAGAAATCACCATTAAACAGATTTATTCTTTAGAGCTTTACAACATACCCTTGAGGCCTTGAAAACATGTAGGGCAAAGTTAAAAGTAGTGGTGCATCGATCATCAGCATAACATTGGAAGTGGCCCAATATCCTCAAAATGCTAAATTAGCCAGCAGCTCATAGGTTTGTTAAATTGCGAGTTTCTTCTTTTGAACATTTTACAGCATCCAAACTGCAAGTATCAAGGGGCTGTTAAGGCTTCTTTCTAATTTACTTTGTATGACATACTGTGTATATTGATGTGGTACGTGTGATGACTTGTGTATTTATTATTTAGTCATACTGACTGTACATCCTGCTCAGTTATTGTACTGTTGCTATTGCTCCTTGAGGATTTTTTAAATTAAACGGAACTGAAAACCATATTTTTATACAAAGGAACCTTGACTATATGAATGCATAGAAGAGGGCAAAATGTGGTGGAAGAAAACAGTAGTCTACTGTAAATTGAAAGTAATTATTTAATTTTCAAGGACTTTGGGATCATAACCAGCCAAAAAAAAAAATCTTTCAGCAAATCTCTACTTGAAAGATGTAGGCTGAAAGCACATGTAGGGAGTATGCACAAATGTGTTGTTGTACGGTATTGCTCACCTGTCGACGTATCTGCGGTTAGGGTCAGAGAGGAGCAGTCCGTGAGGCGCGTGGGAGAAGGGTGGCTGGCGTTGCAGACGGTAGCGGAGGGGCTGGCACGGGCGGCACAGAGGGCAGTCTGGTTTGGACGCCAGCAGTGTGGCATCGATCTCCAGGTGCTGTTCAGTGGTGAAGAACTGGACTCCATACACCTCCTCCATCACGTCCAGCTTCAGCGTCAGCGGTGTGTCACAGAAGACGTTCCGCGGGCCCAACGAGACATTCTGGCCGCTCACCGTCAGCAGCAGGATGTTGTGAATGGCGGGCAGAGGGGTCTCGTCTGGCGAGAAGAAGGTGACCCACACGGTGAGTGAGTCGGGCACCAGCGGGTATGCAAACTCCAGCTGCAGCATGCAGCCCTGCAGAGGGCACGGCGGGGAGCCCACGCTGCTCGAGTCCATGCCAGCATTAGGGCTCCATGTGCGAACACTTGGCTCACAGGCTTGCTCAACATCTGGGGGACCTGTGGGGAAGCAAAGCACAGCACATCACACACCAAACAACCTACCTGATCCACCTTATATCAGAAACCACACTACAAGTACTGTATATGCCCTCAAAGAATCTGTTTAAGAGCCTCTTCCTTATCTTTGATTAGATAAATTACATATTACATTAATTTAAATTATATACTGTTGTCATTCAATAATTTCTTGATCATGTCACATCATAAATTGGAACAAACTAACTATTTATATACTAATATATAACTAATAGAGCTCTACCACATATTAAAATGACTGAAAAGGAACACACTCTCTCACTCTCCAGTGATGTGGTAGTTGTCTTATTCTCGGCAGGTGTCCATATCACTCTGCCCATTATCATTTTTGAAGCTGTTTGGAAGTCAAAGAGAGGTGGTCAGGCATGTGGTGCAGGGGGATTATGGGAAGAGGGAGGCCAGAGGGGGTTGGTAGAGAGGGCTTCCAGCTGAGAGGTCTTGTAAGGGAGCATTTCCAAGTGTGTTGCACACCAGGGCAAATTGCCACAATAGCTTTTTCTGCTACATTTTAATGAATGCCATCCCTGTTCCACCAGAACAGCACAGCTATTTTGTGTATCTGCCTCATCCTTGCTCTGTGGCGTTGGCTATATCTGCAGATCGGCTAGTGCTCTCAACCAGACAGTAAAACCATCATGTAGTGGCATATATCTTAAAATTCTCTGGGGGGTCATCGAAAGGCTTTCACTTCAGAAGAGCAATTAGACTCAAAATAGCCCTTTTTGGTTCTTGGAGCCACTCTCATTATTCAGAGTGACATACTTAAGATTCATGTGAGTGCTTTGTGAAGCTATAACCCTGATCAACACTGCATCACCACCATACCTGGGGCATCCTGTAGTCTAGTGGCTAAGGTACATGATCTGGACCCTTGAGGTTGGTGGTTCAAGCCCCAGTCCAGCCACAGCAAAAACACCATTGCTGTTGGATTCCCCACATTGGGGAATTGTTCCTTGGTTAGCTTAATCAACTGTAAGTCACTTTGGATAAAAGTGTCAGCTTACTATAATGTACTACTATAATGTAATTTTCCAACCACAGGAGACATTTGCTTACCTCAGTTTTTGAGAAGTGTATGAAAACTCAATGTTTCATTCAAACCACAATTTCAACGCATCTGTTAATATGCAGGTGTGTGTGTGTGTGTGTGTGTGTGTGTGTGTGTGTGTGTGTGCGTGTGTGTGAGAGACACTAAAGAATAGGTTAGCAAATTTAGCCTTATTTGGAACCTGCTGTTCCAAACAACATCTACTGATCCCTTAAATACTGCAGTCATTTTGTGGAGGTAACTAAGTTAGCATGTACAGGTATAGAACATAAACAAATGACACACCATTTTTGAGTCATTTAAGGTTTCTAGGCTACTATGTGTGGCCAGTACTGCCTGTTTATACCATGACATATCTACCAGTATCTGCAATTTGACAGGAAGAATGTGACACCAATCTACCAGGAGAAAGTCAATCAGCTCACACTTAGTTGATGGAAGTGGAAAACGCTGGCTCAGGCATTATTCCAGAATGTCCCATAAATATTTTGGGTTCAGAAGTGGCGAATGAGAGGGCCATGACTTAGGAATAAATGACACATTCCTCATTATCACTGGGTGACTACTTATGTTCTGCAGTTAGGGGGATTATCACCCTAAAAGACACCTACCTCTGTAGGAAATGAAAAGCTTTCAGAAGAAGTACCAATTACCACTCAGTACTGTTAATGAACAGCTAATATAAATCAGCCTTGATGAACACTCAAAGCATTCCTGGAAAATGTGGTGCCCACCATCACAAACACCACAACCCTCCACTGTTAGAACACTGATGTGTTTTATTCACTACCTGCAACAACACCACCTCTGGTTTACCCAGGCCAATATGGCAGGGAGGCAATGGGCTACCTCCACTGGTGATAGTTAAATATTTTCACATTTTAATTTTCTAAAACCACAACAGCCAGACAAATAGAGCTGTTACCCTGGGGATGTGATGGGGGTGTATCTGTCCCCTGGGAGGAGCAGTCTTGTAACATGGCGCTAAGTCTTTTGTTTCAAGAGCAGTCTTCTCTCCCCCAACAGCTCCCTGGGGACTTACCATTAAGGATAGTCCCCCTGCTGTACCCATCATCTACTCTCCATTCCCTTGCCTTCTCACATTTTCCTGATGTTGAAGGCTGAGTATGATTCTAACTTGATTAGTAAATATATTTGCAGGGCTCTCCAAATACAAAATTCCACCTGCACAAATTCAGTTATGACAGCTGTGAACACTGCCTTCATTTACGCAGTGATATGCGACTTAGCAGTAGGAACAAGGTATAACTGTAGGATTGGAATCATCAAGTCATTATTGATTACTTAGAGATCATTAGAGAATGATTTAGGTGCAAAGAAAACGTTTTTGGCAAATCAATTGTTATTGTTTTGATTTGCTCCATAAAGAGTGATAATATATATGTGGGCTTGTGATGAACTGTACACTGAAGAACTTTAGGTTCAAAAAATGAAAAGCCTACATATCATAATAGGAGTTTTCCTGCAGGGCATCTGAGCCATGGAGCCAGGAAATTCAGCTCTGTACGACAAATCCAAACCATGCATTTTAGTCAAATTGCTAATCCCACAAGGGTATTATCCTGTCTAAAGGAGTTCTCTTTCTAGGTAAAGGGGAGAAAGGTTTTCGGAGAAACTCCAATTTAATTGCAGTCAGTGGAATAAATTGCATTATGTGAGAACTACCCGACGCTCTCACTCCCCTTCCCCACCACTTCACTACCCCATGTCATGTGGGAACTGGGCCTCTGAGGGCTGCAGGTCTACATACTGTACACATTTTTCCTATCCCACACAAACTCATCTGATTTATGGATTATTATAAAGCACTGTGAACATGGAGATATTGCTTTTACAAGTAAAAAGATAACTATTTACCTCCATGAAATGAGAAATTCTAGCTTTGTTTCACCATCCAATTAAGATATCTACTGTATTCCACTTTAACAATGCTTAACAAGCATAATATATATGTTTCTTTCACAAATAATAATAATCCTAAAACTAACTATTCATGCAAATCTTGCATGCAAATGCAAATTTTGTTTTGATACATTGCACCCAGTCAAACTGATTTCTATGTCACGTTAAGCAAAAGTTAAGCTATATTGTAAAAAGCATAAAACATATTTTTTGCTAAATTATTTCACAATCCTTTTGCCTACAGAGTACTTATGGAAAGCTTGATATGCACAAAATTTCAAGCTCTTCCATTTGGTACACATGGAGGAACTGCCTATTTAAGCAGTCCTTGACTACATTAAGCAGAAATAAAAAGCATAATAAAATATATTTTTCTTTAAATCATAATTGTATATATTTTCCTATATTTTTGCTCCCACAAAGCTTCAACCATTTAAAATTTGGGGGACCACTGGTTCTGCAGGTTCTCTCAGATCGTGAGCATCATCAAATGGATTCCACACCATTTAGGGACTCAGCCTCAAGCTTCTCCTGTGCTGGTTTTCATTGGTCTCACTTAGCTCCGCAGTTCCTTGAAGTCTTCTCAAAACAATGAGAACCATGCTTTTAATGATACAAAATATGACAAAAACTCATTGTTCTGCTTTTGCCTCTCTATTATTTTCTGGATTGCAGAGAGACTTTCTGTTTTTTAAACAGTCAGCTGAACAGTGATGAGGGATTCCACTTTGAAACACTTTCTTAAAGGTAAAACTGCACATAAAGCCATGCTTGGCACCTAACATTCATTGACATGACAGTCAGTGAGATGAGTGTTTTCACTTCCTGTCAATGTGGAATTATCCTTTACATAAAATGGTGTGATGTCATGTTAAACAGGCACCATTTACAGCAGTCTGTTTTACAGACTCTTTCAGATAATTATGGTATATCAATTTACCATGCCAACAAAATCTGAAGCAATGTTGATGAGAGCCTGTTTCTGAGGGCAGAATTTCAGCAAGCAATTAAGCAACATACTACACTGTAGCACAGTCATACGCTCCCACAGCTGCCCTCAACAGGTGTGAATTCATCACTCAGACCAGTGTGATCTTCCAGAAACAAACTGTGAAACTGCCAAGAGCAAGGAAAAATTCTATAAACTGGTTTTCAATTAAATCAAGCCATTTTCAATAGAAAGAATTAAGAGTTTCAAAAATGCTGAATTAATACAGCATTTTTTCTTCTTTTTGGATTCAATCATAAAATTGATTTGGTATTCAGCTAAATATTTTTGGTTTGTTTTTTTTTCAATGCAGTGTCATGTCCTATCATGTCTCTTAATCAAATGAATTTACACATGATTGATAGTAGAGCATTATATCACATACAAGTCTTACTGCATGGGTAAATTTTATTTTCTCTTTTACTTCAGGGGACATCTTTGGAAGAAGCCAGCACACCACCATTAGGGTGACTCTGATACCAAATCTGGAGAAGACCACTGTACACACCAGGCCTGAGGCCCTGCCCCCCACGTGGCACACACAAGCCTCTTTAAAGCTAGGAGGCTGTAGGAGGGCTGGACATGGCGGCCAGGCCTGCTCTGAAAGCTACGAGGCTGGATTGCCAGGAACGCTGGAACTAACCCCACCCACAGAAATGTGTGCCGCAAATGTTGGGCTTTGTTGGTCAGGCCAAGGGGGTTGCCTAGATATGAAAAACGTGTTGAGGAAATTCCTTTCCCACCTGCTGACAGAATGAGAGAGGAGGAGGCTGAGCCATGCAGCCCCGTTGACCCCAGCACATAAACCCTGCCGTTCAGTGACTGCCCGCTTTAAGAGAAAGTATAATTCAATTAGCATCGAGTCTTGCAAACGTTTCATAGGTGGCAGGGCTGACTCCAACCTTTGTGTGGTGACTAACAGGGCTAATTCACACCCTGGTATCATATGGTAGCTACCAGCACTAATCCAGTCCCTTGTGCTGTGACTAACAAATCTCACCCCAGTATCACCCTTTTGTGGTGACTAGCAGGGCTAACTCTCACCCCAGTATCAAATGGTGGTTAGCAGTGTTAATCCAGGTCCTTTTGTGGTAACTAGCAGGGCTAAGTCATGCCCAGGTACAGGGCAGAGCCATGAACTTGTTATGTAAGGGTGTGGCGAGATCTATGCATGGAATCTCATGCCACAAATTCCTAGTTATCACCTTCACATGTAGTCCCCCCACTTTACTCTGTCTCATCTTCCTCGTCTCTCTCTACATACTTGCCTGGTTTGAATCAACTGTAGGTTCTTCCCATGAGCACTGCTAACCGCAGGGAGGCCAATTAGCATGGCAAACTCATGCCCACTTCCATGCCGCTGTGCTTCTCCCAAGCACCTCTCCATTTTCTTTCTTTCCTTTTTCTTTCTTTTATTTCACTGTAATTACCCAGGGTACACAGCAGTAAAACTTTATAAGGACTGCCACCAGTTTCCCTGTCCAACTTTGTTGGGCATTCCTGCCGGACGAGTCGTATGAGGACACAAGCCGCAGCACAGCGGTGCCGCCGACAGAGAGGGATGACTGGCCTTGCATGAGGGGAGCATCCCATGTGAATAGGATTTTCAGATTACATGGGCTCCGTGGCAGGCCATGGTGGAAGAGGGGTGTTTGTTGTGAGGGGGGTGGTGCCATTCTGCAGGCGAAAGTGACAGCCCCATACATGCTGAAGACAGGAGCAGCTGTAAGGTGTCTGTGGCCTGTTTGTGTCAGATGATAAACAGCGCCAAGGCGGTGCGCGGGGGTGGAGGTTAGGGGGCTGGGGGTTTGTGTTAAACAGGGAATTCTTCCAAAGCAAGAGACAGCGTCATTTTACACACACAGCTTGGGCAAGTCTGGACATGTCAGTGCATGTGGCTGCGGTGGGAGCCTCTGCTCAGGCAGCTGCAAGATTATGAAGGATAGTGTTGTGCTAGAAGCCACTGTTTGTCCTCTTTGCTCCCATCTCCACCCTTTCCCAAACCCGCCATGGAGGAAGGTATGTTATTAGAAATACTGAACGTTGAGTCAGGAGCTGAATACAGACATGCCATCCCACCCCCACCAGTCAAACTGGCACAAATCTATATGTCTTATATTCCGCCTGTTTTTCAAAAGCTCAGTGCCAGTTGGTCACACCTTCCCCTTTAATTAACATGTAATTCAATACATGCTAGATGATCTGTATAAATGATTGGTCAGAAATTATTATCACTTGGCTCTGCAGGCTCTTGTTCCCAACTATGAAAATGCATTAAATGAATCCACCGCTGATGCTTCAGAGCAATGCAATCCACCTGTAGCAGTAATGCAAAGAAGGCTGCCTACCAACTGTACCAGAGCCTGAAACTGAGGAAATTTCCCTATAGCATAATATGATACATTTCTCAGCGAGATAAAACATACTTTACTCTACTGTATAATTTACAATCCTCAGGGAACAAAAACAATTAGAATGGACGTTTAAACAACAACTATCAAGTGTTCAAAGGTGCTCCTACTGGCTTTCTACAGATTAATGTCAGGCAGGATTGAGCGGTGTTTCACTTTCAACCCCAAACCGCTGGTTTTTTTTTTTTCTGAATATTTTCTGAGGCACCAAGATATAGCTTTTTATCACTGTGCAAGAACTGTTTCTTACTTGACTCATACTAGACATGACATGTCAGCACAACAGTCAAGACTGTAGACTGCTGTAACGTAAAGCTCATCCCTTCAGGTGATAGGGAAAGACTGGAGAAGAGAAGAGGAAAGAGGAGAGAGGAGAGGAAAGAAGGAGAGTGAGAGGAGGAGAAGGGAGGATGTGAGAAGAGCCATGGGGGTTGATGACAGGCAGAAGCCAAGGACACTGAAGGGAAAACATGACTCAGCCCTAATTGTGAGAAAAGCTACAACTACTCTTTTTTTTCTTCCTCATATATCTCCACAAATCTCTATGGATCTTTATTTTATTATATATTTACATGCTCTCATCCCTTAAAATAAACTCAAGAGGGAATCAAACATTTTATAGTCTTCTTATGACTAAAATCCTCCACTTTTTAACATCCTGGGAAATGGCCAGCCCTCTGAGGGCCTCTCTCAGCATCCTATAATGTACACTGTGGACAGAGAATCTGTCTCCCTCCCCTGGCACTTCCATTACACCCAACCCCCACCTCATCCCCTCAATCCTTCTGCGTCCCCCCTGCCCCACTCTTGGATGTCCTGAACCTTCTCTCCATTGTGTTTGCCCATGAACTGGACAAAACACTTCCACCTCTTCATAGACAAATACAAGTATGTAAGTGTTGGTTCGCTTAGCCTGGAAACTATTCTCTGAGATGCAGTCGTGCCAAACACAGAGAAATGTACATCACTGATAGACCCATGTCCTGGCTACATGTTTTTGTGTGAATCTCCTAATGCAGTGTAGACACTTGACGGGGGGGGGGCAGGAGCTCTTACCTTCAGCCTCCCGGGGGCTCCAGTGTCCAGAGGGAGCACAAGGGCGAGGAGAGGAGGAGTTGGAGGCATATTGGAGCAGGATTCTTCCTTCAGTGCATTTGTCACACACTGATCCCACTTCTCTAGGAAACCAATAGACAAACACAGGTACCAACTTAGATACATTCAAAAGAGAGACAGAAGGGTCTGTCTTGGGTTGATCTATCTTTCATTCATTTTGAGGAGGAGAGATTACGTTTTACCACTGAAACTATACTGTAATCATGCCTATACCATTATAAATGAGAATGTAGGTTTAACTCTTAGGTGGGAGCTGTCATTGAACCCTGAGCTTGACACCTAAGGTACACTGCTTTCCCCATCTGTAAAACTGTGGCTACCAATGTCACTCTGAATAAGGGAATCCACCAAATATGTAATTAGCTGAAATAATTGGAGTAAGAGTTGATTTCCCTCAAGTGATATTTAGCTATGAAACAAATATAACAAAAAATTGAAACACATATCCATGCTTTTAGGTGTCACAACAGGTGGGGAATGAATATTTTATGCATATTTTATGATAATATGTATCATTTTATCCACATTACACAAAATAAAACTTAGTCAGGCCCATATAAGAACTGGACACACTACCTTGGAACTCAACACTAATTAATGTTAGATAGCAATATTTTCAATGCATCAAACAGTTGTCTAAACTCCTCATGGAAAAAAAAAACTGTTTCAATTGGTGAAGTTGATAGCTTGGCTGTCAAGCTTATCTTAGCTGTCAGTCCCATATGTATTAAGGCTGGACCTGGGTGAAAAATCACAGTCAAAAAAGGTAAAAAAAAAAAAAAAAAAGTGCCACTCGAAAGTATCGGGGCTTCGGCTTGTCTCAAGCAAAAGAGAAATAGGAAAGCATGGCAGCATATGGCCAGTAGCCCAGGTAGGGCTCTTATGATGTTGGTACTTTGCTCAGTGAGGCTGAACATGGTGATTGGTTGTTGATCAATACTGCCACAGCTAGGAAATGTCTCTGGATGCATATCTTTGGAATCAGATTTTTTAATAGTCAGATATCTACAACAGTTCAGCCTCTTGGTCAAATATGGATGCTGGCGACTGTTTTCTTAGAAATGTTTATACCTGCTAGTAGCAGATCAAATGTATGAGAGCAGCTGTAAAGAGTTTCTCAATGAAATCCTCCCCCCAACCCATGCTGCTCAATTTAACCTGTCGTAGAAGAGGCCAGTGATGGATGGGAACCATTCCAGCGTGAGGGCATCTTGCTCCTGTTCCACCACTCTGGGCGCCATGGGGACAGGGGGAGGCTTGCTGCTGGTCTGCCAGGACTGGTAGATCAGATCCAGGTAACAGTGCATTCTTGCCACTTGATTGAGCGTGAAGGAATCTGTGCAGGCATCATCTACAAGGTAAGGCCAGAGATTTAATGCAGACACTGTGTAATCAAAAACATATACCCAGAGAAAAAGAGAAAGAGATAAAACTCTTGAGAGGAGTGAAAGAGGAGAGACAGAAAGTCTATATTTTAAACACTACTCCAAGATACTGCATAGACCTACATTAGGTGGTCTTATTTTAAAGCATGTTAATTTATTGTTCTGTTTTGGCTGTAGGAAAACACTTGGAAATACTGGAATACTTGCAGAATTGATTGTGAGAAAGCAGGAGAGGAGGAGCACACCCAAGTATCTAAGCTGTGTGAGTGAATCATGTCAACAGGTGTATGTTGGCATCTTACCAGCATAGCTCATGTAGTTGTTGAAGGGCGTTTGGGTGAAGTGGCGCCGGCCACATGTGTCGTTGCCGGGCTCGGGGTCCCTGCAGTGCTTGTATTTTGGAGTGGGGTTTGTGTCTGCACACAGGTCGCCTGTCTCCAGCGATGGTTCCGTCTCCAGACACGCGTCATTGCAGGACTCGATCTCGGAGATCCCACGAAACACATGGTAAAGTCCTAGGCTGTGGCCAATCTCATGGATCATGGTGTGGGTGTGGCCAAATGTTCCATAGAAGGAGGGGTTGAGAACAATTCCTCCTACAGCGTGAGAGAGTGGCTGTACATATAACTGAAGATCCCATAAAATGAGTGACTATGTTAAGTGACTGAGAAAAATTGGGGCTACTACATGTCACTGTTGTTAATGCATATTCAATGTGCCTTGGCACATGCATAAAGATTAGACTCTCAAATGATATCCAGTACCAAATGCATACTGTAGATGTTGCCAAATAAATAAAAATAATCTTTCTTATTGCTAATCTTGCTATTAATGCTTATTATTCCTATGCAGACCAAAAAAGCTTAATCTAAAACAGTTGCCCCTCCACTTCATTTTATTTTATGCTTTATTCTGAGCTGGAGCAGCAAATTTTATGCAAATGATAAAGAGTGAAGAGATAGACTGCAATGGACTTTTTTTTACCGAGATGTGTAAGAGCCTCTTTGTCCCAGGGCCAGGTAGCTACTCCTGCCAAATCTTCATCAGAAGAGTTGGCGAAGAAGATGTTGAGATGTGAGGAGCCATCGAGGTTCAGGATCTCCTTCAGTTCCTTCACGTCCAAGTATGCTCTAGAGTGGAGACAGGGTTTGTTAGCGATTAACAGCTCACCTTATCCCTCTGGGTGCCTTATTTCACTTATCTCATTAAGGTCCATTTACCATCCTTGGCTGGAGCAGTGATACAAAAACACATCCCAATTTCCACGACCTCCCAAACAACCTCCCAAAGGATGCCAAGTCTTAGCAATCACAGAGGCATATCAGCTTGGCTCAGACCACTCTGACATTTTTTCTGTTTGTTTGATACAAATACTCAGCTTCTATGCACTAGACCACAAAGACCTTATGTTATTTTTCACTGACTATAGCTCCTTCAATATTTTCTGTCAGAGCTGGCACAGCTAATATCTCAGAACAACAATACAGCCTTACTGAGGCTCTCTGGGAGCAAGAAAAGCAATAATTTGAATGTGAAAATGCATTGATTTGAAAAGGAAACAGAAAATATATCTTTGGCAGAATGAAAGCATTATAAAGTTGCACTGTTTGATGAAGCCTAGCAAAAAGCTTTGGGAGAGGAAGTGGACACTGCCAGAAAGTTTAGCAAATCAAAGGCTGGACCACTTGCACTGGTTTTAAAAACTATTGATGAGCTAGACCTGTTCTGTCTCCCATGGTGTGTACATGAGGCACACACACACAGGGGGGTCCTCTGTGAAGAGGGATGAGGTTCCAACACCATGCCCTTGTCCTGTGGGCCCGCAGAGCAGGGCAGTCCCCTGTAAATTCACAGCCCAGAGGAGGTGCCTGTCACGGGGGTCAGGGGGAGAAGACTTATTGTGAATGAAACCCAAGCCGTGCTCAGAGGGCAGGTCTCCAGGGTCAGAGGTCGCTGGCCCTGTCTAGTTAGGAATGCATCGTGTCATCTGGTGCGTTCCAGCCACCTCCCCTCTAACATGCTAATTACTTTATTTCAAAGTCCCCCCACCACTACCCATACACAAAAACATACGCCAACCCACCAGTGCTAGGGCTTATCCTGGGTGTCCAAACACAAACAAGGCCAAGCTGATGCACATTCAGATGTGTCAAACCAACACACAAAGAGCATGCTATTGTGGATATTTATGGACACATAAGAGAGCTACAACATCACTTTGTCTTTCTTTGTGTTGAAAAGCAAAAAAAAAATATGACAAACAATCAATCAGTTAACCTTTCTTCTGCCTTATTTAAAAAGCCAGGGGCTCTGTCTTTCTCCTATTCTCTCATTTCCTTTTCATGCATCAATTTGTCACAGATTATCTTGATTATCTATGACATTGCCGTTTTTATTTCTGTCCTACTTGTTTCTGTGGGTGCAGTGGAGCAAGCAAAAACTTTAAAACCATTATCTTAAACTATTATACAAATTCTTCTCCAAACTTTTATTGCCCTTATTTCATTTGAAAAAGGAATACACATGAGTGAGTACAACAATCACTGACACGCAATTACACACTGAATTATCATTACGCACATCATAATTCATTTATCCCAATCAGACTTATTAATGATTTATTTTAACTTGCTAGTCTGCTTTTAGAGTTTAAATAACTTGTGAAAATGGTGTGAGAGGTTTTCACTCCAATGAAACAAATGACATAAATATTATAAAAGTAAACCTACATTTGGTGTGCCTTAAATAAAGAAGCATTGTTGATTGGTGCTGTATAAAACTAATTAAGACATTAGATTAAATGGGCCATGGAGAGGTTCTGCAAACTTCAAAAAAAAAATTCTATAGAACAGAATCTATAGAAGTTCTGAAAAAAAATAAATAAATAGAAGAGTTAAAAAAAAAAATTAAATTTTTAAAAAATTAAAAGTCTAAAAAATACGAATCCTCCCTGTAAATATGGAGAATTTGCTTGGGATAGTTACATAATTAATTGTAAAAATATTATTAATGTGATTTTTTATTCTTATAAATGAAAATTAATTGTGTTAGGAGGGGCTTGGCCACATTTTGAATGCTCAAGTTAAGATCCTGCACTGTGTTAATTTCCAAATCTACAGCACTCAAATATAGGGCACATCTCAGTTCGTTTGTTATTACTGTTTAAAAAAAGGAAACGACCCAAGGTGAATTCTAAGAAGACGTACAACACCTCCACAGAGACACAACACACAGTGCACATTTGGGATTTATATTGTTTGGATAATTTATTCAGGTTTTTTCTCTTGTTTCTATGCTTTTAAAAAACATTTTTTTTCTTTTTTGGTCCCTCTTTGTGTAAGCCCCTGGGGTACGCTGAAAGGGACTACTCTCAACCTGGTTTGAGGCCCCTCTCAAATCCTTTTAACCCCTTCCCCCCCAACCCCTAAAAAACCTCTGGAACAAAAAACCCAAAAACTCTGCCCAAACCCCCACCACCGATTGCCCCAATATTCCTAACCTTTTGCTCCACCCCCCTGAACACCTCCGACCTCACTCTTCTGCTTTGATGCCACATCTGTTAGCCAGCTCAACGCTCCCGCCTGTGGGAGGAACAGCACACTGAACTCTCTCTGTAGCACCAGCCGCCGAATCGGATTTGGGCCGAGAGCGTATCAAAACAGTGTTTCTTCACGAGCTGGAAAAAATTGTGCTGGGGCCGAAAAAAGGCACATCCTGCTGAAAGCCAGGCTTATCCCTCTATCCTTCTCAGACTCGGGTGTGAAATGAATGTTACCTTTAATTCCATTCCCAGAGGAGTTCACAACAAAGAAAGGTCCCATAAAGAAAGATAAAACATAACAAAATGTCTAACCTCCCAATCCCCCCTCTACCAGAAAACAATCAAATGAAAGTAAACAAATAAAAGTCCACGATCAATGCAATGAAAACTTTCTGATAACACACATGTATGTCCATTTATGTGTGTAGAGTAAATCTTACTAATACATTATACAAAATCAAAAATACACAAATGCACACACAAAATGAAATACAGAATTAATTTAAGGATATTAAAATCATCCCACCTAAAAGTAGGAAATTCCTTTTTTGGATAAGAAGGGTGTGTGTATGTGTGTGTGTGTGTGTTTATGCTGAATAAGTGGTGTGAGGTCTGTGTGATACCACGGAGCAGAAAATTGGTGATTAGATGTGGTGATGGCGTTACGACCCACCGCAGCTGTGAGACCCCGTTAACCAAGGCCGGTCATTGGGAAACAGCCTGTGTGGGGAGCATGCATCTCTATGACCTGTTCCCCCTTTCAATCACACCCCCCTACCACCCACTGACCTGCCCATTGCCCTACAGCCTGCACCCCACCCCCTCCCCCAGCTCAAAACAGCCTTACAAGATGGTAAAATGTATCATAACGCCAGTTTATTTCATTATGCTACTCACTGGGAAAACAGCTTGACAGAGCTGGGGGTTTATGGGTAATATGAGTAGTCTCCCCTTAGATGACACCATTTTTTATAGCTTGAAAATGTGAGTGAATAATGAACTGCTATATAAATATAGGGCAGAATCCTATATTTATATAGCAAGGCAAAGCTAGGAGACTCAGTGTGTGTTAATGTACTGTATGAGCAGCTGCCAGGATCATGGCTGTGCGTATTGCAGGAGTCACTCTGCGCTGCAGTGAGATCACTACTTCCTCCTCATGGACTCTGTGCACTTCATGCATCAACTATTACTGATTTTTTAAATATATTTATCATTTATTTATCATGCTAAGAAATTAAACCCATTGACCTGCTGAATAATTTCTGAAAAAAAAAAAAATAATAATATATATATATATACACACACACACACACACACACACACACACACACACACAATTAGGTTTCACTGTGAAATTTTCATTACAGCCATACCAAACCGTTCTGATGCTTGTGTGATCATTGTCTCTGCTCAATGACAGGATTCATGCTTCCTTTAATGATTGTCATCCAGGTCCTGATGAAGAAAGGCATCCTTAAGCCATGTCATTATCATCACCATGGTTAGCCATTAATATTACGCTCTTATTGTGGAGAGTACAGTGTTTGGTTTTACCACACACAATGAGCCCAGTGGAGTCCACATAATATTCCACTTCTGACTCAAGTCCATTGAACAATTATTCAGAACTCTTGAGGGCCATCCACATGCTTTTTAGTGACAAGCATTCATGTTCTTCTTGGTGAGCCATGGTTTCCACCTAGCTTCTCTGTCATGAATCCCATTTCTCCCCTGTTTTAACTGATTGTTGAGTCCAAATGCTGACCTTAGCTGAGTAGTGACAGGGCTGCAGATCCCTGGATTTTGTTCTTCATGATTTCCAAGATGATTTGCACCTAGTTCTTGGAACAACAGCATGGAGGATTTACTATTGTCAAAAACTTTCTCTTCTTGGACAATCCGACTCTGACTGTGGTTTGGTGGATCCCCAGTGCCCCAATGGCATCATGTGCCTTTTACCAAAATATTCAAACAGTTGACCCCAATTATTCATTTAACTGGGTTCAGTTAACTTGGGGTAAATTATTTTTCCAATCTGAAAATTGCATGTTTGATTACTTTGCAAACACATGATAGAACAACCAAATGTTGATGTCACTTTTTCTTTGACAATCTTTTTTTTTTGCCTTTTTTTCTATGATTGAATTCAATGTAAAAAAAAAATATATATATAAAGAAAAAATCACAGGAGACAATAATGCACGCATTTCCATTTCAATGTATATACACACATGCACATAAATATGTATGTATGTATGTATGTATGTATCCAGTATGCCATATGCATTGAGACTTGAAACACCTGAGCAACCTCAGCTGGCAAGACAGTTAACAAGCACAACCAGTCGTGTCAACCAAATCTCTTTTGATGAGAACAAAAACAGACTTAAAAATGTAAGATCTTCAAAGACAGTTTTTTGCCTTGACATTGGTAAATATGTTTGAAGCAAAGGCTTGTTGTACGAGGGGGCATAATCAAAGGACTGCAGAGGTCAGGCTATGGAAGCTGGGAATCTGACTCTGGGGATGGGCTCACGAAGAACACATGATATAAGGTTTCCCTCTTAATAATTTCAGGAATTTCATTATTTCCTATGAAAATATTTGGCTGGCTTTTTGGCTGTGCAGAAGGGGAAAAAAGGGTCAGGGGGTTTAATGGCGAGATGAATAAGTCAGAAAGCAGGGCCCCGCTTTAATAAAATCTCCACTACTTTCGGTCAAAGCCGCCTAATCTGAGTTCAATTAAGTCTAATCCACTGGCTCACTTACAAAAACACAACACGAATCAGATGTGGACGTAGGCCCACTATGAAAAAAGTAAGCTGAGATATACATGTATCTATATGGGTGTCTTGCACATATGCTTTGTTTTGAGTGTGTGCGTGTGTGATTTTGATTTTGTGTGCATGGATTTGGTGTATGAGACTCTGCAAAGTACAGCAAGTAATCAGTGTGCCAGTCTTCCTCCTGCTATCAACTTCACCATACTGTGCCCCCTCTACTTTCCTCTTTTCTGCTCCCCCCCTTCTCGGTACCTCCTGCCTACAGCCCGCCAAGGGCGCAGCCCAAATCTGGGCTTGAGGGCTCGTCCCACATTCTCACACGGGATGAGCCACAGGAGAGAAGCAGAATTTTCCATTCATATCAGTTCTGCACTTTAAGCAGGGGTGCCTGACCAAAAAAAAAAAAAAAGAAAAAGATTTAAATCACTTAGGAAGAAATAAGGAAAAAAAGGGAAGAAAAAACAACATTTACTAAATGCAGACATCATTGGGAATCAGTTCAGCATGAACAGGCACAGAGAGCTGACACTGGCATGTTGATACATTTACAGTGAATGCATATTAAATGCATGATTACAGCTTTATCCATTCACACCCATATATTATTCATAAAAACCCATGAAATCGCCTGCCTCACATACAGATGTCCTGCCTGCTGTGGTGGGCTGGCATGGTCATGTTTGCCTGTTGGCCCGCGGCACTATAAATCGGAGGGCCCTCTGTGGTCCTGTCACCAGCTTGGTGAACACTGAAGCCATTAAAGCAATCATTCATCCCCACTTTTACTACAACGCACTGCTGTTTTCTGAAGGAGTCCCCCAGAGTTATGACACACAATTCAATCACCAGAACTCAGAGAAGAGGAAGGGAGGGATGAGGGAGCGAATAAGGAAGCAAATGAGCAACGCAAGTTCCTCTGCATGGGACGCACCACAACTCCCGCTGTGTCACATCTGCCAAACAAATGTTTGCCTGTGACAACGTGTTTATGGCTGTAGGGACTGTTGCATTATCCTTCCATACATGAATCTTGCAGGGCTGAACAATGGACCATGGGGGTCTGTTGGTCCGTTTGAAAAGCGATGGATTTGGAACAAGGTAGAACTTGGCATGCGATATTTACATAAATGATAATAAGTCCACTGACTGTACAACATGGATATGTTCTTCTGGGTCTTTGGGGGGTGATAGAATGGCAAACAGAGGGGAGAGACTGAACCCTCTCTTCAGTTTTAGTCAGTCAGCTAAAATCAATGACATTGACCCGTTGCTGTTGCAGACCCACACTATTATGTTAAATCCCATGGAAAATTTTCTTCTCTCTTCTGATGATGATGATTGTACCATTAGGTCAGTACAGCAGCATTGTTATGATCACATTACAATTCATACAGACAGCGTTTGCATGTGCAAAAGGACCTTCTTTATTGTGTAAAGACTTAGAGAGATATTCCTTCTCTCACCTTATCAATATTTTTTAATTAAACGTTCATGACTGACAATTCACAAGTATGTGTGGTTTGATGCGTGTGTCTGCTTTTACACATATGTGCAGTATATACAATTAGGGGAAATGTTAATGGGTGCACCTACTTAATAGTGAGTTGGGCCCCTTTTTCGCTCAGAACAGTCTGAATTTGATGGGGTATGGATTCAAAAAGTTGTAAAAAGTGTGGCAGTACATTATGTGTACACATGGAGCCCTTGAGAGATTAAACACATTGCACTCTTAAACATATTGGCCTGGGAAGATTAGAAAGGGAGTGTAAAAGAACCTTACGCTCCTGAGGAGGTTTAATCCTGAATCAACCTATTCTAACAGGAGGGATGCAGGGGGGCATTATAGGGGTAAAATCCTGATTGTACCCATTCTAGCTTGTGGGGGGTGGCTGTCTGAGCAAGGGAAGGAGGAAAAAAAGGCTCAGACAATTTACTGCTTCTCAAACAATGTGTGAAAAGCCGCAGCCTGGCCAAACAGCATGAGGCAGCCGCGGGGTAGGGTTGGGGGGTGCTGGGGGGGGCGTACCGGGGACGGCACTCTGAGAATTCCAGACTGAATCTGCTCCCACTAGCAGTTCCTCCCCTAAAGGGGTCCCTGACTATAGCTGTTTAGTGGAGGAAATCCCCCTTTCCCTCATGGCCAGCCCCCATTGGAACTGATGTCACTCTGCCCAGGAAAAGTATGGGTGGGGTGGGGAAGGTTTTGAGGTGGTGGCTAGTTGCTTTGTAAGGGAAAGGTGCTCTCTAGCAACAGGTGCTTTTACAAAGCTGTCAACCCACCCGCTTAAAGAAAGGTGCTAAGAGCACACTCTAGGCTGAAATCCTCTATTAGGTAAAGCCATTAACGTCCCCAGGTTTACGAGCTGAGGGGCTTAGATTTACACTACAGGCTGTAAAGGAACCAAGCTCAAGGGCCCTTGGAAAAAAAAATCATGCAAAGACAGAGGAAAAGCCTTTACTCTTAGTTGTGTGTCAGAAAGAGAGTGCTACTGACGGGGAGACCCACAAGCCAATTAGTATGTGCTTTCACAGCGTCCAGCATGGAGGCCAGCCCTGCTAATTCACAACAGGTTAACTTCAATCCCTTGTCATATGTGCTATGTATGCAATGTAATAGTGCATATATAATCCACTGTATTCCACCACAGGTTGGAACATTTAGCCCAGTGTCAATCTAAGGTAAACAAAACAAAAGTTTTTGATGGGATAAAATAATAAAAAGAAAAATATAAACATGGTGGTTGTTGATGGTACTATAAACACAAAGGCATATGCAATTGCTGGAGCATCCCACTTTCCTAGGAGGGCAAATACAATTATGTTTACACTGTTTCACATTCTGATTCTGATTCTGATTCACAGATTTGATAGTTACCTAACTGGCACTTCATGGAGAAATCTGGCAAATTTGAAAATCTAGCTGTTACATCTGTAACACAGGGAGGGGAAAGTGAAGCTCCACCCCCCCACTTCAATGTCTGTCAAGATCAGATATGGAAGCATCATGCACCACTGAAGTAGAAGCTGTGCTCATGCTCAGAACTCTTAAAAATTACTGACATGGATGAGAGACAAAAGCCTTCTTTAGTGTAATAAGTGGTAACAGGCGTCTGAGCTAACAAAATAAACTCTAGTTTTCATATCCATTGTCCATTGCTAGCATAGCTCGTTCTTCGTGCAGGATTCCACAATCAACAAGGAATGTAAAACAAAGCGTGTTGTGTTGCCCTCGGCGATGCACTCCAGACATACCATAATCAAACCAAAATAAGCAAGCAGTTGGGAAGCTTATCTTTATAACTGACACAGATTTATTCTGTTTCTCTGTTTTTCTCTCTCTCTCACTTTCGCTGTCTCTCACACACATACATACAAACACACACACAACAATCCATATTCCATCCTTTATCTTCATGGTCTAATTATATAATATTTAAAAGCTACCTGTTAACCTGTACTAATATTTCATTTCAAAATGATGCTGGCAATGGCACAGGGGTGATTAGGAAATACATCTAGGGAATAGAGCAGGGGATGATATTGCAGAACAACATTCCCTGATGGGACAATGGAGAAATGCTGTAATCAGCTCTAAGTAGGAGACATTTACAACCTTTTTCCTGCCCGAGGGGGACCTGTTTAGAGCTGGGGTCACAACCTCTGGAACACTATCCCTTGTTTTTGCTTTTGTTTTTTGCACTTGTTTTACATATTGTGCCCACATGGACCCACCAAGTTTCAGCAACTACACACATTCTCTGTATTCAGGAACTTGCACCAATTTCCATCAAAACAAATTTGCAATAGGAAGCCGAATAATCTGAAGCTACAGAAAACACAGAAACAAACACCTGCTTTTTTTTTGCGAAGGTCCCTCCATAAAGCGCTCAGAGAAAGTTATTTACAAGTGATTTTAACTGTGATTTAAGGGGTGCCATAAAAAAGGGGGCTTCCTGAGTTCGATAAAAGGTTTCTAAGGGATGCATACCAAGCTTGTGTATTGACAGAGCATTACAGAGCAGAGCATGATGCAAACAGAAACATAAAAGGCGATAAGACCCTAGTGACATGTGTGGGGAAAAAAGGGAGTGAACATGCATACGTTTATATATCCCTGGACACAGACCCTTCTGGGGTCCTGAACCAGCTAATGTAACTATTAACATGAGTTCTGAAGTGAGCCTCAGGAGTGTCAGCACCCATTGCCCTGCAGAACCAGGTCCCATTCTTGTTTTCTGGGCCCAGATGACAGAAATGACAGGGTCCATTTCAGAAAGCAGAGCCTGCTCCACAGGGTCTGCACAAATGCAATTTGTGGACTGACCTAACAGAGGAGGAGCTGGTCTAATTCCCTTAGGAGGATACCACTTTGGAAAATTATAGTTGTTAGACCACCCAAAAAACTGGACCTCTCCCATAACCCTGTATTAAATACTTCTACTGTGATTACAATAGTCAAGTATTGTTTTTTCCTGTATTTTTTGACCATATTGTTTCATTAAAAAGTATATAACTGCATTTGTCACCACTAAATATGTAAGGTATTTTGTCATAGTTGACCACTTCCTGGGGTGAGGTTGAAAAATGCTCTCATCTACTGGGATTGCTGATTGTCCTATTGTTCATTTATATTGGCAAAATTTGGCTAATTACAAATGTCAATCCCATAAAAGCCACATGCCAACAGGCTGGATTATGCCAACGTCAATGAAACAAAATGAGCCCAGAGTACAAAACTCAGTAGAAGTTTCTCAATAATGTTATTCTGTCATATCTGGACATTATTTTAGCCTGTCATCTTTGGTTTGGATGCACCTACTGATTGGATTTGAGCACACTGAAAAAAAGCCAAGACTAAAGCCAGAGTTTCTCTCTGAGCACACATATCATTCTCCCTCTCTTTGTCCCTATGAGTCTATCTTTGTATCACTGACTTGCCATATTCACCTGGCTTCTTGTCCCTGAAGGAAGGGGTCTCTGTTCTTTACTGCCAGTTATTGGGTTGGCCAATAAGGCCACACTGATACATGCTGACATTAGACAGCAAATCTGCAGCCCCTGTGGAATTGTCATCAGGTCTACCAGCCCCCCAGCTGAAGAGTCCTTTTAAACCAGGTATCATGGGGAAAACAGGCCAGTGTTGACCTCACCATGACTCATTGTGGTCTACAGGCACTGATAACACAACTCTGGCCACTGGGAAAGCAAAAGGAAACGGCCAAATGTCACAGCACTGATAACCCTCCAACCACAGTGCATTACACCAACTAATCTACCCTGCAGGTTAACCATCTAGTTTTAATTACAACATCCGCTCTTTCAGCTTAACAATAACAGCTATGTATATACACATATATTGCATTTCAGGTCAACATACTAGTATGGATCAAAAAATTGTCCAGTAAGCAAATCAAATTCATTCTAAGGAAGGGCAGCAGTAGCACATAGTCATTATGTCCACAGATAGGGATAGGGCCACCAACATGAGCACGCAAGGCATTCCACCCCCACCCCATACAACACCCACTTCATCAAAAATCTTTCAATGTGGTTAATAGCTCAGAAAGCCATGGGTAAGATGATCAGGATAGGCCCACAGCCTTGAGGAGGCTTGCAGTATATATTTCAGTGATGACCACCTGGATCCCACATTGTAACAGACTGTCAGAAACATTCAATATTTATAGAGGAAAGCGGCACAAGCAAACACTCCAAAAGCCTTTATCTCGCGGGAGAGAAACGCTGGAGAAACACAACGGCCGCATTTTCCATCTCCGGCATACCTTGCCCCCTCCAACCCCAAAACACTTCTGGAGCGCTCTCTCCTTCCTGCAAAGCACTCACAGAAGTGACTCCCATGACTCCCACTAAGTAATGGTGTTGGAAATCTTGCCCCAAGCTGTAATTGCCTCTGCCGGCCATCTGAGGGGATGAGCTTTCCATTCCCCCCCCCCCAACCCCCCACATTCAATCCATTTTTATATGCACTAAATAATTCTAAAAAAGGAAAAGATATTTCAGAAATTTGCAGGGGGAGAGATGTCCTCCCTCCACGGCAACAGTACCAAGAGAGCAGTTTGTGTTTGCCTCTGGGCCATGAGGGTTCTGATTGGTCTTGAATACAGGCCAGAGTGAAGGCCCAGACCCAAAGGCCCGGAAGACTGAGTCACCACAGCCAGGAGGCACCGAGGCTCAGCTCTGCTGGTCAGGAGCACTGGGAAGCCACATTCATCATGGATCTCAGATCCACCACTCACACATGTGTTCCAGCAAGAGCCAACATCATAGCCTCCAACCATCCTTCATTGAATCATTTATAACCATCAAATGGTCTGACAAAGACTAGGTTTCTGAAACATCAAAATTTGTTGATGTCCTGGGCTTCACTAAAACAAACTTCAGTACAAACCAAAATGTGAAATGTTTAACATAAAATAACTTGCAGCATACAGAGTATCAGAGGTACGAATCCATGAAAAAAAAACTAGGGAAATTTCAGGGACTAGAACCTCCTGTGAATGGGCTCTCTCACTGTCAAACTGCAAGTGAGAGTTTAGCTGTGTATCTCATTTACAAACATGTGGGAGGAATGCAAACCAAAAGCTTAAGACTTCCATTTAAAAAAGAGAGGAGACTCTGATGGCTGCCAATGTGTCTGAGATGTTGATAGAACTTCAAAGCACAGGAAATATATAATGAAGACGAGACACAAAGAGTGTTTTTTTTTTTTTTTTACGCCCACGCTTGAAAACATACCATCACTCAAGCCAAATATTATACATTCAAGCACTGAGAGGAAACTATTGTCTGCCTGCTCAGACAGATGAATGGATTAATGGGTTAATGTTCACATTTCAATTGTTAGTCCTAGAAGGAAGCATCAGAAATAACTGCTGCCAATGTCCCCTTTCAATGGTTCACCACACCCCATTGTGAGTTAGCAACACACGATGGTCTGAACCTATCCTTTTTTCCTTCTCTCACATCAATTTACACTTTGCACAAGAGTTTGAGCACTGATGTAATTATACACTTCTGCCATGCCATCTGTCACAGACACAAGAATAGAAAGCCCCCAATCACAGCCCATAAATATGCAAGCAGGCGGAGGATCACACAGGCCCTACCTGAGTGGAGAGGTGGGGTTGAAGCAGGTCTTGGTGACGTCAGTGATGTTGGGGTTGCAGCAGTCTCCATTGTCGTAGTAATAATTATCCCAGTTGCACTCTGGGTCGCAGACCCCATTGCCCTGCTTGTACTGAGGACAGCGAGTCTTCTGCTTCTTGCAGTAGCCAGCGTCGAAGCCTGTTAGCGTGTGGTTGCACTCAGGGTCGCACTCCTCGTCACCCACCTTACTGATATCACAGTTAGCCAGCACCAGGCGGTGGCGCAGCGAGGAGTTGTAGACATTGTGCACACTCAACTCCCAGGTGATGTTGTACATGCGGAAAGCATCGTTCAGGTGTTGGTGCTGCAGGTGGATCTGGTGCTCTGTCACGGTTGGCTTGCGTTGGGCATCATCATAGACATTCACCACCCGGTAACGCACCGTCTTGGGCTTCCGAAAGCTCCAAAAGTCATTGTAGTTGGTTATCACCTCCACGTTGTCACACACAGTCTGTCCGCAAGGTGGGGGCTCCAGAATGGTGTCCAGAGAGGACCCCTCTTCACCTGGTCCTGCCAGCCCCCTGTCCTCAGGCTGGGGGAAACTGCCGTCCTTCATGGTCAGCCACTTGCGTGAGGCATTGTGGAAGCTCTCGTGGATGACCAGCTGAGAGAGGTCCTCTGGCTGCTCACGCCCACGACCCCGCATATCCCTCATGATCTCCTGCTGGGACCGGGCCCGGCGCCACAATGTAAGGTGCTCCACCGATCCCCGATAGTTGTGGTTAAGAGCGTTGCCGCCAATCATCAGCACCTTGCACTTCTTGGTGAGGGGGCTGAATACCTCACCTGACTGCTCACGGCTCACTGCCACCTGGGCCCCATTCACAAACAACTTCATGTACAGACCATTGTAGGTTACCGCCAGGTGCGACCATTGGTTGGGCAAGTAGAGTGTATTGGAGGTGATGGAGGTGACCTTATGGGCACGGTCAGTCTTAAGAGAGAAGAAGAAACGGGGGTCTCGGTTGCCCTGCTCACTCACCGCCCTAATACCTAGCAGCCACCCACGGTCACTGGAGGCATAGAAGCACTTATCATAAAGACCTGCAACCAAAGGAGAGAGATGAATGTCAGCATTAATAAATTAGTGACGCAATCGTTAGTAATGCATCAAATGTATGTATTTAAAATGCAAACCTCAATTACTTTGCATATTATGTCATTCTTATTTGAAAAACTAAAGCATTTTTAATTTACTTATATTTGGTATACAGATAATTTTACGTTAGCTTTGGCGTTAAACCTTGAAACATATTTTTTTCCACCTACAAAGAAATGCACCCCAGCACATCTTATTTTAGCATAGGTAAAAATCATATATTTTTTTTAAAGACACAGAGTACAACATCAAGATGGACTAGAATCTGCAACATGAGGAGAGTGTTGTATATCAAATAATAATACCTAAAGAACATGGAATTCTTGGAACTGACAATACATACCCAGAATGCATCAACAATTCAAAGTAAATGACTGTGTAAAGGGTAAGCTGAAACTGTAAAGTAGCTAGCAAATCCATTATATATCTCAGTTAAGGTCCAGGTAAAAGCACAGGAACTATATGAAAGATTAAGGCTGTTTTGGATGGTTTAATAACAACTGAGACATCAACAATTAGCTTTCAAGTTCTTCTGTTTTGGTAGAATAGCCATTTACTGTTTCCAAACCCTTTGTTTGTCCCTGTTGGTCACATGGTCATATCTATGGTCATTTAAATATATCAAAGAGGCATAATCTCAATCCTGTACTTCTTATTTACTGTATGTCAGATGGCATGCTGCAATTAAAGTTTCTAGGACTTTCTAGGAATTCTTTAGTCCCAGATTTTAATTGAATTTATTACATTTTCTCCACTCAACTTCTTGCTTTTAAAGTGAAAAGATTTCAATGCTACTTTGGAAAATATGTATTCATTCTTTAAAACATCAGTGCACCAACACAAATGTTAGTTAACCCAATAGATTCAAATTTAAAATGCGTGATGACTGAACTTGTGGCGAGTGGTTTCATGGTTTCACAGTGCCATTTTACAACATCCTTTCCAATGTGTTTATCTTTTATTCTATGTAGATGTGCACACATGCCCAGGAATACTGCCTCATTCATTCAGTAAAATCTACTGAAATGTAAAAAAAGAAAATGACTACTTCTTCTATAAATCTTGAAGGGCTGGACAGAGCCCAACAATCTGATGATATTTTGGTTATGCTATTTTCTTGGCGTTTTGGTTTTGGATGGGTCAACAGTAATGACATTGGGAATACTTTTTCATAACCCCATAAATTAGAAGAGATACCATATGCAACCAGTGCCAATGTTCAGTCACTCAAATCATTGTGTTTTCCTGCAAAGAGTAACACATTTCATAGAAGTCAACAATCGACAATACATTGTAACTAAGCTCAATTTGGTGGTTCAGAAAACTCATTCTAGATTCTACCATCAATAACTATGATGGCAAAGCTGAGCAGGGTAGCTTCTGCCACTTTGAACAATTGGTAATTCTGTGTTCTTTGTCTTCAACTTCAATAATAAGGTTATTAACACAGGACATCTAACAATACAATATGCTGTGGTACCTGGCATGCTTTCAAACATCTGAAGGCACTGTAGCTAACCTCAAAAGAATTGAGAGTATCATATTTTTAATAGATCCTATTTTCCGAGGACACAGTGGTGACATGATGACATGTTCTATCATATTTATCATAACGTGTCAAGTGAATATTTTAAATACCAAGCTCAAAGAGTGGGTGATATCTGTATTAGTTATTGGTTGTAATACTGCATTAAAGCTCAGTTGTCCAATAATTGTGATACTTTCCTAGAAATTCAGTGCTGGCTGCTACACTTCAGTATGATGAATGCTAGCTCCAAATTTACATTAACAGCATACTATGTTAAACACCTGCACACCTCCCAACCCCCCCCCCCAATCATGTGCACCTGCAGAACTTTAAAAACAAGTCTGTCAACTGCAGGTGCTTTCTACTGATCATGTTCACCAGAAAAATGAAGAAATGGGTGCAAGAATGGATGCAAGGAGATGCAGCCTCTGTGCTGTCTACAGTGTAAACTGTGAGAGTAATGATCGTCCTTAGTAGTATGTATGACATGTAAATTAGGGCTGAGTTGCACAGCTCTCTCTTACACGGTTATTTCAGATTCAGAGACTTCTCATCCTGGGACTGACTACAACCAGCCATCTGCTAACGATCAGACCCTAACAGTGTGGTCTTGGATCAACAGAGCAAAGGTTATATGAACATTCATTGCAAGTCTGCTCACTTGCAATGCGCCTCATCGGCTGGGAAGCTAAAAATCACAAATGGTACTTTTCTGCAGAAACCTTATTATGCTAGGGGCTCCCAAAACCCCTTTTCCTGTTTCGCTTGGAAAGCCTACATTCAGTTCAGGAAGGTAATGCGTTCTTACAACTGAGAGGAACTTTCTGCTTTATAATCAACTTAGAGAGGGGAAAAGGGGGAAGAGTGAAAACAACCCCTCTAAACACTGAGAGAGATGAGAGAAATAGAGAGAGAGGGAGTTGAGGAAAAAAACCAAACAAAAGGGAACAGGGACAGAGAGTGTCTGCAAAACACATGGATACTTATAGGTTTCTGATAAGTGGACATGCTTCTTACTCAGGTAAATATGTGATTAATAAAAATTTTATAGACCTACAAGTACACAATGAAATGGCCATGCTGTCCAGATCAGAGGTTTTGTTTTTTCTAAGGCATAACTAAAAGCTTAACATAATGCTGACTTGAGTTTTGAAAGGAACAGGTAACTTTTGAACATTGGTCAATGGGATTCAGGGGTCTGGGTGTTTTCCTTGTGTGAAGAGCAGCCCTTCTAAAAATAAATAAATAAATAAATAAATAAATAAATAAATAAATAAATAAATAAATAAATAAATAAAACTAGCTTCATGATCTCTGGTAGCTATTTACCCAGGCAGGGGCACAAATAAAAGGCTGGGTTGAGTATTGCATTTCAGTGTTTTCCACCGTCTGGTAGAGAGGCAGTCATGTGTTCAGTGGGGTTGAAGTCATGCTGAAATGCCTGCAAGGTTCGCAGTGTAAACAGCTGTCATAAGCCTGCCACAGTGAAGAAATGGGACACATTTAATTATTCCAGACTAAATAAGCTCTGTGGTATGGAATGGCAAGAACAACTTTGGAGGGTTGGATACATGCTCAACCTGCTAAAAGTAATTACGGTATGCTTAAGGTTCAAAAGCAACATTGTTTGTCCTTTTTTTCTCTCAAAACACAAAACTGGTTGAAAATTTAAAAAAGTCCCAGAAAAGCAGACCTTAAAATAAGAGTTCAGTGGTGTGTATTTGGTATGTGTGTGTTGGGGGCAGTTCTCCACATTGTAATCCATGCTTATTTCAAAAGATTAATCATTTTTTCCCAAATAGCATTTCCTTCTTAACTTCACCTGTTAGCACCCTCAGAAACTTTAATTTGTGATCCAGTTGGGCATCTGTTGTTAAGCTTATGGACCCAAGAATAAGCAAACACTGCTGTTATTGGACCTGAATGCAGTTTGATTACAGATAGGGAGGACTGGGGTTGCCTGTGACATGGCCGAAGGATGTAAGTGGCTGTCATGTAACCAGTTTTCACTACTCATCATATCAGATTTCAAAATGCAGTAAGGCATGTATCAGACACTAATTAAAAAAGCATTGGCCAGGATCAACATCAATCAACATCTGCTTTGGGTCATAATTTCATTTCATAATTTCAAACTGTTCATTTTTATCTTAATCAACACAATTTGACACGTTTAGCAACCATGAAATTGTATGAAAGTATAACACTGTTATTCAATGGAAACCAAAGTTATTATATATTCAAAAACAATATACAGTGGGGTCCAAAAGTCTGAGACCACTCGTGGAAGGGCTTCTATTTTTGCATTCTTTTACAATTTAATACAATTGTTTAATTACAAATGATATTTACAATTTGAATGAAAGGTTGTATCTTTGTAAAAATAAATAAAAATGTACATGAATTTCCAGAATGTCTTAGTTTTCAGTATGCCCCCCTTTTGCTTTAAAGACAGGGTGCACTGGAGCTGGCATGGACTCCACATGTTTGAGCAAAACCTGCTGTTCTACAAAGGGATTGATAGCATCATTTGCTTAAATCAGACCTAGACATTGTACAGAATCTTCAATATTTCTACGCCATTTTAGATGTCTAACTTTTCTTTATTTTTAAATGTTTCAAAATCCTAAAAAAATGTTTCCAGGTTTACATGAAAAAGTTTTGGAGAAAATATGTTCAAAGTGGTCTCTTTTAGATATTTACTTTTAGATATTTAACTCTGACATATTATTATATGTCATGTATCCGCCACACCTCTGGTCTGAGGGAGCCGAATGGTCACTATCACTGTCAGCCAATCAGGGCTTTGGTCTACTTATATGAAAACGCAGCAAAATTAATTATGACAATTTTGTATTGATTCTAAATAAAACTGTTTTGTATATGTCTAGGAATTATTTACAAGTGAAGTCTGAATTAGCAATTCTCTTCAGGGGCTGTATCGGTTTGGTTATATCAAACATAGGTATTTTTGTTTATCTCTCTATCTTTCCATCTATCAATCTAACTATGAAATAAATGCATGTTACACAGTAATAAAAAATACTGGACCATGCAAATCTCCCTGATTAAACCTGCTACAGTCTCTCGAAACAGGAAACATTTGTTTCAGTCAGATCACTAACTGCTAAATGTGACCCTTCAAGTAACCCCTGATAAAACCACAGAACATCAAAATGTACTTATGGAGGAAATGTGTTCCTGTTGTATAGTCTGAGACACATGCACACGTGTGTTAGCACGTTTGACATCCCCCATTCGCTGTGATATTTCATGATAACACACACCCAAGTTCACAAAATGTGCTAATTAAGCTTCAAACACCTCAACAGCTGCACGTCTAATACAGAGACAACTTAAGAGTATGAAACTTTATCTTCAGATGTGCTCATGTGGATGATTTTTTACCAGTTTTGTACTTTTGCTCTGAGTACTTGCTGTTACCCTGATTATTTGCACTTGGTGCTGTTTGCCATCATGGTTTTGGAATTCATTTTACACAAAAGTGTCTGACAAATGAATAGATGTAATGTAACCCCCCTTAAACACTGCATCAAGCGTGAGCCTGAGCTGTACAGAGAGTCTGAGGTGATCATTAACATCAAGGTATTGTGAATGTCCTTGACTTCTCCTTGTGTCCCTAAAGACAGAATACAGTAAACCTGATCCGCACTCAGATTGCCTTCCCTTACTTTAATTCCTTCACTTATTTTCATGAAAGATCCCAACACTTCATCTCATCTTTTTCTTTCTTTTTTTCCCAATCTCAGCACAGTCAGCTGATCCGAGTCAGCAGCTGTGGAGCTCCCTTTTCTGGTTAAATCTATTTTCTTCAATAAGCCATAATGGGATCACATAGAAGCCTGCACAGACGCATAAGCCTCATCACTCTGGCAAAAACAGAAAACAGCGGGGGAGGGGTGTCAGTGGGGAATGAGGTCAGGGACCAAAGTGGGACAAGAAATCAAACATAGAGTAGTTTCAAGGCTAACTCACTATAGCTGCCTACCTACCTACCTCAAACCTGGTTAACTTTATGGACGGACAATGGAGCAGATTTTTACAGATTGCAGTTCTCATTAATTCTTTTGTCTTCTTCCAGTTACATTTGTCTGTAACAAAATTCCTCATGTATACAAGCTCTAACTGCAACACATGGTAATGCCACTGTAGTGGATAGGGCACATCAATGCAGCTCAAGGTAATATCACTGTAGTGGATAGGCTACATCACTGCAGCACAAGTCAATATCACTGGAGTGGTAGGCTATATCACTGCAGCACAAGGCTACTTCACTGTTGCAGGCACTGGGCTTTCTCACTATAGCTGCAATGCTATTTCATTGTGGTGGGTTCTAACAAATTTCACTTCGGTTGTAAGGCTACTTCACCTCACCAGCTAGGCTACCTTTACACAGCAGCTACACAATATCAAGACCACCTCACTATAGTGAGTGTTCGGCCTCCTGACTGTACCTAAGGGCAACCATATTGCACTCCTCACATTTTATTGCAGCTGTGAGGCACGGGGAAGGATATGCATTATTGAATTAAAGAAATTGACCACTTTACAAAGAGGACCATGAACAACACAATGACACAGACATCCTGTTAAAAAAAGACTTAAATCACTTTTCCTGCATCACTTGCGACATGAAATTCTTCCTGCAGGTGCAAAATAATGTTTGGTTTTGGGTGAAATGCTAAAAGGCAATTCATGGGCATCTCTAGGGGGAAGGTTCTCTGTCATGCTACAACAGGCATGGTAAGGGAGCAGACTGAGTCCCCCTCCCAAAGCAGTGAACAAGGCACTCATCTCTGTTTAAAGATTGGGTTTGTCCTGTCGCATCCAGCAGACACGATTGCATTTACATTGCGCTGTTCATGGTCCTGAACTCCCGTCATTGTTAGTCCCAAAAAAAAAAAAACTTGTTCCTGCCACAATACTTAAAACTTTTGTGCCGCAAGCCTACCTACCTGGTATCTGCAAGTGTGCAACATTTAATATACCTTGCAGGAGATAGAAAGAGAGCAAGGAGATGACCTGTGCCTAGGCCTGACATGTTGCCGGATGGCTGCCTTGAGCACTCTCTGCACTCATGTCCTTGCGTGAACTCTAGAGTGAGCGCATAAGCTTCTCTCTCCAATGTACAGTGCACAAGATTCAGTAAGCGTGCTTGATAACAAGGGCAAATGGAATTCTGGTTAGGGGGCTCCTCACCCCCTGGGAAGGAGGATGCCACTAAGGGCTGGGTGCCAAGCTGCCAAGGTTTTTTTTTCCCCACCACACTTTCGATTATGGGACAGACACGTCTTTAACAGGCTAGTTCACAGCCCTATGCCCTGTGTGTTCCTGTGGTGGGAAACGCTGCCAGGAATAGCAGTATTGGAATGGGTTGGGCTGAGATTACAGGTGGTTTCTGTCCCATTTCACAAATTAAACTCAGCTGGTTGTTTGTGGTTGTTTTTTTTCACAAATTAATCAGAATGAACAGTATGCTTTTTTGAAGGTCAAAACAATTATACTGACAACCTTTGCCCAGTGGTGGCCAACCTATGTCTGAGGGGCCATAGTGTTAATTTTAGTAAATTTTTATAAACTTTCAGTCACCCATTATTACCACACATTGTTGGTTTATATAACTGGTCAAAAAGTAAAATATTACATGCTCACAAATTTGGGATATTTACGTATGCTAATCATGCAGAAAAATATTATGTAAAACCAGAATGAATTTCATACTGTGCAGCTCACACATCAAGAGCCACACATGTGTCCAGTAGATAAATTCATGTTGCCCATTCCTTGGTGAGGGCATAGGAAGAGGAACCATTAACCCTTTACTTTACCACTATTGTCAGTGGTATTCTGTGGCTGCATAGTCAGTACTTGACAAACAGTCAAAATCATGACTGACAGCTGTTCCTTCAATACTGGATCTTTTCTTTTTCATGTAACCAGTCTATAAATTGTTGGAGACTGATTTTTTCAATGAGTTATATTCCACACAATTAATATCCAGTTTACAAAAGGGAGTTTAAACTTAGTTTGATAAGCAGCATTTTGCAAGTGATGCTGAAGATGAAGTTCAACAGCACCTTAAAATGATCATCTAATCAATTCAGGACTTGCTTTGCACAACCTTGCTGTGAACATCTATAAATTTTAAAATATCACACAAATAAAATATCCAGACTGATTAAAAATGAATAGCAGATCATGTCCCACCCTCTCTTATGAGTTAAGACTACCAATAAAAGATGTTCCTTGTGAAAATTTAATTTAATTTAATCTAGGAGCAGCGTGTATGATCAAACACATTAAAATGGTAAAGAATACGTTTTTAGGGGAATAAAAACCTACATTGATGTATTATGCAGCCCTTCTTAAGTGGACCCTTGTGCTGTGCAGAGCTAGCAGCTGAAAAAATGATGAGCAAGGGCCGGCGTGTTTGGCATGGCCGCACCACTCAGTGTGGAATTTCACTCATCCCTGGGAATCGGTATGCGTGTGAGGCCTGGACAATTGGAGGAAAGAGAAGAATTCTGATCTGCACTCCGTGACTCTCCATGTCTGACTCCACACTGTGATCTTTCATGTTCTGAGTTAAATAATTTGAAATAAATTTAGAAACATTAGATCATGAGCGGTTGCAGCAGTCACTGAAAACTCACCTCTCATTTGTCATCTTTTAAGGTCTAAAAAGGTTATTCCTTCCTGATATACTGTTCTGTTAAGTGTCTCTGTCTTTTTTTATCAGTTTGGTGGGAAACTGATGCCAGCAGCACCACAGCCAATTGTCAGCATTGCTAATTATTACTATTATGTGTGTTTTAATTTTCATTACCTCAAAGCACTTTCCAGTAAACCAGAGCAGGAGTTTGTATGTGTGTGTACCACAAACCTGCCAATACATAGTTATCCTGTTACTCTCCAGTCAAACATTTCAATTATCACTCCATCCTCCCCATTTAATTACTTCAAGAGATATGCACATGTACAAAGTACATAGGGAGATACAGTATGTACGTTGACCATGTAACTGTGGCTCCTCGTGTCTTATCCTGGACTCACCTTTTCAATACAACATTAACATAAAAACAATAAGAGCTATCAAAACAACAACAACCAAGTGCTGGATTTAATATAAAAGTAATCATTTTCAAATACCTCATGACTGGATCGTGTCTGGGCTATACAATTGGATTTAACAGATTACACAATGTTACACTGGCAGAATCTTTACCCTTTAAAGATACCCTTTAAAAACTTTACTGTTTAGGGATTTCAGGAGATGACATTTAACGGTTTGTCTTGCTCTCTGTGTAGAAAAGTTGCTGAAATCAAGGACAGGAAATCTATCGCAAAGTGCAACTTTAAACAGCTAATGACTCTAATTCTGAGGCTGTAATTCTATGTGGCGACGTAAAATAAAACAGCTGAGTGTTAACGGAAACTATACATGTGGAGTTGCGCGATGATCCCTACAATCATTTGCTTTTTAGTGTCTGCAAAATGAGGATTACGCTCTCTGTTGGTAGTCGGGGGGATCAATAGGGAAACCAACTAACTTTCATTTTTTAAAAAAGAAAAATAAAACACCCATTTTACTCCAGTTCTAGTTTAAGGATCATTCATGCAACTTCTGTGAAAGATGCACAGTCAATTATGTCTCAGTATACTGAATACAGTCAAAAACGAGCATCCTTTCAGAAATAATGAGACCCTCATTTGGTCCCATGGGCACAAAAACTCGTGATGATCAAACCGATAGCACATGAGTAAATATAAATCACCAGAGTTCCACACTGGTTTTCTGTTACAATTGTTCGATCTGACTTTTAATCCGGGTTAAATCACAATACTGTATAATACTCATCTCCTCTACATACACGTACAACTGAAACCTCTGTTGCTTGCGCAGCACTTTCGTTGCACTTTCTTAATAATCCTGCGGGGTCAACTACCTAGTAGTCTAAATCGGATGCCGTGACTGTGGTGCCGAAGTGGTACCGCTGTTTATCGATTTTGCATGAAACTTTCAGAAATTTATCCACAGTCCCTTAAAATACTAGCCTACGCCGTCAAATTGTTTGCGGGGGATATAGTAGTTATTGCTTGTAATTCGGGGGCGGTGCAGAGTCGTTAAGAACAGGCAATATATCTGTGAACGGAAACGTAATCTCTGAGTGTAGAAGCGAAGTACGCAACATCACTTAGGAGCCCTTAAATGCCTGAGTACATGGAGGGGCAATGAACCACGTTCTCTCATTTTTATAACGACATCCTGAGAAAATTCTGTGAACAATATTTAATATCTGTTAAACGCCGCTCACCTCTTGTCGTTCTGAAGACCCAGAAATTTGATCCAATACTCGACAGGCACTTCAGGTGAAATTCTTCATTTGCGTTAGGTAGCAGACAGCAAATGCTTCAAAGCATCGCCTGCGCTTTGTACTTAACGAATTGTATTTAGCTAGTCATTGTATGTGTATGCCAACGTGTATTTGCTTTACAAAACACGCGTCATGATGTTATTGTCAATAACCATAAGGAACACCTGATTCGTTTTCTTCATTGGATGAAATTAGACAGAGGTAATCTAAACTTGTCGATACCGTATTCAGTTAACTCCTTTAGATTGTAATGTCAATTCGTAGTGAAAAACCGACGTTTTGCCATGCTCCAGTAAATGTCTACCTATTCAAGTGCAAAAAAAGTTTTCCAAAGACTATGGGCATTACGTAGTCTGCAGGATTCATATTAACAGTTTATGTGCCTGGCTGGAGTTCAAAGTTACCAGATAAAATGCAAGATGATGTAACTAGGCGACAATTAAACACGCTTTGCAATCCTTGCGCACAACTCGTGCATATAAATCAGATCCAATGTACCAATGACATGGTCTTCCAAACGTATTGTTGTCTTATTGCTCTGCCGTCCTTTAATATTGTTTAGTGTGCACTGTTTGTATTTCTATCCGTGATAATATAAATAGCTAGCTATAAAATATTACCCATGTGAACCTGCGTATTAAACACTTTCATGAACAATGTAGACAGAATTGTTTTGTAATGTTATTTATAAAATTTGCTCTGGCAACACGGTGAATGTCATGCTAGTAAAGCACCTTGGGATAAAAAATGAGAGAGGGAGCGAACAAGAGACGCTTTATTTTGCAATACAAGTAATAATCCCGACCAGATATAAACTATCGTTATTCGCTTAGGTCTGCCTTCCAAATATGCACCACACGGGAGGGAGTTCCTTTAATCTGAAAAACTGTAGTACGGTTCAAAACGAATATTCTTCCTCTGCATTAACGCTCCAGTTAATCGCTCAAAAGCCTTAGGTAATGCAAGCGCTAACCTTAAAACCACCACTATTTCAATATTGTTTTAAGTTGACAACATGGCATGTTTTCAATTAACACCAGAGCTCTACATTGGGGTGACTGCATAAACTCAAAAGTACTTAACGGAAACTACAGTACTTTGGAATTAGAAAGTAGTGTTGTCATTCAAAATGACTGAATGGAATTTGAATAAAAATAAATAAATCAACATATTTAACAGTGTAAACGATACTTTTTACCTTGGCGTCTTGTGAGAGGAGACAGTATTTACGCTTAGGAGATTAAACCCATTCATTCGTTTGTAAAGAAAAATAGAAATAAATCAAATCTAACCTGCAATAACTGCGGGTGATCGCTGCCCTCCCTCCGGTTTGATCCACATTTCCAGCGTAAAATTCCCTCTCGGTACCTCCACGCTAGGTTTCAATCGTAGTTGGTCTCCTCTGCCGGTAAAATAAACAGCCTTTCCCCGTCCAGGAGTGCTCTCCTCCGCCTGGGAGGAGCGACGGTGCTGGCGAGGCGACCGCCGATCCATCCCGGGCAAGGAACGTTTGCCCCGAGGCAGGCGTGTGGCGCAAGCCCCAGGGAAGGTGATTCTGGCCTCCCTAATGCGCACCAAGTCTCTCTTAGATCTCCCCGTCCTCCGGACAGTCCCGCACTCTGATCCCAAACACATGATACAAATCAAAAGGCAAGGAAGCCAGGGGAGAAAAGTCCAAAGTTTCATTTTTTCAGAGAGAAACGAAGATAATTTTTTAAAAAGAAGATGAAACAGACAAAAGAAAATAATTATAATATTAAAATGAAAAGAAATAAATCTCCTCAAAAATCTTATCTCCACAGAATTCCTCTTAAGGTCTGTCCCAGGTCCCGCTTCAGATTTTATAACAGCTTGTCAAGACACAGATTCTACACCAACCAAGAAGGCGATGCTGTTATTTTTTCCTTTATAATGTTAAGCCACGACCCCCTTTCCTTGCCCCTTCTTTAAGCAAAAAGTAAGACACTTCAACACAGATTGAGGGGCAAAAGGAATATGTTAATTCATGCAAGTGCTCCACCTTCTCAATTGAATGAATCCCATTAAACTAGAAGGGATGACTAAGTAAGTAATCAATCAGTTTGGAGAGGTCAGATTAATTTCCCTTACGCTGTTTTTTTTAAACCTTTATGAATTTAGTTGCAGCACCCGCAGCACTTTTACATTTGTCACAGATTTTTGTTGATGTTTTCCCCTTAGCCTCCTCGCAAAAGCAGTATTACATTATTTAGAAAAAAAATCACAGAAAAAATGAAAAACAAAAACCAGACCTTCCATATTTGTAAACAAAGAATGATTTCTGTAAAGTTGATTTTTATATTTAAAAGTTGAAATGCACAGAATTATCTTGTAAAACGAGTGGGAGCGCAGTAGCATCGGGAATCTTCATTGATTTGCCTGAAGCGAAAAGCACTTGGAGAGCTCGAGATGGGCGCGCGCTTTTGAAGTAGATTGCTTTTGTATGTCTTTGTAGACTGTTGCAAAGAAATTCTTAAGTTTAAACCGTTTGTTTGTTTGTTTGGTTTTTTTTTTTCTTAGATGGAGTGGGCAGTCACAGGTAACCCCTGACGGCTGGTTTCTTTCTCTGTGCGTTTCTGAGTCGGGACGGTGTTTTGGTGTTTTTAAAACCGTGCACGGATCCCTCTAGCGGTTACTTGCTGAACAATCCTGTAGACAAGTTCCAAGTCAACCAGTCAATGCACACAGAAATGAATCGTTTTGCAGTAGCAGAATTGCAATGACATATGTATATTGGAGAGTGGCCTGAAGAAAGCCCTGGGCGCTGTGGTTTACCAATCGGAAGTTTAAATTTCCCCCATTTTCGGAGGCTGTCGGAATATCTACCCAGAGTAATTGAAAATGAAGTACAAATGAATTCAGTGTGTGATTGTGAAAGTTTTCATTCTTTCATTAAAACATGATCAATATGCGATCTTTCCATAATTGTTTGTTTTTTATAAACACAAACAGCAACGTAGAAATGTCAACTGACTGATAAAGAGACCATGCAATTCAGTGAATGCGCCCTTTTCTACTTTACTTGATCGCAAAACGTCAGCAGCTGTCTGCATATTGTGTGTGTGTGTGTGTGTGTGTGTGTGTGTGTGTGTGTGTGTGTGTGTGTGTGTGTGTGTGTGTGTGTGTGTGTGTGTGTGTGTGTGTGTGTGTGTGTGTGTGTGTGTGTGCATGCGCCCAGAGAGGGGTGGATTGAGACGGTTGACCCCTGCAGTAATGTTTTATGGCACATCATTACCGTTTCCCGTCTTCAGCAGCGCGTTCAATCCTGCACTCGTTTACCCGACCTGTATATCAGTGGAAGCCTCTCTGTAGTGGTTACAATAAATAAAGGGTTATGTGTTACGACGAAGAGAAAAAAAATAAGTGATTACATACCCACTCTTTTTCCTATGCAAATCGTCATTGAAAAACTGTCATTCCATGCCATCAAACCAGAGAATGCCATCTGGAAGAGGAATTCTTGAGTAGAAACCAGCGAGTAGTGTTTATGACACGAACTGGCGAAATAAAAAGCAATGTCGAATCAAGCGGTTCGAATCATAGATTCAGACTGAATGAGGCGATAACTTTTCTCCTCGCGAATTGCCCTTTGTTGGTATTTAGACCTGTTCATATTTACATATATGTTGGAATGTGACTGTGCATCATTTAGCACTGGATGTTTAACCATACAAACTTTCATACAAACAAAAATTTAATAATTTTATAAACAATCATTTATTTACATTCGGGCGTTCTGCATTTCGATAGTCTGAAAAAAATGTGTGGTGTTTATGTAATCCATTACACATAGATGTTACTGTTTATTTTCGGTAATTTTCTCCTTCAGCTATGTTTGAGTATAAATAAGAATCCATAATTTAAAAATCTTTTTTATCCTAAAGGAGAAATTGGTATCAGTAGGTTTTTACAATATCTGTTGTTATCAAAACCAGTAGATAAATAGTTGTCAGTCTGAGAAGCAAAGTGCACAAAAAATCTCTAAATAGACTATCATCTCCTCATTTTTGTCATCAGTGACACTGAAACTTCCTTTCTTTTTTCTTTACTATGATGGAATTTCCCTTCTCTCAGCAGCATCGCTCCTCCTCATCTTTCTTTCTCTAGCATGCCTCCATCTTTCTCTTTTTCTAACCCCTCTTTTGTAAATACTCAACACCCTGAATGGTTCCCCCCAGCCCTTAGGTCTAGAGTAAACCCTGCTCAGGGTTATTGCTTTTTTCACACTGTGTGTGGACAAAGTACTGGGTACACTTCCTACAGGTTCTTGCTCTTTTTCTCTGCTGCTTGTCCTGCCCAGGAGCCCCCAAGATGGAACAAACATGTGATGTCAGTGGCCACAAAAGTCACCAGGCAGCTGGGGGTGGGGGGGGGCAGGAAAAAACTCACCACCCAAGGACCATTCAAGTTTCCAACATTTCTTGCTTTCTGCATAGGTGATGGAATCTAAAGGAGAATTTTTGCAGAATGCACTATGAGTAAAAATATCTTTCTCAGCTGTCTGCTATCTGTGGTTTGTGTTGCTGTGTGTCTTTGTTTTTTCGGTGTAAGAAGGAGGGTGTGGGGGGGGGGGGTTGGGTCGGGGTGGGTTGATGTGTCCTTCACTTATTCAATAAAAACATGGGGATTAAAATATAATCGTAAGAATCTTCACAGGTGGTAAATACTCAGAAATCTGAAAACCCTCACTCTCTATTTATCCTTCCACTCTGAAAAAAAAACAAACATGCATTTTAATAATCATGTTCCATATGATAAGCATACTAGCTTATCGAGTATGCTTCATTTCTTCAGCATCTTTAACATGAAGGGATTCCTGTGCCTGGGGCCTGGACTCCAATATGATTAATTGGTTTTATTGAGCAGAAACGTGTGAAGCAGGGACATCCATTATTAAGCAGATACAGGAATAAAAAAGAAGGCAGGAGTGCAACTCAGGGAAAAGTTCCAAGCGGATGGAAAATACTATCAATCAATGCGCCCTGTTCATCCCCTCTTCCTTTCTCGAGCAGCTAAAGTTTTGTTCTTCAGAGGTACAGGAATAGTGGCGAAGTAATCCCTCTCACGTCATCCTGTCTTCATTTTTTCATCTTCAGTTTTTGTCCTGTTCTAGGAACATTTGGTCATTGGAAACTACAGTAGCATACCCATGGCTGTGTAGCCAGACATTAGGTTACTCAGATTGAGAGCTCATTTCCACTGATTTTCCATCACAATGTGACATGATCCATGGATCAAATGCTCTTCGATTCCTCCCAGTTACAACCAAAGGGAACAAAGTATAATTTGCATGTACTACCACTGTCTAATGGGGAGTTTGCAAGACTTGCTTGGGTCATTTTACAAAGTCAATGTCAAGTGACAAGAGTTTTATAAGATCAGATGTTTGTGGACGGGCTGGGGACTTAAGAGCAGTGGGCTGTTCATCTATGCAGTCTATGCACATTCAGCATTCTTAACTGCACAAGGAACAAGAAATGTCCTTTTTAATTAAATGTCTGGCATCTAATGATGCACTGGATTAGTTCAAGACAGAAACACAAAAAAGAATAATAGGTTATGGTAAAAAAGTAATTCAGTGCGCATCATATTACAGATTAAAATAACCACTGATGTAACACTGTTGGTTATATTTATATTCACTGGAATGTTTAATTTATATGAGTTTATATGTATGTAATAAGACAGAAGTTCTTAAAATTGAGCCTGCTATACCCAGTAATAACATTTTACCCCATTTAAAGGTATCACATTGCATTGCATTGACTTGGAACAAGCCAATTTCACATTCTGATGGTACGATTAGAGAATAAACCCATCCAGTACTGACCTCTGGCAGGGGTCACAGCATGACGTCACACCCGCATGTGATTTGTGTAAGCCATACAACTGTTTCCAGGAATTCTACCCTGCTATGAGATGCTTCCTATTAAGACATGAGCAAGAGATAAAGAGATATGGAGATGCACAGGTCAGGGCTAGGGATCACAAAATTATGATCCAGAGGATATCTTTTAACTGTTCAAATTTTAATGGCCTGAGATAAAAGAGTTCCAGGCAGTTCAACACAGTAGTTCAAGGCAGGAAAAAAACATGGATGTTTTGAATACTGCATGTTATGTCTTACAGTGTTACTAATAACTAATTACAGGTGATCTGTTCTGCTCTGTTCAGGACAAGGTGCTGTTGAAAGCTAAACAATCCTCTCCATGCTGTTGTTTTTGCCCAGATAGCCAGAAGAGTCTCTGGAGTGCAATGTTTTTTTTTTTTTTTTTTTTATTTTATTTTTTTTATCTTATCTTAATTTAACCAGGTAAGCAAACATTAAACAAACACAATCCTGCTGACAAACGCCCTTCCGTTCTCAGCAATACTAACTGCAAAGTATTTGGTGGCCAGCAGGGCTGCTGTCCACGGTTGGCTCTGGCAGACTCAGGATATCACGCCAGACTGCAGGGTGCGTCACACACAGAAACCCTGTGTTTTTTTTTTTTTTTTTTTTTTTTGAGGGATTAGTGACCCAGCTGCTCCAAAGGTTTTGTTTTTTTTTTTTTTGTTTTTTTTTAATGCACGATCAGTTTTTATGCAATGCAATGGTAACTCAAATTGAACCTGGCCTGGATTGAAGAAAGGTATGTCAACCCAAAGAAAACTTTCTATCCAGTGCTGTTCTCCTGTTCACTGAGCTAAGAGGTTTTCTCTCCTGTTAAATAACCCCAACAAGCTGCTGTATTATAGCAGATTAAACCAGGGCATTACATAGCACTGCAAAGGATCATCCTCCATTTTGCTCAAAATTTCTAATTCACAAAGCATAGAGAAAGGGAGGGAGGGAGAAAGAGAGAGAGAAAACACCTCTCGCTTTCCCATGATAGTGAGGAAATCAATGCGTGCAAAAAGCATTTGGACTTTTTTTCTGCTTCAATGCTAGTGAAAATGTGAAGAGATTAAACTTTAATTCCTGCACCATCCCAGGGAAAATCTGGGGATGGAGGGTGAGGTTGGGGGGAGCTGGGATTGACAGCTCGGGCGATGCTGGGATACTGATGCTGTGGGCTCCGTGTTTCCAAAGGGCCAGCGTGACAGTTCTCATTTTCACTCCAGCTGAGAGGAAGAGCCCTAATCCCAGAATATCAGGTGAGGCTCATTCATGTGGAAAGATTGTGATGAGCAGCAGTTAAATAGAAAAACACTGTCTGTAATCCATTAATGCCTTCCTTTAATCTGTCACTGTGGACCTACATTAGTACGCGCCGCTCTGAGCACTGGGAGGATCAAGCAGGGCACAATAACTGTGACAGGCGATAAAAGATTGCCATGAATACCCATTCAACTCTGTTTATAACGGGCAAAGATACTACAAATGTAGAACAAGTTCAATATATGAGACATGACTGGTCACTTGATCAAAAAGGCAATGTATACTGAAAAATTAAAACAAAAAAATGGATTTGGCTTGTAGCGTATGAAAGATATTTTTTTTAACTGATTAATTTTAATTATAAGTGCGTTTCATGCATTTCTTGCAGTCAATATCCAACAGATATTTCTTTTATCTGTCACCAGTACTTTACACTCACTCCTCTTATACAAGTCTTTGAGGCAGAGAAAGTGTCCTCAACTACTTATAAAAAGGTAAAAGGTAATAATAAATAAAGAAATAAAACCCTACAGACTTCACTCTTGACCTTGAACTAAATGGCCTTCCAGTACAGCCATCAGTATGAAAACATGACTGCCAGTCATGCCAACCAACAATGACAGCACTGACCTTTTCTAAGTATTTCCTTGGAAAAATATTTCTGTCTTTTTTTCAGTTGCATTTAGGTTCATCCTACCTCATTCTCCCATGCCACCACCTCCCAACACCCCCACAGCCCTGTGGTCCCTAATGAGTTGGAATCAATATGAAATACAATAAACAATGGACATAAAATAATCTGATCAAATTGGCCTTCGGGGATTTGACGCACGTTGAGTCATTAGGGGGAAGATGCACTATCTGTCTCTCGGGACTTTTCTGGAACAAATCATGGAAGGACTGTTTCTGTGTTCGGCACGACCGATAAAAAAGCAGCAGGTGTTTTTTGGTGCTCTGACTCATGTCCGGCAGGGCCGAACGGTGACGCACTTGAGCCTCTAAGAGCGTGACCCTGCAGATACAGGCTGGCACTGACCATAACGCTTTGGCAAGCAGAGACCAGCACTTGCTCCTTCTGGTACGGCAAGCACCCTGAGGCCCCTCACACATTTATTCTCTCCTTTTTTGTTTTTTTTTTTTGCTGCTGGTGTGCTGCTTTTCTGTTGAACATCAATTCAAGTTGAACCAAATGATGATTTCATCTGCATTGTCAATCCTGATTCAAAATTACACCCCCATATGGGCAGCAATGGCATCATAAATGCCGTCATCCAAGGGTGACTGAACCCAGCCTGACCTGTGATCTGATACAATCAAGCACTATGTATGGCACCCTGACGTACCAACAGAATATTATGACCAGGTAATAAATACATGGTCATTTCCTCTAGATACATTTACAGTCTGTGCAAATAGGTTCAAATGCATTTTATTCTCAGAATCCCATTAATACCTTACAAATAATAACCTGTTTATTAGGTTCCACATATTGGTGATGCGATTACCTAGATCTGATTCATAGTTAGTCAGCATCACAGCCAGATTATGAAGCCTGCAGGCTTCATCTGATGTATATGTACTCACATAAATAGCAGTATTTTTTCATATTATATTATCTCTTAAACAACAGATTGACTGGTTCCAGTTGGCTCAGGCAAAGTTCAGCTCAAAAAGCTTCAGTTAACTACATTACTTTCTGTGAAGACATTGTATTCACCTGCGGACCATGTTTTGTCAATTCAGGGTACAGACTTAAACAGCCCCTTCCAAAACACGCACAGTAATCTGCCCATTTCTTTTCAACCCTGAGGTCCACTATCCGAGCTACAGCAACTATCACTGTTTTAGCTGATTCAGCTGATACAGGCAGATCATGGGTACCCAAACCAAAGAGATTTGCTCCTGGGACAGATGAGGCAGGACACTCCATTGGCAAGGCTGTGGGTAAGTGTGCAGTTGTAATGAGAATCTATGAGAAACATTTGGTCAAGCCAATGGACCCCATTCAAGCATATCAGCTGGATGCTACTTGACATTACTAGTGTGAGTCTCAGTCATGTCTTGAACCTTCCTGCTGGGGTCCAGCAGAGGACACAGCATATTATCTTATGCAGTCATACCCCTTTCACATCAACAACCCAGGTTTAACCCTGGTTATTGGACCCATGTAAACCCCATTTATACCAGACCACCACCTCTGGGTATTTCCACATTATTGCAGTTTACATAGAGCCTGGGTTACCAAGTTTAGCTCCATATATATCACATTCAAATAAAAAAGAAAAAACACGATGTTATGCCAACTGCCAACCAGCTGTTTCTATATCTTTGTTCAAATTGACTTGAACCTTGCCATTAAAACTAATCCAACCAATTTTATCAAACATAAGTTGGAAAGTTGTACTATTTCAGACACTGCATTGAGCAATACAGGTGTGAGTCATGTGATTCCAATTTGGAGTTGTAATTGGTTAGAAGAATAGCATGTCTTTAAATCCATATGTGATTTTACATATCCGGCCATGCAAGTGATCCATTGCATGGCCTTCCAAGATTTTGCAATTGTGATGGCTTTTTACCAGTATATTGGTCTCAATGGCATGTCAGCGCAGAAAAGGTTCTCCAAATTGTTCTGCAGGATTTCCACTAGGCTACAGTCTCCATTGTCGACAGTCAATGGACACTGAAAAAAGACGGGGAAGTCAGGAATGGAAACAGATTACTTATTTACTGAGATGTGGATTTACTTTGGATTCTTGTTATCAGATGACCTCCGGTTTTGTTGAAAGACCATTGGTAATTTCCTAGTGAGCAAATTACCTGACCAAATTGTGAAAACTACTGATATGCTAGATTCACATTAGATTAAAATTTCATAATACATCATTACATAACATACATCATTTTGGAAAATGATTGGTATTTCACTATATTTGCCCTGTGTACTGTTACTTCAATTTAGAAACTGAACTAGTCATATACTGTCATAGCAGCACACATCATAAACACATTCTGGATGAGGCATAAGCCTGATAACCCTGTTTATACCAAAGCTGAGCCACGTTGGACCTGGGTCACGGATCCAGGTTATTGAACAGATTAACCCATTTACACTGATGCCGAAACAGAATATCAAGAAGTGATGAATATCAATAAAAATCCCCCACCTAGAAAATCAGACTTATGATGCTTCCCTTGGAGAGGCTTCTCACATCTCAAATAGAACATCTTGTATTTAAATCTGTCCTCTGTGTTTCATTCTTGGCTGTTAATAAGACTGATCTTTTTTTTTACTCAGCATAGCGTCAGCTACATGAGTGGATTGTATTGTGCCTCTGAGGAAGCAAAGAGCACTAAAACTGTCACCCGGGTGTCACTGTGCATCACCATATCACCATACATTTTGTGGTGGTACTTTGGAATGGGAATCTGCCAATGTTCTATTCAGTTCAATATGAAAGTAGCCAAAAGTGACCCTACCTGAATTCATGCACTTTTACACTGATGCACGGCAGCAGCAGAATGATGGTTATGGGCTACTTTGCACTGTCAGAGGCAAACTACCAATTGCTGGACCAATTGTTTATGTCACTGCTTCTGAATAATCACAATCTTGTGTTGACAGGACTTTAATTGGAAGCAACTATTCAGTCAGAAACTGCCCCAACCAATCAAATCCATCTGGAGAAATCTGAGATCCAGCCAGACAGCCATGCCAAAAAATGTCTTCCAGATGCTCTATGTGAGATCACAATCAACGGTGTGATGCAACCCATCATGAGGTTTAAGAAGCCACAGTCACTCCACACCAGACCCGCTCCAGAAACATGTTTAAACTCAGCTTTCTGAAGCAAAGGTCTATCTGTGTAATGGAGTGCATTACAGCAGAGGATGACAGCTGACAGGCAGTCTAATAAGATCCAGTTCGATCTACATATTGTTTAAGGTTGGAAAAGTCAAAAGATGAACACTAGTCAGCACTTTTGATTCATGCACTTAATCAATTTATGCTGTACAATATAGCATTAGAATGTTGCTTACACACCAAAGCAGTTAATCACTTTATATGTCACAAAACAATCTCTGTTGCAGCACATTCAATGCATCACATCTATGGCAGCCTCTTCCATCTAACTGGTGTTATGGGCCAACCCGTTTTGTAAAAGCTTATTATAGTAATTGCAACATTCACCTGTTCATCCCCCAACAATTAAAAAAAACCCTCTCATGCAGACAAAAATGCAAATGCAAATGTTTCTGTTTGAAACCTCCCATTTTTTATGTATCAATTCATCACATCACCGTGGGTGAGTTGAGGGAACAGCGTTTAGAGGGTAAGCTAAGGCAAAACATGCCATAACTTGCATCAGCACAGGACGCTCAGGAGAAAGCATTGATCCAGAAGATGAAGCAGCTCCTATGCACACTTTAATAGCACTAATATTGAAAGCTGATTTTCCCCCCTTCTTTACCTCCTTCCTGCAGAATGACTCACTAAAACTTATTCAGCATTTCCAATATGAAGCCTGCAGCAAAGACTCAGGGTAGGACAAGCATTAATGAAATTAAACTTTGCAATTCATTGGGAGATAAGATTAAGGGATCTCTCAAGTTAGGTGCCCCTTTCTTACTCTCCCTGATTTTTAAGGAGAATTCAAGACTTACTGCAGGGCCTTCAAGCCCTGTTCCTGCTTCTCTTATTGTAATAGAATATGGAAACATCTTGGCTCCTGTAGGTTTCTCAGTTATAAACTAATCAGAATGGAGAAAAAGGAACAAAAATAACAAATCTTATTATCTTATTACTTTCTTCCACAGCTCAGAAGTCCAGGTTTTGTGGCAATAACAAGTGGTTCTGCATTGTTCAGCACTGGCCTTGGTTACAAGTTAGGGATTTTCGAATGACAGGCCTATTTAAGAAAAATGTTAACCTTTGTGAAGCTCACAAGATGTTGTTTTTAACATGAAAACAAGCCCACACTTCGTTCCACACTGCAAACACACCACTAAACACATACTGCAAGTTATTGGAAGATGAGAGCATCACCTGTTCGTCCATCTATAGACATCTGGCAGACCAGGTATAAAAGTAATAAAAGTACCGGTATTCATGGTTTCACCATGTAGCAATTTCAGCACTTTTTATACATGGCCCCTCTGTCTCAGAGCACCATTATTTTTGGGTTATTTAATCAGGGTGCTGTGACTTCCAGTGCTTTTCATTCTGTTCTGCTATACACATTATTTACATTACAAGGTGTAATATGTGAGTATCACTTAGAGTTGGCTCTGACAGCTTGTTTCAGTATCAATCCCTGTCATCACATTTGAAGCAGTCAAAAAAACCATATACAAAATGATGCAGAAATGTTTGGAGAACCCCTGTAGTATCTTGTAGTTTAAATTGGATTTGACAAAAAAGAAAAGATTAAAGTAGGTATCATTCACTATACCACCAAGAAACATCTAAAAGCATCTCTGCGTGGCTTTAGTACTCAGTCAACAATGATGCCCCCCCCACCACCTCACAGCTTTCACAGTCATGTTTAAAGAGTGTTCTCTTTTGATTTGATTGTGGAGCTCCTTTAATTTGTTTTCTGTTGTTTAGTTGTTTCCAGTTCTGCTTTCACCTTGACTTATAGCATGAATTGAAAATGAAAATTAAGATCTCTAGGAGTTTTATCTCTGAAAGCAAACCAAAAGGCCGATAAAAAATAAATGACTAAAATATGGACCTTCCCATTTATTCACCTAGCCCCCCGCTGTGCCTTCCTCTGCCTCGTGGCGGCAGTGTTTTACAGTTGGCCTAAATGTTCGGCTGGGTGCAATGATGTGCTTTTTTTTGCTTTTTTTTTGGCTCTCATCTATATACCGAACATGCAGGCAAATTAGGAGTGGTGATGGACGCAGCATCTGATTGATGTCTCCAGCACACGGCAGCACTGACGTTATCCGGATGAACATCCCTAAACCCCCACCCCACCCCACCCCACCCGCTCCCACTGCTTCCCCCAATCAGGAAATGCAGGACAGTTAATTTGAATTGATCCTGGCCTGTCTCCTGAACATAGTTTCTCCCTCCTTCACCTTAAAGACCAAGAGCAATTAATATTGCGGTAAATCTCCCCCTGACTCCACACAACTTCTTCCCAGTGACGTAGGGACGTCTCATTTTACTCCAGGAAGCACTCTACACTGTCTGATGGCCACCTTCAGAACAGAGATGTACTACCAGTCATCTGCTTCCGTCATTGTTTGTCAAGTTGCCACAAAACAAAGTCAGGGAACAGCATATTCTCTGTATGCTAAGCAACACCAGTCTGCAAACTTTGGCTAATGTTTCAGGGTTTCATTTAATTTAATCATGCCCCCCCTCGACAATGTCTGCAGCGTGCATTTGCATTAAATGCGCGCCTAGGACAGGACTCAGGGACCAGTGCCTCATGAGGACAGGAAACTATTATGATGGCTCCTCTTTATTCCCATGCTTTTGAAAATGAAAGGGACCTATTATTTAATGAAACCTTCGTGTCTTTGCCGTACAGAGGGGAGATTTACAACACTTGCAAAGGACCTCAGCAGCCATGACTCACGCACAGCCGAAATTCCAGACGTTTTCCTCTTCGGGGGAAAATCCATCCATCAAAAGAGCAGAAACAGACAGCCCACAGTCACTGCCTGTACAGATTCCCACCATGAAGTACATGAGGCACTCATTAGATAACCTAAGCTTTCTCTCTGTGTTCTGCCTGCCCCATGGAGACATAATCACACCTGGCCATTAAAAGCCACTTAATGGCTGTTGTGTGGTTAAATTCAAGTCAGAGGGAAGTACTTTGAGGAGGTACTGTTAATGAACACTCGTATGCCAGCCTGGCAAGGTCAGTGATCATTCTTCTATTTGGGTCTGTATGTCCAAACAAGCAGGCCACAGCAGGGACATGCACCATGGGGTTATCCAAAGATATTCAATTAGCACATCATCACAGTGGATTATATGAATGTGGTGGTATGAGACAATGTAACACTGTCATTCCAATGCTCCCCGCTTTCTGTGTCACGTGGTTTGGGCCCCCACATCTCTACTCACTTGGTCTCTCCATGTGGAGAGATGAAATCTGCACTGAAGAACAGATTTAGATGATTTGGCAGAGGAAGCCTGTAATGAAGAGAGGATGGGGAAAATGGGATATCCCCCCACTCCCAACCAACCCAGTCCGAGAACAGAAGGTAAACAAGTCATTTCTCTTCCCCATGGTGATTAAGGAGTTAACCTCTGTGTGTGAGGAAACAGTTGGACAGGGAATAAGAAAGACCGATGTAGGTTTGGCAGAGGGTGCTCTTGCAAATTATCGCTGTATATAGAAAAAAAAAACATTAAATGCTGACTGACTCCCAAGGAAATGAAGAGGGGAAAGTGTCTCTGGAATGTGCCTGGAACCCTGTTTGGACATATAATATTCTATTCTGTTTTAATTCTATAGCGGTATATTCCATCCAGGGATCAAAAATTTGATGAACATTAACCTCAGCTCAAGAGGGAAATTTAATAGTGTAAATCCATCTCTTTAAGCCACTGGGGGTGCTAGACGGTGGCAAGGTGAAACTTTCCATAGATAAATACAATTAGGAAGGGTGTAACTATACTCCAACACCACATTTCTGTGCTTAACCTCAGTTTTGGGGTTTTATTGTCTACAGCAGAGGTAAAAATGAGAAACAATACATACATACAGACTCCCAGTACACACTCCCACTTCATCCTATATCCTAGATATTGCAGGTATGCCATTGGAATGTGGTGAGTTGACCATATGACCATAAAACACACATTTATCACAGTGATCTTTGTGTACGAACAACAATGGAAAAAGAGGCCATTCTTTCCACAATAAATTGACACAATTAGCACTGTTTCACCCTACCAGGGCCAGGAAAATGGGCAGTTTACCACAACATCTAATAGCATTGATACTGATTACAAGTGAGGAGAAATCACAATGCTAATGCTTTTGTTAAACTTGGAAAAATCTGACAAAACAAAAAGACTTAAAAAATCTAAATTTATCTACTTGAAAATTATGAGTAATTCATAATTAATTGTACATATTCCTCACATACATTATGTCAATATAAATGATCTCCTCTAATCTTTAAACCAAATGACCAAAATTTGTAAATCATTTGTATCATTCTCAATTGCATGTTATGAGATAAAGTACAATGAAAATGAAATATGTCAATATGAGCTAAATTGACTGGAACAATCTCCAGGCTTGCAAATGGTCAAATACACAATATGACCATTTTGAAAAAACCATTTACCTATATAGGGAAACTAAAAACACATGTAAAGTTGCAGACTTCTGTGTTTTTCCACATGGATGTTGCATTTGAAGTTAACAGAGTTGTTCTGTGACAAGTCACTTTTTATTTCATTGTTAGCTTCCTTAGCATTTAGCTACCTAAGCAATAATCCTACCAGATTGGGTAAAAGTTATTCCATGGTAGCTGGATAGTTATGGGTTACAAAAAATTGGCTGGTGCGCACATAGCCTAATACAAGTGCGTATATAGCCTAATGGTATTTAATGTTAACCCACTCACCAGATTCAAAGTCAGTGGGTAAAAATCAAACATTCCGTAGTATTTTTCTTGCCTAAATATTTATTAATATTATTTGAGTGCATGAATAGGTCATATAACGTGTAGCCATTGAGGGAATGTATAAGAGGACCAGCGTAAAGATGTATCACTCTACATGCCGTCCCATCAAACTAAAATGACTATGCAGAAATATGGCCCAAGCTAGCATTCAAAACATTTATCACAGATCCATCAACAAATAATTCACATGAAAATAAGCTATTATTTCAAGACTGTCTTGCTTTCCATTAGGACTACTCCTTTTAATGTGGGGGATTTTCACTACATCAGAAAGCAAATCTGATCTCCCCCACACACAACCAGTTGCTCTATTTGGGGTATGGCTGTTTTGCATATAGAGATGGTTAAATGAGGTTCTTAGCAATGGTTAGCCACCTGATTGTGGATTGATGTTACCACATTGATAATGTTATTACTCAGCCATATCCGCTACGGATTTGGCTGGTTATCTGTGCGGCCATCTACAGGTACATCAAAGCAGTTCTGTGAAGGGAGCAATTAACAGATATCATCTGACCAGGTGACGGAAGCTTTCTGAATTTGCAGTGTTTAAACAGTCTGGTGCGTTGCATTTCAATGTGAAAGAAAGTAAACAGTGGTGAAGGAAAAAGTATGGATTTAAAGTATGAGGGGTGTTGGATGGTAGCATGATGTCCTCTGAGAATTCCATTGTAAGTCTAATGTCCCTGGTGATATAAAAGGAGTTGACTTTGGCCAGCATAACACATTACCAACTTTTAAAATTCACCTTTTAAAATTCATCATATTTACCTGTCCACTTTGTTTTTGGAGACAAGAGGGGGAAAGGGCATGAATTATCTAGTCTGCTTTCTCAGAAGTCAGAGTATGATAAAATTCTGAAAGCCAAAGTTCGTTGTGTGGAATGTCTAGGTGAGACTAATGCATTCGCTTACTTTATTCAGTTTCAAATCAACTGGTTGGCCGGGAGGTTGTACTGCCATCAAAACTGACTTTTTGTAGTGAAAGTGCAATGTCTGGATTTGGCCTGCAGAGCAGACCCATGAGCATGTACATTTTGAATTCTGTGATTCGATTACCACCAGGTCCCCAGGTTGATGTGAATCTTTTTCTGTAATCAGTGAATCAAAAAATAATCAATAGATTAATCAGAATAATAAATAATTGTATATCAATTGACTAATTGAAAAATAATCAACAGATTAATCAATAAAAAAAGAATCTTTGGTTGCAACCTTATTGTCAACATCTGGAATGTAAAAGCAAGGGCCCCGCTTCAATCAGCAGCATCCAAGACTGAGGGCGGACCAGCAGATGGGATCTGCAGCAAGCTGCTATTCTCTGAAGCTAGAAATCTCTTGATGATGAAACTAAGGAACAGTAGGCACTCGGGGCCAAATTTACCAAGCAACAGTCACAGTAAAAAAAAATGTTACATTGTGACTCATTTGTGGTTGCAAATACTGAAATATTAACAACCGATTTACTATGACTAGCTCTAATTACACAATAATAAATTAAACACCATCTTTTCACAATTTGGAAGTAGGAGACACGTATAAAAAGGTCAGATATGACATGCTTACATATCCAGATAACAAGGACCTGCGGAATGGATATGGAGCAACCAGGCGCAAGTAGTGAGAGAACCTCAAGAAAAATAAAACTTTAATGTACTGATCAGGTAGTAGATATAATGGCTAATGAGGCACAGCTTCATAGTCCTGAATCAGAGTCCAGCATGGATCCTGTTTTGTAGACCCACCCCTGTCCCACAGTACTTAACACTGCACCTGATACGCTACCTGACACCAGCACTAATTTAATGCTGTACTCAACCAAACTGTTAACATAAAAACTGTGACCCGACCGGAACCCGTACAAAAATAACACAACTACATCAGATTCACCAAAAAAAACTTTATTTGCTCACCCAAGCAATGTTTATTAACTGACACAAACACTGAGACTGGACTTCATTGAGTAGCCTGCCTTTTTAGCACATTGTTGGTGACAATCAGGAGAAAAAAGAATGTCCTTCAAATAAAAAACAACCTGATCTATTTCACCCGCAGCCCACCCATGCACTGCAAATTCCCGACCACACCCGCATCCTTAAATGACAATGTTAACATTTTTTCACTCGTTTCATCAAATTAAGCAGTTCTCCAGCAAAACCTGATGAGGATGTACAGCATATGATTTACACACCAAATGATTATTTCTTTTACATCACACACAACCTGTACGTTCATGGGATATGTGTGTTTTCTATTTCTGAACACATGTTCGTTGTGTGATGGACCCATGTAACTGTACTTTTAAAAGATCCAGATGCAAGGACATGTACAGTAGCTTCACCATAGCAAAGTTCCTCCGGTTGTGTGATTATCCTGTGACTGTGTAATCTTGAATCACTATTTGCTGTTCAGTTAACTGAAAGACAATAATTCTTGAATGGAAGACCACCTCTATTCTTATTCTGCTTTGCTTTTGTATGCTGTATCTTCATCTGGCTGCTGATATATGAGGGAGAGAGATCAACTTATTAACATGGCTTCTATAGAGCGAGAGCTATACTATGGATCAGTGCAAAATCTCCACCCACCTTCAGATGTCAGAAAAATTCCCATACGAAGAGGGGAGTTGCAATTACTGAAAGGTTTAGTAAATTAGATGGAATACTTAATTGGCTTAATCTGCAAAATCTCCATGCATGAACTGATTTTACTATGTAGCAAGAGAAAAGTCACAAACTGATGTAGTTGCCACAAATTCCATCTTAATATGGGGTTTACGCCTATTGCTACTGTAAATAATTCGCACATAAATACTGAGACATTTTAAAAGTAAATCTGGCCCTCAGAGCTTAACATCCATGTATATTCTTGCTCTATCTACACACCACTCCACCGCCAGCAATACCCTGTCTATACACCAAACCAAATTTAATTTAAAACTTTGGTGCTAGAATACCAGGCTGTTAAGGGGACAGCTCCAGCATACCTCCAGAAGATCATCAGACCCTACTCCCCGGCCAAACCCCTCCGCTCTGCCACCTCTGGTCGCCTGATGCCACCCCGCCTCCACTCCTGCACTTCCAGGTCATGTCTGCTGTCTGTCTTGGCTCCCTGGTGGTGGAATGACCTTCCCATGGATGTCATAATGGCAGAAACACTGGCCACCTTCAAGTGCAGACTGAAGACTCACCTCTTCAGGCTGCACCTCTCCCCTCCCCTCCCTTGCTCTTTGTAATGTCTCTGCACTCATCTGCTCTTGTTTTTAACTGTGATTTGTTTTTAACCTAGGCTGTTGTTGTTAACTTTCTCTTTAGATAGCCTGTAGGGTAGTCCTGATCTTTTCAGTCACCTTTGGCACTTGAGACTTCACCTCTCTTGGGTTATCTTTGCACTTTTTGTACTATTTATATGCACTTTGCCTTGTAAGTTGCTCCGGATAGGAGCGTATGACAAATGCCCTTAATGTAATGTAATGCATGTCTCACAACATAAATGTTGTGTTAGAAAAGTGTGATTCACAAAGCAGCCTTGCTACCATAACTTTCAAATGCATTTTTATGTATATGTTATATTAAATAGTTCAAATGAGTACATCCATAAAAATACTAGTCGAACACACACACACACACACACACACACACACACACACACACACACACACACACACACACACACACACACACACACACACACACAAACATTCTTCAAGGAATACAAAGAAATGAGAACATACAGAAACATGTGGCAATATCTCTCTCTGTCTCTATCACTAACACAAACACATTAAGACACCTTAAGGAATGCAAGCAAATGTGCATATTAAACACCATCTTGTTATAAACATCAGGTTGAAATAACCTCTCTCTCTCCCTCACTTATTTGCATGCACGCACTGATGCACACACACACGGTGTGTGTGAGATTTTCCACCAGTGGTTGCAGTGGTGCTGACTTGAGATTCACATTAATGCTCATATCTCTGACAGAGCAGGAGTGGGAAGTGATGCACATATATCCAGCTCTTTTGAGAAAACTAAAGTTGAACTGTGATAAATTGAATATCCTGCTATAAAAGGCTTTTAAAGCCAGACACATGCAATGACATGTAATAGGTCTTACATAAATGTGTCTGCAGAAGACGATTTTTCTCATCCCCTCCATCTCTCAGAATAAACTTGTGAAAAAGACCCCTTAGTCATGACTTGAGACCAGATACAGTCATGCAAAACAATACACACTATCTGTACGAATTCAGTTTTTCTGTTCTTAAAAACATTTTCTTTGAATTTCAGCAATCACCAACGTTTTAGAAGATTAAAAATTCAACGATTACATATTACTCAACATTAAAGGACAAAGTACACTGTGGTTAAAACTTGACCTCTGTGATCTCTATACCAATCAAGACAATTGAGGCAAGATATGACAGATGAACATACTATGGAAAGTTTAGTTTTTGAACATATTTATGGAATTTATTCCTGCAAGTATGGGGAGCAGAAAGGGAACATGAGCAAAAGTAAGAGGAAGGAATGGGGAGGCTTGCAGGAAGCCCAGCAGGACAATGTGTGGTTCGCAGTCCTCAGCAGTGTCATTACCAGGCCCAAAGAGAGACCCAGTTCCTCTTAACCCAGTCCAACCATCCTACAGGTACATAACCCAATTTCAACACTGAAATGTAGGATGCATTTCATATTAGAAGCACAAGGAGAAAGTGAGCAAGAGAACGAAAAAATTGTTATGCATAAACTCCACCTAATTTAAAAAGATCACAATTCCATGTTTTTAGACCAAACTAAAGCAAGAGAGAGACACTGTGAAGATAGATTTCATTGATGTCAGGGAGGAGGTGCATGAAAAAGACAAGGCTGTGCAGAGCCTTAGAGAAAACAGAGTCAGTATCATTTTAACTGAATCTAATGCCAAATTCTAAAGCAAAGAACAGCTTTTACCAAAATTTGGCTTGGTTGACAATGTCAAATAATGTTGTTCTGCTCCTTACAGAATCTGAACTTGCTCCAAAACATCCTGATTCACGCATTGACCACTGAGCTGAAGGCTCAACACTCTCCTGGCATCTAGTGCTGAATATCTTGCAAGGCTGTTATAATGGTTAGGAAATTGGACTTGCCACTGAGAGGTTGAGGGTTGATTCCCTGGTGTAACACTGCTGTCCTATCCTTAAACAAGAAACTAAACCTGAATTTCTTCAGTAAGTATCCAGTTGTACAACTATATTGTAATTGTAAGATTGATATAAGATTGATATAGGTCTAGACTGAATGTTTGCTAAATGACTATCAGTGCCTAAGGGATCACCTATCATCACCCCATCATGGTATTTTACAGTCTACATGATCACATCCATCTTCGTATAGAAGTGTAGATGTTTACTAAATCTCTAAGGGCCAGTTTCCCAGACATTAATTAGGTCTGGTCTGAGACAAAAAGGTTTTTTCAGAGGAGACCTTCATGTTTTTCTGTAGCCTGTTGCTGGGCTTAATCAATGTCTGAGAAACTGACCTTAAAAAGTTGTCACTCTCAGCCACAGTCCACCCAAACCTCAAAAGAACAGCAGGAGACACCGCAATCACCTAAAAATAGTACACAACATGGTCAGACCACCCAAGAGAGGCCCACCTAGGCCTGCAATGCATCACCTGCAGAATGGCCATCCCAGTGACGCCACCAGCAGCAACGGCCACCAGTTGAGCCAAACACAACAGCAATACCAAGAACCGGCACAGCTGCATCCAAGCCACCCCAGTCCTGGCCTAGCACTTCCAGAGGCCAGTCATGCCACAGAAGCACCCAGGCAATACTGCTGTTATGAAAGGGCTAGCTAGAGCTAGAATTTCTGAGGAAATATTGGCAAGATCAGTCAGCTTCTGTGCTTTGCAAGTCCACAGCTGTTGAGAAAATTACACAGTGGTACCTTGACATACGACTGTAATCCGTTCCATAGGAACGGTCGTATATTGAAATGGTCATATGTGGAAGCAATTTTTCCCATATAAATTAATGGTAACTCATCTAATTTGTTCCACGCACCTAAACATAATAAATTTAAACTCAATTTACTTCTCAAATTCATCCAATAGTTTTGGCCGCATCTTCGTCAGGATGCTAATGCCCTCGAAACATCAGCCTTCTTGAACTCTTCCTTCTTCTTAAGGATGGTTGCGATGGTGGAAGTCGTGCGGCCATATTCACAAGCGAGTTGAGTCACACGCACACCACGCTCATATTTTTCTTTGATTTCCTTCTTAGTTTCAATGGGAATCATCTCCTTCCTTTTTCCTATCTTCCTTCTTCTTAGGACTCATTATGAAGGGTGAAAATATACAAAACACACAAAATTAATATGCACAAACACAGGAGAATATGAAAAGGAAATTGATGTAACAAAGTACGTGCGCAAAAGAGTAAGTCTGCCCGCTGACCGAGAACAAAATTGGCTGCCGACGCGCCAACTGCCCAGGAAATGTCTGCCGCGGTATGGTCGTATCCTGGAGCAGCTAGTCATAAGTAGATACAAATTTTCGCGACAATCACCACTCGTATCTTGGAAGAGTCGTATGTACATGCAGTCGTAACTCAAGGTACCACTGTATTGTAAATTATAGAAATGTTTCAGCTTGAATGAATCTAAGAATGGCTATGAATCTAAATTATTATACTACAATGTTCCTGTTATCCAAATATTATGAATCAACACAATTCTCTGTTTTAACCATATGCAATTTTTTTGTGGTGTTTGGGTTATTATTGTGAGATGTTATGATTAGAAAAAAAAATCCCAGAGAAATTATAGAAATATGACACTCCATCACTTAGGTCTGCAATATCTGAGCCAGGACACCAAGACCTGTTGCATGTAACAACTTATATTGGCTTAAAAACAAACTCATTGTTTGTTGAAGATTCATCTAGCCTTTGAATGAATTCAACAAAAAAACTGTGCAAGATATTTCACAACTTCAAAAACAACTTCAATTTTAAAATGCCAATTATATTTAGGGCAAAAAATATTCAAATCAGTCACTAATATACACAAATGTTAGTAAAACTCTAGATTAATCTTAAAGGCAGAGACCCTCATTCCTCTAATGACAAAGTCCTTTTAATGCCAGTAGCTGAGAAACATCCTCTTGGCCAGCTAATTTTAAAGCTCACAGCAACAACACACACTGATACAATGCAGCCTCAGGACAGCATGACTGGGATAAAACCAAATACTATCAATTGAATTTTGCAATAATACAAATACAATTACCTCATTCATGACACCAGAAATATACAGATAAGACTATATCCCTCTATATACTAAGCTAACAGAAACTTACTGCATTGAACAAATAACCATGTTATTCTCTAAGAAGCGAATTGTTTTCTTTGGATCAAAGCTGGTGATTGATAGCTCACTGTGGTATCACTCAGTATTGAGCTAATGAAGTTTAATTCTCCTGTAGCGACCAGTGTCCAAGCACTCAATTTTAAAATTCTTACGCATGCCAAATATGTCTTTGATAATGGTTAAACCATAAATGAATATGAATTCATGAAAGTGAATTGCACAGGACTAATTGTGCTTCATTAGATCATCAAGCAACTTCTAAACATTCCAGGGTGATATATTATTCCTTCCATGGGGTTCATCACATAAGATATCCATTTATATAGGCTATTGCTTAAAACCATGGTTCATGTTTCTCCCAGTCTATGTGCAAGATTCCACAGGTATTACTGATGGAAGACATAAAGGGTGAGGTATTTTTTGTTCTGCTTTTGATGTAGTGAGCCTATATATCAATATTTCCCACCTGGGTGGCTCAGAAGCATCAACATTCCTTTTTAGTCACTCATGTTCATGACCAAGCACATCCTTTATGAGCATTCTGATCAAACTGGTGTTGACAATAGGCTCTTTAATGTTATGCAATTTTAAATATGCAAATACTGTGAACGGGACTGCCATGGGAAGTACATATTAATCATGCTATAATTTTTCCATCACTAACAATGATTTTAAGATTTTTACTGGGTCTACAAATACAGTTTTGAGCTGTCATGAATTTCAAATCCCAGTAATAAACATCTTAATTCTATGAGGGCATTGAAACAGAATCAACTTCCTTGATGTTGTTGTTATTCATGTTATGGATTTGCAACTGATTTATACTGACAGCCTACAGATAAAAATGAGAGTGTAGTAATTCCCACCCCATACAACAAACAAGAGCACCCTGATTTGCAAATCAAGCAGAATTTAATGGACAGGTAGAGGAATGAGGAAAAAGTGTTACAGAAGACATTGTGGAGGACTGGATCAAAAGGGTGTATGTAAGAGTATGAACACATGATTAACACTGGCAAATCTTGAACATGATTGTTCAATATTTTTATGGACCCACCCCAACTACTGAACTGCTGCCTCACTAGAACATAAGTGAATTGGTGATACACCAGGAAACCCAAAGAAACAGAATGTCATTCATTAAAAGCAGAATTGCTTGTGGAACACTGGGGAACTATCAAAACCAAGAGCAGCAGAGCCCCACCAGAGCCCAAAACAGGCAGCATAAATGAAATACTCTCTGAACCAAATGCATGAAGTTTGATTTTGTATATGGGCATTTGCTTTTGTTCTTGCTGGTCATTTACTAAATAGTTAAATTTATGCTTTTTAAAATGTTTGGGTTCAAGAGAAAAAAAAGAAAACATTTAAAAGGTTTTGCATTGGATAAACTGCAGCAAGCAAGATCTTTGACACAGGTTTTTACCTGTATTTATCACATTGACTTTAGTTCCCTTATCATAAATGCTCACAGCTTTTTTTCAACTGTGTTTCTTTACTAATGCTTGATGTGCTACTATACTAAGTGCCTATGTGGTGATATAGGGTCCATCCGATATTAGAGTTGGCGAAGACCCCAGGGAGTCAAAATTGTGTCTGTATCATACAACTACAGCAAATATATGGGAGCTAATGTGTACAGGCCTTGTTTAATATTAGCCTCTTTACTCTGAACCTGAGCTAATCAGGCAAGTAATTTTTGGACGTTTTAACTCCTCAGAATCTTTCAAAATCATCGATACCAATGAGATCCTGAATGTGTTTTACAGCACCATGGCCATATTTTAAGCCTTCAGGTGGGCGTGTTTGGATCAGTCACATTTGAAAGTATTTCAATGAAAAATAGTGCTTATCTGTTTATTCAGTATGTTCCAATGCTTTAGTATATTTTTTTACCTTGTATTGTGAAGTGAATCTAAAGTAAAACCCATAAACTCATGTAATATACTGAGGGACACATCACTCCACAACTGATACGCAGTAAATATTAAAACATGTAATCTGCATAGTGAATCCCTTTTAATCCTTTTAAGCTGAGAGCAGCATTGTATATCACAAAAAGGGCCAGAGGCTAATCCTAAGCGTTAGGGTAGATGATCCCTGCAGCTCGCCTTTCCCTCCAAGCCAGGCACAGGTGAGAACCACTCATAGTCTGTGTGCACCAGAGTTGGGGCAGCAAGCTGGGAAACATGGACAGATAGCACTGGGACATTTGTGAGGTTGCGGCACATCCATGCCTTCACCCACTGAACTGTCTGTGATTATGATGTAGCACTAGTATCGCTGCAGGTGAACACAACCTCTGACCAGGGGTGCAAGATGGTGGTGGGCATAGCCATACTCCATGCCTTGACAGCCAGGTCTGCATTACAACTCTGCAGCGTCATGCAGCATAATCAAATGGCACCCTTGGTCCTGCACCTGCAGCGGAATATAATCTTTCAAACGCTTACACCATCAGACCACCCCCCCCCCCAACCCCCACACCCAGCGCATCGACAGATTCTTATGCTCGTCCTTCAGCAAGGGAAAAATATGCATGGCTTCAAAGTTTGAGGATGGTGGACAGAGAGGGCTGAAGCTGCCAGCATCAGCTGGAATGATGTTAATGGGGAGCTCGTTAAATGTAATCAGGTGACTGTCAGTCTGCTGCTCTGCTTGTTGGTGGCCTGAATCAGGCCAGTGTTTCAAGTTGGGGGTGGGGGGGTGTTTAGTCCTTGAAAGCACTTTGGGGGAGGGTGGGTTCTGCCTGGGGTTTCAACTCTGTGGTATAGGAAGTCAAATTAACAACTGAGTAACAAAGGGAGGGGAAGGCTAATTTAAAGGATTCCACTGAGCCATCAGGAAGACAAAACAAGAGCAGAAGAGCCCCCCACTCTTCATATGTATTCACTGAGACATCCAGCTGGGTAAAAACAATGGAACAATACCTCTCTCTCTCCCTCTCTCTCTCTCTGCAAGACATTTCCAAACCATGTGGCTGCCCACCACAATATTGTTTGGTTACTTTCCTCCTTGCTTGTTGTTCTTTTATGTAAAGGTCAAATGCTCAATCAGTTTGGCAAAATAACTTTAATTAAAGAGAAATATGTCAGGTTTTGTTTGAAAAGAAGAGGGAAATTCCTCCTGGTGTTTACGGTTCTCTGCTCCTGCGCGATAACCATCAGTAGAAAAAAAGAGCAAAGGTTTGCATGTGCAGGCAGTGATTTGCATCTGTTCAAATAAGGAGACAAGGCCAGAAACAAAGGCTCGCTCATACCAAACTACAAGGTGTTTTTACTGAACAAAAGGGACAAAGGTCAATATAGTTTACCAAACAGATTTTATTCAATCCAAAAAACTGACGGCTCAAACTTCCCTTATTTATCTTCATCATTCTCAGTCCATTTCATATTAAATGAATTTAAACTTTCCAATATAAAAATTAATCTGAAGTGTCTCTTCACAGGAAGGAAGATACCATAAACAATTTCACCCTCCTAATGCAGACAACCAGAAAAGAATTGAATGCATTTCCAGGGAAGAACAAGGAGAGGAAAAAAAGGTGGCAAGTCAAAATCAAGCATGAAAAACTGCTTTACATATTGGACTTTTGCCAAAACATGAATCAATTAGTGGCAGCACTGAGCTCTGACACTGGTAATGAAGCAAGATAAACCACACACAAAACTTGGAAAACCCCGACCCTATGATAACAAATACATCCTTTAAAAATATGTAACATTCTCAAGCCAGTGCAATGAAGGAAGGGGGATGGCTGAGAATAAACAGTAATAATGGCAGATGACAGGTGAACATTGTTAAAATGTAACAGGCAATGTAGCCACAGAGACCACAAAACATATGTTATCATTTAGGAGGTCAAGACAAAACTTGCACCTTTATCTGTCCGCTCTCTACACACATACTATATTGTTATTATAATAGACATTTTTGCCAAAGCATACATGCTTACCTTTAAACTGACCTCAGAGATATGCAGCTCAGAGTTACAGAAACACTGGTCAACTCAACAGGATATAAACACAGAAGTAGCTACTTAACTATCCTTTTTCAATACCAAACTAAAATTTAAAATGCAACCATTGAATTCACACACTGCCATACTTTCTAATGATTAAAAAACTCATACAATTAGACAAAGAGACACATTTCAGCACTATTGCTGAGGACTTCAATTTGAGAAAATAAACAACATGTTATGTAAATTTAATTGATTAACAAATTTCATGAGGTAAATAACTGGCAAACCACTTCTATGACGAAGAGCTCAACACAATAAAAAAAGAAGAAAATTAAGCTTAATAGTTGTAAGACTAATCTACAGGTGTCTAGCTCCTAATCTTTATTATTACTGATGTAAAAAAAGGCACAGAATAAGCTAGACTGCCATAAAGTACCAGTAGACTGACCACACTCCCCAAAAATAACACATCTGAGCATTAGATATCAGGGTTTTTTTTATTATATATTTATATATATATTTATTTTTATAATGAGAAGACCGCCTCCTACTGGCCCAACATCACAACTTTTCCCAGCAATGTAGCTTTCCCGGGAGGTCTTTCATCCAAGTATTCACCAGCCCCACATCTGCAGGGTACACCTGGGACATCTAAGTGGCAAAAATCTTCCTCTAGCAAACCATTCTTGTGGTTAAGGCCGCAGAATGTATTCAATTTGGAAATATTATCTTTTAATAAACAAAACCATTTAATCCACAGAGTTGCTTAGTTAGATCAAGTTACATCTAGGAAGTCACACTTATAGCTGAAGTAAAGTATTTACAGGTAAAGTATGTATTGTATTTATATTTAAATTTTGTATTTAAAAAATATATTTATACAAACACAGTTACAGTTATTACAGGATTAGTTGCCATATGAACTTGACAAAACATATGTGTGTGTGTGTGTGTGTGTGTGTGTGTGTGTGTGTGTGTGTGTGTGTGTGTGTGTGTGTGTGTGTGTGTGTGTGTGTGTGTGTGTGTGGGTTAAAAAGTTTTATTCTGTGGATTTCTTTTCAAACATTCATTTCCACTGCACTGACAGTCTAAAACAAAACTGCATCTTTGAGAAGTGGCAATGGTATAAGTAGGATATAAGAAATTAATGTACTTTTCACAGCCTACATTAATGTTGTCCAAACATACGCCTCAGCATGCATTATCGTCTTCATGCATAGGCCCGACTGGGTGTCTGCCATATTGAGAAGAGAGCCTGTTGTTACATGGTATTATTGTTGCTGAAAAAGATTTATTGATGAGCAACATATTTTAAAACAAATAGTATTATGTAAAATATCAGAGAAAAAACATTCACATTTTTGGCCTTATGAGCTCCACCTTGTCTCTGGCAGTTTTGCGTCCACACGCTCCATCATTACCTTGACCTTTACTCCTCTCTGTCTGCTTCCTTGACCCTGCCTGTCTCTCCCCTCTGCTTATCTCTCATTATCCTCTGTTTATTCATTCTTTTTGCTTTCATCTAGGAAGCTAAATAGTGTGTGGCCTAGCCTTACTTTGCAGGCTCGTAAACTATGGCACTGACAAATCAGGATCTTGTGTAGGGAGGGGTCACACACAATACGTCCGATTAGTCTTTGTTTCTAGCCAGTAGCAAACCCAAAAATTTCATATGTGCAGCAAAGCATGTATAAAATTGAACTAGCTAGCTGTGTAATAAAAACAATGTGAAGTTATTTTGTGAAACAACAAAAAGATAACAAATGTAACCTCCGTCACACTAACTACTGCTTGTAAATTCATTGGTGTTGATTAAATTATTGCTGTTAGCTCTTTAACCCTAAATATTTGGGTAATTTATGTTAATTAATTAGCTGGCCAGCATATTAGCTATATGTTCTCACTCGAGAAAGTAAGACTTTGGTAGTAACCAATTCTTGTTGAAATCTTACTCTTCTTCCAACACAATTTTAATTCACAAAATACTTTCATGAAACAGGATATCATTTCTTATTGTTCATGAGCCATGTCAGATTAGATAACACAGATAAAATGCACAGCACACAAAATGCAAAATGGCAAGCTTTATACATCACACTTCATAAATGGCCATTGTTTAAAGAGGCAACGCAGTGAATCATGCAATAATAATGAATAATGGATTTGGTTGGGGGGTTGGTGGTATAAAATGTCTATATTAACAACCTATTGTGGGATCCTAATGATTGATACATCAGTTGGTAGCTAAAGTCAGTGAGAGGTTAAATTTGAAACAAGAGGAGACTTTATCAGCTCTGTCCCGGTCAACACTGGCAAAAAGTTAGTAACTTTTGTCTTGTAATGTAATTCTGAACAAATTTAAACCTGAAAATAAAGCGCTGATAGATAAAACTGATTAAATGACAGCTTGAGCATTGTGATAAATTCATAACCATTGCAATGATAAGACATTCAGGAACCTGTGTCTTTCTCTTCATTTGTTTTGCCTTGGCGTTTTATTTCAAGACACCCTTGTTGAGACTGGTTCTTCTGAGTGACCAAGTGAAATTCAATCGATTTGAAACTTAGCGTCCCTGGAGCGCCGGACAGGGGACGTGGTCGAAATACAAAACACCGGCATGATAATTGGCACTCGGGACTGAGCAGCTCTCCTTTTGTGGAATCGGCCCTCTTTGGTCATGGGGTTGAGAGCAGATTAATCGAATTACATGCAGGAAAACCGAGGGGGGAAACTGATACTGTATTCCATATAGATTTTTGCTTTTGGAACCTGATGACCGAAACCTGACCTGTGCCGCAGAAGTGAAAGCTTAGGAACTTTGTGTACTGTACATATCTGTTATCATAATCTGTTATCATAATCTTATTAATCTTACATAACCTGCTCTTTTCCATCCTTCCATATCAGCAATTTCTGCAGTTCCTCTAATAATTTTTTTGGGAAAAAACAATATACATACAAATATTAATCAAAAAGTAAGGATCATACACCGTCATCCATGCAGGTCTGGCCTCTAAAGCAACATCCCCTCCCCATTTTCAGCACTTGACACCCCCTTTCTCTTCTCCTCTTTTTGACTCAATTATTTAATAATAATTAAAATCGGGTTTTAATCATGTGATGCCACCCTTTGAGGTATGTCCTTTGCAGTACTTCACTTTTGTGCACACAACTTTAGGATCTGAAAATTAAGGCAGGCCGTTATCTAAACTGAACATTGATGCCGCATGCTGTCCGCGCCTGCATCTTGGGGGTCCAGTTTGGCTCAGATGTTGGGGGGGGTGGTAACAGGGGAACCAACAGGGCCATCCTCAACTTCACATGTTGTTTATAACTGCTCTTAATAATTGACAATGTTGCTAATTGAGCACATACAGTATATTTTCTTGTAAAATTAGCCACATTCTACAATCCATACCTATCAGAATATACAAAGTGGATTCTCTATCAGAAGAAATTATCAGCTTTTCCCCTTTCTTGCAAGGTTTTTTCCTCACTTTTTTGTTCCTTGAAACAACAGTTTTTTACACTTGATACCTCTCTATATTTAACTGCTGCTACCGTAGAACATCTGTGTCTTACATTAGGTGCATCTTGTTCACATCTAATTGCCTCTCTTGCAATTACATCAAGTCATTTCTGTTTCCAAAACCACACTGCTGCACCTTCCAACTCACTGTGCATCTAACTAACCTTGAGTCTAAAATGTTTCTATGAAATTAATTGTTAGGCTCGCTCTGATATTTCATTTGTCAATAGTTAAATACTTAATGCAATTTGATTTAACATCAAGATTTGTATCTGTTAATTTCATTAGTAATGATTTTCATTTCCTCCTGCCAAAAAATTCATTCAGTCTATAAAGTCTTTTCCCTAATGCCCTGGGATGCACTGCACTGGGGTGGAGAGAACCTGGAGCAAGAGTAACCTGCATGGCCTCTTTGCTCTCCTGAGATCTATAGGACCAAGCCAGCAACTTCAATACAAACCAAGGAAGTGCTGGTATTTTCAACTGTCCCTGTAAATTGAGAACCCTGGCTTTTCATTTGTTTCTGATATGAAGTTTAATTCTGATGACTTCATACCCTGACCAATCAAGCATATTTTCATGAATACTACTGTCATTTTAACTTTTCCCTCAAAGAATAATTTTTGATTCTGAAATGTACTATCTGTATATGAATCTGTTGATAGACACACAAATCACATATAATCAAGCAATACTTTTAGAATTTGGGGCAATGGAAACATTCAATTTCAGTTACGTTTGGATAAGGCAGATGTATGATCTCTGTGTGAAGATTATGCATTACAATTCTAATTCTTAATAATATCCTATATATTAAGATGTTCTTTTCTTCTCCAAACACCTACTTCATCAAAGCAGTCATTCCTGTCTCTGCTGTAAACTATCAGTTGAATATTTTTTTTAACATGAATTTAGAAATGATAAAAGATAAACTCTTTAAAAAAACCTGTTGACCAAAAAGACAATTTAATTATGAGGAAAGCACTATTGTAGTAAAATATATTTCTGTTAGCTATTTTGAATCAACAACTTTTTCGAAAGATCTGAATGGCTACAAGCTGGTTAGCTAATACGTTCACTCCAGGCTTATCAATTCATAGTTTTCACATATGCATAGTATACACAACTGGCAATGAGGGGAAGTTATTCTATCTCTAATCTTGATTGGCAGTCAGAATAAATGTCAGTTCTCGCTGCCACCTACTGACAGGAGTGCAGAATGCATGATCTAAGTTTCTTTTTCTTTTCTGCTACCATCAAATTCCAAGCTCGATGGTGAAAATACATAGTGAAGGTGGAAAATTTCCTTTAATCAAATAGCTGGATGTTAAATGATGTTACTATCAAGTACAACAGTTTGAGTAAGGATTACGTCAACTACTTCTCATAAGCTGCAGTGTCACAATTCTACATGAGGCCATTTCATTACATCATTTTCACAAAGGAATAGAATGACATTAAGCAACTTTTATTATTCCAGTTGAGTGTGTAGAGCTTATTTATTTTGCAATTTATTTATTTTAAGTAACTAAAATCATCTCAGTAAAATGCACTAAATGCAGATACCACAACAGATGCAATCAAATAAAAAGGTTTCAGGCTCAGATCCAGGATGATTATTTCAATGAGAATAGATTAATAATGATGAAAAAAATAATAATTCAGGTTTCAGATAGTTTTCAAATAATGATGCAGCCTCCCTTATTTTTTAGTGGACTGGCCACCAAGTGAGTGCATAACATTACAACTGACCATTGATACAGAACAGATTAATTATTTACCCCTGGTTTATTTAAGAATAAAAAAAATGCTATTCAAGGTTGAGTGGAATTGTCAAGAAAGTAGTTCTTTGTAGATCACCCATTTGTAGGTGACCCAATATCACCAGGTTAGCAAAGGTAATAGACCGAAACTAGATGCAATCAAGTCAAGACTGGAGCAGATGTGGTCGAGTGACCCTTGCCTAAATTCAATAACATAAAATGATTTGGGTTTAGGTTTAGGAAAAGCAGCAGCCCATAAGCCTGTGGAACAATGTAAACTGTGTTGAAACATACACAAACCATTAAATTTAAATGCACAAGCTGTGACCTAAACCACAGACCTTTGATTTAAGGTTTCATATCTGCCATTTGCTGTGTTAAGAAAGGCATCTAAATAGCATTTTGAGACAATTCAGAATATGAATACCCTGAGATTAGGATGTTAATCAAAATATACATAAAGAAATTAAGGCTACTAAATCATGAATGTGTTTAACTGGGTGTTCAGCTGTTACAAAGCATCATGTTGATAGAATTTGTCTCATGCATTTAATCACTACAATTTGTTGAAATAAGAAGTTCAGAATTCAAACACATGGCTCATGTTGTCCCACTTAAGAGTTTCTTGGTAGTTTCCTATTCATTTCCAGGGTTGGGGTGTAAATCTTAACATGCCAGTATTTGTAGCACACACTGTAGGAGAGGTCAGAAAAGGGAGAGATGTGAATGAAGCTTCATGAACCTGCAAGAGTTGAAAAAAGCTACTACATGTCTATAGTGACTCTGATTAGAACCAATAAAAACATGCTGTTGTGGTGAGCTTTGTATGTTAATAGTTATTTTAATGAGTAGGTGATTGGCAGCACATGGTATGCTGGCCAATTCCTGAAGGCTGTCTGTTCTGTCATTGCATGGTGAACCACATGCATCTGGGATGTCCAACATGTCTTCACAATGCATTTCTTACAGTGCTGATGAGTGAGCAGTTGGGACTAAAGCAGCGCCAGAAAAATAAGAAAGAGCCGAGGTGTCTAACCTGATACTCCTCCCATCCCTTACATCAAAGCAGGTCTACAGAGAGAGTAAGGGAGAGAGAGAGAATGAAGGCTGTGACAGGGGTCTCCAGTTACCTCTTTAATTGTTCTGTGTTGCCTAAGCAACGAAAGCTTTTAATGAATCAAATTATGTGTCTCAGACACGTTTGAATCAATAGATTTCCATCGATTGGTGACACATGTCTGCTCCACTCATTTTACTTGCAAAGTTGTTGTTTTCTCAGGAACAGGTCATCAGTCCTAGCTGAGAAAATACTCCAAACTTGAGACAAAATGCCTGCTTCACCCCAAATTACCCCAAAAAAAAAAAAACAATACTACAACACCTCACAATCATTACTGCTTTATGCCCAAAATCAAACCTTCATCCACCCAAACTCAAAACGGCATCAGACCATACAACTTTTGTTCCTGTCTCATATCCAAAATCACTCCTACTTAAAAATGACTCCAAAGCCACAGATTCATTGACTCAAAAAAACTATGCCTTGAACCCTCTAAATACTATGCCTTCAACCCCCTAAACCTCAAAGTCACAAATGTGCTACCCAAAAACCAGTCCTGCAACACACTTCAATAAACATCAACATTAGCCTGAAAAACATCACAGGTAGATCACACTGAAATATCAGAGCAAGATCATTCCTTGACATCTCTGAAAAATCACTGCTACATTATCCTGAAACCCAGACAGGTATCACCACAAATAATATTGTGCATTATAAATTTTAACAGTTGCAAACATGCCATTTAAAATTCAGAGGCAGTACTGAATGGTTGCAGTGCATGAAGACAATTTGCATGGCTACAAATGCAGCTTACATCGACTGACTATAAGTGAATGCTCTTTGTTAATGAAGGGGACCAGCTATGACTTTACACAATTATAATAATAATAATAATAATAAAAATAATAATAGTTTTGACTGAATTCAGCAAGCAATCAAGACATACTCATTAGATATTTTAACCAAAAAAGCTAAAACATACTTAGAGAGCATGGTAGAGCCTCAAAGATGTCCACACACACCAGGAAAAGAGGTCCTTAGGAAATCAAAGTAGTTTGTAGCTTTGAAAGCAAAATTCCATTACACTTCAGTTTAGTGTCAAATAATTCCTACAAAATAAATGTATATTTTTAAATGAAAAATATCAATGCAGTGTTTAATCATTTATTTCCCTGCAGCTACTTGAAATGAATTAGCTGTTTCAGTGGGCATGACACATTAAAGTAGTCATGTTAATTGTCCATTGCACTGACTGGCTGACTGCCGAATCACTGTACAGGTGACTCCCTAACACCCTAAGACACTCAAAATGTAAACTGCATTCCAAACAGCAAGTACGCAGAATGGAACAGCTTTAATATACATCTACTCAAGCAGACCAGGTCGTATCATGGGGGAAGAATATGCAAATTAAACCAAAGTGCAGCATCAACTGGAACCCATTTCAAACCATTGTAACAGTCAGGAAATTTTCAAATGTCCTCGCTTGCTGCACAGTGCAGATTTCAAACTTCAGCTCTAATTATCTGATACACACTTCAGCAATGTATATCTGATAGTGACATGCTCAAATATCATAAAGAATAACATTTAAGTTTTAACTTTGCTGTAGCATTTTTTTTTTTCAGTTCAAACAATAAACTTTGCCATTTGGCCACAGGGATTTGTCATCAATTGTTCCTGAACCTGAAGAACCTGAAAAAAAACTGTTTTCATTACATAGCAGATAGTGTATGTTAATCAGATGCATAAAATAAATTGTAATGTACAGTTTGAAATTGATGAAATTTACTTTTCAAAGGTAGCTAATGCCCCTTCAACTAACATCAGATCCACAAAGCACAAAATAGCATATTGTCTGCATGACCAACAGCAGGGATTCAGCTGCTTCTAAGATTACCACTCCAGTGACTTATTGGAGTTCTATTTTAAAAGTCTTTGGCAGAGGAATATGCAACCTGTGCAAAATGAAAATCGTATGTATCCACAAAAAGGAACTAGTCTTTTAAAGTGCTAAAAATTTGTTTAATTGCTTATAAATTTATCACTATTTTGTTAGCTTTGCTGTTGGGCTGAGGGATTAAAATATACCACTGCATTGTATTGTGGACATATCTCTCTTACATATCCAAAACATGGATTAGGCTTTACAATGGCAACCAAAATTTATGTGAACTTACGTATCAGTATTCCTAAACTTTGGAACTGATGCAATTTTAAGGAATTTAAGCTTGAACTCAGATTTATGCACAGGTTCATAGCTCAAAGGTGCTATGAATACACACCTACAAGCAACAGACAACTAAAAATGAAATACTCTAAGAAAGTAGTGAGGCCAAGGGGGGTGATATAGAAGCACACAGAACAATCAAAAATCCAGAGCAAAAAAGTGCCAGACTTTACAAAACATTTGTCTTAAAAGCAAACACACCAACTGTGCCTTACTTTGGCATCTGTTTTTTCACCTTGCAGTTCAGGTACCACAGCTTAAAAAGCCACTGTAAATTTTGTTTCCCTCCACATGGCTGAACTATTATTTTGAAAAATAGGGGTCACAATACTTCCATTACACTTAAACAGGGTGCAAATTACATCTAAACAAGGTGCCTCTGGTAGAACACAACTACAAAGTTGCACATGGAGACAATACAGAAAAGAAGAATGAAACAATGGAAAAATGAATGATAAAATAAATACATTTTAAAGGACTGCAATATATGCAAGTGTTATTTTTTGACAAATGGGGAAACCATAAATGTAAGCAATGTCATCGCAACTCAGGCATACTTTTAACCAATACTTTTAATCAACCTAAACCAGTATGGACAGTGAAGTAAAATGATGATGTGCCTTAGACAAAGGATGGTCAGTGCAGAGAATTTGAAATGTCTGTATAAGTCATAGACTGAGGAGGGAAATGGTGCCTTTAATATTTAAACGTTCATATGAAGCTGCTGGTGTGCTGCCCCTTCATCACAGATCCAAAAAAAAAAAATTAAATGTTATAAAGTAAGTACAAATGACAAACCCTTGGCTTTCCTGTCCAAATCAATACAGTCTATCCCAATCAACCCCAACAAGCCCAGCACAAAAAGAGCCCACAGCATGTGTTACAGACGCGTCTGGTTATGATGACAGCACTTTTGTTGCTCTGTCTGTGGCCAATCATCCATAGAAATATTTTGATACAAGTCTAATTTTAATAAGAAGGAAATTGTTTGCTAAAACACTTGATGTTGTATGCCTATATTGGAAGAATCAGCTTGACCGTTTTTGAAGAGCACAGCACCAATTCCATGAAAATGGACTGTCTGTAATATATTTTATATTTCAGCTCTAATAGTATATCATGGTAATGATTACAACAATTCTTTTAAACAATAAGATAATAAACAGATTGCGGTGAAATGATTCTGAATAGTCTGAAGGTAGTCCTGTCATTAGAAAAACTATGTCAGAACCTGTGGAGATATACCTGCTTCACACATTACTGCTTCAGAGTAAATGTCTTCTGTAGAAGACTGTCCAAACAATCAGCATGCCTGCAGTTAGATACATTGCATTGTGGGAAACCATGACCCTGGACACCAATCAGTGAGGCTTTGGAACGGGTGCGAGGAACTTACAGATTGCATCACAGGCCTCGAGGATATGAAATTGTTTTTTTAAAAAGTCCCAAACCAAAGAACCTTCTTTCTTTCTCTCTCAAACACGCATACACAAACACAACACACACACACACACACACACACACACACTCACACACACAAACACACACACGACAGAATAAATGTTGCAAAATCATCTGTTTACACCTTCTTCTAGAGACATGTATCTGTGTCTATCCATTGTTGATGTGTGTCTTCTATCCAGGATATTTAGACTTTCAATAAAATATCATGCTAGAGATATTTCTGGAATTGCCTAAATATTGTCATTTATTCCACAACTACCATATTTTAGAACACATATTGAAACACATACACACACAACTAACCTGAGGGCCATTCTGAACAAGAACATTTTGCATTATGCTGATTTTAGTTATGTGCTCTCTAGCAATGTGGGAACTCTGTTTCACTAAAACAATATGGCTGCACCTATGGGACACAGTACACCACTATGGTGATTAGCATATACTTAGCAGAGGATTTGGCTAAATTAATTATCAGATGAGTATATTATACATATTCTAAACAGTTAACTGGCTAACAATGCTCACATTTACAGTAACTTCAATAAACAGAGGGAGCACTTCAGAACTGACTGCTTTTGATTACTTTTGTGGGGCTGTGTTCTGACACGTCATGCATGAGAACAGACAAAATGTACTACATTTCTGCAGTTGTGGAAATACCCTTTTGGCGTGCATGGATATTTGAGCACAAGCAGGGAGCGGAGCTTTGAAGTCCCACAGACCCACGTTATTAGGAGCCAACGCGCATCATCACCCAAGCCACACGCATCAGTAACATCTATGCACTAAACATATTACTGACAGAGGCATCCCACTTGCACCAGCATTGATCCTGATGAACCGATTTTAGCTTTTTTTCCTCTCCCTTCAAGAGGAGAAAGTTCAGACTTGACTTTTGAAATGTAGCTTGTGCATCATGAAACTCATTTTATAATGTCTTGTAAATAGAGGTATAAAAGTATTCAAATTTACTCCCTGGGAAAAGAATTCAAACAGAATTGGATCCAAATGATGTGGGGTGAACAAACCACTCACTAAGTGAACATGTAAAGAGAAAATTATAAACTCTTAGTTCTTCAGGGGTTTTTTTTGCCTTGGTTTTTTAAGACTGGTAAACCTCTACAGCCAGCACACCTGTGTGCTGGTCATCTTCCACTTACTACTTTACTGAATTCATTTAATAACAAAAATGACCTTTCAATGCCATAGTAGCATCACTACTATGACAGAGAGAAAACAGACAGAGAGATAGAAAGGGGTAAGTGGCAATGACAATGACAGTAATGATGATGATAAAGCAGACCGTGAAAGGCAGACTGTCAAAGCATGTGGCTTTGACATTTGGAGATGACATTTGGTGGTTGTATGGACAGAAAGTCAATGTTTTTGTTCCTGGGAGCAGTGACGGATCTTTGCTGTCTAGTACAGCCAGTCAATCGCTCACTGGTCCTGTGTGGGGGGTGATAAAGTGTAGTGTCTGGATGGGGATAAATTCCATAACATGCCTCACAGTTTATTTTTCCATTTTTGGGCACCCCTCATCTCCACAGAACTTTCCTCCCACAAAGCCTCACTGTGACGTAGGCTACCATACCATTTTTGTACCACGCCCCAACCCCCCCTTCCCCAATCTCTGGAAACCCCTTGCCCAGTGAAGCATTCTTGCCGACCACCAAACTCACTGCCATCATTCTTTCTCTCTTTCTTTCTTTATTTAGTTCTTTCCAACAGTTTGTTTGGACCAGAGAAAATAATCAGAATGATCTCAGTAGTTATCTGAAAGTGTGGTCGCAAGGAGAGAGAGAGAAGTAAAAACATTGCAGTTTACCCCCCAAGTTTTACACAAGCCTGGGATTTTGGAAATTATTGTGGATACATTTTCCGCAAGTATAGCCAGTGAAAGACAAGAAAGACTGCTTTGCTTTAGGAATACATCACTCCCAAAGGAGAATAAATGCATGGCTGCTTGGAGAGCAATATTTTTATATAAAAGGAGATTACTTACTAGTTGAAATCATAATTTAAATTACAAAAATTAACGATATGGCAGAGAGCACAGAGTCTGGGAATCTCTTGAAGACAGGAGTTTGTTTTGAAAGAGGTTACAGTTTCATTTTGACCATTTTCAATTCATTAATTGACCTACAGCTGAAATCAGCAAACTGGTAAATGTTGAAAGTTTGGACACTTGGTCACTGAAACTAACTTTCTGTAAAACATAAAGCAAATGAATCTGCAATGAAAACCATCAAACATGAACATGCAAGCCTCAAGGTTGAGTTTAGTCCTGATCTAAAGTTAAGTATTTCTTTCACAATAACAGCAGCTACATCTAAACTGTGGTTACAAAGCATACAGTTTTGAACCAAGATCTTCATAGTCCATAATGCTCACCCTGAAACAAACTGTGCCAAACCACGTCCGCTTTCAGTGACTGTGTCATACCAGGGGTAAAAATCTGTTGCAACAGGTAAAGTCACGTTAAATATTTTGGAAGTGCATAATAGAAAAACAGAGATAGCGACTCACAATACATCCCATCACATCCTTCACACCTGCATGTGGATCTTCTCCTCTTGGCAGAACACACAGCAATTATACTAGTCACATATCCTATCTATGTATCTGACAAACAAGGGGTAAGCTAAGTACTCTGTGAAAATGAACATTTCATCAAAGGCATGCCTTCCCAGCTATGAGTCATAAACAAATGGTTATTACCACTGTCCGTATCCTCTGTCCAAGAGGATAAAATCTCTTCTGTATCAGGGCAAAAAAAAACTGAGGCTATTGACACAGATTAAAACATAGGACAGAGGATATTACAGATATGCAGAAGTAATATGGAACCTACCACTGGAATCTCAACCCCTGGAATTGAAATTAAGTCTGAAGACACAGCAGCTTTCCGCAATACAGCTGCGTGCAATGGCTCTAGCTGCATGTATGACTATGGGTCCACAGTTATACAGTGCTACAGTCATACAGTCGTACAGTAGAAAAGGGTGCAATGAGCCAGAATTGTTTCAGCTCTACAATGGGAAAAGAGATTGAGAAGTTAGCATAGATGCAGTTTTACATTGTTAGAGTGTTTTAATGAATTAGTCCAATTCCAGCTCTACAGTAGGAAAAGGGATATAATGAATCAGTGTGGTTTCAGTTCTAAAGTGGGAATGGGGTATTATGAACCAGCATGGTTCAAGTTGTACTGTAAGAAATAATCCTCTTCATCTTCCCTCCCAGATGAAATATATGATTAATGTTTATTCACCCTTTCTGATTATCAGTAAACTATTTGGGCTGATTTAACTGGTTACCACTTAGGAAAAAAAACCAGAAGTAGCAACATCCTCTCTCTATAGAAGGTATGAAGAATCCTTTCTCCCAAAGCTACCACTGTATGCCCTAGATTGTCTGCACCCCTCCTCTCTATCCTGTTCTGGTATAAGGTTCCTCAGGTGTAATGGAACAAAGAGAAGTCCTTTCCCCCTAAGGATGAATATTTCAGACCTTTACATAACTCTCCTCTCCGAGGACATTAGATGTTCCCTCATCTGAGGGGTCTGCCTGCTCCCCCGGTGGGTTGGGGAGGGGAGGACAGGTGCATGAGTCAGGCCGCGTTCTGTCCATGTGATGGGGTCGCCTCTTGCCAGGATGCGACAGAAGGAACATTCAGATCTGTCCAGCCCCTCGGGTCACCTATGTCCAAGCTGCACTGGTAGAGAGAGAGAGAGAGAGAGAGAGAGAGAGAGAGAGAGATAGAGATGGAGGTGGAAAGAAAGGAGGAGAGTGGGTAAAAGAGAGAGAGACATAGAGAGAGGTCTATTCTCTGTGACATTACATTATTTATTCACCATCTCATCCAAGCCCATAGCTCATATTTTACGTTCTATCCACTTAGACAGCGGGGTATTTACTGGAGCAATTCAGGTTAAGTACCTTGCTCAAGGGTACAGCTGCTTTGGCCCTCGCCTGGGAATTGAACCTGCAACCTCTCAGCCCTGATTTCAACTCGGCTCAACGTGGGGGAACTGAATGTTCCTGTTCTAAGAATTGCATGGGCTAATGAGTAAAGTCAGATGGGTTTCCAGTAAAAAAAAAAAATCATCACTGGCAATCACACATATGAGAGCAGCTTTATAGATTTTGAAAGCTTTCTGATGTGAAGCAAAACAAAAAACATCTCTTGGCATGGAGGTCTTGTTAAATGTAAAATTCAACACAAAACAAAAGCACTATGATAAGGCAAAATTCAATTAAAATGGCCTCCACAAATGGCTTCTAAGCAATGGAAGTTGGTGATACTGTGTCAGTGGATCTGGTTGTTCTGTGTGGTGCTTGAGCTGAAGTGGCCAGCAAGGTGGTCAAAAATGGACAATGTGGCACAGTGTGTTGAGATGTAATGCATTATGTGTTATGATACACATTTTAAAATGTTGGTGAATTAGATAGAGGCATTTACTAATTTTTGTATAAAGTCTCACACAAAACAGACAAACAGAAAGAGCACCTATCAAGCATAACAGCTTTTTGTATACCTGTCCACTTTAGGCATCAGTGCAGTCTGTGCTGTTCTATTAAGGTATTTCTTGAGATTCAATTTATCTAGGGTGACAAATCTGAGAAAGGGATTACATCTGAATGTGTGTACGTGTGTGTGCGCACATCTTTAGCACCACAGTCTGATTGCATTGACTTGTTTGGACCACACTGCTAAGTGGGGAGCAGAAATTCTGTATAAGATAGGTGAGGAAAAAGGGATTCAAAACCTGTACAAATGGTATGCATATTATTTATGATCATTGTTTTTGTGGCATGGCTGATGAAGCCACCCATATCGGACCCTGAAAGATATTCATTTTGTTCCCAGGTCTGGGAGCTGTCTTAAAGCATATCTCACTTCCTGCCAGGCATACCTCCACTCACACGCTGGACTCCAGGCCCCCTGTACTCTGGTGACAGTGAGCAATGTATTTTTTTTTGAGCTCAGATTTATTTCTGAGAAGTGAAGAGGCAATAGGTCTGTTGATTTAGAGAAAGGGAAGAGCACAAAAGGAGGCTGGAGGAGAGCTAGGTGAGAAGGTGACTCAGGAATTGGCCTAACCTCGCAATGGCTGACCCACACTGGTGAATGGTGAATGGAGGTAGAACATATAGTCCTCAGGTATGCTGAGTCATCACTTGCCATACCCATTGCACATGTGTAAATAAGGTAATCATAATACTGCAAAGTCGTATTGGCATAAACCTTTCCATGCAGTCTTAATTTTTAAAATGATTACTATGTTTGTTGCCCTCAGTTATTACCAAATGTTTGCATATGTGAGAAATCCATATTTGGCCAAAGGCAGAGTGTTGTTATTCACATGAAGTGCAGCCAACTGAGTACAATGCAGTGGGGAAATGTGTGTTTGCATGCATGTGTGCATACTTGTGCGCTTGCAAACCTCAGGTAGTAACAGAGGCAGGAAGAGAAAAACAGTACTCAGCATGTTTGAGTGGAGAAGCTGTGCTGTTTGCACAGGCATTTAGTTTCCTGCTGTTCCCCATTTAGTCCCCTGCTATCAGTGGGTGTGTGCATGCCTGTGTGTGTGTCTGTGTGAGTAATAGTAGTAGTAGCTTTTCCATGTATGTGAACATGTGCATGTGTGTGTCATATAGGGAGCCAATGTATGTGATTTTGTGAGAGATAGTGTGTTTATTCATGTGTGTTTGTGTGATTTCAGCACTTGCCCCATAGTGTATTCTCAAGCACATCATTACCATGCGAGGGTCTATCAGTGAGCTGCTTGATTTCTGACTATCCACTGTGGCCACGATCAATAACCCCTGCTTGATCAATCAGCCTGATCAATCAGTCTTTTCATGTGTCCCACTGATTGACAGGTAAAAAGAACAAAGATCAAAACACACACCCACATATTCTCCCACTTCAGACAAGGACGTTTCATTGTGTAACACTGTCAAGGACTAGCTAACGATTGACTAGCCAGCTAAGTGGATAGTTATCTCATTAGCCTGACTTCCTCTAAACAAGTATAGATTTATTTCCTTGCCGATCCAACATAATTTGTAGCATGTAACATGATTAACATCAACACTGCAGTGTGCCTTGGTGCTGTACATTTGCACCATTTGCAACACTTTCTTTTCACAGCATAATAGACATTGGGCAATGGCAAATATGTACACTTGTACATTAAATTAATCCTGACAAACCCTAGTAATTTCAGCCAGAATTTAAACTTCCCTGCCTACAAAATTCATGAGTGTGAGTTGGGGCATATAAAAAGAACCATGCAAGTTCATATTAATACCAAAACTGTTTGTATCAGCTTCTTCAGCAGCAGTACATCTGGCTACATTGCCATCCCCTATATCTGATTGGCTAAAAGGTTTATTTTGCTGTTTCTATCCGCCCTGATTGCCCAGGTTGTTACAGAAAAGAAATAGTGTTCTCTGTTGGCCTGCATAGTTAAACAAATATAATACTGAACATGTGCACTATTTGTCATATTCAGGGTTTTTTGAGGTCCCAGAAGCAGCAAGACAATGGATGCAAGTTAGCCACATAACATTGTTGTGACTATATTGAGTTAAATTAAACTGATGTTATTCTGTTAACACTGGCTGTTGGAACCTAAACTTGAAATAGCAGTTATTTTCCTTGCCAATTTAGTATTGGTGGCAGATACTGCACATTGAGTCTTGATTTGATTTATATCAGAAATCAACCACTGCCTCCACCTGACTCACCTACAAATGTTTTGTGCATCACTATTACTACATACATACACACTGAAATACCAAGCAAAACATGAAGGTCCTAGCATTAACAGCTTCTGTGTGATATATCTCCGAACCCCATTGGGAGTACCTTCAAGTTTGATCCTTTTTCAATCAGTGAAATCTTTATTTTCAGCCTTGAAACATTTTTTCAACATAGGTACACACAAGTGTAAATACATATGCAACCATTTTTCAATATGGTATATGAAATTAAATAAAAGTAATGCGTTTTAACATTACATATGTTTGTGGTATTACATTTTGCTTTTCAAAATTAAAATATTCATTATAAGATGATCAATCTGAAATTTCCAAATTATATTAAATCTAATTTATTGTACATACACACTAAGCTGTTTTGTGCAGTATTTTCAGGTGCAAACGGGCAGGTAAGCAAGGTGCTTTACATATGAAAAGCAAATCAAATGAAAGCTCTGTCTTTGTCCAAAAGTTAAATATCTGGCCAAGGTCCTGTCTGCTGTAACAACCATGTAAAATGAATTATGGCTAGATACTGAGTGAAGTCCCAGCTTTTAAAGAACAAAAACTCTCATCTAAGATGATTATTGCAAACAATCCATCAATACCTTTGCACATTTGGTAGTCTTATTCCTGATAAACTAATCAAGCTATATATATATGATCTTTGAAGTAAGAGAGAGCAAATCTTTCATATGCAGATATGCCACCAATCTCAAATGCCAGACATCCAAACATGGCATTCCTGATTTGTGATGAGTGGCCAGGCATCTGACAGGTTTGCTCAGGCTGAAGGGATGGGTACATGTTCACTCAGATATAGACAGGTTTGCTCAGGCTGAAGGGATGGGTACATGTTCACTCAGATATAGACAGGTTTGTTCAGGCTGAACGGATGGGTACATGTTCACTCAGATATAGACAGGTTTGCTCAGGCTGAAGGGATGGGTACATGTTCACTCAGATATAGACAGGTTTGCTCAGACTGAAGGGATGGGTACATGTTCACTCAGATATAGACAGGTTTGTTCAGGCTGAACGGATGGGTACATGTTCACTCAGATATAGACAGGTTTGCTCAGGCTGAAGGGATGGGTACATGTTCACTCAGATATAGACAGGTTTGTTCAGGGTGAACGGATGGGTACATGTTCACTCAGATATAGACAGGTTTGCTCAGACTGAAGGGATGGGTACATGTTCACTCAGATATAGACAGGTTTGCTCAGGCTGAAGGGATGGGTACATGTTCACTCAGATATAGACAGGTTTGCTCAGACTGAAGGGATGGGTACTTGTTCACTCAGATATAGACAGGTTTGTTCAGGCTGAACGGATGGGTACATGTTCACTCAGATATAGACAGGTTTGTTCAGGCTGAACGGATGGGTACATGTTCACTCAGATATAGACAGGTTTGTTCATGCTGAAGGGATGGGTACATGTTCACTCAGATATAGACAGGTTTGTTCAGGGTGAACGGATGGGTACATGTTCACTCAGATATAGACAGGTTTGTTCAGGGTGAACGGATGGGTACATGTTCATTCAGATATAGACAGGTTTGTTCAGGCTGAAGGGATGGGTACATGTTCACTCAGATATAGACAGGTTTGTTCAGGCTGAAGGGATGGGTACATGTTCACTCAGATATAGACAGGTTTGTTCAGGCTGAAGGGATGGGTACATGTTCACTCAGATATAGACAGGTTTGTTCAGGCTGAACGGATGGGTACATGTTCACTCAGATATAGACAGGTTTGCTCAGGCTGAAGGGATGAGTACATGTTCACTCAGATATAGCATTTAGAGGAAAGGAAGCCCTTGAACCTTACACTCCCACCACTGGAATGTGGACTCTCAAATACAATAACACAATACATAATATTTTGTAAATTGCTTATGTAATATTACTTGAACCATTGTTTCAGTTCTCTACATTTAATGGCTTCATGTGACACAACAATGGAAAAATTTGCAGAAAATGGCAATAAATTTTAGACTAAAAAGGACTAAATTTAGACTTAATTGAAGGTCCATCTAGGTCCCTGGATGTGGTAAAAACTGCAACACATGCCTCAAGTGGTGACCTTGCTAGACCTACACCATAATGTGGTAACTTTAGTATTATACCACTGAATACTGGTTTTGGCTGGACTACGCCACCTTCTGTTTAATGAGAAGGAAGAGCTCAATTTGTAGTAGTGACACTTTCAGTCATAAGTTTATAAGCCAGTTGAGACATGAGTTTAAAAAAAATATATATACATTTTATTTGTTTAATTACAAGGATTTTTACTGCACATTTACTACAAACAAGTCATCAGCTTGGTAACCAAGTGCTGGTTCCATCTGTGGCCTGGAGAGCCGAACCACTCCAATGCCCTGCCCCAATCCAACCACGGGCATCTGCAGACAAGAACAATTATGTGGAAATATTTACCACCCCAAAACCATACAAAACCCCACTAAAAATCAAAATGTATAGATCCATGGAATAAAATTAAAGCTACAATTCAAACACCGTGTGAGCAGTCTCACCCACAAGCACATCAAGGCTGAAGCCACTGGTAGAGTGAAACAAGCACCCGAGCTCTAGGAACCGCAAGAAAGACTCAGATAATTCAGATAAATTAGCATTCAGAATTATACAACGGTCTATGACAATAGATGTATGATCACAGTGTACCAAGGTCTTTACAGAATGGGTAACAAAAACAAACAAAATAAATCCAACAAAAGGGAAATTAAACTTCATTCGATGGTAAATTTAAACAGCTTGTCTTCCAAACATCATCCTTGCTGGCTTCTGTTGCCTCTAAAGGATCTTAAGAATAAAAGCAAAAAATTAAAACGTTGACATAAAAAAGTGTCTTACCAATCGCTTACAGGGCATACCTCCAAGAGGGATTTTTCCAACACGAACCCCAGCAGGAGCAGAAGCATTTGCTTGCTTCTCTGCAACTGAGAACAGAGGACTCTCCTAAAAACACATCTCCCAGGCGTTCAATCATACAGGCTGACGTACATATGCACCTGTACGTCATTAAGTTTGTGAGAACACATGCTACCTGCAGCTAAATGTTGATTAGCCCTTGTGATTGGTTACCAGAGAAAGGAGATCAAGTACATTTTAACAGTAGCTACTTGGCAATGGAGGCCAGTGTTTCACTGTTTGTTGTATATTTCATAGACCTATTGTTACATAGCCTTTGTAACAAACTTGCCTATGATCGATTTGGTAAGTACTTTTCATTAACATGCTCCTTTAGTTGGACAACATGTCCACGACATGGGGAAAGACATAGCTATCCATTCTAACTCTTTCATGATTTGTGTAATACTAAAACTAGATTGTTTAGAGTCACTCTGTACTCTATCCACCTATGTCAACAAGTTAACTGTTTTCTGTGTAATTACACTTAATATGTAGTTCAGGTAGTCACTCTTGGAACTTTACAATCTCAATAATATTACCATTACACAGCGATTACATTTCACAGAGAGAAGTGAAAAGTTTAGCTGCCTTTACATTAAAAATATATGTACTGTCTTTAAGATGTTGCATACAAACTTTAGGATTGCTTAAAAAGCCAAGCATTTAGTCATTTAAACAGTCAAATGAGCCACAGACACTGAAAATGTGAACCAGTAAATCACACATTATCAGTATTCTTGGTTTTCCTCGATTGACTGAAAATTTGCACTTGTACACTACTACTGTTCTCTAATTTCATGTAAATATTATGGATTAGGGAAAAGCCAGTCATTTGAAGTTCTTTTTATTCCTACAATACTCGTACCAATATATTGTAGTATTTCATATACTATGTGGTGTCTGCTCTGTCACCCATTACAGTCTTAATGACACCTCGGATTTAATGTTAGCTACTGGCTTTCAGTACATTTCAGTTTCAATGCACAGCTGTTATTCTCTGCTCATTAGGGAATGTGTTAACAACTACAGTAGTGGGAAAAGTCTTACACCGCAAGGCAAGGACATAGAAATATGAAAAAAAAGTGTAGTCTCATTTACAATGGGACTTAATTTCCCCCCACTTTAAGAATCCTTGTCTGTAGCAACAAATAAGTACAAGAAAGAATCAGAATAGATATGACTCATAGATATGATGTCTTTATCATTAAACAATCAAAAAATAAAATGAATTCAGTCAAGAGAAATATTCATTTCTTTTTATGAGATACATGTTGCAAAAGTTCATAGTCGTTCAAAGTCACATCAGGTTATTATTTCTTTTCAATTCAGTTCTATTTCTATTCTGTTTTACATTCCAAGTGTATGGCCTAATATATTGAACAAGAGATCTTTATTTTTAAAATACATGTTATGTAAAGATACATCGTGCCTTAATGTCTAAGAACCTGACTTACAAGATGCTGAACAGAAGACCAGTGGTAATAATTAATTTAAATCTGAAGATGAAGAAAAAAAATCCAGCATGTCTGCTAAATCATTAAAAATTGATTGACTCTAATCCACAGCAGCCATGAGATGACGTCATGTGGAGAAGCTTCATGGCTGTCGCTGATAAACCCCATAACCATTTCCTTAGCATTTATATTTAAACAGACCAATATTAAAATTACAGGGATGACAAAATGCTCACAGGAACGCAAATCCCTCAACATGCTGCCTGTTTTTTTTTTCATACATTCATTTTTAAAAAGCAACAACGGGGCATACTATTTTACAACTTGAAAAACGTGCTTAAATTATCATGCACTGATTACTATCGCACTCTGATGTAAGTAATCTTTTGAATCTTTGAGTTTGCCCAGCTCTGTACTGGGCTAAATGGTTGTATGAGTGAGTATTCAAAGATCCTGTAATGGGTGGAGCGACAAGTAGCTGCTTGACTATTCCTAGTACTCCTCCTGCTACTATTACTATTACACTTACTAGAAGTAGTAATATCTATCTATCTATCTATCTATCTATCTGCCTGGAAGCAAGAAACATATACTTATAACCAGTCTACTGATGTATATTTGTACATGTATATACATACCAAACAGTGATGGGGAGGATGACGTGTTAATGAACCCTGCACTTTGGTAGACCTCTCATGTGCGATGAGTCAGTTGCACAAATGAACCAAACAAAAGACATATCACCATAACTGAGACAAATGAAAGGTGTGCTGTCAAACATACCATTCTGATGCAGGTTCATTTCCTCTCTCTTTTGGGTAAAAATAACCTACCTTATAAGAGGACAATAAGAAACAGATGTAACCAGTTTGCACAAGATACTATAAAATCATTCTTCTAGAATGGGCATTGAATTACACATGAAAAGAAAACCAGGGAAATACCAGAGTATATTTGATATATCCCCTTTTCTGTAAGCCCAATGTCCAACTACATTACCTGATCAGCAGTCCCACAGACACATTCTCAGGTCAGCTGCAATCATGCAAAACACCTACCATTTACTTCATGTTGTTAGTGAAAAGATAGATCTATTCTTCTCCTCTCATCTCAAATACAGTAAATATGTGTAATTGAAAGCAGCAAATTCACAATGAGAAATTAACACTGAATATTACTACATGCTGTGACTCTAGAAATGTTCACTCTCTTTTAGTTTCACACCATAAAATGATCCCTTAAGTCCCGTTTTGACATCCGGTGAGGTCAAAATAACAGACAGATTACAGGATATCATAACCTTCATCTTAACATATCAATAACAATATCATGGCACATTCATGTAATCTCTTTTCATTTCAGTTATGAATGTGCCCTGATGCTCAATTACAACAACTGCAAGTGAAAGCTGTGTATTAACAGTTATCTAATCATACAGTAGTTCAACCTTTCAGATTAATAGTAAAATCTAGCTATCGATCTAGCTGTCTGTGGGTTGGGAAAAATTGTCCTCCCGCCACAGAGAAACACAGCAACATCTTTATGTCATTTTGGTCTTTTTACAAAACATTAAAAAGGAAACTCCCCTAATTTCATAAGATACACTAAACACCAAATTGTCTTTTCCTGTTGTGTAAACATTGTGGAATCTGCTCAGTATTTTCAGCTGCTGCCAACTGATGTAGTGATGGTAAGGCATTTGTACTGCATACAAATTCATCCCCTTTTCATTGGGTTATGAGGGAAATATCCAGATGAAAATTAAGGCATGATGGGAAATCTGGGGAAATTCAGCTGGAGGCTGAAACAGAGTGACAGGCTCATGTCAGGAATGAATTGTCATAATCCTTCCAAAAGCTTATGCCTCTGGCCAAGCACATTAGGGGTCACTGACACAAGGCATAAAACTTTATAGTAGTTATGCTTTTTGGGCAAAGGGAAGATATGTAACACAATAAACTGTATTTTTTCAGTAATCACATATTTCCATTGCCGCAAAAAATACAAATAAAGGTGTGGTAATTTAAAATACAGTAATTCAATTGTATGAAGACAATGTTAATAATCAATACATTATTTATACATGGATACATTTCTTCATTTATAATATCTGCATATCACATAAAATAATATGATCAAGCCAACCAGGAGCATAGAATTCCATGTCTTTTAGTGCAATGACTGAATGCATCATACCAGGTGGCAGGCTCACACTAATTTGGGAAGATCTACATGAGAGGAAACCAAATGTCATTTTCACAGTCAACTTACCACTGCAGAATCCCAAAATGGTGGGTCTAACAATGAAAATGTTTCTACATCATTACTACAAAAGTGATCCGAGGACTTTGTGGGAATACTCCACTTAATTTAATCTGATCCACAGAAACTGCACAATGTTCAGGTGCATAGCTTCAATGAAGCAATCTCATCAAGCATTTCCTCCAAAGCGTTTTTGTGTGTTTGTGCACAATAAAGCCCTTTCATGAATCATTGTTTCCTATTAAGAAGCTGTGAAGAACTGATATGTTCACCTCCATTTACCTGTAAAATTAATGTAATTCATTCACGGCATAACTATTCCCCTGGAATATGCAATTAAACTAAAATGGGACTAATGAAATAAGTAAAGAATGAATGTTTAAAATGTATTAGAGTAGAACCCATAATCTGTGTAATGGCTTCTCATGGCTTGAGGAATGAGTGCGATGCATTCTGTATCCCCCACAAACAGTTTCTCAAAGCCAATGCGGCAGGTGATGTCACTGCCAGGATTCTCTGCCAGAAGACAATTACGCACATGGGTTTGGGTCCTGCTTTCTCAGTCAAGCAATACGTCTGAGGCACTAGCTCTCAGACCATCTCTGCATGCCAGCAGATGCTGTATTCAAAAGAAAAAAGACCTACTCTGTGTGCCAAAGGGTGTCCATAACAGTAAGAGCACTCAATACCAGTCACTCAGGGGAAAAAAGAAAGATAAAGCAATGGAACAGATAAACAGTATTTATGAAGTGCATGGACTACATTAAAAATAAAAAAAAAAACATTTTTAATTATTTCCCCATGGTCATTTGGGCATTCCTAAAAATACGCAGTAGGAGCCGTTGGATGGTTCCCTGTATGGATGGATTCACTGTTAACTACCAAATCTGGACTGTGCCAGTGCCCATAGCCCTTTAGTTGGCAGGAATGCCCATGTCTCATTATTGTCCAGCAACCCCCCACTCAGGTGCCCATTCTACCAGTACCAAGCTGCACATGCAGGGTCTTCCTCCTAGACATATCTGCACAAGCTCAATTTGTTGATGACTGTGATGTGAAAATAGCTTCACTTCAGCAGAGACTGTGTGCACATCCATACTCACCTGTACAGAAAGGACAGGTTGCATCAACAGGTACAAGCTAAAATATGATTGGACATTTCAAATTGGAAGAAAAGGGTAAAAATTATACAAGATATGATTAACCTTTAAAATTCAATTTTGGGTAAATATTGGGTTAAATATTGGGTTAATACCAAGAAAATATTATTGTTCAACAGATGCATTTTTAATTCTATTACAATTGTACCAGTGAGTACAGATGTACAGAAATCACAAAGTTAAAATTCAGATATTACCCTTAGAAAGATTGCTTTTACTCATAGTACACAGTCATCAATCAACTGCAATTTTTTAGCCTGAAAATATCATAATTATCTCATGACAGACCACTTACTCTCCTGCATTCTTCCACCACCATGCTGAACCACTGGATCAAATCTGATTCAACAGTATCTTTGTACTCTGATTGTGGGGAAAGTCTGTAAATACCTTACTTGGTCAAATTCACATTCACATGTTCATAGCCACCTGGTTGAGGACAGGCTGGAAAAATGGAAATAAATGTGATGTTAAAGACTGAAATACCCATACATGAAAGGAGGGTGAAGAGGAGATAAAATGAATCAAGTTGGACAGATAATTAATTAGAAACTGTTAATAACATCATTGAATGATCTATCCTAGTTTTTGATATCAATGGTATCAGTGACACAATTGGTAGATGTAGTTTATAACCATGCATTAAACTGAAGCAACAAGGGCGTTGTTTAACATTGTTCTGGAATTTTAAAATAATTGTATTTTTCTTTTCTTGTAAGTGGCACAAAAATGATATATGTTTTCAAAACATTTACAGTAGTAAGGAAAAAATGGATTCCAGATGTTGTGAAAAAAAAAAAACTGACACAAAACCCATTTTGTCATATTCCCATTTCCCTCCAAAATGTGACATCCTGAAGCATGAGTTTATTTGAATTGTTGGAAAAACACATGACTCAGGGTTGTCCCTTACAGTTCCCCTCCTCCCCCTGCCCCCAAGAGCAGGGCAGCATGGAAACCCCTGTCAGGGAGGCTTTGGAGAAGTTCCAACAGGTCAAACAAATAGAAAAGACACGCAGAGCTGGAAAACCCTAGATTTGTGTTTTTGTCCAACCGCACCCCCCCCCCCCCCCCCGACTACTACCACCACCAGCCCCCTGCCTTTTTTAATATATTATTTAAGAGGCTGGGCTTCTTTGTTTTGAATGGAAACTGGACCCAAGGATTTTTTGAGGGCCCAGAGTTGGAGGTGTGTTTTTAATGTTAGGTGTACGAGACTCAAAAGGGAATCTATGAGAGCTTAAGTGGCTTATATTTATAGGAGCCATGCGCAAAGGTAAGGAACAAGTGGTCCTTTTAGGAGTAGGACAGACTTTGGCTGTTCCTGGGGCTCAGAGAGGACGGCTCCATGGCTCTGTGCCAGTTTACACAAAATTAGTGCTCCCTTGGTCTGGAAAGTGTACCTATAGGAAACTGTAAAGACCCCAAACTAAGCCTGCAGCTCCAGCAAAGGCAGGGACCAGCTCCCAGCTCCCCAAATCAAAACGACCACATGAAAATGAAGGCTATACCAGTTCCATATGGGGACCCCATGAATTACATTCAATTCAAATAAACAGTTTCCCCTTCACAGACACAGTAATCCCCCCCTCCCCCACAACCTCATCCAACCCCCCCAACCCCCAAACCGCTACCTCCCCAGCAGCAGCCCTGTAACAGCCCCAATGTGAGGAAACATTTGTGCCCAGAGTGGGAAGTGATACAATTTCATTCTTGTTTCCCAGGATAAAGAATCCAGTTTCCAGCTTCACTTTTACATCCATGGCCCCCCTGCCCCAATCCCCCCTTTCAGTCACCCTAATTCTGAACACTTTTTATATAAAAACTAACTATTGTGACCCACACTGTGGCTTTAGTCATGTGGTTAACACCCAGAAATTTCAAGGGCCCATTGCGTATTCCCAGACCAAGATCAAGGCCATTACAGGATCTGACAGGCCAGGTCTGAATTCAGCTTTCCTCTATGCATAGACCAAGACCAGGAGAGCACCTGGTGACCTCCCAGTCTTACGACTCAACACAGGCAATGGGCACTTGCGGGGGAGGGGGTGCCAGGGCATTTAGGGGTCTATTCAGACCCGCGTTCAGTGCGACTTAAGCGCTTTTTTGACCTGCTGCACGCCTTTTCAGTGTCTGTTCGTATTCTGTCTTTGAATGTTTACGTGTGCTTGGGAGACTTGTGCATTTGGGGTGGAGATTCATAGAAATCGGGGTGTTTCTCAATAAAATATCATCTACGCGGATTCAGACTTTGACTTAAGCAAATTTTCAGGGTGCATATCCTACGCACATCACAACCCTGTATTGACTCGTGCACTCCTATCAATCAGACTGTAATATTTTTTTTTTCTCAGTGTTACCATATTGCATGGAGTAAAATCATTCAGATTATTTCTGGACAACAGACGCATGTAAAAGTATTGCCCTTACCATCACCAACAATTGAGTTGTTGAATTTGAAACGCATGGCTACATTTCGGCTCCTCAGTTCGCTTTTGGAGTGCTTTTTTAACTCTATGAACTCACAGTAATAGCTCAGATCTCAAGTCTAATCATATGCCAAAACAGATGTAATCATCAGGACAAGTAAAACTAACTATAGAGAAAAAAATATTCTTTACCATAGATACTCAATACATTACAAATTATGATATGAAGCAATGTCTATCCAAAACAAAATGACCCAGGTGTTATCGGCAGGACAGAGTGCATACACAAAATGGGTACCTGGTTCGACTCAAATGAAGGAATATACTCTTTCAGCATGACTAACTGTTTATTGGATACTGGGATAGACTGACGGACAGACTGAGAGACTGATTACAGCTAAGTATGAGAGTTTCAAAATATGAGCGAGTACTGCTTTGATTTTACGTTCGATATCCAGCATTGCAATTCATGATAAAATGTATTCGTGTGTGCTACTGCCACTTCACAATAGTGCATATTAACATTTTAATTGTATTGCCCATTAGTATTACAATTTGTATCTGGTCTAGACAAATCATTTCTCAGTATATTTTTACCAGATATATTGGATACGAATGAAATCAATTTGATTTATATATATGAAGAACAAATAATTACATTTGACCGAACTACTCGACTGCATGATTGTTTTCGAATATAATTGCTGTATCTGATAACATACTTTGAAGCCACTAAATTTTAGGTGAATCTATCCAAGTTCAAGAATTACAAGGTAGAGTTTGTGCCTGGCTATGTCACCCATTTGTCTAATCAACTTTCAAAATTGAAGTTTTCTGTGCTACATAGCAGACTCTTAGTACTAGGTAATGTAACTCAGGGGAAACCATTGCACGGGCATCAATGCACTACAATGCTGTTGATGATGCCTTTCAGCATTTGGAGTGTTAGAGTGAATGGTCATTTATAAACAGGCCTACCTTGGTTCGTTTATTTTCAAAATATTTAGCATATAGACTTAGACATAAAAGTTTCTTCATCCTCAAAAAAATCTTGCCATAAAATATTTGGTTCACTTTATTAACAACACGGTTAGCCTTTCCTTACTGAGTAGGCCGATGTTAAATACAACCTATGGCAACAAGTCAGCATGTTGCATGCTTTCTTGATGCTCCTGATAGGGTAATTAGTGTGCTATGGATTAAATCAACTGGTAAAAAATGTTGATTTTGTAACCATTGTTTCCAAGCAAGAATCAGACTTGAATCTTATGGTTTTGATATGAGATAACAAAGTCAGAGTATTAATTTGGAAAGATTATTAACTCTCTTGGCTGGAACTACTTCATAGGTGTCTGAACACATGAAAATAAGGTACACCATCCACCCAATCAGAAATGAGAATTATTGCAGCTGAGGTAAGGCAATACATGTTGTGAAAAAAGGACTGTATATGCATATTTGTACTGAGTGGGTGTGCATTACTGACATAGAGCAGTGTGAATATTTCTACATGCCTAAAAAAGTAAGCGAGAAACACACTCACCCCTTGGAATGGGACAGGGTGTATAATTGATGAGAATCAGCCCCAGGTTACTCTAAACGGTTGTTAGTCACTTGTATTTTCTGCTTCAGATGCATGTTTGATAACAAATTAATTATTAATGAATATGCTGGTTTATTACATTCCTACAAGCTGATAACAGTAACTCACAAGGGGTTTATATCTTATCATATTTTTTCTTTTTTTCTTTTTGTATACATGGTGTACAGCAAATACAGGCTAAAATGAGGGTAAAACTACCACCAACTTGCAATTAGATAAATGTACCTAATAAACTGGCCTATATGTGTGTGTGCAAACATGGGGTTTATGAATATACAGGACCTCCACTTGGAAAAAACTTTGAAATAACTAAATCATAATTACAAAGACAGCTACATAGTTACGTTACATTACATTTAATTAATGCCAATTAGCAGGTATGTTTCAGCTCTGAAAGATATGACAATCAGTACTTTCATATGTGAGCTTCCAAAGCAATGTGGAGCAACTAACAGAATTCCAAAGAGGCCTAACAGGCAGGGCTTGAAATGCAGATGCCTTGTTCACAAAAAAGTGAGACTGTTTACTGTGACATGGGGAACATTACTGCAAATTATGACAGCATAAACAATCTGCATCGGCAAAGAGAAACAGAGGTCACAAGTCAAAGCTCACAGACAGGGACAATGAACACTTAACAGGATAGGTGCTTAACACAACAAAACTGCAGCCTCAGTAACTACATCAGAATTGAGGCAATATCTCTGTGACAAAGTCTCCACAAAAACAGTTTGTTGTGAGCTTTACAAAGCTTGCATGTATTGAGAGATTGCTATTTGTACCTCCCAACCTCCATGATTCATTCTGTCTTACGAGGCCATATAGGCACATGAATAAAAAAATACTTACATGTGGTGTTTAATGTTCAGTTTCAAAATGTGGGAGAGGACATGTTTTAGTATGATAATTAAAATGAAAGAATTTCTTTTTGTCTAAACCACGATGCATAATACAATGTTAAGTAATGATTCCTTTTTCATTTATTTGGTGTTTGTGAGTTCAAATCAATGTAGAGTGAATTTAGCTTCATATAGTTTTTTTTTCCTTCTTCAATGATTTGTTTTTAATATACTGTGAAGACCAAGCCCCTTTCCTACCCAAGCTCTACTGCATTGATATGTAATTGTACTTACCATCTTCTTTTCATCCATGTTTTAGTGGTACATGAAGCAGCTAATACAAACTCAATAACGTAACTTTATCCTCTTAGGAGATGAAAGTTCAAAAATACAGACAGGATTTTGATTTTTTATGGTCCTTGAATTAATATTTATTAATAAGTATTTATTCTCAAATATTAAAACACAGCAAGTGGCATTGTGTGAATACAGTGAACCCATACAACACACAATCACAATACCTTCCTTGTAGTGTTGGGGAATGGCACAAATATATATCACAGAGCTACAAGCGGAACTGCATTTCCCAGTAGTATGTAGCAGCTAACTACATTCAAAAGCCATTATCTATCAAGTACTATTTAACCTTTACTTTTTAAGTAAAAAAGTAGCATGAACAAAGTTACTTTTCCCCTTGTTTAAATTACGGGAGCAAAGTTTAAAATTAAGTTTCCAATAATAATATAGGTCTGTAGGTCCATGTAATTGTCAGATAAAATCAATGCATGGAAGTGCTTCCTCTGTATTCTTTTTTTCCCCAACAGTAGTGAAACTTGATAACTCCTATTAAAGTGAGTAACTAGCTGAAGAATCATGTTATCTTTCCAAGGCCTTAGTGAGTGTTGGTCTCACCAATGATAGTGATCCTAAATGTCACTAATAGTAATAGAAGTTTAAGTTAGTTTACCTTAAATTCCTGGGCTGCAGTCCAATCTGTTAAATCTTCTACCCTTGAAAACTTCTCTTGCAAAGTTTACCTGGGAGCATGTGACACTCCACCAATATATGCTGATTAATGCAATTGTATTATAATTGTTTAATTGTATGAAAAGTGTTTAGTTGTATTAAAAGTGTTGGAGTGCCCCAGGTTTCCGAGTGAAGTTTTCACAGGCAGAACTGATTGGACTGCAGCCCAGGATGTAGTGCTGCTTTGCTAGCTAAGATACTTCTGAGGTAACTATCCAAAACTTCCCCATTACTACTGCATTTACATGATTGATACAGCAAATTACATGACTTTTAATTATCTAGGGGCATTTTAAACAACTAACTTTATTGTTTGAGAGTAAACACATTATTTTAAAAAATAAATAAAGAAAATCTGTTCACAAGCCTCCCTAATTCTGACTAACCACATTCAAAATTAGCCATATGCAACCTTTTCTAATGGTTCATTGTTCATAAAGGTATGCATTCAGATTACATTTCTCTGGTATGTTGTTTTGAATGTAACTTATCATGTTAGGGCACATTATGTTAAGATCTACATTTCGTTGAATTATTTTAGGTTTGTTGTCTTACGAATGAACCAAATCTTGTACCAGTTCATTTAGGTCTCATGCTAACTTCACTGCCATTCATTTTACAAAACATAAATGCAAATCCTGTTGATATAGAACTTAAAAATATTTATTTTTCCGAGCCAATAATTAAGGTGATTAAAAAAAAATGAAACAATATTCAGTCCTTAAATATGTACTTTCTGCTGAGGTAAATCAAAAGAAGTAGGTAAATACATTCATTTTTTGTTCTGTTGGTATTTTTAAACATTTACATAATGTATCATTTTAATATTATGTAAAAAGCAATCATGTGTATTTTTCTTTGCCTTCTTGACAAGAATTGAAGCCTATACTTTAATCTTAGACCACTGGCCAGTATCTGTCAACCAATTTAGCTAAATCACCCATCATGTAGCATGTTGTTATCTTGACTGATTCTATACAGCAGTCATTCTCTGACAGTGCACATCCTCTGAGTAAGACTCTGAGTAAGTAAAGTAGCTTATTAAATAGGGGTGACAATCATCTAGTACAGTTAAACATGTTGCTAATATGAGGTAACTACTTAAATTGTAACCACCAAGTCACTACTTAAATTCACTTTGCATAAAAAACATAAATCATTCTAAGTAGAAACCACTTCAGCATTATATACCTTAATGCATGTTTCCAACCACACATAAGTTTTATTTGTACCAACAAAATTGAATTAAAAAAATATGTACATAAAATGTTTTTGGAAACACACTTACATACAATTTACAATCATATGTCATAATATTCATGTTTTCTGAATGAGGACCATTGTATTTAGTCCATACCTCTGTTTTTTTTATTTTATTTCTGCTTCTTGATCATCAATAATAATTGTTATTCTTTATTACTGTCTGATTCTGATTTGTATTAGATGCTGTCAGTTGCATCTATGTTATGAGTGCTACATAAAGGAATAGTAACAGATTAGAGAACTGGAGATTTTCTTTTGAGATTCTCTGAGCACCTGACTTAGATTGTCCACAGCCAGATTCAAAGTAACCAACCTGCTGAATTAAAAAGGCTAAGACTTTAACCCAAAATTACATTCTTTATCATTTAATAGCTCTTGTTTGTACTGGGTAAGCACATGAGAATTTGAGTCAACGATGGGTGACCGCTTTTCAGCTTTGTATCGACATTTCAGGGAAACAAAAAATAAACATATTTTTTAGGCTGTTTGTGTCTGATCCTAATGAGACTACATTGGTTTCTGTAATTAGTTTTGACATCCTCAGCTAATTTTTTGTCTGTTGGTGACCTCCCTTTGCTCCTCCCCCTGACCTCCTTAGCATTCCAAGGTGACCCTGCAAATCACCCCTGTCTCCCCTTTGTGTCTCGTTCCTGTTTTTTGACAATTTTTTAAGCATCGTTTTACACCTCCCCCTTCACTTCTACCTCAAATTGTGCCCCTTACACCCCTACTCTCTTGTGTTAGAGCTTTGCACGTCTAGTTTCTGGAGTGCATGCACCTTTGTGTGTGCATAAGTGTCTGTATGTTTGAAGGCGTGTGTGTGTGTGTGTGTGTGTGTGTGTGTGTCTACTCATTTTTCAAATCTGGGTAATGTAGCTGTCAGTATCTTCTCCACAATTAACTCCATTGTTTAACCTTTTCGTAACTTGTCATGTTATTGTGTGTACAAAATACATCCTGTCTTTGTGTGTGCCATGTTATAGAAGAATGTGTTTGTGTAAGTGTATACAAAAGTGTACTGTGTTTGTGTATCTGTGTTTCTCTGTGAGAGAAAGAGAAAGCATGTGTGTGCTTGTGCATGTTTCTGTCTATATTTCCTCCAAGTCCCTGGGTGTTCCAAACATGTGATCCAGTCACCATAGCTACTCCTCAACCTTTGCATCTTAATTCTCACAGGCCTCTCCTGAGACACTCACCCCCTCATCCCCCCACCACTGCCAAACTCCCCTTTCCCCAGCAGGATGACCCCTGTGCCCCCGGCTCCACTGTGTGCAGAGCACGCCCTGAACACCCCCCTCCCTCCCAAATACCACCCCCCACCCTGCGCAACCCCAGACCTTCTTTCTCCAATATCTTTCGTCATTTGACATTGACATCTCATTTGCAATCTAAAGCCCATCCCAGCCTCCAAAACAAAGACACCATTGCAGACAACACACTCACACATTATACTCCATTTCACTCTGTACACACAGATACAGGTAACTCAGCCAGCCTGGGTCTTACACACAGTTTCTGGAAGCTTTAAGCTCAGTAAAAAGTGAACAGATTCCTTGCAGCTTTTCTATATATGGGCAAGTGGCTGGTTTATTTCTTTGTGATGGGTGATTTAGGACCAAATTGCAATGCACTCCAGAGGCCTATATTCACATATTAATTTATGTCTCTGGTCCCAATGTAGCCCCATTAACGACTACCTTAAATACAAGGCGATAAGTCTTTCTAAGCCTACTGTAGTACACTCACAAAAGATTACAGGCCACTGGCCTCCATGGAACATGTTCTAGGAACAATAAATACTTTCCGCAAAGAGAAAAACTAGTCCTCGTCTGTTCTCTTGGCTCTAATTAAAATCTCATTAATCACATTTTGTCTTCCAGACTCAGTATCACACCCAAGACAGAGGGGTGGAGTAAAAAAGAGAGAGCCCTTTGTCTTCCAATCAGAATGTTGTTCTCTCTTCTGCAAACCCCTTCAAAGATAGCATTGATAAAACAATGGGAATACATCATATACAATATATAAGAGTTTAATACATCTGTATGGCCCAGTGCTATTGGACAGCTAGACATTTTTTTGTTGTCTTTGTTGGGGTCATGAGTTTTTAGATGTCAAACATGAATGCCAATATGCACATGCAACCACATTTCACACTCTCTCAGACACTCTGTATAAATGACTGGCATAACCCTTTCCTTCTTTAGAGACTTGAGCACAAATAATTCATTGCTCACCCACATGGGAAGCTGTAAAGAAAATATCAAATCAATCACAGAAAAAACACATCAAACACCTGTAGAACAACTAGGTTATTTTTCCTTCATACATATTACACTTCTGTCCCTAATAAATTGAATTATCAAGCAAGCTAAACCTGGTTAATAATGTCACACAACTCCACAGGTGATCTAGTTTTCCAATCTTTTTCTGGTTATCTTTTTTTCTGGTCATCTATTTAGGGCACTTACAGTTAGTCTTAATGTGAGGTCCTTTTCATATACCATCTTTCAGTCATGTAATAATGGCTGTAATAATCATTTTTTCGCAACTGTATTAATTTTGGGTACAACAATATTAATGTGTTATAAATATAAGCATGTTTTTATTTTAAAAGTGAACACCTACTGCACTAGTCATTTAAATGGGTTGAAGAGTGTGTGTGGCTTGTTATGGGGGCATGAGAACTCCCCTCACGGTGCCTGGCAGGACCATCACTCCGTGTTGTTAAAAACTCTCCAAAATGTCTCTCCAGGGATTTGTGTCTCAAGTATAGACATCCAGATTTCAAGTGAGGCTTCTCCTCGAAACATTTATAACATTTGTTATGTGAATGCTGCATTATTCTGACTAATAAACGATTTATCCCTACAATTACTGCTGCAGCACAGCCTTTCATTCTGAACAGCTCGGGAGCAATCGTTTGTCCTGCGGAAGGCCGGTGCTGCCAAGCTAACGGGATGGATTTAAGAACAGCATATATCTCTTCCTAATGAGGAGAGAAACCACTGCGTAGGAGCACTTGGCAAGGGCAGGAGGAATATGAGGCTGGCATAGCGTAAGAGGAATGCTGGATCTGAGCAGCAGAGCACAAGGCAAAGTACAGACACTCAGCTGGAGCAAGGAAGTCTGGGAACTCGGATGCAGAGCGAGTCTTTTAGAGGTAATTGATTCAGCGAGGCAACAGGATTGATTCTATTCCTTTATATGCACTGTGCATGTCACCTGTGGTAGTGCTGGACAGCCCAAAAAGTTGATAACTCCTATTACTACAACTGATATAATCATTGCCGCTACCACTGGAACTATGATCTACAGTATATTGTGACACGATGGGGTGAGGTTCTACCGCTGAATCTCTGTTTGGTAAAATCCTGTCCCGGACCTGCCCCTATGAGTGACCCCCACCCCCACTCCCCCAGATCCACACTGAGTTACGGAGCTTTCATTTCAGCCACATGTACAGATGTTATTAACGGTTAAGTGCCCTTGATCAAGAAGAAACCCGCAGTGCCCCACCAGGGATGTGAACTAGCAGCCTTCTGGAATGGAAGTACTGTTTCACAGCCTCTACACCTTACTGCTGTGCTGTGGGAGGATATCAAACAGTTTTTTGGTTTAACAAGCAGCAAAGCTGAGTTTTGCTATAATCTACTGGGAAAAAAAATATTGAAAGACTGCTTGATCCAATATCTGAGGGGGATTTCCCACGATGCACCTCTCTTTTCAATGGCCCAGTTCCTAATGGCATGGGTCTGTAGGTCAAACATTTTTCCTTCCTTTTCTTGTTTCATGTACTGTACGCAGTGGTGGTTCCTTTGAAATCCAACATAAATGAATAATTTATATGCTTTTTTCCCAGTTTTCTGATAGAAAGCTGTTCACCTACAGCTATGGAACATTGGGGGGTGGGGGTGGGGGGAGTGGGGGGCAGCTGTTAAGGGTAATCTCTCCACAGCCCTCAGTTCCACTGGCAAAAGACTTGCAGGAAGGTAATGCAAACTAGCGTACAAAGCAAACAAATTATATTCCAATAAAAATCTCACTACACTTCATTCATGTATAACAAAACATACTAATCAAAGTACTGAAGTTAAAAATGCAAGAGGAAATATATTCTACTGATATTATCATCTTTCAGCAAAAGGTAAAGAACAGACAGCAACAGGGGAAAAAGCATATCCTTGGGGATGATATAGAAAATAAAAATCCAATTCATAGGCAATTTTAAAAAACGGGTGATTCATGTGCCTGTTTTTAATAGTTTTATGCATCAGAAAGAATTTTTGAATCAGAATGTATGGGATGTTTCAGAAACTTCAATAAACTTTCCGTCTTGGCTGCCCGCCGTCAAGAGCTAGGATGACGTCTGACAAGCCCCCGATGCTTTACAGAAGCTTCCAGTGGGCCTGTGGAAAAAGTGGCAGCTGTAATGAAAGGCACTGAAGTGCAGTACACACCCCTGACTCCTGTAGTGAAAGGAACAGCACTGTTTCCTGTAACAAAAAGATCAGCGCTGACTCCTGTAACGAAAAGAACAGCTCTGACTCCTGTAATGAAAGGAACAACTCTGACTCATGTAACAAAAAGAACAGCTCTCTGACGTCTGTAATGAAAGGAGCAGCTTTGACTTCTGTAATAAAAGGAACAGCTCTGACTTCTGTAAGGAAAGGAACAGCTCTGAGTTCTGTAATGAAAGGAACAGCTCTGACGCCTTTAACGAAAGGAATAGCTGTGACTCCTGTAACAAAAAGAATAGATCTGACTCCCGTAATGAAAAGTACAGCTCTGACTCCTTTAACAAAAGGAACAGTCATTATGTTGCAATAATTTTATAATAATGGTATCATTATATTGAGACATTCAACACTGAAATTGCACTGTACCAAGAACAAACACAAATGCATTCATTTTGACCACATCTTAACGCACACACACATTCATATATACACACAAAGATGCATGAATGAAAACATACGTATAAGTCACACACACACACACACACACACACCAACTAACCCAGTCATTCAAATACACACACAAGCACACACATACATATTGACCCACACACAAACATAGACATTTGCACACATACACAGGTAAACAAATATACATGCATACAAATAAAGGTTTTTGCTGCCACTTCTTTAAGTCTTTTTCAGACAAACAGTGGAGCTCAAAGAGGTCTGAGGGGGCGTGCAACGGGCAGCAGTTCTGTTGAGAGCGACAGCACAGCGCACTCCCAGAGCGCAGTGCCAGGTGCAGGGACCCCTGACTGCGGCAGCTGTAATGGGCACTGGCAGGTTCCTGTGGCCGTGTCACTGTGCATTAACTCAGCCAAACTGGTGACAGCCCAATGCTTTCAGATACCTGTGCACCAGCAGACACATTTTAAACATACTTATACTTATGAACTACTTTATCAGTAGTTCAAAGGTTTAACTGCTTAACAGATTCCTACAATGGGAAAAAATTAACAAGTTAGATGTCAGTATGAAGGTACTCTGCATTCTTTAATAGCTAAAAATGGGGAATATTCTCCAAAGGACCAGGAGTCCTGCAGGATGTGACTTGAAGATTCTCCAGGTAACCCAACACGGCTCGGCCCAGCGGAACTCACATCTGGCCACAGACTGTGAAACACACATGCCCTGGATGGCCATTACGGTACAGGGGCTGTAATTAGAAACAAAGCACAGGAAAGGTTTCCATTGCACGTTGTATGATCTGCTGAGCAGGCCATTCTAATGTGTGTGCAGCAGTGCGGTCTCACAGCCTCATGTACCTGCGTCCTACATGAGCGCTTACACCACACAAATACATCACAGCCCTTCCCCTGTCCTGCTCAATCCAGAGCAATCTTCAGCAGGTTACCCAGTGTTATGTAACACCCCTTTATCGATAAATTACACAAATAGGTAGGGGACGGGGGGGGGGGGGGCCCTCTAGAGACACCAAAAGAAGACCATGACCGCCACCTAGTGGAGTTGAAATATCGCACAGGAAGCTGTTTTTTTCCCCACTCTGGCTGTTGCTTATTCCGATTAACTCCAACAAGAAATCTTTAAGTAATTAATAATTACAACCAGTCATTCATACCGCTCTTTATCTGATATTCATGTAGTGTATACTTTATCAAATTATTCATAGCTTTTTTACTGAAGACATCCAACTGTGCTCCTGTTCTCAGTGTCCTGAAGTGTAGCCTTAATTAGACTGAAGCAGCAATAGTTTTATGGGGCCTTATACATGTCACAGTTCACAGGGAAATCCAGTGGTTCCAGAGCAAAACAGAGACTCAAGACTAATCAAGGCTTTTCATAACAGTAGCCCAGTCCTTAGCCTTCAGCTCTCCTTTGAGAAACAGGTTAAGCACAGGAAAAGCAAAATCCTTTCCCAGCAATGGAATGATGTCATGACCTTTCACGTCTCCTCAACGTGCACTGCGTTTTTAAAACAAGGTTTACAGGCCTCATGAGCATCAGATAAAGAGGCACTTGTCACTGCTGTTGCAATTTATTATCAACTTCAGCTAACATCTTTAAGCCAAAGCATTATCACTTTGTATGAGATACATGAAAAAATAATAAGCTAAGTGATCAATACCTGACTACATGTAAATACAATAAAAATGCATAAAAAAAACTCCAAAAGAAAATGTATGTGTATTTCCTAATGATTTTTTTGTAATATGACAATAATGTCAGGCATCACAGTGCTTGAAATGGTCTATAATGCTACATTAATATCATGGTTCAGGACCCACGCCATATTGCACGCCTTGGTCACAACCTGCTTCAGCTTGGAAGCTCTGCACTGTGACAGGTTCTGTATGTGTCACATTTGAAATACTGCTGATCAGGCGCTCGCTACAGAGCCCAGATTCTGCCATCATGGCCCAACTCCGCTCTCCTCCCTGGAGAACACCACATATTGCTCTGATGATCTTATTTATCTGTGCATTTATCTTTTAATAACTATGAACAGCTGGGGCTGCATGAGCAAAAGTGTTCATGTTTTAGAAAAGAAAAAAATAATAAACTTCCCACTGGAAGTAAAGAGTTTAATCAGGTGAAAAAACATGCCTCTAACTTTCTTAGGAGGACAAGAAAGAGATAGAGAGTGAGAAAGTGGAAGAGAGAGAGAGAGAGAGTTTAGATGAATGTGCTCTGAATTACCGAGCCAAACTTGTGTGTAACCGGGGAAACCGTGTAGGGTTTTTGTGTGAGGCCAAAGCCAGAGGTGCCTCAGGGGCTCCGTTTGGTGACTTGGGGTGCGAAAAAGGGCCTGAGCTCTTGTGATTGGCTCAGGCGGTGAGGGGAGGGTTTGTTCTCCTCCCTACTCCATCACATCTGTCTAAACGTACTTTCTATTCAGCCCAGACAGCTCTGCTGCATTCTACCCACTGCTCTCCACCTCCCCGTCATCCTTTCACTCTCTAATGTAAACACCAAATAATATCAGCCACTGCTATTGTATCTACGACTGCTAATTTACAATGGCAGCAAATGTAGCTTTGCATTTTTTTTTTCTTAAATACAAGTACAATGCAAAATATTATTTCTCTCAAACTAGAAGCCCGTTGTAAATACACCACACACCTCCAGCTTCCCACCAAAAATAAACTGTCTCTAGCTTTGTTTCACAAATTAAATAAACAAGGGGGGGTCAAGGATAAGACAGGAAAGGAAAACCAATCTCACTCTCTCTCTCTTGCTCCCTCTCACTCTCTCTGTCCCCATCTACAGGCATTCTTTGTCATTAACATCTGTTCCTGTTGGCTGTAACTCTTACCCGTCTGACCACAGCAATCAGCACAGAAAAGGACTGGTGATCAGAGCCTCTACTTACAACACCAACACCAAAACAGTAATTACCACAGCTACCGTCGCCAAGACCACTAATGCTACTGTGCCTGCTGTGTCAGTTTCCACTACTATTACTACCGCACACACCAACACATGCGCATGCACACACATTCAAACAAGCATACACATGCACAAATCATATGCATGAATATACACAAATACAAGACACAAGAGACACACATACTATAGTTGTACGCGCACACACTATACAAACTACATAAATGCATGCACTCACACAGAGTTCATGGATGGCTGGAGTATGTGTTGTTTTTGGTCTGAATTACTTAAAAATCCCAGTCATTTAACTGATTTTGTCCAAGCTTTTCTTTTCAATACACTGATACAGTACAGCTGAGGACAGTACATAAGTGTTATGTTAGAAAAGTTAAAGAGTGCACTGCTGACAAACTAAGTTGCTTAAGAGTCAGTGCCTGTGGAATCCTGAGTGGTTCAGCTAGTGAGGGTTCTCACTGAAAGTGAATGCCAGCCTTGATAGACTGATCATGTCTATGTAAACACATTACTATGGTGTTGGGTCACCACGTGTGGCCTCAATAGCCTGTATGAACCATGGAACGTCTTTCAGCATCTGAAATTCTACAGGACAGGTTTACCACAAGTGTTGTAGAATTCTAACATTAACTTAAACAAAGCACTTATCTGATTTAGAAACCTTGGAAGTTTGATTGTTAATCTTATGATAAAAATCACCTCAGCAGCATGCCCCAGTAGCGCACATGCCACATGCCACAGCAGCCCAGGTTCAAATGCAGCCTGGGCCCCTTGCTGCATGTCCTCCCTTCTCTCTCCCCTGCATTTACTGTCTGTCTCACCACTATAACTGTCAAATAAAGTGGAAAAATCCCAAAAAAACTGTAAAAAATCACCTCAGCTTTACTTTCATTAATCTCTTCCTTCGCTCTGATCACTCTAACTGATAGGTGCTCTTCTGCCTAGTAACAATGGGCGCACTGACTTGCATGCTTCTTCTAGGGGATGGAGACTTACAATGATTCCAACCCAGATCATTTTAGATGGGTTAAAAAAGACAATATGAAACTAAATCTTATTATTCTCATCATTAATGCTTTCATAAACATACATTTTTCTACCAAACAGCTTCTTGTTTCTGTTTTAGGGCTGTGACCCAATGACATTCTTTAATCCTTGACCAACTGAGACTCTTTGTGATGTGAAAGTCCTCCATGAACATGTGCATCTCTGCTCACCTAATGCAAGGTGCACCTACTCTTTTAGTGTCTGCAGTTCCAAGTGACAGGTGGGTTGTTCTCTATCAGATCCAGTTGAGGATCTGATTAAATATGCATCTTTGTCACTTTAAAAATCCTCCATTATGCATATTCACCAGGCCCGCTAGATGTTTATACCCAGTGTCTGTGCTACGCAGCAGCCTTCATCTTAGAGTCATGAGTGTTCCAGCAAGGACAGAAAACAATTCAAGAAAGAGAGAAATGAATTCATGGAATTTAAATATGTACTACATATATATGGAAATTGAATCAGAAAAATTTTTGGAAGCTTTACTTATGTTCGCCATTGCTCTTAGTTGGTCAGTGTGGCTGTAGGTTTGCAGATTAAAAGATTAAGGATAACTGTATGACATATTCAGACAGAGATGTAGAAATAAGTTTTCCATTAGCATTTTAAATCTTACAGTAACAATAACTAAATACTGCTGCAACTTTAACTGACATGATGCTAATGTAGTGTACCACTGTGGAGGCAAATGAATATTGTTTTTGACTGTTCAAAAAAGTCTTTTTTGAAAGTATAAGACTTGAATTCAGTCAATTTAGGCTCACAACTAAATGCAAGCACTCAATTTTATCGTCATTTACACAGTTTGGCAAGTACCACAATCATGAAAACTGTTTTGTCGAGAAAAAGCATGACACTTTTATTCAACTGTAAGGAAAACTGAAGGACATATTTTGAATCTATCTCAGCCTAACACTTTGTTAATTTAATATCAGCCTGATGGACAGTTGTTTTCGTTATACTGTCTAAAGAAGTTGTCCTTTAGGTTAATATTACCACACTGCCCCCTGCCACCGAAGAACAGCTGAATGATCTCAGTGTTCGCCTGCTCAGTGCTGTGCACTTTGCTTCAGTGACACGGCTCAACACGCTGGAGCATGTCTGAACATGTCTGCGCATGCTGCCTCGACCAGGGGCTGCCTCAGCACAACTCTCCAAATCATTAAATCAAAATCGTTGCTAAAACTGCCTCTAGGAATTATGACAGTTACAGTAAGCGCTGTGTGTGTGTGTGTGTGTGTGTGTGTGTGTGTGTGTGTGTGTGTGTGTGTGTGTGCGTGTGTGTGTGTGTGCATGCGTGTGAGTGCATGCATGTGTGTGCCTTCCATGAAATATACATGCATAATCAGCAAAACATCTGTTGCAAATTACCAAATCACTGCTTTTTTGTAATTTATATTAACAGTAGCTCATTAAAACAACTTCTACAAGAAGCAACATTTAAGTAAAATGCTGATAATTTCATACAGATGAGAACTGTCGGCAAGTAGCACTAATGCTTGTGTTGACTTAAAAAACAAAACAATAAAATGGAACAAAATACTGAGGCTGTTTGAAGTACCCCTTACACCTCCCCCTCCCCCATTTCCAAAAGTATATGGCATGAAAACCTCAAAACAAACAGGGTGCAGTGAATAATGACCCTTATTTATTCATTAGCTGCAGTTGTTCAGGGCAAATGAAGGGCATGTGTTTTAGCAGTGCAAAGGCGCAAATGGTAATTAGACCTAAGTGGCATTTGAGGTCAAATGCCTGCCCACAGTGCCAGACGCTCGCTGGGAGTTAGAGGGAAAATAACTGGCTGCAATCCATGAGTACACACCCAACAGAAGTGCTTTTGTGTGTGTGGTGAGTGTGTCCATAAGTAGGTGGATGCATGTCTGCACATGAGTGGTTGCATGCACATATATGTGTGTGCACATGAGTGTGTGTGTGTGTGTGTGTGTGTGTGTGTGTGTGTGTGTGTGTGTGTGTGTGTGTGTGTGTGTGTGTGTGCGCGTAAGCATGCATGTGTGAGTGCATATGTATCCATACGCATGTTCGTATGTTTGCATTTGTGTCAGGACTGCAGCTGTGTGTGTGTATGGGGGTGCCATTGTGTACTTGTGTATATGGGTCTGAGAGGGGGAGGGGCAAGGTGAAGAATACAGTTCAAGGGATCTTTGTAACTCTCATCAATTTGCAATACATGCAGTGCATAGCTAGTATGAATCTTCTCCCACTACACAAACTCATGCCCTGTATGCACTACCATGGAATTTTCCATTATGCAGACTTGTTCAATGAATAAACTGTTCACCTACAGCTTGTTGAACTTAATTGTGTATCAACAATATTTTGCAAACTTGTTCCATTCAGTAAAAGCAGTAAAGGCCATTATCTTTCTCTCAAGTGTCATATCTAGCTAAGCTACCCAAACATACTGCAGAGATTCATACCCCAGTGTGGCTCAGGTCCAGTGCCGACTGTGGGTCCTACAGCATGGAACATAATTACCAATGCTTAGGGTAAGAGGGTTTCAGTCAGCAATTCAAACTTCTCCTTACTCATAAAAGGGACTCCTCTGATTCACTGTTACTGTGTGGTTTTTCAAACACCACTCTTGTATTATAGTGGTTCATAGTATCTGGTGTAAGGTGTTCTTTGAATTTTCAATTGTCTGTCTTCAGCAGTTGACTTTGGTGTGTCAAGTCTGATGTGTTTATTTCAATGTATTTTTCCCAAAATATAAACTATATATTGCTCCACATTTAACCCATAAATCTTAATTTTTTGTCAAAGTATTAAATACGGTATCTCAAAATGACATATTTACGAAAGTGGAATCATCATTTAGTAAATGTTCCAAACATTTACCCATTACATACATTTAAAACGTTTAATAGATTTAGTAAAATGGAAGTTCATACTTTTAATAAATACTCCTGACTCTTTTCTAGTTGTGCCACATGAAAATATGGAATATCAATAGAAGCGTTGGATGTATAAAACCACCAGTCAAATGCCTGTATTTGCCAAACCAGTTTTTCAGGTATAAAAATCCTCACCTCTCATTTTGCTGTCTGTATCTGCCTTCCTTCCTTTCTCCTCCCTCTCTCCTATATATAAAATACTGTCCCAGCTGTCCAAGCTGACTCCTGTCCATGCCTTCTTGTTATAGCCAATCTCTTGATCAATTGAGATTGTTGAGCAGATGATTCATATTTCTAGCATAATTTTCCTTAATCAAAATTCAAGGCAGTGAAGGTTTGGCTAGACACATTTTGTTTTTTTTTTTTTTTTTTTCTCATTTGACTCCTTCATTATCTAACAAATTGGTAAGTTTCATTTGTCAAAGCCTTATGTCATTTGTCTTATAGCACAGCAAGAAAGTGAATGCATTAATTTGTCTGTCAAATGTTAAAGCCCTGGAATATGAATATATTAAGTCTTCATGGCATGCATAACTATTTCTGGTATTATATATATTTAAGAGGACCATCCATCCCTCCACCCAAAAAATGCGTGTTACAATTCAGTAAAAAAAGTAATATTCACAAGGGTTCTTAAAGAGTTTGAGTGTCACTTACAAGGTATTATATACTGTATGTATTTGGCTTTTGTTATTTTTTAAATGTTATTTTTCCTTTCCTCTTCTGAATGATGTGAGTGACATGCAATTAACTCTTTAGTCATATGAGTGCTTACAAATACAATGATGCATCTACCTACAATGTATTGTTTGTGACATACAAAGCTTGATCAGTGCTGTTTAATTTGTAATCTTTGTTCTGTGTAATGCTTTAGTTGTATTGTTATTTTTCTGTACAAGATAATTCAGACACAAACTATTAAACTCGGAAGCAACAGAGATGCTGTGCATAGCATCAGCTTAAAAAACAAAATACATGCAAACAGAATGCAAAGTATTCATACAGCTATGAAGTATCTCAACTAGTATCATATACCACATAGCCTGATTTCAGGACAGGCTTGCTGGAAAACCCACTCCACTCCCTGTGTGTATGTTATTGCGCTGTTTATGCCATTCAGACTGTCAAAGTTAGAGGGGAAAATTAAACTGAGATTCCACCAGACCTCCTACAGGTAAGCAGGGAGGGGTGTCAAGGAGAGATCATCAATGCACAGCTGCACTTAAATATGTTTCTGGGATCCCGCCATTCTGAGAACAACATTTTCAGCAGAGGATAGATAAGTAAACAGTCTGAGATTTATAGATGTGAAATACCTTCTCATGCCAGCTTCTTTTGTCCAGACCTGCATTCTTTCTTAAGCTTGCCTTTTCTTCTCTGAACATGTCTTGCTGTGTTTGTATGTACTCAGGCAACTTTTCGCCCGGTAAGGTGCAAATGTTTTTTAAACAGGGAGTGAGAGTGGTATGGATGCCTTTATCACTGACCCTCTGGAGCTCTGCAATAGTATGACTGGGGCTAAGACAAACTGCCTGTCAAACCTCCTCTGACCTTTTCCTAGCATTAGTTTATTCATGTAAGAAAGTTCATATTGCATATAATTCCAACACAGCCACAGTTCTGTCCCCCCTACCATGCAAAAAAGGAATATCTCAAGCTTTGAGAGATATTTCTCAGTCTCCACTTCACATACACCTGACTACTCAGTCATACACCTGTCAAATTGAGTGAGTGCACCTGAACACCATCACAGTAAAAGTATCAATCAAAGTACCATCACATCAAAGTATATACCTAATAGATTTTTTTGATTCCAGAATATACTCCGTGGTGTAGGAGCCTTGAAAACAAAACAGCAGGAATAGGACCTTGTGCAGGTGGGTAGGGAGCTGTGGAGGTCAGCGCATGGTACGAGAGATAGACCAGAGTCCCCTCTGACACACTGCGGCAACAACACCAGCTTTGTTATGCAGTTAGTTCTGACATCACCTGAAGGAGGGGGTGGGTCAAAGGTCTGCAGATCCACTCTGACTCATATCAGAGTGGTCATGGTTCCATCTGGGAGAATTTAGCACAGACCATACTCGCTGTCCTTCTCTGAATCGCCCATAATGGGGCCCCGTCAGTGGCCACAAGCACTCTGCCTCTCACCTTCCGTCCATATCTCCTAGAGAGCATGGCCAGTCAAAAAGCTGGAGCAGCCTTATTAAACAGAAAATTAAATAGAGCTTTTTTCCTCTTTACCTTCTCTCCCTCTTTCTCTATCCTTTATGGTTTTTTTCTTCTTCTCCAATTTTATTTTATTTTGCACGGTCTGTTTTTCACATTAATGCCACTTATAAAACAGCGCCTCTCTGATGTGCAAATGGGAGTGCAGCACGAACCTGCAGGCTTTACATTTCAGAGCGGGGTTTTCTTACACAAATGAAATTCCTATAAAAATACCTGAAAGAACCAATGCCAACAGCCCTTCTAAAAGTCTTCTCAAAGTGCAGTTGCAGAGTGCAAAATTGATAAATCATATTTGGATACAGAAACAGGGAAAATCAGGAAACCTTCCTAATTTTGTGAGGGAGGAGGCCTAGTACAGCCAGTAATTCTGAACACTGGGAACAAATGGTGGGTGGGGGGTCCACATGTCACAAGCTTTGTCACATATGAAAAAGAAAGGGCATTTACATTACATCCATGGATCTTTGTGTACTCCAGCCAGTCACAAGCAAGAGTAGCACTGTTTTAAATGTCAATTTTATTTTGGTAACATTTGGATGTTAATTTTTGTGATCCAGAAAGACTGTGCCATAACCAGTAAACAAGAAACAGAATGCCAGTGTGATGATAATAATAATAATAATAATAATAATAATAATAACTGTGCTTTTCATTTATTTAATCTGTAGTTAAGCATGTAAGTCATCTTATTTTGGTGAAAGACCTATTGTTCTATTTATTGTTTCCAATAACTGCCTATGCATCGTAAGGGCTTCGTATAAGTATTGTATATTAAATTCTGCTAACATTTCTGATCCCCACAAATGTCAACAATTACATGTCGTAAAACACACTTTACTGTTACAGTGTTGGAATACTTAAACATGCTTTACTAGAAGTTTAAAGATTACAATGTGAAACCACATGCTACTGTTATTGTTATGAGAAAGTTTATATTTACAGGGGTGAAATATGCTTAACGTGTTACAGCTCTGTACTGTTGGAGCTGAAACAGTTAAGGATTACAGAGGTAAAGATACTTTCATTTCAGAAATTGAATATTTAAGATCAAAGCTACTTTTATATTAAAACTACCAAACCTGCTACATTCAACCCCCTTTCCATACATATTCTACCATACTTACATTAGCAAAATATACTGAGCATTACCATATAGTATTGCACCATAACCTGCCATAACACCACATTATTATGCCATATCATGCAATACCATGTTCCCATTCCCCCAAATCACCTATTTGAATTTATTCCATGACAATGGTAAATCCCAAGTCCCACCTTCTTAGGGAAGACATTACCAGTGAAAACACACTAGTAATGCTCACCCTTTCCCTCAAAAGTCCAATAAAAACAAAAATATCTCCTCCAAAGAACCAATTAAATCTTGACACTTGCTATTCAGGGGCTTGGATGGAACTCTGTATAGCCACAGAGAATGGGGATTGGACTGGCCCCTGCAAGCTGACCTCTGGCGCCACCCATGGCTGTTGTTCAAGATGTAGAGTTAAGCCATGGCCTCACTCTGTCAAAACTCCTGTTCCGTAAATACACTTTTAGCACAATATAGCAGGAGGTGCAGATTTCAAGAACAAGGGGAGGAGCCATAATTTTGACTTGTGCAACAATGGACTTTTGTTCCCTCTCATAACGCTCAGCATTAATCATCATGGAAGAAGTACCCTTTGAAAACCATAGCTATTGATGTGGCATTTAGCCTGTTCCTTTCTCTCCAGAAGGTGTTTCCAAAAACAATTGTCTTTTATGAGGAGTTGGTTAACATTAGCTTCCAATTGAGGGTTTTTATTATAGGGGTTTACATGACTGTATTCATTCCAGCGACTTTATTTTGGCCTCAGCTCATATTTTAGTCCTACCGTTCGGGCACATATTTTCAATGCAACCATCTTAAAAGTAAAATAGAGAGAACTATTACCTGTGCAGCAGTTTTAGGATGTGAGGCAAAAAACTAGGCAATAAAATAATGTAAAAAAACAAACAATGCGATGGTTACATTTTCCAAAGTAAGAGGACAGTGCTATATAATTAAACTGCTAAAAAAAATGGAAGAGAGAGAGAAATTGCTTTGTAATAACTCCCTGTAAATAAAACACTGGTGATACATAGTGTAAATGGTGCAGGTTTGAGTCTGAACAATGTCATTACTCAGTATAAATGTATATTATTATTAGCAGTAGTAGTAGAAGTAGTAGTAGTATTGATGCTATTATCATTAGTGTTTAATTCATTTGTAGCTGATTTTCTAAAGTGCGGTACATAGCTTAAAACAAAAGGTAAAACAGAGAGAACAGAAATTTTACATATATTAAGCAAAGTAAATGCATTAAAATAAGAAAAAAAGGGGTGTATAACTGTAAAGACTGACAGACATGTACAGAATATGACTGTAACTGGCAGTTCACAATAGTGGGACCCAGTTGGCTGCATTCCACCAGGGGCAGGGTGGGTTTGGTTGGCCAGGGTTCCTTTGGTTGCCTGTTCATCTGTTCCTCCCAATGAAATGCCACATGCTAGCAGGCTACTGGTTGTTGCCTGTTGTTTAGCACAGCTTTACTCTGACCCCTGCCAGCCCACCTGTACTAAAAGGAGGGAACATAAAGGTTCAGAAAAAGCGGTCAAAATCTTTAATGGAAATTATAATCACTGCAAATTATAGTGACATATTAAATTACAAATTAATTTCAGTGCTTGAAACAAACTTAATTTCAAAGCAGGGTGACTTTGAGAGTATATCTCAAAAGGTCAAGCTCAGTAATAATGTTTTCAGCTGAAGACCTATTTAATAACTTGTGCATTTTTTTTTTTTTTTGCATGTTAAAATTTATTGTATGTGTCTTTTAGTTCATAGCATAAATCTGCATGATTTAAAGCGGAATACCTTTTTGAGTTATGCTTAATCTGAGATGTCAAGTTTTCAAAATGCGTAGGCTGTGCTACAGTACAAAGATGGGACTTATTAATTCAGTACAAAGAGAAAAACTTCACATGCACAAATCAAGTGCCTATCACACAAGAACATAAACTAAGAAGATTTAAAGATATAAATGATCAAGTGCACACTACAGTCCTTCCCTTGTTGGTCATCCAAAAAGATAAAACAAAATTTCGAGGAAACAAAAACGCCTGAGTGGTATTCCTTCTGAGCCAAGACAGAATAAGATTAACTTACCGAAACAATGACAGAGGTTAAATCATGCCTGAATGTAAAACAATTGTTTCCAGTGATTCCTTTGCTGAATCATTCTCCAGTTTTAATATGAAACATTAAAGTATTTTTATTATTTACATTGATGTATATAATAAAAGGAGGACATACATTTTTTGCTATTCAACATGACCATTCAGTTTAGAGAAGACTATAAAATATAAGAAAATTATTTTGTTATGAAATACAGCCAGTAGCAGTCTCCGCTTAAATAAATAGTGATTTTTACCTGGGCTTTGCCAATTTTAAATGATATATTCACCCGCACCATGGCTTGCACTGTGTCAAAATAAGCATAACTGGGATAGAAAGATATGAAATTACTAAATATGGAAATATACAAAGATATTTAAAGTAGCTAGATACATTTAAATAAATTATATTAGTGCATAAGTCTTTGATAATACAAAAAACATAGCCATAACCTTGCACAGCTCACATTGATTATTATCATCTTGTGCCACTTGTTATAAAAGCACAAATAATATTTGCCTACAACAGTATAACCAAACAAAAAATATATAAACTAGATACGATAATAAATCACTAAATTACAATAATTCAAACATATTACTGCATAAATGCATCTTCATAATGAAAGGATAACAGCACATAAGTTCACATAACATTTGAAAAGCATGTTCATTCACCATTTACACTACATAAGAATGAAATAATATCTGCATAATGTAATCATGAGTAAAGTTGTACGATGCCACTGCACATGTTGTTCAAATATAATTCAAAAACCATTCAAAAACTGAAATTTCTTTGCTCAGATCCAATAAGCAGGATCAGTGAAGGGATATTGATTTAGTTGTGGCCCTTTCTGGCTCGCTCGCTCCAAGCAATGTCCAACTGTTTCTGGATAAACTTGCTTTTGATGATAAAAACCATGTAATTTTGTGTCTTGAGCTCTCTTTTTTGTTTGTTTGTTTGTTTGTTTCTTGGAACACCTGAAACATGACACCTACAGTCTCATCTCCAAAACATAAGTAAAAACCCTTTTCCTGACACTTTTACAGCTATTTACACATTAGAGCAAGTACAGACAACAGCGTTCTCAAAATCCTACAGCAAAAAAGATCCATGGTGGAGAAGTATACTGCACACAGGGCAAGTGGAAGAAAAGGAAAGAAAGAAAGAAAGAAAGAAAGAAAGAAAGAAAGAAAGAAAGAAAGAAAGAAAGAAAGAAAGAAAGAAAGAAAGAAAGAAAGAAAGAAAGAAAGAAAGAAAGAAAGAAAGAAAGAAAGAAAGAAGCTGCAACTGCCAGCATTGAAATGAACTATAAACCCCAAGTTTTTTTTAGGTTTTACGCATGTGCTTGTTCACCTCTGAGTACATTTATTTCCCACTTTTTTGCCAAGCAAATCCCCCCAAAAAGGCAGAAATAATAAATGTGAGTACACTAGGAACCTCAGCGTCCTCTCACTCCGGCTCTGGGGTTGGAGCTCGGCAAATTTTGGGGGTGGAGTGTTTGCCAGACATCGTGTCCCCGGCTGAACCTCCTTCCACCGCGGGCCTCAGAGCGAGAGGCACCGGCTGAGACAGAAGGGGGGGAAAAAAAGGAGAGGAACCTCCCGCCCCTCTGCACCCCACTCGCATTGAAAGAAGCACAGTCCTTAATCAGAACTCTGTCAGCGAGCATGCCAGAGAGGCTGTTTGTCCTGTGCCATGCCCAAGGGAGCCGGGCCTCAAAATTAAAGAAATACAGACTGGGGAGGAGCCTGGGGTGGGGGCAGGGTTTAGGGGTGTTGTGGAGGGTAGCTGTTGAGCAGCCTGTTTTCAAATGTAGTGCACACCATAGGTGCAAAAAAACAAACATGAAAAAAAAAAATCTGGAGCCCCCACATCTGTTTTGCGGTTGCACCATACACCCACCCCCACACACACACACACCCATTTAGTATTTCCCAGGCTTTTCCAGGCTGAGAACAAGTAAACAAAAAGAAGGAAGCCCCCACCACCCACCTCCCCCAAGTAACACATGTGCTGGTAGAGTTGTTTTTGACTGTTTTTCCTCAAACCATTCTGTCCATCTGGGAGGGCAGCATGCAATGAGGTTTGTACTGCTAAGTGTGTGGTTCACTTTGCTTATCATGCAGTAATCAATATGGGCTGAAAACCTGCTGCATGGGAGGTTCTTAGGAGAGGTTTTCGATTGGGAATTGTTAGAATAGTACCATAGATTCCAGACAAACTAATTGATCTGCTTTATTGCAAACACAGATTTCAAATAGCAAAGCAGCAGCTTTGCAGTTCAAAGTTCATTGTAAAATCTAGGTGGACATGAAACCAGGACTTTTTAAATGTTACAGCAGTTCTCAAACCAGTATTACATAGGGTCACAGCCATTGTTCATGTTCTCACGCCTTCAGATCCATCTGTTCTGCTCAATAACTGCCAACTAGAGACATCAGCTGTCCTCTGGAAAAGAGACAGATGATCACAACTAGTGAAAGAAGGAATGTGAAGGGGGGGGTGCATTTTCTTATGACATCATAATGTTATATGTACCCATCATATTGCCATAACCAAAGCCTGTGGGGATGCACTCATTGTACTGTATACTCTAAATTTGTTTTTTCTTTTACTCTTTCTGTTGGGTTTATTATAACTTATAGTCATGTCGGGTGATGGAGTTCCGCTCTTGAAGCATCATTGTTAAACCACCACACAGCCCTGGCTTTCACAAGGCACTTCAGGACAAGGAAATGGCAGCATAACACAGCTCTGTTACAGTAAATCCTTTCCTAAAAACATTACAACAGTCAAATTCTGGCATCATGCAACACACCAGTTAGCATCGAAAGAGAACCAAGAAGTACAAGAATGAATATTTTGACTGCTTTAAAAGTATTGGTTCTTTCACCATTTTCTTTTTTTATTTTCTTATTTTAAAATGCCCTGGATGCTGTACAGTACGATACCTCTATGGCAAAATAAACTATTTGAACCCAATAAAATGTCTACATCTTTACAAGCATAGGGTTCCCCACACCTTGTTTGAGTCTAAATATTGGCATGTGTGAATGAGAGTGCCCATTAAACCTTCTCCACTTTGCTGAATGCTTAAAAGCAAGCGGTGTGGTGAAGTGGTTAAGGCTGCAGACTCCTGGGCAGAGCATTGCTGTTGTACCCTTGAGCAAAGCACTTAACCTGAATTGCCTCAGTAAAATCCCTGCTGTATAAATGGATAATATGCTACATTTAATTTATGTAAGAGAACTTGGATAAAGGCTCCTGGCAAGCTAATAAATAAAAATAATAATTCTGAATCCCATAAAGGTCATTTCACCCTCTCCTGGCTTGTATGTCCAACCAGCAGGAACACCACAGTCTCTGACCAACATAACAAGAAAGCTATGATCATCATCTACCACACATCGCCAGTGTTATTTTTGTACAGTTGAACATCATGTTCTCTTCACAGATAGATTACAAAGTGGGCTGAAATTAGCTTGCATGTTAAAAATGATTAGTATAGATGAGGGGGAACTCATTTGCAAGACAAAAATACAAAAAAGTAGGTGGCATCTTACAGCCGTAAAAGTTCAGGCGTAACACTGTGAGATCTGTTAATGTATACAGGCCGTCCCCAGATTACAAACACATTCCGTGCCTAAGTGTGTCTTTAAGTTGAATTTGGAACAGGTACATATGGTTTCTATTTAGCATAAGTTAGTCAAATGTTTGTCTTTGTATATTGTGCATATTTTACTTTTCTATGCCTATAAAACACTTAATAATAAATAGCAATAATATAATATTAATAATAATAATACAGTAATAATCAGTAACTACAGGTACAGGTCACAGTACTGAAGAGAGAGAGACAGAATCAGTAGGTGTGTGTATGTGTGTAGGTATACAGTGCTGTAAAAAAAAAAATCTTAAAGTTCTTAAACTGTTTAAATAGGAAAAAAAGAAAAAAGATCATTGTTAAAGGTTAACACTTATTCTTGTTTCATCAACGTCTTGCATAACGGAAGGGGCATTCGTAAGGTAACGTTAAGATGACATTAGGTTTGATTCTGGTGCTGGATAGGATGGACCTGGTGCTGGAGAATCAGGGTTTGATTCTGGTGCTGGAGAGGATGGATTGGTGCTGGAGAGTCAGGGTTTGATTCTGGTGCTGGAGAGGATGGACCTGGTGCTGGAGAGTCAGGGTTTGATTCTGGTGCTGGAGAGTCAGGGTTTGATTCTGGTGCTGGATAGGATGGACCTGGTGCTGGAGAGTCAGGGTTTGATTCTGGTGCTGGAGAGGATGGACCTGGTGCTGGAGAGTCAGGGTTTGATTCTGGTGCTGGATAGGATGGACCTGGTGCTGGAGAGTCAGGGTTTGATTCTGGTGCTGGATAGGATGGACCTGGTGCTGGAGAGTCAGGGTTTGATTCTGGTGCTGGAGAGGATGGACCTGGTGCTGGAGAGTCAGGGTTTGATTCTGGTGCTGGAGAGGATGGACCTGGTGCTGGAGAGTCAGGGTTTGATTCTGGTGCTGGATAGGATGGACCTGGTGCTGGAGAGTCAGGGTTTGATTCTGGTGCTGGAGAGTCAGGGTTTGATTCTGGTGCTGGATAGGATGGACCTGGTGCTGGAGAGTCAGGGTTTGATTCTGGTGCTGGAGAGGATGGACCTGGTGCTGGAGAGTCAGGGTTTGATTCTGGTGCTGAAGAGGATGGACCTGGTGCTGGAGAGTCAGGGGGTTTGATTCTGGTGCTGGAGAGTCAGGGTTTGATTCTGGTGCTGGAGAGGATGGACCTGGTGCTGGAGAGTCAGGGTTTGATTCTGGTGCTGGAGAGGATGGACCTGGTGCTGGAGAGTCAGGGTTTGATTCTGGTGCTGGAGAGGATGGACCTGGTGCTGGAGAGTCAGGGTTTGATTCTGGTGCTGGAGAGGATGGACCTGGTGCTGGAGAGTCAGGGTTTGACTCTGGTGCTGGAGAGTCAGGGTTTGATTCTGGTGCTGGAGAGTCAGGGTTTGATTCTGGTGCTGGAGAGGATGGACCTGGTGCTGGAGAGTCAGGGTTTGATTCTGGTGCTGGAGAGGATGGACCTGGTGCTGGAGAGTCAGGGTTTGATTCTGGTGCTGGAGAGTCAGGGTTTGATTCTGGTGCTGGAGAGGATGGACCTGGTGCTGGAGAGTCAGGGTTTGATTCTGGTGCTGGAGAGGAAGGACCTGGTGCTGAAGAGTCAGGGTTTGATTCTGGTGCTGGATAGGATGGACCTGGTGCTGGAGAGTCAGGGTTTGACTCTGGTGCTGGAGAGTCAGGGTTTGATTCTGGTGCTGGAGAGTCAGGGTTTGATTCTGGTGCTGGAGAGTCAGGGTTTGATTCTGGTGCTGGAGAGGATGGACCTGGTGCTGGAGAGTCAGGGTTTGATTCTGGTGCTGGAGAGGGTGGACCTGGTGCTGGAGAGTCAGGGTTTGATTCTGGTGCTGGATAGGATGGACCTGGTGCTGGAGAGTCAGGGTTTGATTCTGGTGCTGGAGAGGGGGTGTTTAGTACTGAAGTCAATTTCTTGAAGTTGGCATCAAGAGAGGTTTGTACAAACCTTTTCTTTTTCTCGTCATAAATGGCCCTGGAGCAGCTGAGGGCCTCGGTAACTGTATGGTAAACCTTGGTGAACCTCTCTGTATTTAGATCCTGCTCCTCTAACTTTGCCATCCCTGCTTCAATGAGACAAAAGGTTTCTGCTAACTCTTTCATCAAAAACTTGGTTCTTGAGACTTGAGTCTTCTTCCTCAAGTGCTATCATCTGCTGCTCTAGTTCAATAAGGTTTATATTGGTCAGGTCTTCGGCATGGGAGTCGAGCAACTCTATGCATCTGTTCTCATCATTTTCATTGATGTCTACATGCAGTCATTTAACAATATCAAGCACAGTTTACCTAGCTTCAGCGATGTCGTCATTCGTAGACCCCTGAAAACTATGTGTGAAATGAGGGCACAATTTTTTTCCATGCTCCTTTCAAATTTGACTGCGTCATCTCATTCCAAGAATCATCTCATTCCAAGAAATATTTTTGATGGCATCATAGATGTTCTATTTCCTCCAGAACTCACTTAAGCTCATTGCATGATGTTGGGTAGCCCTGACTGCTTGTGAGAAGGTCTGCCATAAATAAAATGCCTTAAAGGAGGCTATGACTGCCTTGTCCATTGGTTGAAGCAGCGATGTGGTGTTGGGGGAGAAGGTCATCTAAAACGCTTTGATGTCCAGGTGCATCGTCAAGAACAAATACAATTTTGAAGGGAAAATTCTTAGCCAAGCAATAGCTTTCCATAGCAGGGACAAAATGATTCAATAACCAATCTTCAAAGATGGTAATTGTAACCCAAGCCTTCCAAATAACGGGAAGAGATGCCTTAATAAAATGGTGAAGTGCCCTCAGATTTAGGGAGCGATACACAAGCAAAGGTGTCTACTACTGGACTTGAACTTTTCTGTTGGCCAGCATGGATTTTGTTCAAGTGTATTATCTATGTTAAATGTCTTTACCACACCAAATCATAGTGTCATAGCAATGGTACTCAGATATTACCACATACAGAGAAATGTCAGTTGTTAACAGTTCAATCAAATCACTTCACACCAAGGGGTGACAAGACTGTTAACAATCAAGTTACAAATCCAAAGGCAATGCTGAATTCAGTCAGTCATATACAGTTAAATGAAAGCACAGTCAAAGACATGTTTGAATTTGACTTTTTAAAGAGACTATCATTTCAGTCTTTCTATTCTTGGCTGGAAGAGCCTAAAGCAGGGAGTATAACAACTAAAGGATCTTAAAGTAACTGACTTCAGATGATATCTGGTTATCACCAGAAGTAGCCTACCAGTTCTCTCTGGTTGTGCAACAAAAGTAAAGCAGATGTGTTCTGGAACTTTCTGTTTAGTGTTTGTGACATCAAAATGTGTTTTTTTGCCGACAGCTGAGTTTGCTTTTCTGCTCATACTGTTTTCAAATATTTATTCACACACTCTTTTCCCCCATCTCCTAAGTTTTTTCACTTAATTGCATTCATATTTCAGCAATACCTGTGAGCTACTATTATATCTATTATACTTGATTTTTATGCATTAAATGAGCTTGAAATGATCAACATACTAGTGGCAAATGCAGTTTCCCTAATAGTGGCCATTGCTGTGAATGAAGCTGCTGTGAATGAAGCTGGTGAAGCTGAAACTGGAGATCTCCTCCCTCCTCTCCAGTCACACTACTTATAGTTGATCAAATATTGTGAAAACATTCAGCAGCTGATCAGTGTGCTTGTTCATGGGTTTTTAAATGAAAGCGTTTGATTTTAAATCAGTTTGTCCTTACCCATGAAAGTGACAATACTACAAATCTTTGCCTAAAATGTAGAATGGGTGAGGTATCCCTAAGAATTTACATGTTTAAATTGCAGTCATAATATATTGAGAGAATCATTATACACAGAACCTGCACCTGCTTACAATCCTGAGACAACAGGCAGCCGAGAAACCAAAAGATGGACATGGACCTTCCTCTCCAGTTAGCTGATAGTCCTTGCCAATTTATAAGTGGCTGTGCCCATCCGAACAAAGACCCTGTACCAGCTGTACTTTCTTCTTCATACATTAAGTGACATGAGGTAGTGGAAAATGAACATGGCAGCACCAACATGGGAGCCAATGTGTGTGTAGTTAATTATGCAGCCAGTAATTTTGTAATGAGGTAACTCATTAACATGTATCACATTGCTATCTGTGAAAGTTTGAGATCATTGCCACTCACTGAAACCATAAACTAAATACTGCACAACAGCATAGAATCACATTGGAGGCTGCAGACATATAGATATACAGTATGCCTGTGCCTGAATCATGAGGTGTGTTATGCAAGAAATATGACATTTACAACAGTTTATTTTATTTGCTTTAATAAAAAGAAAGCGTCAAAGACAGGGTAGAGTGATAGTGGTATTGTGAAGTGATGCTTTTCATACTTAAATGCACATGAGGGTACGAGAAATACAAAAAGGAAATGGACCATTCAGTCAGACGCTGGCAGAATTAAAACAGCTTCAAACAACTTTGTTTAATCAAATTTGAAAAGATTCAATGTGGTTTTGCCTGTTCGGTCCAGAGGAAAAAGATCACATTGGAATCTGCATTCTGTGAAAAATCACATACAAGTCATTTTAAATTGTCAATGCAAACACAGCCTATGAATTTATAGCATTTTTCTATCCATTTTTCCCCCACTCAGTCAAACTGTTTATCCTCTTACAAGCCACGCTCTCCTGCTGACTCAGGAGGAGGCTGTGAACACATGGTGATTAATTTAATGACCAGCCTTCACTTCTCACTACCAATGCACCAATCATAAGATGTTGCATATGTTGTCAGGGGATTATGAAGTCACCCTATATTCAGTTTCTACACCAGCAAGCATCACCCGACCAGGAATGGTCGCCAGAGAGCTTTGCGAATAACAAACCCCTAGCATTCTTTGGCAAAGCTGGGCTAATTCTTGCCTCTCCAATGCAAACTTCTTGTCATAGCAGGTAATGGTGTAGCCTGGGCTAAAAATTCCAGTTGCAGGGTTCACATCTGCTTTCTGAACATGCATCGCACTGTGTAAATCACCCAGAGATATATTTTTGCTTTTAGAGCAAAAGGCATGGGGTTTTTCTCTTTATAGCTATGCTACATATGCTTAATGCATATACACCAGTGCAACTGGTGAACTCCTGTCCCTATTTATCTTCCTTGATTAACAATGGAGTAATATACGCCAATTGATGCAATGGTTAAATCAATGGTTTCTGGTTTAATTTTGTAATAGTAACCTAATATTCTTCTTTATGAACAGATGCAGTATTTGTTATACCTATATTTTATTGTAGGCCAGTTCATGTTTTACATTTGTTGACAGATTAAAAATGTCAGTGGATTTAACAAATAGAACTCTAGTTTGCATAGAACAGCAATTCTATTACAAAATGAAATTGGTAACAATTTATTCCATTTATGTCAGCTGGTGTTGATTACTCTGTGACTAGCTTGTTTTATCATTAATCAAGAAGGATAATTGGGAACATGCTGAAAGTAATGATTGGTTTAAAGGTAAAGTCTGCTCTCCCCCTGTTTCTAGCTCTCCAGCCACCACTGCTATACACCTATATTACTTACCAATAAAGCAATGCGACTGGTTTGGTTTTTGGTAGTTACATACAAGAACACTTTGCAATCCAAAAGGGGGAACATTTTTTGTTCTAGAATCAACCAATATTTAATCATTTGGTATTTAATAGTTTATTCAGTTTTTTTAAATTTTAACTCAACATTACTTTCAGAATTTCCAATCCATCCCCAAACACAGAACTGGGTCATTCCCACGCTATTGCAGTTAGCGCAGGACCCATGTTTGCAAGTATTAGTTCCATGCATCACATATTTGAAGAAAAAAATTACAATGATGTCATTGCCAGCAACAGCCATCTTTGTACACATTTACTTGCACCTTTGCATTAAGTATTTAAATCGATTGTAACTGTTGTTTTAACCTGCTAAATAATTTTAGCTGCATAATCAGAAAACTTTCTTCAGTTAGGGCAATTTTAACCAACATTAATTTTAACTAACAATGTTGGCAAGCTGTACTGGTAAGCTGTGCTGAGATGTGGTTTCACTTTGGGTTTATTATTTCCAGGTGACCTCCTTTTTGTCAAAATACAGTCAGTACTTTGTTCCCAATTTTTTACTTTACCAACTTGTGAAAATTACTGACATGCCAAATTCACATGAAATTCCTGGATCAAAATGACATAACTTTTTGGTAAATGACTGCTGCTGGGCTGTATGTTTTTGCAGTAGTAAATGTACAGTAGTTAGTGCATTAGTAAATAGCAAATTTAATACAGGCTACCACCAGGATATCAAACATGCATGGTTCCTCAACAATCCATTAACTTCAGTTAATGAATACATGCAAATGCTTGTTTTTAGCTGGCTGGATTGTACAGCCCACTAATACAATCTTTTAAAAATGTTATGCAGTTTTCATTATTTATAATTATACAATCCTGTTCATTCAAAAAACAGTCAAGCTGGCCATCAACTTACTAGCCACTGCTACAGGGTGGTGAGTTCAGGATTCTGTATGCACCCCCGGAACTGGGCAACAGTTTACTGTAAGAACCTATTGCATACTAGTTATGTATTGTCATGTAGTGCAACCACATTTTAGTCTTTCGTAAACTTAACTGGACATATATATCATAACAGCATGCATTATTAACACATCCTGGGTGAAGCATAACCCGTATCACCCTTTTTTCAATGAAGCCAAACCGTGTCAGACCCGAGTCTCTTACTTAGGTCATTGAACCTGGGTTAACCCTTTTCACTAATGGCCAACCCATGTTATTAGGTTGATGTAAAAGGGGTATCAGGTGTTAAACTGTAATCGATAATTACATGGCATACTGAAAGAGCCAGATTGGGAATTTTTCCTTAGGAACTACCCTCAGTGACAGAGGATCATTAAAGACAATTGAGAGTCAGAATCTTAGTTTAATATCTCATACCAAAAATGGTATTGCCATCTCTGCACAAGTGCAGTGTTATGTAGTGTTATGTAGTTAAGAGTTTATGTAGTCCAGGATTAAGATCACTCCCAGCTGGATGACCAAAAAGGTTACTTTTCTTTGGGGGACAACCAGGTACTGAAGCTCATTCCGTATCTAAGAATTAAATATTTACATTTTTGTTTATTATTACCTTGAAATTGTTTTAGTCCAATTAAAGGCACTCTCAATAACACAGAAAAAGGGGAATGGAGTCTAACAGCAGGATATTTCATCATTTCGGTGTGTGCATTAAGATATTATTTTAAAATTTTAAATAAACACATCTGGGAGTTAACTTGAGTAAACAATGAAAATGTAAAATAAAAAAGATTACAATTGTCTTAGTTTGAAAGTAACCAGGTGCATATTTCTTCTACAAATGTTCTTGTCTTGGTGATATTGTCAAATGTCTTTTCTCTATTCTGTTCTAGTATGGTAGTGCAGTACTTCATTTTCCACACATTCATCATTGCACCAAGTTTGGAATTACTCTTATTCCTAAATTCCAACTATGGAAATCTGGATGATCTTGTTTAAACTCCAATACAGTTGTTGAAGATAAGGACCATATTTAGACAGAAAGCCCCAATGTGCCACGCCCAAATAGAGAAGCCAATGCCAGAGAGTGTGCATCTTTCATGGAATCTTAATGCTGTTCTTTGTACAGAGGGAGAAGAAAAAAAACACTGGCCTCATGACCAGTTCATGTCTTTTGTGTTTCACAGGCCCCAAATATGAATATCATTATTAGATCTTTACAACTGCATACCATCAGTTATGGAGATCCACATGTTTATAGACAGATTTAGTCTTTAGGGGAGGAAAACATGAACATGAGCCTTATGCTGTAGGTTAGAAAACGTACAAATACATTACACTAAGTAAGACAGCCAGCTGCCCATAGATTTGTCATTGTGCAATTTAGCCTTAATGATTCCATAGAGAATATGAACATCCGCAATAGTGACTGGTTACGTACACAAATAATAAGAGACATCGATTCTATCTGAAGACTTCTGACTGAATCATTGAATTTATGTCATAATGCTTGTGGCACTGAGTCTGGATAGCTAAACTATGTTTCCGATCACATTAATGGGAAAATGATGGGAAATCTCAGTCATTGCCCCAGTGATCCATGCACAGGTACATTTACATTACCTATTACCATAATTTCTTACTTACTTGTAGTTTAACTGTCTTCACATCAACATCATAAACATACATCTGCACATCTTTCCAGTATCTTTCGTAACTTCAAAAATTCTATCAACCTCTCACTCTAAAGAAAAAGAAAACTTTAAGACCTAAGGTGAAGCAAAAAGCTAGTGAGGATACTTTAAAGAGGAGTAGATGTCCTCCAGTAAGCAAGCAGCTTCTGATGCGTCAAGCAACCCCTTCAAAATGTGTTTTACTGTAGCCAATAGGAGTAGGTACAGTTGCTCACTATTTTTGAATCTACTCCTACACAGGCAGTTACAGAAGACGACATACATTGTTAACTTTTAATCAATATAAATTGTGACTTGATTTCTGCAGAATGGGGGAGAAGCAGAGTTGGTGATCTAGGGTTACCACTTGGCTTCGGTCAGTGGAAGTGCTGAGACAGTTTAGACATTGCATCCAGGCGAAGGGAGAGGCCTTGGAGTGGAGAGCATTTGAAGGGAATGAAGAGAATCCCAGTCTTAGCCAGGCTGAGTTTCAGATGACATCCAGCTTGTGAAGTCCTTCAGGCAAACTGAGACATGTAATGTGATCTGAGTGTCAGACTTAAAAAAATAAAGGAAAAACTGAGTATAATCATCACAGAAGTGCAAAGAAACATATATCACCATATATCACTAAAATAAAGGCAGACAGTTCCAAAATGTTAACAGATAAAAATGAAATAGGGGAAGCATTTGTAAAATATTATGAACTACTATATGAAGCAAAAACAGACAAAACAGATATGCAAAAACTGAGAAATTACCTCAGAAATCTTAAACCAATCATCTGAAAATCAAAACAACTACCTCATCAAATCAATAACAGCAGAAGAAATCATGAAACAGATTAAAAACTTTAAAAAGGGAAATCCCCAAGAGATGACGGATATGCAAATAAATTCTATAAAGAATTTATACAGGAGTTGACACTAATTTTACAGATGGCCTTTAATAGGGTTTTAGAGCACCACATGGATCTCATCTATAAGAACCATTATTCAGAAATATTTTAAAGATCCAACATCATATCAACATATCTCTTTATTATATACCGACCATAAAATATTATCAGCTAACATAGCAAATAGGCAGAAGCTAATAGTCCCAAATATAATCAATTCAGATCAGCCTGGATTCATTTCTATAGGCTTTTATTAAGTAATATAAGATGAACCCTAAATATTATTGACCATTCAAAACAAATAGAAAAACAAATCATTTTAATCATATGAGATGCAAAAATACTGCATACTGAACAATGAAGGTACTGACAGCTTTGAATGTTTAAGGGCTGCTATCCATGGCATTTCCATTGATATCTGCTGATTCCATAACGTAATTAATACACTGTATGCCAGATTGAGGTGTGTGATCATAGCGAATGTTACAATCCGTCTCATAGCTTAATTGGTATTGGTTATTTCTGTAGCTATGCTCCTACATAACAGTTAGGTCAGGCTGTAGTGATAGTCTGATTTTTGTAGTATATCGTTACCTTGAAGAGTGAATTTCATTGCATTTCTCCCCTTCTCGTATTTCCTACAGGAGAGAAAGAAGAAAATTGCAATTATTGGCAGCATTTCATCATCAGTCAATATTTATGTCTGTTATCACTCAGAATTTACCTTTAAGTCTTAGTAAATTAGCTAATTATAGTCATCTCAGTAAATACATAGCTAGATGGCTAACAAGTATGGGGTAGAACTGGAACAGTTCTACCCCATACAAAAACAAATGGCAAATAACTGAGCTGGTTTGGGGGTCTATGTTTTCAGGCTGAAGTGGTGAATGGTGATCTCTTTGCTGAGTAAATTCTGTGGGGAAACTTGTGAGAAACTGCAAGCAATTTAATCTCCTGACATTCTGAACAGTAGGTCATCCCTGTGTCATTATAGCAACGGACGCTATCAGCTGTTCAGAACTTGATTGTTGTGTCAGCCCGGAACAAACTGCTCAGCCAGAACTTTTTTCCCATTACAGGACCATAGGGATTCAAGGCACTAGAAAATAATGAGAAGGCACATGTGATTTAATCAATGGCTGTTACGAATCTCACTAGGCCAATACCAGTACACACATGGATCACCAATGACACAGCACAGCAAATTGGCAACACTAATGTTACAACAATATTAGGCCTAATTACCACACAGCATAAGCAGGGGCCTACAGGACGAAGGAGGATGCTATGGCCCAAAATAGGCTGACACCCAGCCCAGAAGAAAGGGAAAAGCACAAAAAAAACTAAAATAAAAAATAAATAAGATTGACAGTCACCTCAACACATAAACCAACACTGTGAGTTACCAAGCCAGTAAATATCCCACAAATGTTGAAAATGGAAGTCGACCAGCCTATTCCAATCTTACATATAATACAAATAAAAAAGAATCTCCAGTACTTTAGTCAGCTGATAACACACTCATACCATACTATAGGATAAAGGTTAAAATATTTCACAAAGTCTACACAGAGCTATATTGCACCACCTGGTTACTAGCACACAATGCTATTCACACAGCTAGCAGCAAATGTTACCACTAGTTACTGATATCCCAATGGATAAAATACCATACATAAATTGAAAGAAACTACAAGTGCTAAAACCACTTACTGTGTTTGAAGAGAGCCACGATAGCACTATAAGGAATTTGAAGAAACTACCAACCCTATCACCACTGCCATGTCAGGACAAGCAGCGTTTGCACTGCTGAGGAATTTGAAGAAACTAGAAATGCTATCACCACTGCTTTATCCCGAGCAGAAAGCATTAGCACTGACAAGGTATTTTCAGCACACACAATCCACCATTCTAATTTCAGTTTTGAGGTGATTTGGGCTGTGAGTTGGTGTACTTCATTCAGAGGCAAATTTGAAGCTGAAATGAGGAAGGTACAGATGGATGCATTTAAGCATAGTTTTAAGTCGTGCAAACTTAACCATCAATTTAAAGCAATATTATTAAATTGCTTTAAATTACAATATTATTGTATTTCCAATAGCTGAATAGCTGAAACAAGTATTGCAATACAAAGTATTAAAAAAGAAGTGCAAAGAAACTGTGAGAGGAGAGAGGAGATTACTGAATGCAAATACAGGGAGAACAGAGTCTCGATGGACACCTGTAGGATGCTTCTGGGACTATGACATCCAACTATTTATTTAAACCTGAAAGAGCATTCAGATAGATATGATCTTACCCATTTGAAAGCTGTGCCTGAGATACCCAATGCAGCCAGGGTGTACTACATAGGATACGGAGATGGATCAGGTGGCCATAGACTGCTCAAAACTCAAAGAGGATCAGGACTGAGGATTGAGAACTGCTTCATGAATGTAGGGAGGAGCAGGCTCCATAGCGTAACCATAGTTTCTGTTTGTGAAATTGTGAGATTAATTCATATATTCATAATATTGGGACGGAAGGGATGGAAAGAATTTGGGAGCCCTATTTGGCAGTCTTATGCTCTATGCATATCCATGGGCATAGCAAAGCCACTTCATTAGTTCAAGGGGGGATATCCTCAGTAGCAAACTGTGGACTAGCGTCTTCATTTTTTGTCCAGCATTATTTCAGATCTCTCTTTCCACCGAATTTGATTTTAAACGGAATGGCCATTGTGGATTAGCAGATTTGAACACTTCAGACAGGCTTCAGGTCTGGATACACAGTCACAAGAAAAATAGGTCAATACGCTGTTATATTCCATGGGAGCGGAGTTAAAAGCGATTGTCTGTTGCAGAAATATGAACACCAAACAGTTGAAAAACTATGACACTGTTAAAGTGGAAATGTCCAATCATTTCATCCCTTGACATAATTTGATTTTTTAACATCCTAGATTCCATTGTGTGCAAGAGAGAGGGGAAGAGGTTGACATCAAGGCATTGTACCAGCTAATCAACACTGTTGATGGACCACCATTTTGCATTCTACACCTCTCTGGAGTGGATTCAGCCCTGCCGAATTGCTTCTGGGCAGAAAACTTCACTCAACTGTGCCAACTGCCATCACACTTGACCCCAGGCTGGCCTGACCTCCTGGCCTTCGCTGAGAAATCTAAACTACAGCAAAAGGCTAACTTTGACAGTTGCCACAAAGCAAAGCCCATGACCGAACTCGTATGTTGAAGTTCTCCTATAGGGGAACACATTTCTCCATAAGAAATAATGAAAAGCCCATTAATGTGTTCCAAGCCCCAACAACACACATTTACGCTTGTCCCAGCAATACATACCCCTTGTAAATGCATTGTCATACACAATAGAATGTGAGATATACAGTTATTTATCAATTTTACAGTTATTTATCCATTTTACATGAAAAGTAAGGTATAAAATGTTACCTGAAAAATAGGTTATTGAAAATCAACATTTTAAAAAAAACATTAACTGAACTTTACCTTTACGTTAATAATGCAAAGCACAAAAAAACAAAGTTCACAAAGCACACGTGAAAACACAAAACATGGTACACTAACGCAGCGAGCAAGAGTATGTGTTAATGCGGCAAACACGAGCACAGAAGTGAACAGAGAGAGGCTGTAAGATGCGGGCATCAAGGAAAGCCAAGCGTATCCGAGTAAACCCGAAGGCTCACCTTGCACTTGCCGGGAAAATCCGAGCATGACTGAGTAAACCCGATGTCTCATCTCGCTCGCGTAAGGAGTTGGATGCTCGTCTCGTGTCCAACAATGCTTACGAGCACTTGCTTGTGTGAAGTAGTTCCTCATAGGGGAAATACGAGCGGATTTGTGTGCTCGCGTCACGAGTCATGGCTCATTTATCGGGTTACGAATCTTAGCTCGTTCATCGAGTATCTCGTATAGGGAGGTGCTCGTTGAACAAGGTATCACTGTGTGGGGGGATGGAAGAGACTAAATAAAATATGGCTATTGATGGCTTGTGGAACATACTCTGCATACTCATGTGGACCACATTACAGATGATACCGAGGTTTTCCTTTCTGTTCCCCCATCAGACACCCTGGTGCCATACTGCATCTCATCTTGCCTTAAAGACTTTTAAACTGGATGGTGAACCATCGTCTGAATCTCAACCTTCTACTGACGTGTTCTACATTCCCACAAAGTCCTCTCTGCTTCAAGACCTCTCGTTCAATCTTGAGGTCACAGGAGAGCCCATTTAGATCTCTTGCCTGGATAAAAAAGTTACCCTCTCTCCCTATGTAGCTCTGGTGACTAGGGCATGCAGGTTGCTTTTAAACAACATCAGAAGGATCTGCTCCTCTGTCACAATGTACACCGTGCAGCTCCTGCTCCAGGCCCTTGATTTCTCACATCTGTAGTACTTCCTTCTTGCTGGTCTCCCTGGATGTGCTTTAAAACCACTTCAGCTGATTCAAAATGCAGCTGAACAACTACTGTTCAATCTTTCAAAGTGTGCTCATGTCATACCCCTCCTTGCTCCCCTTCATTAGCTACCTGTTGCAGCTCCTTTGAAATTCAAAACCTTTGTGCACGGCAGCAATTGGAACAGTTCCACAATACCTTCAGTCAGTTTTAAAACCCTACACTCTGGATAGGTCACTCCAATCAGTGTTACACAAAATGGGTCTCTCTCCCCTCCTGGCTTACTCCTCCAAGTCTCAATGTCTATCTGTTCTGACCCCCTGTGGTGGAAAAACAGTCCCCACTGATCTCAAGACAGCCAAATCATTCCCTGTTTTCTGGCACAGGTTGAAGAGTCATCTCTTCAGATTACACTTTTTACCCCATTGAGGTCTGTTGCCTATGGCCTTGAGTTTTGAAAATGTACTAGTGGTATGTATTGTTTGTACTTTAATTTGGACTAGCATAGCTATCCTGCACTGTTGCTAAATGATGATGCTTAAGTATTTATAAGTTGAAACCTGATTAGCTAAGGTCTGGCACTATTACTCATAAACAAGTCATTGCATTTAATGTTCCCCTGCTTTGTAAGTTGTTCTGGATAAGAACATCTGCTAAATGACTTCAATGTAATGTAATGGACTTTTCCTTTATAAAAATCTTTTAACAATTTAACAGTCCTTAGCTTTCCTTCAGAAAACCTATGGCCAACAGTACACAAGAGTATAGGTGACCTAAGGAAATGGGAGGGTGTGTATATGCATGTGTGTTTGCATAATAAAAAGGATGTTTTCTCCTACCTTCCATAAAGTCTTGTTATCCAGTTAATGGAAACCATGTTTACAGTGTATAGGTTACACCTCTGTATGGCTGAAGGGGGGGATATCACCAAGACAACATTGTTCTTCAACCAGTCAGGGGTTGTAATGACTCACAAAATTGCATCTAAAAATCCATCAGTGTAAAGAAAAAAATACATATAAAAAATATGTATTTTTTCTAATCACAGAATGTAAGATGGCACATGACACACACTTTTATACAAAGTTAAAGAAAATACATTGGGCCTCATTTATCAATATTTTCATAAAACTGTGTGTAAATATACATGTCAGATTTATCAAACACAGCATTTGTTCCTATTTCATGCATATGTTGATAAAGACCAATCAATCATAAATGAGAAGCGTGTTCACTGAATTTTACATTAGCATAAAAATTAAATCCCTTTGTTGGCAATGCAAAGAGATGGCAGGGAAAAGGCAAAAGACAAAAAAAATTAGAATCCAAAAAGAAATACTTAGAAGTCCCTTAATCTTAATGTTTACCTAGGCTAATTACATTTTTATCACATGACACAAATACATCCAAAATACAACAACAATAAATCATACAAAAATAAATATTACAAAAAAGACGCTGGAGACACCTGTTCTTTAACTAGTCAGTAAGAGTAGTGACTGGTGCGAACCGTGCACTCCCCTTACAGGGAAAACTTGCCAAGTCCACAGCATCGATACATCCCAACCTCAACCCCAAGTAATCAGTGACTAACAGGTCACGAGAGAACATAAACAAAACATTTAACCAAAATAAAGCAAAACAATAAAAATGTATGCAAGCTTGTTAAGAGATGATGATTTGTTGCAGGATGAAAACTTACTTAAGTCTCAAATCAGGATGCTCTTAACTGTGTTTAAAATATTGAGATATGTTCTTGTTTTGGAAAGCTCCACCCAAAAATTCACAACTTTCATAACACCAGCAGTGAAGTTTGGATGCACATAGAGTCTCTTCGTCCACAATTTACACAGAAAATGCACAGAAGTGGTGCCTGATTCAGGTCTGGATTAAGCCTTTAGAACTTCAAATTTGAGCATTAGTCTGCCAGAGGCTAATTCTAACAGGAATTTTATTTCTCACAAGAATACATAGTCTACGAATCACAATTATCTAGCATAAAACCTAGAGAAGGAATGATCCAACACTTGCAGAGGTTTGACAAAGGAGGATTGTGTTTGTTGAGTCTAGTAAACATATTCATTCAACAGATAGTTACAATCAGTTGTAACTGTAATGCAAGCCACACAGGAGCAGCAGTGTAACTGTCCAGAGTAGCAGACCAAGGTGGATGCCCTCCCCCCCAAATGGTAAAACCAGTGCCTGTGGTGAAGGGTCGCAGAATGTTGAAACAGCAGTGGAATGTGTGTGCAGCATTATGTGAGGGCTGATGAGATGATTGGCTAAGAATTGACAGAATTGACCATGGAAGTCTTCCGTCACTAAAGAAAGACACTAAAGCTCCAGTGTCTTATGACAATGACCCCAGGAGGCATGTAATGGTTGCATGCTTAATTAGTTGGCCATCATGCCAAGTTAATAAGCATCATGAAAAATAAATTACATACTCTAATATATATGATCACATATATTTAACATTTTAATATTAATAATTGTAAATATTTTAATATTTTTAACACATCATTATAGCAGATCAGCTATTGTTGTCATTATTTCACATGGCCTTACAACAATGTGTACATAATAATTGAAAATTAGCTTTCATTTCAAAATTCTAATTATGAATAAATAGGAGGATGATATTTTTCCCTGATCTGGCAGCACAGTAATGTTTCAGAATGTCATGCAAGCACATAAACTACAGCAGTCTGGTCACAGGACATTTTGTTCTAGGGACTTCAGTTGTTTTACCTTTTCCCCCCCAAATGGCCTCGTTTAACCCTGCAGATGAAGTCAAGCTCTTTGAGGCAGGAAAAGCAGGATGAATTATCGCCTGAGGGAAGCTGCCAGATACACTTAAGGATCCCCAACCCAAAGCTGTTGTAAGGCTTTCAGTCATAAATATAACTGGTGATTATGATCCTGGTGAACCATGTGGGTTTGTGCCTGTGCAGTTTTCAGGGGTAGTATTCAAGAGGCTGGATTCTCGATAGTTGCTCTTCAGCTGGTGGAGCTGGGAGGATCAGGGAGGATGAAAAGTCCATGGTTAAAACTGCCTGTGCCATGCACTCATTTTCATTTCTAACTTTTGCATCAAAGTGCGGACATCCCAGATGGTTTTGGTGATGATTATTTATCAACGCCCTGTTAAATACCCAGAGGGTGAAGTCGTACCGCTTGCTTAAGCTTGTATCTTATCTGAGGGAATGACAATAGTAAACTATAAGCATTGACTCATCTGGTTGCAAGTACCATGCTTGTCACTAGAAACTCTGGTTTTGATTCTTTTGGGATAAGAAAACAAAAATGTTCATGGCCGTTCAAATGGTGCATCATGCTTATATATCACATATGAGATTTTATTTTGGAATGAAATTCTAAAAGATAAGAAGAGGAAGGGCCAGTGACTTAATGTTGTTCACTGTCATCATCATTTGGTTGGTGTTGAACTGACTGGCTGAGAGGAGAAAGAGTCTGCGCACTTGGGCGGGGAGGCTTGAGGGAAAGTGGGAGTATGAGGAGGCGGGGGTGTCGGTGGGGGAGAGAGGGTAGGAAAGGTGAGACTGAGGGTTTGAGCCGAACATTTGGTTTGAGTTTGTCCCGAAAAGCGTGGGTGAGGAAAGACCAGGGTGGGTTCATTAAGCCGGTGTGATGTACAAGCTGCGTACGCCCTCACCCTTCGCTGTACAAATACATTTTTATGACCATCGCTATAAAACTTTAATGACCAATTAGTCTGAAGAGAAAGACTTGATTTTGTGTGTTTTGTTTTGTTTTTTTCTTTCTTTCATAACTTGTATTTGCCACCCACAAGTTGCTTAGCGCTGCTCACCTATAATCGCCATGCCAACACAGCAGAGCTTGATGTAATTCTGATGTCTGCATGACTTTCCTTACTTATTTTATTATTTATTTTCCTGTTGGAAAGGGGGAAATACTCAACCCCACTCCCTGCAGCTCCACTTCCAACCCCCCTGCCCCCACCCACCTGTACACATGACCTCTGTGACTGCACCACACCACTCTCTGGGGGTTGTATGGGGAAGTGGTGGTGGTAGGGTGAGTTATTGTGTGTGGGGTGTGATGGGGCACATGCAGATTTACTGCCACCCAGCTGCCATGTTTATAACTGGATCCTTCAGGTCCAATTGCTCCACCTCCGGACTGACACAGAACAGCAGAGCTCTGCCAGCTTTACTCTGAATTCTGGCCCCGCACCCCACAGCCATCCTCAGCTTCCTACTTCTGCCCCACACCTCATAGGGCTGCTATGCAGCTCCATAGCGCCCCACACCAATCACAAGTTACCCCAAATCCTTTCAGTATGATACAGACATAAATCACAATGTAAGTTATTGTAGCATACCCTTAAAAGTAAAGACCTTATACATTAATTAGTGAAAAAGTGTACAGTAAGCCCTTAGCTATAGATGCAATTATGGTTAAACAGCAAATCTGCTCTGCTTATTTTGATGGATCATGGCATTTACAAGTCACACATTTACATCCCTTGCCTTTTGCAAAAAAATAGGGCACAACTGAGTTAAATACTGGCAAATTCACCCTTCCTTTCATTTCCCTCTTTCTCTGAGTGGCAGTGAGTATCATGTGAGGGTGTCATATGAGACAATTTTAACCTGTCATTAATACAAACAAATTGTAATGTCAAACAAAAACAAAAAACACCTGGTGTGGCCCTCATTTTAGCTAATGAAGTCACTTGTGTCTTCATGCTAGTGAAACCCACATTTTACCAGGAAATGAACTGTACTTGGATGTGGTGTGTGTGGTCTTCACATTTAGAATTTTACCAACCACAGTATTCTTAGGTCAAACAACTAGGAAAACCTTTATTTTAAATGTGGGCTGTTTGAAGCTGGTCTTTTTGTACAGTTTTTTTAAATATTTTTGATCTTTATAGAGCAGGTGGGTTTGAGGTGAACTGCAATGCATGCTGGACTATTTAGTGCATATTTAGGATGCGTTCCAATACTTTTGCTTGTCTCTTCCAACCACTGAAAATTTTAACAGCTAATCTGATTCATCTGTCAGCAAAGTTGAAGTCGGCTATTGACGAAGTAGTAACTTCAACTGATTATGAGGATTTTTTTTTTGCATTAAAATATTTCTGCATTAAAGTAGGAATGTAATTCGTACTTGCATTCTGCTCATAATTTAACATAAACATACATACAAGGAAATAAATAAATCTGCCACTACATTAATTCATTCAATTTTACTCTGGTAAAATTGCCATTCGCAACTCAAAAACATGAATGTATTGTGTCAATAGAGATATGTTTGAAAAAGCAAACAGTAATGTAAATGATCTGATTATGGTTTACTGTTCTGGCACTTATACTTAAGTGCTGTTAAATCCCTTGTCATATTTTAGAACTTTTCAATGGTGAAATGTTGTGTGGGATGGTCTCATAATCTGAATGCTCGTGAGCACAATGATGTCACCCAGAAATGTTAAAAGACTACCGTGGTAGGATACATCAATGTATCCTTCGCTTGTAAGAGACGAGGCGGTGAGCAAAGGGTGCTAAATCTCATCTCCTATGATTTTGGAACATTGGAGGGAGGGAGAACACATAGATCAATGGGCACTAGTTGTGGTAGAATAACTTCTGATCACACCCATTTTCACATGGGTCACATGGGAAGAAATGTGCTGCTGTAGCTGTATACACCTGAAACAAACATCAGTCTTCCATAGCTTCACTTTTTCTGGTTCACCTGACTGAGCCATCACCCATGTGAGAGACTATTTTCAGATCCTGCTGATCTTGCTAAGACATATTCAAGCCATGCCTTAAACAGACACGGGCAATGCAATTTTTTGCTGCACAGATCAGAACAATCGATCAGTCAAAGTTTAAATAAGGTGAACAAACTCACCTAACTTCTTGATTTTTAGAAGCACTTTGCCATTCCTCCATTTTACACACCATTTCGCATGAGGCATGGTAAAGGTTCTCCAAATTCAGACATAACATTGCAGAGAGCAGGGGGCAGGGCAGTGCAGCACAAGCATGAAAACAGCAATGAGCAGCACCTGTGCTATAGTCACAGTGATGGAGTGACTGATTCTTCAGTCAGGTCAAATTAGGGATTATAAGGTCACACAGTACAACTCCTTCCTGGTGCTGGGGATTATACACATCAAATCAGTTATAAAATCAGGTTTATTTCATTTTTATTACAGCTCACAAAGGGAATTATGCAGAGCAGATATCCTTCTTTAAAATAAAATTTGATAGTTGCTGTTGACGAAAGCTAAGAAAGTAAACCCTGTATGTCGATGGGGAAAATACTAAAAACTTTTCCCTGGTCCCCAGATGGTAGCTACAAATGAGCTGGAAGAGTAAATCCACTTTGCCAACTTTGGCGGATCAGGGAGTTGAGCTAACTTGACAAGAAACTAAGCTGTAACAGGTGCTCACAATTTTGCAGTATTATCAGTTATTAAGAGCCAAAGGAGGCAAAAGCAGAAACAGGGCAGCAGTTGAATGGGGCTTAGTGTGCTTGCGTAGATCCCCAGTAAATGAGGTGTTGAAGTGGATTTGAGTTCAGGGGAGCATCTGGCAATGGTATCCCAGTGGAATTTAGTGAAAAATTAAAAATATATAGTGCACACTTTGGGCAAGAATTGGGCAAGCACTTTCTAGACAACAATGACAGTCATACAGTCACCTCCATTGAATTATTGGCACCTTTGCCATGGTAAGCTAATAGGCTATGGAAGATAAACAAACAATTGTTCTATATTTTATGTTCTAAAGATTTGTAAAGTCATACTTGCTTATTCAGACGCGTTTGTTTAATATTTGGAGGTCAAGGCTTGGAGAGGGATGCCTGAATTGCTCTGTGAGGCTATGATTTCCCACCCTGGTAGACATCTGAGAGAGTTGAGACAGATTGAGTCAGGTGGGGCATTTGAACAGTATTGGGGAAAACACCTACAGCAGTAAAAATGGTCTAGTGGAGTGTCAGTCACACATCTTCTCTTGTTGTTTGCTTTTATGAGTTATGAGGAGGAGTTTTAGGAGACCTCAAAGTGCCCTGATCTTACCTTAGCTGACTGCATTTACTCTGGGAACAAGGTTAAAGAATATAAAAAAACCTGATACATGATAAGTCTGGAAAGATATGCAACAAATTTGAAAACATTCCTCAGCACAGTTGCTGCAATTATTAAAAGATTTAGCATCATTTTCCAAGATTTTATAAGCTCTGATACAGACCAACACACTCTGGCCTCATGGGGGACAACCTATGACAACTCAACTCTTATCAAAACCCAAACCCATACCCCTAAACTGACTTCTTAGTCGTATAACCCCAAAATCATGACAACCTCCCCCAAAACTCTAAAAAGAGTTTTATTCCTGGCAAAACACCAATGTAATAAGTGGAGAGGGGACAGGAACACTGTAACACTGTAACTGATGCAGTGAGTGAAGTTCTTACCCTTTGGTAAGAGCTAAGCAAAGTTTCTTATACTCAACTTCACCCCTTGAGACACTCAGGTATAAAGCTGTGCACATTTTATGAAAACTGTGACACAAAATATGTTGAGAATGAAACCCATTCACTGTTATTGTCAGTATAACAAGTTAATTACTGTTATTCCTCCTGTTTGGTAATGTTTCTTAGTCCTGCTCAGTCAGATAGGCTGAATGCTGCATTTTCTTCTAAACACATTCTCAATTAGTCCGAGGGAGGTTTTAGCAAGCTGTGAGTAGTACACTGGCTTGAGGGTCCTCTGTGAAACAGTTGGAATTGTTTCTGCTTATACAATGTCATGCAAAGAATGATTTTCTGTTTTGGCTCTGTGCCAATGTGCCTGGCCAATAAGTTAATTTGTGTCCAAATAAGTGAAATAAACTTGCTCATATTTTCTACCTTTGACGTTCATCCAGTGATTAAATTAGATGAGGAAAAGCATTATCAAACATTCTAATGAGTTTATTTTTTCTTTTTGGTCACAATTTCTTATGCTCTACTGGCATGGCTTTGAGTATTTCTTGGAATTTTGATGTAGCAACATATCTCATGACATGCTTTCTCTTTGTAAATTAATGGCATGGTTGAAGAAGCCAGTCAAGATATGGACTTGGTATATATGTCATGGTGCCTCATATTTCAACTTTATATCACATACTATGCAAATCTTACTATTTTACCACAACATTTTAAAGGACCCAGTTTCAAGTTCAACAGCACTGCAACTTTAGCTACTGGTGAAGAAAAGATACAGTAAAAGCTCTGTAGGTAACTTTAAAGATCAGTTAACCTGTAAAATTAGTTTACAACTAAGTAGCCCATGAAGCAACCCCCAAAAGTGTTTGAGGAGAACACAGTTACAATCCTGAGATAAAGAAATCCCATTACTTGTTTCTCGTTGTTAGCAAAAACACAACTCATATGACCTATCTTTTTCCAAAAAGACTTACATTTACAAACACTTACATGTAGGTATTTAGGCAACATATAAAAATTCATAAATTAAGCTAGCGTGGTAGACAGGGCAGATACCAAGCTGTAGGTGCCACAACCAGTGGTAAATGTAATTGCATTAACTTACAGCATATAATGAGGGGGCAGATTTATGAATGCCTTTAGCAAATTTTCACATTTTTGCACATGCAATTTCAGTAACATGATTTGTGATTGAAGCAAAAGAACTTCCTCAATCAATCACATTCTCTCATGGTCTTTTTTCACCAGCAAAATAGTTTTGCATGCACAACATTCTTAAGTTAAAAAGGCCTTAAATGCTCTTGTAGGTGCCTGAAAAAGTGTAGGTACACAGGTTTATATCATAGGTATACTTACTGTACACCAGGCTATATCTGTATATAAGATATCATTAGTTCCCAATGTGATACTTATCATGTTTCATCATGTCAGTTCCCTTCTCAAAAAATAAAAAAGCAAAGACTTGAGAGGGGAATGTGTATTAAGAGTCCAGATCCCAAAAATCAATGACATATTGCCTATACAGAATGCAGAATCAGGTGTACCTCTGAGCTGGTTAAGGGTTATTTACTGTTATTTGGGCAGCTAGGTGTTTACCATGATTCATGAAGCTAGGTATTTATTGATATTAAACCAGTTAAGTATTTATTGAATTTATGCAGCTGGGTACTTAATGCTATTTGTGTAGCTGTGTGTTTACTGTTATTTATACAGCTAAGTATTTGAAAATATGGTTCAGGTTAAGTACCTTTAGCATAAGAGCAGAACCCCACCTGGGCACAATCACACACACACACACACACACACACACACACACACACACACACACACACACACACACACACACAACCACACATTCACACACATCCCTAAAGTTGATACTGTTCGAACCCAGACCTACAGCCTGTGGTTACATCACCTGCCTCTCATTACGCAAGCACAAATGAAATGTTGGGGTACAGTGTTTACCTGAGACCAACTTCACTGTACCTTCGCTGCTTTAAACCACAACCCCCACCATGACGAAATGGTCAGGCCAAGGGGATTGCAGCCATCATCAAAGCCTGCCGTGGAGGGGAAACAAACTTCCTCCTATCCGTGTGCTTGCTTTCTGTTGATTTTCACCACAGTGTTTTTGAGGCTTAAGTCCAGGCACTAACACCATGGTGCCAGTTTGTCTACACTGGCCCCCCAAAGCTTTTGGGGTTAAGAGAAAGTGGATAGTGTGAAAAACACCCGTTTGCATTAAACAAATATTGTTCGTTCAGGACACAGATCAATTGCTGTGTATAATTTCAACATAATTTGTTTTCTCAGAACATTAAGCTCCATTTCAAAGCAAGATGCCCCCCTCCCTCCATTTCTGAAGCCCTCACTCAGGCTATTCTGACAGATTACACACCTGCTGAAACAGCTAAACTAAAATGAAACCTGTAAATATGTGATTTTCTTTTCCTTTTTTCCAGACTAATGAGTTCATTTTCTCTCTCTCTCTGCTTCATCCTGCGGACTCCAGTCCAAGGTTATTAAATGATAATAAATAAAGAATACAATTTACCTTGCCAAAAAATTGAAAGGATGAAAAAGAGAATCTGCACTGACTTTAAGCCTCAACACAAATCATCTGAAAATTCATCATCATATCTATCTGATTTATGGAAAGAAATATCAAATTTTTGATCTCAATCAATGGTCTGTTTCTGTTTTAAAAAGCCACATAATAAATAAAAAAATTGCTGATGGCAGAAGTGCTCCATTCATGTTGCTTGTAATGAAAACATCTAGATGAAAAAGCAAATATCACACCATAAGCCTGACAAAAATAAAACTAGAAAAATACATGTAAAATCTGGGTATTATGTCAGTCATGCATACCTCCCTGCTGTAGATTCTGTTTTCCTCCTGCTTGCTTTTTGTAATGCCTTTGTAATCATAGAGGCAAACCTATACTTTAAAACAGCTCTGTGTGGCTTTACAGGTTTTAGTCATTTGGAGGCTCTTACCATACATTTATTTTCCCCATCTATTGTGTCAGTTTTTTCCTTTTCTCCAACTCAGAGACAAGTAGTAAATCTGTCATGCTTAAGACACTGATACTGCAAACATGTTCAAAAATAGATGATTTTATTTTTTTGTTATGATAAGCTACATTGGGTTAACTAGTTAGAGCAGCTGCTGAGAGCAAACACAGACTAGGTCCCAGTCTTGACAAAAGTGGTGGCTTCAGCACAGAAGCTATCTAGCTAATTAGTCAGCTGAGAAAGCTTAGCCAAAAATGCTTGGTACCTATTAACCAGCTTGCTACCATAAAGATGATTTGAGAAGGAACAGCATTATCCTTCTGCTATTTTGCAGCTAGTTGCTAAACAAGCCAGTAGGTGTAAATCCACTGATTTGCACATGTCAGTTTATGAGATGATCAGACAGTTTCATCTCAATCTTGCTCAAAACTCTACACCATAGTTGGGTTTCAGAGCAGGAACACTTATTACATCTGACCATGTATGTATGGGAGAACTGTGGTGCAAAGAGCACAAGAATTACACCACTATGCAGTAGACAAATGTGATAGGATTGGATAAATAATATTGCTCTATGTTCTCAGTAAAAAGATCAGAGGCCTACAGGTCTTGGATGAACAGTGAAGAGTTCCAGTAGCTCTCTATTATAGTGGGGTGTATTTTCCCAAAATTGGTTAAGCGCACTTATCCAGTTGATTGGCATGTTCAGTGCTAATCACTATTTATTAGAGGGCAGTAACACGTCACTCGCAAGCAACAATTAGTTGATTGCATGCTTATTACTAGCTTGTCAAAATACTTTGAAAAATAAAAATCAGTCATGAAACTTTTCAGCATTAAGTCGCTAAACACAATACTAACATTTAATACAAAACGTATTTTGTGCACTGCAGGCCATCTCCAACTACAAAACAATGGGGAGCATCTGATTTGACATTTTATCCTAATTTGCTTCATAATTAGCTGACACAGCTAAACAAAACAGCCTGCAGTCTAATATAGAAATTCACTGGGTTTAAAGGTCTATTGGCCTTCAAAGATTTAGCCAACAATGGTTAACCTTCTTAGGTGGTTACAGCAAACCAGTGCACTTGCAACCTAAAGATGAACTAATTGTACCAGTAACAAGTCTGATTAATTCTACCAGGACTACTTTTGTGGAGTGGCACTTTAGTACAGGTTACAAGGGATCCGAGAGACATGTTCAGTGGCAGCCTGTGATTGTGGAAAGTGAGTGAGCTGAAGGCGGCACTGCAAAGGCAGTGGTTATTGCACAGCACAGCCAAAACAAATGAGTCAGTCTTTTCTGACATAACATTTCAGTCAAAGTTTAGAAGGCGCCTCACTGACAAGCATCTAAATGACTACATCACTTCACTCCAACCCTGATTACAGCACTCTGGAAGACAGCATACAGTATCAATCCTGTCATTAATGTCAATAATGCAACAGGCCTATCTTGTTTGAATCTGAGTTACAATCACAAAGGATAAACATAAAAAGAAATTATTAGTGCCTCATTATTACCCTTATATACACAATATTATTTATAGAACTTTTCAATGGCAGACAGCATTTTTTCTAGAAAACAAATCAAAGGAGTAATTAACTAGCTCTTACTGCCTTTTCTGACTGGAATGGTAAGTTTAATTTTTTTCTGTTTCTTTTTACCTTCTCTCATCCTTCAAGCAGAATCCCAAAGGCTAGTAGATTTATATGTTATGCCGCGCACAAGCCATGATGACCCAAATGCTTGTTGAGTGACTTAATATGAGAGTTTTAGCATTTTTGGTCATTACATTAGGCAATGCGGATGAACACGATCTTACAATAATGTAGACAAAACTCTTAAGACCTAATGATATTTACCAAAAATCTAATTCTTGCAGTAATTGCAATATACTTCTTGTAAAGGTATAAACAAATAAAACCCGAAATTTCACCAAATGTCACGCTTAAATCTGTTTATGGATTAGTTTATTGCTGGCTGTGAGCTCGTAATCGCAATTTACCGAGGCGAAACAGAAGAGGAACGATTTCCTGGACATTTACGCCCTCTAGTGGACTGTTGAAGAACATAAACATAAGGCGTGTGTCAGCAAGATCAATTGAAAATGTTGGCTATGACGACATAAACAATTATTTCTCTTCTACGCCAACCACAAAATGTTTCCCACCCAAACTACTTAGCTTTTCATCAACATAAACACATAATTCCACATTCCATTGCACTTCGAGGATGTCTATCGATGTTTCTACGGGTAATGCAGATTTGGAAATGGGTAATTCACTGATATCTGTCTTTAAAAAAAAAAAAAAAAAAAAACGTTTTTCATCATTCAATATTAATGCTAATTTAAATGTATTGTTTCTACAGTCAAATCGTCATAAAATAAAAACAAACTATGAAAAGGACGTTTTCTAATTCCTACTGTTTACATTCATATTTTGTTTATCCCTGCAGCCTACAGCACATAAGCCTAATGAATGTGAAAAACAAAGGGATACGCAGCACAAATGGGAAACAGCCGAGGGTATCTGTAATGAAAACTTCCCTTATAGCCTATCCTTTATCATCCGGGTAAATCCGGGCTGGACGACCTGTATCAGATTATCAGATTATCGAACAGACGAATCGTTGGTCATGAAAGAACAGTTCCAAAAGCAATTCATTACTTTAACCATTATTATAGCATTTATAATTGAAACAGTCAAATACTTTCTGTATGCCCACGGCTGCATGAATAGTTGATCCATGACGATTTGCCGGTAAACATTCTTTTTATTGTGTAGGCCTATATTGATGTCTTTTACATAAGTATAGGCCCAAGGAAATTTAGCAGGATCGAAGAATCAATAAAATATGACAATACCATGTAATGGGCACAGGTCTCAGAATCGGTCCACTGTCCACATAATTTGTAAATTCCTTAGTCACCCATATGAACAAACTTGATGTGCAATTAAAAAAAAACCTGAATATGAATATTAGAGAGAGCACCCTGAATTGTATTGTGATGTTCTAAATTAGGAATTAGCATATTAGTCTAAATTATGTTTATATCTAAATGTAATGATTTCTTATGCAATTAATTCAGATTGCACTCTTGATTGCATGTTAAACATTTTCATTGTGAAATTAGATATCAACTAATAATCCTGTTTTAATGCATTTTGTGTCATTGAACTCTTAAGACACCAGGGGCTTGTAGACTACCAAAATGCAACATCATGGAGTCTGTTAATATATAGGTACCTTTGCAATTGCAGATTAACTTTCCTGAAAATCACAATGAAAATGGATTTCTATCCAGTTAACCTAGTTAATATAACTTTTTTGTTTTTGATTCCTACTTTAAAGTGGAGCCCATGAAACCCCCTGAAAATAATTTACGACTAATCAGAGTATGATCTTGATCATTTAGCTATACTTGTGAAACATTTCAAAATACAGGCTACAAAGCTACATTGTAAAATTATGTGCAAGAACAAAATGTCATGTTTATTGAACCAAATATGAAGAGTCTACATCCAGCCCACAAGATAGGTAATACAATGTTAATGTCTTAAAAATATACAGGCTGAATTCAGACCTGCCCTTAAATGCATTTAAGCAAGCCTCCCATTCTCCCATGATAATTTACGCAGAAAAAGCACTTAAGCGCAGGTCTGAATTAGGCCCTAAGTGATTACAAGCCTGATCATGAAGGTGTGTTTCTAATTTAGCCTTCAATATTGAAATGGTGTCTGACTCCCTGGTGTATATTGTCATATTATTCTTGATCTTTTATATGTAACAAATTGACTCCTGCCAGACATGTATGATCTGAACCAGAGGTGTGCTTGTCCATGGGATGCCCCTGTGTCACATTGTGGGGAAGGTCAGTTCTCTTGCCACACCCCACTCAGATACAGTATTAACAAAACTGAAATGGTGTGGAGCCCCCAGCAACACCGGTATGGCAAGTGGGGACTGCCACAAAAACAAAGTAAGAGAATCCCTTTAGGCTCCCTCTTGCAGCTGGACGGCTGGCTCACAGTTTCCTCTCTGGCGTTGCCTCAGGTCTCCTTCCTCTCCCTCTGCAGGTGTCACTTCTCCAAGAGAAAACGACACAAAAGTCAACCATTCATGCCCAGAGATTTACACAAGGCATAGATATTTACATTCTGTATTATCTATCCAAGGTTTTCGTGCCCACTTGCTTCGCTGTCAACTTCAGGTTCCCCGTTTGTTTGGCTTGCTCCCTGCCTGGAACTCACATCAATATTCAATGTATTGAATGTGCTAATCCTTGCTTATTCCTTTTTACTTGGCTTCCAGCTGCCTCCACATCCAGGCAAAGCACCCCATGTACTCACACAGACATCCAAACACACCACATAATAATAAAGAGAAAACTCAAATTCATTGACCCATAACAAACGGAAAAAGATTGATTGTGAGCTCCACATGAATATGCAGTATAACCTATTTGACATGTGGTGCCCATTTGTGACTACAGGTAGTGACTCAGCTAACATGGTGTTTCACAATTAGCCTACAGTAAGTTATGAAAAGTGTTAACAAAAAGTCTTCTATCCCGAGAGGATATCCAAAAGGAAGTTAATATCTATTATGCTAATATAAGTAAGTTAATATCTTAGCCAGCAGTACTGATCAATGGTTGAGTCCCCTTATCTACTACATATGGTGTCCCATCTACTTCAGCTCATGATTTGTTATAAAGCAGGAAATGGCCACTTGTTTATTACTAACCATTGGGTTAGTGGATCGGAGTTAACCAGTAAGACCCTTAGTACCACAAGGTTGTGATTTTGTCAACACTGCAAAAAACAAAATTTCTTAACAAACCAAAAAATCTTGAAGCTTTTGTTTAGAAGAATATTCAGCTCACTTTGAGTATGTCTTGTTTTGAGGTAGAATTGTCTCAATCCATTGGCAGACAATCGTGCTTCATTCAACTCTATTCCAGGTAACTGGTTGGGTTTCTGAACATCCAGGTGTCCTCCATGGTGAATCAAGCTGTTTATTGTTAGGAAACTATTCTATAACAATACACAGGCTATCAAAGGATTACATAAATCTTTCCAATGTTTTTATTTTGTGTTGTTCAGCAATTCGTATCATATTTGTGTGTTTACAATTTCCCTTAGTATAACACAAAATCATTAGGGGTTAGTTTCCCAGGTACAGTTTTTTTTTTCCACATACCTGTAAAATTGGAATAGATGACATTTGGTTTCCCTTCAACCCTTAAGCCAAGGCTTCAGACACAGCCATTTTTTGTTGATTACAAATTAATCAATTACAGAAATGTGTTTTAAATATAAAACATGATAAAATGCAGTCTCTAAATTATGAGTGAAACAAAATTCAAAAGTATTTTACTTCATTCAGGCCTAAGGACTTGAAGAAAACTCATAATTGTTATTTTATGAAAAGATATATGAACTAATACGCCCACATGTGATTTTATACACTCCTGATAAAACACAGATTTTTGAAGTGGTTTCTGTTGAAAATGGACTGATATTTTGGCACTCATATGTGCTGTGTGATGATTTACAGCACTGAATTCAGGTATAGTATAGCTTTTATTTCCTGAGAAATTCTGATATAAAAACATTGATATGAAAGCAGGTTTAACCTACACTGGACCTGTGAGGGCTGTTTACAACTGTGGTGCAATTACACCAAATTATGGTGAATAATTGACATTATCTGAAATTTAACTATTGTAGCAATGTCTCCATTCTGCCTGAGAAACTGATGATCTATAGTTTTTAACACCACAGCAATTAATCAAAGTGACTTGCCTTAAACTATTTCTCTCCTGATGGAGCACAATGTAATAGGCTCTATTTAACCACCATGTGGTGAGTTTGAACCAATAACACAGCCCTGTATCTGAAAAAACAACAGAAAGTATCATGTTAAAAGTTGAGGCTCGTTCATACAAATGAGTGCAAGGAAAAAGAATAAATAAAATCTGAATTTATAAGCCTCCTTAATTCTACTGTATTTTAAATGCAATGACCCCGATGCTGTTTTCACTGAAAGCAAATTCAGCCAGGGTGACTCTTTTGCTTGCCTGACACGGATTGCTTGAGGGCATACTCTCAATGTGCTCTGTTGTCCAATGGCCACTATGGCTCCAGTATAATAGTTGCAAAAATTATAGCACTGTAAATAAATAATTAATCAATACAAATCATTTATTCACTTGTTTGTTATAAAACTTAAGTTTGGAAACTATTTCAGTGCAAAACTATTCACTTGCTGTAGACATGCAACTATCAACTATAATGCATACAATTACGTTTTCTCTGAGAGAACAGTTCCTATCAATTATGTTTGTGCCAGCTCTGTTTATTGATTTATTTTGACAATAAATCTTAAGTTGAGAAGATGCATTTGTACTTCAGTATTGTACAAAACAAAGCAAAACTTTCTGAAACATGGAATGAACAGCAGCCTGGGAACAGCCATTGTAGATTTTTGCCTCATTGCACTGGAAATAAAAATAATTACAATTAAGCATTTATGTAAATATAAAAAAAACAAATATCTATCAACTGTAAACACCCATACATCCACTCTTAAAATAGCTGTGGTAAATGTTTGACTGAAAATCAATTTAACCAAGTATGCACACAGGGAATATGCACACATGAAATACAAGTAATTTACCTGGAGAGCAACTGCAAGTGGAACAGCTGGCTCACTATTAACTATGCATGGTTTAAACTATGTTCCTGTTCATGTCTACTGTATACATTTGCTCTCAATTCAGCACATAGTAATGATTCACTGCAATTCCCCTAATACATAAAAATGGGTTTATATAGAGACATGCAAGAAGTAAATAGACACCAAGTGTTTGATAAAACTAAAAGGCTGTCTATTTACTTCTTGCATGTCTCTGTAGAGTGTGCAGAGCGAGTTCAGTAAACTATTATTTTTTTGATTTTGTTGTTCTGTTGGAAAAATATTTTCTAGTAAATATTCCAGTTCTCTGTATATCTGAACCTGTCATTTCATATATTTTTGTTTTCATTTTATACAAGAAAGGAACAATGTTTTGAGGTGGTTTTTTGATGTAAGCACAAGAGACAAACCACTCTAATCATCTGATGGGAAGCCTGCACTGAGACATTTACTCTTACGTTATATGTCCATTTACACAGAATAATAATTTTACCTCATAGAAAAGGGTTTATCAAATTCATCATATCATGACCAGAGCACATGATGAAATACCATTTGGGAAAACCCATTACAGATCCTGAGTATCTTCCTAAAACTAAGGTAGTGTCCAAAGAGTGCACAACATTGACATAATTGTTTAAAAACAATTACTCAATCTCAGAACATAAAGGAGAAAAAAAAGCACTCCCATCATTGGCCATCAGGGAAAGATGCTTGAGGAGTCAAATATTAAAGTGTGACCTTTTCATCAGTGTCGTTGCCCTGCAGGAAGAGACAGCATTCACATTTCAAACTATATCAATGAGAAAATCCCCGGTTCGCTGTAGTACAAAACAAACACTTAACCAAAACTAATGTAGAAACAGAGAGAAAACAGAGCTAGCTTTAAATAAGCATAAAGGAGAAAACATATATATTACTTGAGCATAATATCTGCCAAAAAGTAAACACAGAATATCTGATAGAAATGTGACCTGGGATAAAGGTGGGGTTCACAGGTGCTTTCGAGCGCAGTGCTTTTTGAGGACATGGTTTTGCAGGTGGTGGGCAGCTCTGAACCTTGTTGTGCACACGCAGCATTCCAGTTTCCTCAAATCTGAAGAGGCATAGCACAGCTGTGAGAAAGGAGCCCATTAGCATTCACACATGCACACAAAGAGCAATACAACTACTGGTTACAATGGTTTCCTAGATAGTTAATGAAGGATTTTTATTGACAAAATGTCAGATTTAATTTAGCGGTCTAATCATTCCAATCTATAAATGTCTGATCACTCAAAAGCCAGGATCAATGCCCTTTTCTATGTTGCTTATGTCCAAAAACATTTAATCAAAATTTGTTTTTGTTTTTTTAATTCAGAGGGTCTACAGATGTCACTAGAGAATCAATATTGTTGTACAGCAAATTCAGAATGGATTATTAGCTTATTAAATTTACATTTTTCTAGCATTCACCAAGTTTGCTATGCTTGGTGTTCGGATAAAACTGATAATTAATATTAGTGTTAGCCTGGCTCAGCTAAGAGACAGTGTTAGCAGTAGTGCCATAGTATGGCAGGTCATCAATGCATTAGCATGGCTCTGATCCCGTGTCTCACCACAGTGTGCTTGGAGCACGTGTCTGCAGAGGCCGGTACGGGCCTGGAAGCTTATTCTGCAGCTGCTGCACGGGTAGCTCAGCTGCTTGCAATGAGCCGACGCCACATGTTGATCCAACGCCATATTAAAGCTGAAACGTCTCCCACACAGAAGGCAAACTACACGTTTTCTCCCTGAGGGACAAACCGAACAGTCACTTTAACCCCAACACAACATGTCATCTCCAAACCTCAAACGTCCCAAATGGCTTTCAATCCATATCAGTCAGATTCAAACAGGACCACACTGATGATTACTTAACCAGGACTGCTCTGAAATGATCTAAGCCTCCCAAGCACCATGGAAATAGTAAAACACAGGCCCTGAATGGGTGGGGCCAAGCTTATAACTCGAAATGCTCCTGCTTTGGCCCTTGTGTTACAGATGAGCATTGTCATTACAATATTAGTCCAAATGGCGTCTTAAAAAGTGTAACCAGCACTCTATCTACAATGTTCTTTCTTGGAGTTAAACTCATTATCATATTCTCTGCATTAATTTCATATAGATTAAATCCATGAAACTGGATAATAAATGAACCCTGGTATTGTTCAAGGAGGTGGGGTCTGCCACACCTTTGTACTGAGCCATACCTGACTTTCTGGAATTCAGCCATTTCTGTCTCACTTGTACATGGTTTTGTATGCATCTTTGGACCCACCTCCGCCAGCTTTGTTTGTCTATGAAAAACAAAAGGAAAATGATAAATGTAAATAAATGGTTCACCACAACTACCAGGTGTAACATCAGTCCATCAGCAGAGGGTGCTGTGTCTTAATTGAACGGGAGAGCCCAGGACACCAACGTTATCTTATGAACTATATGATTGGCACTACACCATACTGTGCAGTGCCGGTTTTCTGTACTGTACTTACCTGCACAACAAGCCACATCTTTTCCTCCAGAACCTGAGGAGGGGTTCCCACAGACTGGATCCTTTCCCTTCCCTGCAGAAGCAGCCTCCTCCTCTAAGAAGGACAAACATCAGAGTACCACTTACACTGATTACAAACTATAATACAATAGCACCAAACTCTACTCATTAAAAATCAATCACAGAAAATTCTATTTGTTTAATTATCAGTTGGGAGGTACCAGTTGGGAGTACCAATTACCATGGTTGGGAGGTTAAATCCCTATACGTTCCATTAACCCCCCCCACCCCCCCAATAACTCTAACCCACAGAGGGACAAGAATCTGTAGCTGTAACTATAGCCACACCTGAATATCAGTTCAGTGAATATCAACTGTTGCTCTCTTTGGCCTCTTTACCTGTTATTCTCAGGAACTCATCTCGAGATGTGACCAGTGACATCACATTGCTTATCTGTATCTTCGACAAGCAATCTAAAAGAAAAAGAATACAACCAAAAAGAAGAAAACCACCACAACGCATTCATTTTACTTTCACTTTGGGATGTGTAAGGTCTTTGGTAAAGTAACCAAGAAACCAAATAAAAGTAACCAGATAAAATAAACCTGTATGCAATACAATGAGAAATATGGAAGGCATCCTTCCTGCTCACCAGTATGGGTACTTTCAGGATTCTCACAAAAAGCATCATTGTTCACAGTTCCCCACACTGCACCAGGGACACAAAGAAGCACCAGCACATACACACAATATTAAAACTATATCACTTAATGTATTGTCTCTTCCTTTCTCAGATGAAAATGTATGTTAGCAAGGCAACATTTATTTCCTTGACATTTACCTCCAGATAATTATTTCTGGGTTGAGATATTTATTCCAAAAATATTCTACTTCACAACACTAAAAGGAAGAAAAGGGCATACATTTTAATCTAGTTTTTTATTTTGCTCACATCATCTTTTGGTACTGTGTCAGGCCTTATATTTTTTGAGTGTACCAGCAACACTAATGGTTTTAACAGAGAAAGGCTAGTGCAGTTTCTGAAACAGTCACAAGCTGTCCCTTACTTAAGTGCTCCCTCTGGTGTTCTAGAAGTGCTCTCTCTTCAGTAAAGCTTTCACCACAGTAGGGCACACTACAGCTGTATATCAGCTGATCTGTAATTAACACAAAAAGAAGAGGTCAGTCAAAGAAAAAGAAAAATGGAAGCCTCTACATTTGACATTGTCTTTTCCTTCCGTTACTGCAGAATGCAATGAATAAGTGAAATTCCTGCACCTGTCGGAAGGCTATCCTTAAGCCACTGCTGTATCCAAGACATGGGGTCTTCACCTTCGAGGTAGGGTTCTGTGGAGGCTAAACAAAGAGACAGTGAATGAACCAGCAGAGCCATCAAAGGTATGAAATTGTTTCAGCAGGATTCCTTTTAGTCCTACCATTACCAGGCTCTAGGGGTCTGTAGCTCATTTCTGCTGATGCATTCATACACTGTGTCTTCCGGTGTGCCTTATAACAGGATTTGTATCTGTACAGCTTTCCACAAGAAGGGCAGGCGATTGCTCCTATAGACAACAGATTACAGTCTCACAGAGGTAAACACTAGATTACCTACTCTCTGGGCCTCGTGACGCCTTGCATTGTCTTCCCTATCATTGAGAGCACATTTACAATTTCATTGATTTATGAAATTAGTCATTTATAGAAAGATTATTTGTCAAAGGTAAGCTTAATCAAACAAGGATTTAAATCTACAGCTCTCAGAATTAGCTTCTTATTTGCTACAAATCAGCCCTGTGGTATTGTGCTCTAAGGGTCAAGGTAAGTCTGGGAGAGCTGGTACCATTTGAGTCTGAATGGATGCAGACCAACCGGCTGCCCTTTACAAGAGCCCCCAGCCATCAATCTACTCGCTCTTTTTTAGAAGCATAGGACTTATGATCACGTTGATCTCAATTTTCCACTTTTTTCAACCTAAAAATAACTATAAATTATAAGCAAAAAATTAGGGCCTTCATCCACTGAGTAGTAATCAAACCGGGTAGTTTTCCAAGTAAATGTATACATTATGAAAAGGCAATTGGTTCATTAAAATTAATAAAGACTTTAATAACACAAACAGAAACATCCATAGTGAAGACTGATTCATTTTTTAAGACCATTGCCAGGAATCTCAACTCTTGTCTTTAAGGTCCATAAACTTGTGGGTAGTTGCATATTGGGTATGTGTTTCCATTCACCGGTATGGTGAATGGAAAGCAATGAAGTAGTTCCAGTGAAAGGGGCCCTATGATCATTCAAAATTAATATGCAAGCTTATTCAACATTATTGAAGATCTCATTTACAACTGAACATAATGGAATCAATAAAGTTATCTAAAATCATCAACATCAAAATGTATCAACAAAGTGATATTACAATCTAAAAAGGAAGGCTTTCCAGAAATCACATGACATTGTTTTAACAAGCACAGAGACAAATAGTATTGATGCCAGTCAGTCCAGTAAAATGATGTCCATTTGCAAAAATGTCAGGCAAGAGTTATTTAAGATACAATTTATATCAAAAGTGACTCTTGATGTCAACAGGGTAGCAGGTGCTAACACCTAAAATATATGCAAATATTTGAGACAGGTGTAAGTTATGGGGGTTTAAGAGCATGTTTGTCCTACTGATACCAAGCTGGTGCTTCCGATAATCGTATTCGGACCTGTACATCTTTCCACAAGAGGGGCTGGTGTACTCTTCAACAGACAACACACACAAAATTTATTTAAAGGTATAATATGGAAGATCATTTGTTACATGACCATAATAAATCATATCCTACCACTGTAAAAGGATCACTGACATATTAACTCACCTCTGCCTTTGTTTAAAGTCCTTAAATTAGGGCTTAAACTTGCTCAACCAAAACATTGTACATCCTGTATAATAGCTGGCTCTATGCTAATTTCAACTGCTACATCCAATGGCATTTGGTGGGAGGCCAGAGTATTGTGCATGTGAACTTGAAAAGCTTTCAGCTTGCATAATCAACAAAGGCAGACAAGAAATTTACTTCCTACATCTCCAGCAATGAAGACAAAGAGAACAAAGTCTCTGGCCGACAAACATTGCTACAAGTCTTGGAGCAAGACTAGAGTGAACATCAGTATCTTTTTAGAGATGGAGAATACTGTGGGATGGAGAATATTGGAATAGGTTAGGTTAGCTACACCTAGTCCTACCTAGTCTAGTAGCTAGCTAGATAATTTGTTTCCTGCCCCCAGCCACTGGCTTTGTTTTACATATTTTCAAAGTTGGCACCATTTCAGTGTTCTGAATGATCTCTAATCCTGATGCATGATGCCAGTGATTGAAACATAACGTAAAACACACCTTGTTTTAGGAATGTTGAAGAATTGTCAGCTGGCTTTCTGACCCGCAGTCGGGGCAATGGTGGATCATCTGCACATTGAAACAACAAAGAAATGCATCATTAGTCTAGTCACTTCTGTGCCACAGTATAGATACATACTCGTTTTGGATTGGCTGGTGGCTGTGCATTATATTTAAATAACCGGTATGGTGAATGGAAAGCAATGAAGTAGTTCCAGTGAAAGGGGCCCTATGATCATTCAAAATTAATATGCAAGCTTATTCAACATTATTGAAGATCTCATTTACAACTGAACATAATGGAATCAATAAAGTTATCTAAAATCATCAACATCAAAATGTATCAACAAAGTGATATTACAATCTAAAAGGAAGGCTTTCCAGAAATCACATGACATTGTTTTAACAAGCACAGAGACAAATAGTATTGATGCCAGTCAGTCCAGTAAAATGATGTCCATTTGCAAAAATGTCAGGCAAGAGTTATTTAAGATACAATTTATATCAAAAGTGACTCTTGATGTCAACAGGGTAGCAGGTGCTAACACCTAAAATATATGCAAATATTTGAAAGATAGCTTAACCTTTGTAAACCAATGCAGACAAGTAATTTCAACTCTTCATCTTCAAGGACCACAAGCCTGTGGGAAGTTACATACTACGTGTTTGATTGAGACAGGTGTAAGTTATGGGGGTTTAAGAGCATGCAGACACTGCTTCTCATGCTGACCTGTCCTGCATACAGTGTGGCCCTCTAGGATCAGGGTTGAGTAGCTGGTAATGACATGCAAATGAGGTTACTGAATCCGGCAGCAAGTACACAGTTTGGAGCAGTTGGGATAGGGAGGAAGGACTCACTGGGGAGGTTGGCACCTGCCCCCCTATGTACTTACCCTGCTTAGGGATGGCCTTCTTTGACTCCTCATCCCTTTTTACTTCAAAGAGAAAAGAGATTTGTTACTGACAGCCTGTGTGAGTAGGGAGGGCCATTTACACAAATTTAGATTATATTCAGTTATACCTGCATAACATATACTGGGTGGCATATCGCCAAAGCACATATATAATGCATAATATCAAGGAAATATTTTCAATGATAAACTAAAATGACAGCCATATAACACCATGGAACAATGTATGAGAATATGTTTTCCACTTCCAGAATCTACACTATGGAACACATAGCAGTATACCGCTGCACACAAAGGCAGTACTCTGCACACATAGTGGTTCATCACCCTACTCCAGCACAAAGTGTGAACACAATGATACAGACCCACACATAGGTGCCTCAGATGCCTCTGAAAAGAGCTTTCATAAAGGTACTGCTTTCCACAGGAGGAGCACTTAAAATGTCCTATATAAGAAACAGACAAGATTTATTTGAGATGTGTAGAATTCCAAAAATGACCAAATATGATCACTATGATGACTATAACATACAATAACAGCAGCACACACTAAATAATTACACAGCCCATATAATGTGCAGTTTCCCAATCGCTACAAAAATTCTATTTGTTACTGAGAACATTAAACAGACACATACATGACACCACAGACCCTGAAAGATGCAGTTTTTTTTGGTGAAGTTGAGAGGGAGAAAGCACTCACTGAGGAGTTTGACCCCTGCCCCCTGGGACACCTACCTGGCTCAGGGACGGTCTTCTGTGGCCTCTCTTCCTTTTTCACTTCAAAGACAAAATAAATTTGTTACTGAAGGCCCCTGTGTATTTGTGTCTGTGTGTTGAGGAGGGCATTTACACAAAACTCAAACAGAAATTGCCATATCCAATTTGTAAGGTCCAAAGCTGAACAATCAGAATTATGAAGGTGTTTCAAAAATGACTCATTTTTGTCCTACTGATACCAAGCTGGTGCTTCCGATAATCGTATTCGGACCTGTACATCTTTCCACAAGAGGGGCAGGTGTACTCTTCAACAGACAACACACACAAAATTTATTTAAAGGTATAATATGGAAGATCATTTGTTACATGACCATAATAAATCATATCCTACCACTGTAAAAGGATCACTGACATATTAACTCACCTCTGCCTTTGTTTAAAGTCCTTAAATTAGGGCTTAAACTTGCTCAACCAAAACATTGTACATCCTGTATAATAGCTGGCTCTATGCTAATTTCAACTGCTACATCCAATGGCATTTGGTGGGAGGCCAGAGTATTGTGCATGTGAACTTGAAAAGCTTTCAGCTTGCATAATCAACAAAGGCAGACAAGAAATTTACTTCCTACATCTCCAGCAATGAAGACAAAGAGAACAAAGTCTCTGGCCGACAAACATTGCTACAAGTCTTGGAGCAAGACTAGAGTGAACATCAGTGTATCTTTTTAGAGATGGAGAATACTGTGGGATGGAGAATATTGGAATAGGTTAGGTTAGCTACACCTAGTCCTACCTAGTCTAGTAGCTAGCTAGGTAATTTGTTTCCTGCCCCCAGCCACTGGCTTTGTTTTACATATTTTCAAAGTTGGCACCATTTCAGTGTTCTGAATGATCTCTAATCCTGATGCATGATGCCAGTGATTGAAACATAACGTAAAACACACCTTGTTTTAGGAATGTTGAGGAATTGTCAGCTGGCTTTCTGACCCGCAGTTGGGGCAATGGTGGATCATCTGCACATTGAAACAACAAAAAAATGCATCATTAGTCTAGTCACTTCTGTGCCACAGTATAGATACATACTCGTTTTGGATTGGCTGGTGGCTGTGCATTATATTTAAATAACCGGTATGGTGAATGGAAAGCAATGAAGTAGTTCCAGTGAAAGGGGCCCTATGATCATTCAAAATTAATATGCAAGCTTATTCAACATTATTGAAGATCTCATTTACAACTGAACATAATGGAATCAATAAAGTTATCTAAAATCATCAACATCAAAATGTATCAACAAAGTGATATTACAATCTAAAAGGGAAGGCTTTCCAGAAATCACATGACATTGTTTTAACAAGCACAGAGACAAATAGTATTGATGCCAGTCAGTCCAGTAAAATGATGTCCATTTGCAAAAATGTCAGGCAAGAGTTATTTAAGATACAATTTATATCAAAAGTGACTCTTGATGTCAACAGGGTAGCAGGTGCTAACACCTAAAATATATGCAAATATTTGAGACAGGTGTAAGTTATGGGGGTTTAAGAGCATGTTTGTCCTACTGATACCAAGCTGGTGCTTCCGATAATCGTATTCGGACCTGTACATCTTTCCACAAGAGGGGCTGGTGAACTCTTCAACAGACAACACACACAAAATTTATTTAAAGGTATAATATGGAAGATCATTTGTTACATGACCATAATAAATCATATCCTACCACTGTAAAAGGATCACTGACATATTAACTCACCTCTGCCTTTGTTTAAAGTCCTTAAATTAGGGCTTAAACTTGCTCAACCAAAACATTGTACATCCTGTATAATAGCTGGCTCTATGCTAATTTCAACTGCTACATCCAATGGCATTTGGTGGGAGGCCAGAGTATTGTGCATGTGAACTTGAAAAGCTTTCAGCTTGCATAATCAACAAAGGCAGACAAGAAATTTACTTCCTACATCTCCAGCAATGAAGACAAAGAGAACAAAGTCTCTGGCCGACAAACATTGCTACAAGTCTTGGAGCAAGACTAGAGTGAACATCAGTGTATCTTTTTAGAGATGGAGAATACTGTGGGATGGAGAATATTGGAATAGGTTAGGTTAGCTACACCTAGTCCTACCTAGTCTAGTAGCTAGCTAGATAATTTGTTTCCTGCCCCCAGCCACTGGCTTTGTTTTACATATTTTCAAAGTTGGCACCATTTCAGTGTTCTGAATGATCTCTAATCCTGATGCATGATGCCAGTGATTGAAACATAACGTAAAACACACCTTGTTTTAGGAATGTTGAAGAATTGTCAGCTGGCTTTCTGACCCGCAGTCGGGGCAATGGTGGATCATCTGCACATTGAAACAACAAAGAAATGCATCATTAGTCTAGTCACTTCTGTGCCACAGTATAGATACATACTCGTTTTGGATTGGCTGGTGGCTGTGCATTATATTTAAATAACCGGTATGGTGAATGGAAAGCAATGAAGTAGTTCCAGTGAAAGGGGCCCTATGATCATTCAAAATTAATATGCAAGCTTATTCAACATTATTGAAGATCTCATTTACAACTGAACATAATGGAATCAATAAAGTTATCTAAAATCATCAACATCAAAATGTATCAACAAAGTGATATTACAATCTAAAAGGGAAGGCTTTCCAGAAATCACATGACATTGTTTTAACAAGCACAGAGACAAATAGTATTGATGCCAGTCAGTCCAGTAAAATGATGTCCATTTGCAAAAATGTCAGGCAAGAGTTATTTAAGATACAATTTATATCAAAAGTGACTCTTGATGTCAACAGGGTAGCAGGTGCTAACACCTAAAATATATGCAAATATTTGAAAGATAGCTTAACCTTTGTAAACCAATGCAGACAAGTAATTTCAACTCTTCATCTTCAAGGACCACAAGCCTGTGGGAAGTTACATACTACGTGTTTGATTGAGACAGGTGTAAGTTATGGGGGTTTAAGAGCATGCAGACACTGCTTCTCATGCTGACCTGTCCTGCATACAGTGTGGCCCTCTAGGATCAGGGTTGAGTAGCTGGTAATGACACGCAAATGAGGTTACTGAGCCTGACAGCAAGTACACAGTTTGGAGCAGTTGGGATAGGGAGGAAGGACTCACTGGGGAGGTTGGCACCTGCCCCCCTATGTACTTACCCTGCTTAGGGATGGCCTTCTTTGACTCCTCATCCCTTTTTACTTCAAAGAGAAAAGAGATTTGTTACTGACAGCCTGTGTGAGTAGGGAGGGCCATTTACACAAATTTAGATTATATTCAGTTATACCTGCATAACATATACTGGGTGGCATATCGCCAAAGCACATATATAATGCATAATATCAAGGAAATATTTTCAATGATAAACTAAAATGACAGCCATACAACACCATGGAACAATGTATGAGAATGTGTTTTCCACTTCCAGAATCTACACTATGGAACACATAGCAGTATACCGCTGCACACAAAGGCAGTACTCTGCACACATAGTGGTTCATCACCCTACTCCAGCACAAAGTGTGAACACAATGATACAGACCCACACATAGGTGCCTCAGATGCCTCTGAAAAGAGCTTTCATAAAGGTACTGCTTTCCACAGGAGGAGCACTTAAAATGTCCTATATAAGAAACAGACAAGATTTATTTGAGATGTGTAGAATTCCAAAAATGACCAAATATGATCACTATGATGACTATAACATACAATAACAGCAGCACACACTAAATAATTACACAGAAATAATACTACATAAATTCTATTTGTTACTGAGAACATTAAACAGGCTCACATGAACACACTGATACACACCCACACACATGCTCTCCAGGTGCCTCTTATAAGCATGTTCGTAAGTGTATTGCTTTCCACAGGAAGAGCACTGGTATTGTCCTACAGGGGAAACAGGAAAAATTCATATACGATTAAAATGGGTTTGTGAACATTTGATGCCCCAATATTACTTTTACCGTCACCAAAATTAAATGGAAGTATTGATTGAAATCAAATTTTTTACTTTTCCTTGGCATTCAAAATGTATTTTCATAGAATATTTTAATAAATTATCTCAGTTATTACTATGAATGGCAGTCTGTATTTCTTAATATTAACATACCAATGGCATAGAAATTTTAATTTGTTTAAAATATAATTATATTAAAATATAATTATATTTTAATTAAAGAAATATAATTTATAATTTATGAGCTTGGCTTATAAATAATCAAACTAATGTTTCACACAGTCTCATTTGTACACAGTTTATTCTCTTTCAGCATCACACTGCTTGATAGATCGGGAAAACATATGCTTCACACAATAAAGGTGCACAGCCAAAAGGAATAGTTTGTATGCATGGTTTGCAGTTTCTGTAGACATGTGTACATTTTCACATCAGGCAACACTTCAACATTTTAATACGGGTTTGGGTCAGGTCACAGTTTTAATGTTAAACAGGCTGGTTGGGTATGACATGAAATTAGTGCTAATGTCGGGTAGCGGGTCAGTTGCAGTGATAAGTAATGCAGTTGTGAGGCAGGGGTGAGTCTACAAAACAGGACCCGTGCAGGAGATATCCATGCTGATGGCTACTGATGAAGAGCAGCAGACAGAAGAGAACAATGAAATTAAGATGTACTTGGAGGACCGAACAAAGGTTGATTCGGAGCCACTGACATGTTGGGAGAAAAAAATGAACAACACTATCTTAAGCTTTCCAGAGCAGCCTCTTTTTTTAACAAAAGGCTTTTTTTATTTACCATTCGTTTTATAACTTATTGTGTTGGTGTTACAAGTTCATAAGTTGTGTGATATTATACTGTGTTGAAATGAATTAGCAAAATGTTCAGTCTCCTTGCTGGTTGTTCCGACACATTGAGACTCATTCCTGTTTTTGTCAATGGTGGCTCATGTTGTGCGCACACTTGAAAAAGTTATATTTTAAGGACTCGTTATTATGGTTTTACAGCGGGTAAAATAAGTATTGAACACGTCACCATTATTCTCAGTAAATACATTTCTAAAGGTGCTATTGACAAGAAATTTTCACCAGATGTCAGTAACAACCCATGCAATCCACACGCGCACAGAAATCAAACCATAGATGTCCAGAAATTAAGTTACGTGTAATGATGTGGAATGACACAGGGAAAAAGTACTGAACACGTGACCAAAGGGAGGTGCAAAAAGGCATGAAAAGTAATTCATCTATCAGTAATTAGAAAGCAATCCTGCCACTTGTCAGTGCAAATTAATATCAGCTGGTTCACTCCCAACTGATGGCCTATAAAAAGGTGTTTCATTACCAAGGTGTCACACAAGAAACATCTCATGATGGGTAAAACCAGAGAGCTCTTTGAGGACCGTTGCAACCTTATTGTTGAAAAACATACTGATGGCATTGGTTAAAGAAGGATTTCTAAACTTCTGAATGTTCCAGTGAGCACTGTTGGGGCCAAAATCCGGAAGTGGAAAAAACATCATTTCACCATAAACCGGCCACAACTAGGTGCCCCTTGCAAGATTTCTGTCAGAGGAGTGAAAAGAATTATCAGAAGAGATGTCCACTTGTGGAGAGCTTCAGAAAGACCTGGAATTAGCAGGTACATTTTTTTTCAAAGAAAACAATAAGTAATGCACTCAACCGCCATGGCCTGTATGCACGCTCACCGCACACAACTCCATTGCTGGAAAAAAAAAGGAATGTTGAAGCGCGTTTAAATTTTGCTGCACAACATTTAGACAAGTCTGTGAAATACTGGGAGAATATAGTCTGGTCAGATGAGACCAAAAAAAAAACATAAAACACACCATGTTTGGAGGTCAAATGGCACTGCACATCACCCCAAAAACACCATACCAACAGTGAAGTTTGGAGGTGGGAACATCATGGTGTGGGGCTGTTTTTCAGCATATGGCACTGGCAAACTTAACATAATTGAAGGAAGAATGAATGGAAAAATGTATTGAGACAATCTTGATAAAAATCTGCTGCCATCTACCAGGATGAGGAAGAAGGAGACGGAAATTTCAGCAAGACAATGATCCACACAACACACAGCCAAGGAAACTCTCAATTGGTTTCAGAGAAAGAAAATAAAACTACTTGAATGCCCAGCCAGTCACCTGACTTGAATCCAATAGAAAATCTATGGAGAGAACTAAAGATCAGAGTTCATAGAAGAGGTCCACGGAGACTTCAAGATTTGAAGACTGTTTGTGCGGAAGAATGGGCCAAAATTACACCTGAGCAATGCATGCAACTAGTTTCTCCTTACAGGAGGTGTCTTGAAGCTGTCATTACCAACAAAGGCTTTTGTACAAAGTATTAAATTTCAGTAAGCATGTTCAATACTATTTCCCTGTGTCATTCCATTTTATTACACATAACTTTAATTTCTGAAATTATTTATTTTGGTTTCTTTGCATGTGTGGATTGCATGGGTTGTTACCGACATCTGGTGAAAATTTTATGACAATAGCACCTTTTAGAAATATATTTACTGAGAAAAATGGTGACGTGTTCAATCCTTATTTTATGTATATTTCTTTTTAACATAGCACAGTGTTAACAATGTTGCTAATAACATTCTTACTCAGCCCTGGAACTCAAACAATTTTATGATTCCCCAAATATGTACATATATTTAAATAATTAAATTTATATCATAAATGTGCGATGACTAATCGACTAGGTAAATCTTTAGTCAGGGGCAGCCCTACAATTTACAAATGTTTGTGTAAAACATTTCACAAAATGAGGCCGCAGGTAGACGAGAAAAAAATCTCTTGGATTTTCATCCATATCTCCTTAGTATTTATATTACTATAGGCACTGCCCAAATTAAGATGGTTGGTTGGTTGGCTGGCTGGTTGGTTGTTTGTCCTGGTTACCTTCTTCATGCAGTGAGCTTGTGCTGCATGTGTGTCTCACCATAACTGAAAGGACCTCCTGGGAGGGGACTAAAACAATAAGAACAACAAGTAAGATTCACCAGAGCTTAGATAATAAACAATTCCTATTGGCTAAGCAATATTCAAATATAATATAATTCATTTTCAAGTGAATACACACATGAGAACAAATACATACATATGTGTGTATGTATTTGCACTGAGTGCTCAAGGCTCAATAATAGTACAAATCCACCCCCCTCCAATGGGTTTATGTTTATATTTGCCCCATCTCATAGCATGCATGTCCAATCTCAGCCTGACTTATAAGAGTGTGTACATACATGCTGAATTAAACATTACAGCATGATGAGAGGAAAACTTAACATCATCAGCCTGAATTGATACACTTCAAGCCCATTCAATTGTCAAGCCCATTACAAACTTTACAAGCAGCATGACTATGAAATCTGAAAAGAACCACACTTGCAGCACAACTAACTAAGCAAGCTCAAATTACACAGGCAACTTAACTGCAACTCCAACACAAACTCTACAGTAAGCACTTTACACACACTGCACTGGCTGGCAACTTCCATATTTTTCAAGGCAAGATGTGAAACTGTAATCATGGAATTAGAAAACATCAAATATGTTAGAGGTACTCACATATACTGTAGTTGTGCTCATTTGGGCAGGTTTTGGAAATTGAGGTGCCGTCATCTGACAACGACTCCTCAAGATCAACTGTGATCTCTGTGTTATCGTCATCTACAGTGGAGGTCAAGCTTTGGGGGTGATGCCTCTTTGGCATCATCAAATGTCTGTTTGGGTCACCACTGGGAAAAGACACTCCCAATACTTGCTGTGGGAAATAAAGCAGCGGAAAGCAAAACAATCACAGACAGTGCACTTTCAATTATTAGTTGCTTTGTGATGTGAAAAACAACCCCAGTAATACTTACCCATTTTACCCCAGGAAGATAACTCTGCTCCATTCAAGAAAATAGTAACATGATTTAATTTCCCTCTGGTTAATTCTCATTGATGGTCATAAACTACATCAGCGTAATCAGCCAGCAGCTTTACCATCATAGAGCCATCTCGCAAAGTGTGGCTGAGGATCTGCAAGGCTGTGATTGTTTAGTTTCTGAACAGGAAGCAAGTAGGAAAAACAACGTTTCTTCTGAACTGGTTTCGGGGGACATTAAGTTTCCCAAACAAATTTTGAAAATAATATGTGATACTTTAGGGGGAACACAAAAATGACATTTTTTTTTTCGAAGGAAGTCTTCTAAAAAATCAACAGAACCCAAATACATTGAATACACTGAATCTACATTGATCAAGCTAAAATATTAGGACTAGCATGACATACAGCCTTAAAATTAAAAGGAAAGAAATAAGAAAATACTTTTATATATATATATATTACTAATCTGCTCAGTCGATAGCTTCATAGCCTGTTTCAACTAGTTTGTGTTACCTGCCTTCACCCTTTACTGAAAGCAGCCCTTTTTTTAAAGCTACTCAGTATTCCCTCTTCAAATATCAATGCGGGAATCCGTTAACCTGTGCTTGAGAGCAATGAAAACACGAACATTTCTAAATTAATTAACAATCTACTTCGGCTGAAAGCAGTGCTGAGCCACACTTATTTGAATTGCATATTATTTAAAATGCAATACTGGCTATTATCGTTCTTTAAGTGAGCGAAGTAACTAGCTCTATTGCACCGCACCCAATAAACCAAAATAGTAAACAGAAACATTTCAACACCCACAGACACTATCTGAAATAAAGCTCAACACTGGAAATTGTCAGCTAACGTATGTAGCGATAGCAGAGAGGAGCTGAAAAGATATTACAACTTACTTGGGCGAAAAGTAGATTGTTCATTTAGCTCCTTAAAGACAATGGGAGCTCCAGACAACGTCCAGGAAAAATTGGTCTGACCCTCCGTTTTAAACGTTTCAAAGTGACTGAATAACAATCAAAACAATTTCATGTTTTCAAATTGTATGTTGTTGATTCTTTGGTAAGACATTACAACCGGATTTGTATGACATGTCGCAAAATTATGACGCAGCCAACGACGCAAAGATGGTATAACAGTAAAGATATAACTAAAGAAAATGGATTTCTCAAGGACATCAGTTCCTCTGCCACAACCTATATTCCGATGAGGAGCGCATGGTATGCGGACAGGTTCAATAAAATGGCCTTACAACAGACGTGCAATATATATAAGTAAATGGGCTTAGTGAGAAGTAACTATAAATTTAAACATTCTTAAACACTTTCAAATAATATTTAGCTATTTTATGATATTTGCTTTAAACACATACTTCCCACACATACTTAAACACATGATTCTGATACTACTGTGCGAGTATCCGATTCGAGCCCACCCTAAATTTGGTGTTCACCTTACATACTACAGTGAGTTCACCTGTATGGCGGGTTCGCAGCGGGAAAAAAAAAAAAAAACATTTTGCCGGGCTTGAGCAGGATCAACGCGGTCAGACTACCGTATGCGGCTGCTTATTTAGGCAGAGTAGTAATACCCGGACTGAGTTATTATTCCCTGCATGGACGGGGAGAATATGTAATAAAGCAAACCACTCATCCGAGAGGCAGGAATAATTTCAACAACTTTCAACAGAGATAAAGGTAATGTTGTAATGTATCTGGTTATAGTAAGAACTGCAAAGTAAAAACACTAAGCCTTCCTTTCAACATACTTTAACTTGTGTTTAAGGCTCCTGTTTTTCCCTATGTGGGAAAAGTTGCCTGAGCAACAGGTAGTTATTGAAGGCTATCGTTTGAAAACAAAGGCGTGTTTTACTGTTGGAAGGTAAGTTTCAGAAATGTTTGGACGTCGCAAGTAAGCTTAAATCTAATTGATTTGTATCAAATGGACCATTTTCCTTTGACAATTTAAGTTTTAACATAGGCTATACTGATAAATAATTATTATTGTTATTATTTTTTGGTGTGAATTAAATATCAATTTGTAATTTTATGTAACAAGGCGAATGGAAACTAATATAAAAATTCAAGCAGGACTACACTGACTTTATAAATCATAATTAAATCGCTATGTGTAGCCTATGAAATCTACAGTTTGGCTAAATGCGTCGGCCTCAATTGGCTTTCAGTCAGATGAAGCCTTTGTTCCTCGCACCTCGGCTGTGTTAAAATGTGCCATTCACCGACGACGAGACATTAGCTTGTTGTTTATCAATGAAATCAATTTAGGAGAACTATCTTGGTAAAACGTTCAATGATTGGTACTGAAATACATTAAAAAAAAACTACTGTATGGTAAATTAAGTGACCGTCTTTTATCATGGAAAGACAAGCTTGGAATGCATCTGTATGGGTAAGCAGTGCCATATTTTTATCTGCATATCATGCCAACTTCTGCCCTTAATTATTTAATTAGCTTAATTATTTACATGACCAGACATTTTGGCTATGTTTCTGTATGTTTTGGAGATCCAGGATAAAGTCCAGTTGAGGTCTGGCACAGAGGATCTAAGATGCACTGTTCTGTGGAGGTCAGCCTTGGTGGATCCAGTGACAGTCATCATAATGTTGTCCAAAGTCCCGCACATCCCAGGGGGCGACAGGATGGACGTGCAGGCGAGTTCTCCCCTTCCTCCCCCTCACAGGCCAGACGCAGAGAGCTGCTGAGGAAGGGGTCCCTGAAAGCCACAACCCTGGAAAAACTTAGAGAGAGGATCCAACAGCAGAGGCCTGACAGGAAGCCTGTTGTGGCCCCTGAAGGCTCCCACCTCACACTGGTCACTCATAGGGGTTGCATCACCAGGAAGATATGCAGAGTGACCTTTGCCCCATCACCATCCACCCTCAGTGGTCAGTATAGGACAGTCACATCCTATAAGCAGGAACGGTTAAGTGTCAGACAGCAGAGCTGATGTCCTAGTTGAGTCAGACTTGGCCGACCTGAAAAGTATTTAAACCTAGTGAAAATATTTTAAATCAGTCTTTACAGACTTTAGCTCCAAATGTTTCATCTTTTGTATATCTTTCTGTTTAATGCTCTTAGACCTTTCAGCACACATTTTATGTATCTTCATCAGCATATTTATTTTGTTTTGACTGTGTACTTCTATTGTGAGTAGTGCCGTGGGATTGAAAATGTAAGTTCTCCTTTCACACCTTCTTCTGTAAATGGGCTGCTCCTAAAACACTATTCTTTCACCTGTGAAAGCCCAAGATGCGTGCATGTTTCAAGAATGTTTGACAGTTCTTTCAGGATTAACTGTATTTGCCTCCTGTGTTCTCTCAGAGTTAAGTGCTGTGGGAGTGACATCCATTACAAAGGATACAAATCAGTCCAGAGGTACAAAACCAACTGGTGTGGAAAAGACTGACATGAAAAAAGATTGCTTTCAAACAGTGGCAGGTTGGTCAAGCTGTAGCTCTTGTAGAAATCTGTCTTACTCATGTGTTGTACATCTCAATGGCTGTAGGGGGCAGCAGAGTTCAGAGTAGAGCTGAGAGGCTCAGGTCATATGAAAAATAAGACAGCCAAAAATATCTCTACTTTTAGAAACTGCTTCCCTGGATCAGGCCTCAGTAAGTGTCACCCAGGTTGTGTCAATGTAATGACATGGCAATGTCAATGCATTTGTATTTCATAAAATGACAGCTGTTTACAACAGTGTCAGTCAGTGATATGCTGCCTTTTGTGTTTCTGAGGTTAAGCCAAAGCAGATTTATGCCTTATGTTGATGATCACTTCATGAATCAAGGCCTGTCTGTCAATTCCGCTTCCTCTAGAATAAGCCTGCAAAAGTGAATGACATCATCAGACCTCATCATATCACTCTCAGGAAGCAGGCAGTCAACATGGGTCAGGCAGCTAGTGATAGGTGTAGGTCAAAGGTCATCTGTGCCACACTTTTCCTCTTGAAAAACAGATAGAGTGTGTTGTGGGTATTAGCATGATGTGTATCTTGTAACATGGGATTGACAGCTGGAGAAAGGGAATCAAGCTGTGTGCTTTGTAACAACATGTGGTGTGGAATACAGGTGACCATTTCAGGATGACTTAATTTCTAACCCACAGAAAAATGTCATGGTTCAGGACCCCATCAGAAGCTCATTTCCTCACCATCTCAGAGCACAAAAAGTGCCCCCAACAGGACTGGAGGTGCTGTATGTTTACATCAATAAACAATGCAAAATTACTTCTTTTTCCTATTTACTTTTGCCTCAGATACAGTAGAACCTAAGAAACACATTCAGTTAAGAAATGGGTTTGTGAATAAGTCTGATAGTTCTGTACCTCAGAAAGATTGTTAAAATCTGAATCATTTATTGATTTAATCTGTTATTCACTGTAATAATTGTTACTCACTGAAATGTACACATGATATACATGTATTCAGAGAAACTAAAAGCTGTTAACAATGAAATAGGAGGAAGACAGAAAGACAAGTGAGAAGACAGCTTTTGATGCTTCTGTACTCACACACATACAGTACATATACACACATTCACACACAGTAGAAACAGCAGAGAGATGGAAGGAGCACTATAATTATGCTTTAACAATGCCTTCAAACTCTGATGGTAAATGACAAGCATTCAACAAAAATACTGCTACATCTCCAAAAAGAAATATTTGGGTCTGTTGCATAAGAATACTATTTGACAAAATGAATAACTTGGCCAGCAAAAGATAGTAGGTCAGCCTAATTGTTTACCACTTTTCTAATAGCTGTCATTTCCTCTGAAATACATGCACATACTGTTTAAGTTGGCCATTTTCTGTTAAGGATGCCACAATTAGCTTTGTAGCTTATTGGCAAAGTATCAATAGTATTTTTTGCCGTTGTCAGTTACCAATAAATATGTATCTTTAAATTGTGTGTCTGTATTAGCTGGCATGAATTTCTGTTGCTGGTCTAATTATTAGTCATAAAAAATGAGAGTTGCCTGTTTAAAGATAAGGTTGCAATTGTTTTAGTAAGGATTGTGATCCATAAAAGTATTTGAATTATGAATTAAATTGTGTTTTTGATGTCACTTTCAGAATTACAATCCACCCCAAGTGATAAATGCATTTGCTGTAGGAAACATATGTGTTACAGATTATTTTGCATTTTTTTCATTGCAGGAAAAAAGATCTTGAGTGTGAAGCCATGCAGGCCTGTAATCAGTGGCAGAAATAAAGGTCTTGAGGTCTCCAATAACAACCTAAAGAAATCTCCTAGGAAACCAGTATCAAGCCAAACACCAGTCAAAGTCCTCTCCCCACCCAGAAACAGAAATCTTACATCTTCTGGTTGTACTCCTGTGAACACAAGTCCTAACCTGCCCAAGAAAAGCTCCTCTAAATACCACACCCCCTCTAAAATCAGAACAAACAAAAAGCCCTCCCCCAAAGTTTCTTCTGAGAGCAGGCACTTGGGTGTCGACTTGGGGGGGAAAGAGAACAGTGGCTCGGAGTGGCCCCGGAGTCAACATAGATGCAGTGCTCAGGAGCTGCGTGAGTTCATGGGCCAGAAGGAGAGAGATAGGAAGAGGAGGGATCAACAGAAGAAGGAGGAGGTACAGAGAGAGGAGGAGAGAAAGAGGGCCAGGATACAGGAGGTGCTGCGTAAACAGAGGGCAGCCCTAAACCGGGCGAAAGGAAGACGACACCCCCAAAACCTCACCCAGGTCAGGTTAACCCATACCCTGTTCAGTTCAGCCTAATCAAATTTAGTTTAATTTAGGGCCATTTGTAATTCATGGCTTAGTCCAGGCGAGTACCCAGTTTATCACCTAAATCAAGATAAACTAACTCAGGGTAAGAAAAAACGCACCAAAAACAGTAATAACACACCTGTATAAAACATCTTACTATCCCATCAGTGCTGTGATAGATCATCTGTTAAATGAATAAATATGAATACTCACTCAAAATACACTACATGCACAAGATCATAGTCAGAAGAAGCCAATAAACTGTTGGTTCATTAGAAAAGAACATTCCTGAAGAAGACAGTTGTGTGTCAGGGTCATAATTTGTTAATGGAGCCTGACAAGTGATTCTAATGCAGTGCCTGAGCATGGCCAAGTCATTTTCAGTTATTAAATCCCCCAGGAAGCATTTTTGTCAATTATGTCCTTGTGAAGCCCATCCAAGTTACACATAATGATTTTAGCTTTAAAAACAGTTTGTAGCTATGCTTTACGATCCTTCTCTTGGAGATCGAGATTGTGACATCAGTATTTCAAAGCAAGCAGTCAACACAGGACAGGGTAATTCAATAATCCTAGTCTAAATCACATCCTTGTTGGTAGTTAGGTGATATACCAGAGTAAATACATTGCTTAGTAAACCGTTGAGCCAGACAAGGAATAGGGGAGCTGTTCAAAAAATAGTTCTTATGGTATATTAGTGATTGCTAGATATAGCCATTAGATGTGTTAGATGCTGCAGCTTAGCAATGCATTAAACTTTCTGGTGGTCTGTCAGTGAGTCACATAAGTGCTATAGCATATTTATGTGTGAACTATGCAATTTGTTTAAACAATTTAAGAAAAAAATTCTTGAGTAGCTGTACCAGCTGTTGGTTTGTGGAGCATATGAGTATGGGTATAAGTATATGAGACTGGATAGAATGGGGCTGATTTTGTCCTCACAGGTGGAGCAGAGTAATGCTATAACAGATCCAGGTCAGAGACAGGAGGCATCCTGCCATGGGAGGGGGAGAGGGGCTGCTGGACTGGCATGCCAGGGGACAGGGTGAGCCTCGTTACACTTTAATTGTTTGCAAAGTAAGAAAAGTGTACAGTTGTGATAAGAGGACGAGGTTTAATGAAGCCAAGAATGGGCTGATCAGCATATGCTACCAGTCACTCGCTGATTTGAAACAATAATTAGTTTTTTTTTTGTGTGGAGAGAATAATTCAGCTGGTCAAGTCAATGATCGATAGCTCATTTTGTCTCTACCCATTACAGGGTTCTTGAAACCTCACAGTCTCATCGCTGCAGTGCTTTTACTAAGCGCAGGGTAGTGTTGTTTCCCCTCTATGGTGTTCTAGGTGGCCAGCAGAGGGCAGCATACACCACTTTATGTTAGACTGCTCTTGATTCTTTTGGCATATTGAACAATATGATAATGAAACTCTTCATATGCTGAACAGAAGTCATTTTTAAATAATTACAGTTACTTCTGAGTATATTACTACACCTATTAATTCTGATGAGATAATTATATAAATAATATTTATATAATTATATAAGATGCAGTAGTAGCATTTATAGTGGAAATGTAGTAGCCGTATAGCTCTATCTGGTAGTAAACATGAAGTGGTAAAGTTATAAAATGAATTAGTCTGTTTTAACTGTTTAGAGGTATACCAGTGGAGCAGGTATCAAGTGTGCTGGATCAGGGGGGAAACCTTGAAGGTGGTGCATGTGCAGTGGAGAGCAGGGTCCAGCGGGTGGAGGCCCTTCGGAAGGTAGCAGCTGTCCTGGGGACTCGCGTGGAGGAGGAGGCCACCCGGCTAGAGGTGACATGGGGCCTGGTGTTTAACCCAACATCACGGCTGACTGGGCCCAACATAGGCTCTGCAAACCTGGCTAGGCCCACCTCTGTCAGTGAGGGCCACTGGCAGGCCTGTGAGCCCATGGACACTCTTTCAGGTATTGGCCAGTTCTGATAAGAACGAAGGGAACGTATGCCTGCACATCTACAATAATCACACATGTTTGAAAAGGCTGATAATAAAAACAAAACTGCTCTCACTTAATACCACAGGTCAGTTATAGGTCAGTTGTAATGAACTTGGCTCTGACTGTACTGTACCCTTTATACACCAAAACCCTGGATTAAACCTTTATTAAAAATGGGATTTTGGGACAAAATGGGTCACAAACAATTACTTTTACACCTACAAAACCAGTTTGCAAGTTCGATAGACATCACAAAAAGCCTATGCACATTTTGATACTTGAATTTTATCTAGCAGGAGCTGAATAATCATTAAATCGGGGAGACTGCGTTTATCCAAGACTCATTAGTGAATTGAATATTACAGAGATCTTCTACAGGGAGACCAGTGTGTTGTTTGCTTGTTGCACATTAATTAATGTGTTGTTGTGTATGATTTGTCTATTGTTTGTGTTTTGTGCTAACAGTGGCAGCTGTGTTTTTCTGAAATTGCAGAGATGGGAGACCACGAGAGCAAGGCAACAAATTCTACCGCTGGGAAGATACATGCAATGCTTTCTGGGTAAGATAATAGAAGTCCTATGTAATCTAGAGGGTCCTATGTAAACAAAGCTAACAAATGTAATAGGGATGGTTTGTATGTTAATTCATTTCATAAGTTATTTCTCAGAATAAAATTTGGTAATTAATCTACTTCCAGGTTTTTAAGCTTTAATTTTACAATTGTTGAGAGAGGCATATTATACACAAAACTGCAATATTGAATTATTAATATTCTTAAAATCTTATACTCGCTCATGCTCTCTCTCTCTGTTACATACATGCATGCTTGATTACACATACACACACACATTGCCCTGAACTCTTGTACAGGGATAAGAAGAAAGAAAAGAGTAAATAAATTCAGAAAAGTGAGATATGCTTGTCTTTCACAATAATTCCTAAAATAAGGTAAAGAGAGGTAAACGTAAGGAGAGATTTCTTCTTTTCTTCTTCAAAAACATTATTCAGTGGTGATCATTCTAAACCACTTTCTTCAGTTTATATGCTTGATCCTCATACACGGTCTTGATCATATTGCTATTAATGCTACGCTAAAGTGAATACTGAGTAAACTATGGAGATTGCTTATCACTGTGTGAAATCTCTTTTTGTCAGCCATTTTTAATCTGGCCCAGTCAAATCTATTTTCCCTTTGACGTTTTCTCATCCCTGATGCCACAAATCACAAGTAAACTAGTCATCTTACAAGCTTCGGTCTCCTATGAGTCAATGTTGAATAATGTATGCCTTTGAAATTTTACATTTAATCAACTATTTTCACCAAACTCACAGAGATCATCATGATACTTAATCAAAAAACAAATATCATTTAATAAATACAAAAATACATATAAAAAACACTAACTTCTGATAGTCTCTGAGCTTGTCAAAAGAAACTTTGGTAAATACAATTATATTTTTATAAAAAACAAACAATGTGCACATTTACAAGTAGTAATTTATTCATTAATTTGCATATGTGTAGTTATATACAACTGTATGTATATATAATATGTAATATAACAACTTACTGTACAGGGGATCCTCGACTTACAAATGAGTTCCGTTTCCTACTACTTGTAGTAAGCCGATTTTCAACTTAAGTCGGAATTCATACCTAAATTATACCTAAGTTGACACCTTAAGTCGCTCACACTGTACACACAACACATGAAGGACATATAAAATACAGTAATTAAATGAAACATTAATAAAAAAAAGAGAGAGAGAACAATTTCTTATCTTTATTTCTGTGGTCATATTTACAAACCAAACCGCTTAGGTCGAAACTAGGTTTTTTAAGTAATTTATGGGAGTGCGCCGTAACCACGAAACAACGTAACTCGAGACCGTCGTAACCCGAGGACCTCCTGTATTTCTGTTCATGTATTTCCTCCCAAGTATATAATAGCAAAGATATATAGTGAAAATTAATTTGCATAGTTAAGAACAGTTTATCCCTCACACAGACATAAAGGAAGCAAGAATATTTTATCATATAACACATGATAGCAAGGTTCAGAGACACACAGATGTTTCAGTTGATGCCATTGTAGAATGTTGCCGGATAGTATTTATATCTCTCATGAAAGTATTCATTAATCTGTGAAGAAGTGGTCCAACTGAAATTAAAAAGACAAACCTTTGGCCACTGAGGGCAGCGTTGTCATTGTCATTGTCATGTTTATATGCTTTTTAATAGTTACAATTTGGACATCAGTGTCCTCCTCTAAAAGATCATACAACAAAAGAAAATAGGACAAGAATGCCTGCTTGAGTGGATGAGCTGGTTGTGATGCTGAGTTGCAGTGTGCATAGTCCCACAAGAACAGGTTGTGGAGGATAACCAATTTCAACCTCTGCTAGTTTCCCATAATAGAGAGTCTTAATGGCCCACTCCAGTTGAACTCACTTCCTAATTTTACTCATAAAATGGAAGCAGGGAATAATGACATAGAGCTGTTTTGAACCAGCTAATAAAGTAACACCTCTTCAATTGCTGAGTGACGTTACAAACATGAAATATGTCACATCTGTTATATGTATATATATATATATATATATATATATATATATATATATATATATATATATATATATATATATATATATATATATATATATATATATATAAGTATTATATGTGTGTTATATGTAAGTATATATATATATATATATACTTACATACAAATACATACTAGGAGGCAGTCAGAAAGTGGACCTTAAAGGTCACACTTTTACCAATATGAACTTGGATTGTTCTGAAAACCATTGGATGTAATAAGATAGGAGACAAAAGGCCTGGATGAGTCAAGGCCTTTAACTCGACTGCATATAAAGGCTGTATACAGTATACAAGGCAATGATGTAAGAGTGGAAATATAAAAAATGTATTAGATTTTTTCTGATTTGTCATATGTATCCATAAAATAAATAGTTTTTGCTTCAAAACTTTATTTCTGAACTTGTGAAACATCTATATTTGTGACATGGTGTTTTAAGCATTCAAGAATTTTTGTTTGATAGTAAAGTATGCAGTAATATCTCTCCTTCAGCAATGATCACAATTTCATCTGTATGTCTCGGTCTTTCTTTGATTTGTTTACCACTGAGGGATTACTGAGGACAGAAACAGGCTGTTTGTCATAAGAACATCCCACTGCTCAGTGTGTTGTATTTTGTTTCTTTAATCTTCTAACTGCATCTCTGAGGTCAGTAGATTTAACACCCAACATCTAAAATCAGCTTTTCTTAACAACCGTAACAAAAAAAAAAACAAGACAGACTAGGAATTCTCTCAGTTGGTTTAAAAATAGCTACCGTATTAAATTTGTTTTCTTCCATTTTCCCCTGAAACCAAGTATCACTGTGTTGTTATTGTTGCTTTTTATTGTCACTGTATTCAATCCCACAGAGCAATGTCCCTTTCTCATAAAGCCTATTGTTCAGCCCGGCCCTACTTTGTACCTTGCTTACTCCTTCATAGGTTTATATAAACTGCATTCAACCTGAATACTTATTCACATCCTCAAACACAGCTACATGTAGTTTTTCAGTTTTCTGAGTTTTTATGTGGCTAATATGTATTATTGGTAGTTGTATAGCAGTGCTTTCCCACCAGCCAGAGAACAGAATATCCTGCATCTAGGTTAGCTATTTGTGATAGCACTCATACAGATGCATGATGATACTCATGTTTTGACCCTCATGCTGTCTTCATGCACAGTATGTAGCTGACATGTTGTTAGTGTATATGTGGTTGACTTCCAGGGTTGGGTGGCAGGGATCCACAGTGACTGCTTTGAGGGCTGATGAGCTTCTAGGGACTTCTCATGACCCCCATACTTCCACGGAGGGGCCTCTCACTGCTCTTGGTGGGTACAGACATGTGCAATTGTCTGTGTGTGTATGTATGGTAGTACAATCAAATAACTGTTAATTGCATTCTCTTCCTGGTGGGTACAGTTACAAAAAGTGCAGTTTCTCCTAGTTTCCATGTAGTTTCCACGTATACCCTCTTTGCAGACTCATGGCTAATCTTGAAGTATTTATTGCAGTCCATTTTTCAATCTCATTTAAATATTTAAGTGCATTTTATACAGCATCAAAAAAGGAATCAAAAGAGTATAGAAAATCACTCACCAAGAGACCGGGCAAGAGGGAACACAAACTGGTGTATCTTCAGGGTTTTCTATATGCAGATTTGTATCTTGCATAATTATAGAATTGAATAAATCTGAGCAATAAATGTAAACCAGAAATGAGGTAACTTTGGACAGGAGAAGAAACAAGTTGACAGAATCTCTCAGCATCTGGAATTTTGTTCAAAGGACATTTTGTTCCCAGATATGACACTTAAAAATGTCAGATCTCAGAAAGGTTTGTCTATTTTCATTGACTCACTTCTGTGATTTTCTAACTATGGTAGAATAATGTAGAAACACAACCCCTCCTCTTCATTCTGTACCTGTCACATAAATGTTTTATTTACAAATATGATAAATAAGGACACTATGTGAAAGTGAATCATGTCACAGAGGTTTTAGCGGTTTCAGTGCAGATTCAGGGCCGTGGGTAATCTGAGAAAGCAGCAAACTGATTAGTAGCTAGGAAACAATGGAGAGGGTCACATCATGAACACCTGGTCAACTGTGTTTTGGCAAGTTGAACAATATCTTCCAACACCCAAGCTCTGTCACACCCTTTCTCAATAACCTCATTGTAGCTGTGCTGTACATTCTCTGTTGAGACGTGGCCTGTAAAGGAATAATTATGTATGGTACAGTTTGTAGAGGTGTAATGTGACCTCTTGGGGTTAACATGGCCTATCCACAGGGGCAAATTTCAGGAAGGAGAACCCAGAGTGCCGTGGCATTTTATTAAAGCAAAGATTTGATATGAAACCTTGAAAGACTGAAAAGAGAATGCTGTCTGGAGAAGCTCTGCTCCAGTTATGCTTTTTCACTAACTCACAAACAGTTTTTAATCAGGGTTTGATGTGAGAGATGTCTTTTTAAAGATGAGCTTGATTCTTTCATAGTATAAATAGAAGTATTTAGATTTGGGAAAATCTAGATGGATAACAGTATGACAGATCTGCTAAGGGTAACTATTCCACCCGCCCTGGTATTTCGCTGAATTTTTGCAGTCTATAACAGTTTAATTGCATCATGCATAGTGGTCTGTCTTTTATGATCTTACATTCATTACTGGGATTTATGTCGGTATCCTCAAAACACTGATTTTCACTGTTTAATGCTTTATGACGCAAGATAAAACAATTAAGCAACTTGCTTACTACCAAACAAGGCAAAAAAGATTGTGTGCCTATTGTTTAAAACATGCAATAGCCAATGCACAATTAATAAAAAGTTGGTTTGAAAAGGGAGTTGTATGAATTTCTATGAATGCATTTCTCATATAAATTAAAAACTGTGAACAGTTTTCCCTTTGCAGTCTACAGATTATTGAAATTATGGTCTGGCTCACCCGCCATGTGTTTAGACATAGCATTGGCAAGAGGCTTGATATACTCGCTGACCCCTGTTATGAATGCAAATAATATCAGGGCACTAAGCCATTGTTACATGATTTATAAAAATTTATATAAAGTAAATGTGGAATTATAATGGAAACATGTCAAAGCTAAAGTCCAAACAGCACTAGACCCAAGCACAGGAAGTTCCAAAGACCTCTATGTCATGTTCAACAAATTACATACAGAGAAAATTTAGGGCAAACATAACCATTTCCTGCCCTACCAGTGGTGTTCTGTAGGAGCCATGTAGCTACATAGTGTCCTTTAGGAATACTGTACAGAGCTAAGACATGTAACATATGTGTCATGGAATGCAAAATGCATGCCCCACTCAGTCGTGGTAGCTGAGGTGTAAAGCACTGGTCCTTTGGGTATCACCAGTAACACTGGTGCGTTTAGAACATTCCTGAGGAGCTAGAAAGATTTGGAGCCCAGCACAGGGGAGTGGGTTAGGACTGTCTCCCAGGAGGCATGTAGCCAATAAGAGAGCAGCTAACTATGTGACCATTTATTTCAATATTTGTCCACCAGTCCTGTCAGCCTTATGAGAGAACCCAGCCCCCTTCCTCACTTCAGACGCTCCTGGGTACTGTACTGTATAATGGGATTGGAGATTAGGGAGGGGGTGAAGAAGAACCAATTTGAGTAATGAGAAAGTCTGAGGGTCAGTTTCCCCAAAGCTGTGTCAGGGGATACAGTCCAGCACTTAATCGTCCTTGCTCTCTGCAGAACCTTCGAGATGCAGCATAGCAAATTCTCTCCCCTAAGTCATGCTTAAAAACTCTCCACACCAACCTCATCAGCATGCCTAAATCCTTACTTCACACACCAGTGTGCTTAGATCTTCATATCACATGTTTCCATATCCCCGACCCCTCCCTTCCCCAGCCACACAAGTGTGCCCACATTCCCATTCTGTGCTAATATGCCCCACCCCCACCCCATACCAGCCTGCCACAAGTTTACCACGGTGCACTTCTGCATGGTAATGGCTGCAAATTATAGTCCAACAGTAATGTTTGCCATTTGGTAATATTGACTATGTTAATGGAAAAGGTGGTCCCTCTCATTTGGCTTTGATCAGAATGTGATGTGTATTTTATGTGTGACCTAATAGAATGAAGACAGATACCAAAAATATTCACTTAAGGTTTTCCATAGTCCTGGAGAAATTACTGATGATAAATGTTCTTAACTTGAAAGCTAGGGAACAGATCATGGAAACGTAGGTCATAGAAATTGTTCAAACATTTAGTCATCCTGGAAAAGACAAGAAAATCACCACATCCAAAAATTACACTTAAACAAATTGAACCCACTAAAATGCATTATTCTTGCGAGAAATGTATTAGCTTGATTATATTTGTTGGGCCAGCATAGAATAACAAGTGGAAGAAATGTTAACAGTGGTGAAATCAACCCAAAATTAGTGCACATACCCCAAAAGTCTCTACAGACCAGCATCCCCTTTGGATTGTTTGTAAAGTTTTCAGAAAGTAAAAAGTGGTTGAATGATATTTCCAGTTCCATTCACATGGGCTGTGCTCTACTGTGTACCTGGACAAGCGAGGGCGACACCCTCCTCCTGTGGCATCACCTCTGTTCCAGTGTGACTCTCTGTGCTCACTGAGCATGATTTATATGTTTATCTGAGTTGACGTGAAGAGACTGTGACCCCTCTGTAACCCTGATCTACAGCCGAATGTGTGTTTTGGAGGAACAGGGACACCTTGCTCTTGGCTGCTACAGGCTGGTTAAGTTGTGATTTTTTATACAAATATAAATGTTTTCTTAGAGGTGACAAAACACAATGTCATTATTTTAAATTACTCTCTTTATTGACTTGACAATAATAGCTGTTTTAATACAGTATATTTTGAATCAGAGATGCATCATTTATTTATTCCTGCAATGCGTATATTCCTGTAAGATGTTTTGAGGGGTAAATACAGTGTTTTGGGTTGTAGAAGCAGTTGAACAGTGGCTCCCCCTACAGGATGGAAGAGACACGCCTCAGTCAGAACACAGTGACAGGAGTGGCAACACAAACTCCACCAGCAAGGTAAAGTGCTTTTTAGCTTGGATCTTCACATACCTCTATCACATATACCTTCATTATGGGTAAAATAACCCTGCAAACTTATGCTTTTTATATGCTTCTGATAGAGTGGTTTATATGGGTATGGCTAAGAAATTTAACATGTGTATGAGTCTGGCTGGATAATGCAACACGTGTTTGAGTGTGGTTGGGTGTAATAGTATATGTGTGAATTTGCTTGGGTGATGTAAGGTGTATGGGTGGTCCATGTTTGTAGTGGAGTGAGTTGAGCGAGTTCTTCGGGCACCGTGAGCTGCTGAGCCGCCTGTCGGTGGCAATGTCCCAACAGTCCCTGAGGGAGGAGGAGCTACGTGCCCGTCATCACAGCGCCCTCTGCAAACTGAGAGAGGAGGCGCTGTTAGAGAAGGCACAAGCAGAGCTCGACTGGCTGGACCATCGCCGACGGTGAGCACAGAGCTACAATGACCATGGCACAGGACCATGTTTTAGAAGAAGCCTTGATATTTGAATCATATGTACAGTGTATGCATGCAGTACTCCTGGTCTAAAATCTTTGACTTTTTACTCACTGTTTGGAACTGGCAGTAGAATTAATTTTTGTTACTTACATTATCCTTTTTCTGGCATGCTACATATGTCAATTATATGGCAGGGGCAGTCCCTTTCTTGAGGTTTTTAAAAACACATACTCGATGGTGGTGGATCTGAATACTTATTGTTTTTTAACAAGTTTGGTTTTGTATTTGGGTTGTGTGAAAGGATGCTGTTTTTTTCTTGGGGCTCAAGACACTCTGTCCGTGTTGTTTAAATCACCTGTTCAGCCATTTGGAGGAAAATAACGTGTACTATCATGTTCGATATAGGTTGTATTTTTTGTTTATGGGACACTCACAGGATTTCTGTACAGTAAAAAAAATACTTACACTGAATAGAAAGCCAAGATGTTGCACTGCACTTGCCACAGAAACAGACCACCCAGACTGAGTGAATCCCATACAGCTTATCCTTGTGGATTTGGGGCTGCCATCGCGTGTGCTTGTGGATTTGTTATTAATTTTGGTTTGCACACATGTGCAGATAAACATATATACATACACACAAATACACAAATACACAATACCATGGTAGGATTATCTCTAACCTTGAAAACTTGTGTGTTATGGTCAGGTTTATGAGTTATAACACTGTCTGGATTTGTTTTTTGTTTTACTAAAGCAGTAGTTTGCATACAACAAACAGTGTCCCCAATGTTATTTTAACCTGTGGATTACATTTGGAGTCAACCACTGACAAAAACACTCCCTAATCTAGCAGATCATACTTTTGTGCATAATGTGAGGACAACCAGGTTGAAATTGACATTTGACCTTTGAAATTACTGCTGTACATCTATACTAGATGTAGGTTAGAGATAGATCCTGGGTCAGTAGTAATTCCATTGAGCTGTAGTATTAACAAGAGGAATGCATTATTCTGCACTGTACAGCCCTTCCCAGTAGACACACATCTTAAATAATTAGAATACTGCAATGCACTGACTCACTGCCCCAAGCATTAATCTGGTAATACGACTGCAGGACAGAAGCAGGGAAGGAGAGAGGGAGGGGTAAAAGTGGTGCAGAGGCAGACTGAATGTAAGGCCCAGGTTTTGCTGGATGTGCTGTGTTTGGAGAACTGGTGCAGAGTGCAGAAAAGGGGGTAGGGTAATGTAAGGAACATGTTTGGACAGCCACTCTGCTAATACCAGTGCAGTCAATTCCTTTGCATTGAATTATGTGTGTTTGAGTCTGTGTATGTACAGTATACATGTGTGCATGAGTATATGTGACATTTCTGTTGTATGTGTGTGTTCAGGTGCCTGAAAACAGGGGAAGAGAGTGCTCTTGCTGACATCACAAGGAAAGAGGAAGTGGTGGTGAACAGAATGCGACAGGAGCAGGTGACTGCAGGATAGATGTATAGATATGTGTGATATTGTATTAAATATGTTGGGTCTTTGCTCTTGAGCAAAGAGCAGCATATGAGCTTTTACAGTCAAATCCTGGCACTTTGAAGGCCATGAAATTTTGGCTTGTTTGAAGTGCAAATATCTCTGACATGCCTGATCCAAAATTTTAATTGTTAAATTTAATTGTTTAATTCTGCATGATGCAAAAACTGTACATAATAAAAAATGAAGCAAGCTGGTTCTTTCAGTCTTACAGTTATTTAAATTTTTTTCAAATCCTTTTACAGCAGGACACTGCTGCTGTATCCTTCAGGAAGATGATGCCCCAATTCAAAGACTAAATATTAATTTCTGTTGTTGTGCTGTATGATAAAAGCTATAAATTGGTTGGTGGTTCTGTAATGTGGGCTTGGTTTTGTGGTTCTGTTCTGAGAGCTCAGCTCTGTGGGTCTGGACTCAGAGCTTAGTTCAACTTGTGTTTACCTGGCCCTGTGCACAGGCAGAGATCCAGCACTGGCGGAACCTGTACCAGTCAGGGAGGCAGCAGAGGAAGCTGCTTTTGCAGCACCAGAAAGAGGTCCTGGAGATCAGGAAGTCAGCTGCTCTGCTTTTGAAGGACCTGCAGAAGGTGCAGAGACATACAAAGCCCCGGGGGATCCAGCTTCATCCAATGGAGGGGCAGAACCAGTACATTGACCCCTCCTCAGGAGAAGGACCACCACATATGTCACCCATTAGGGAACCATCTACACCCAAGAATCTTGTTACTTATAGAACAGAGGAGAGCAGAATCAGTAAGTGGGTGGATGATCTCCTGCTGGAAGATACAGTTGACTTCCAAGACTCTCAAACTGATAGCCAGGTACTAGCACAATACAGCACCATACAAGTATGGCAAATAACAGTTCAGTTTGTTTTGTGATTGTCTTGATCATGATTCATCTTTGGCTATCTCTGTTCAGGACAGAGACACTCTTCCCATCACTCTTGCTAGGACTGAAGCAAATGTGAAAGCCAGAGCTGAGGATTCTGAACAGTCGGTCTTGGACAGGAAGACCTTGGAAGCCAGGGAGCAGCATGCAGGAGGAATGTGAGTTGGGAATTCCCTCCAGCATAAAGGGTTTGTGGGTGTTTGGAAAATAGGACAGTGGAGTTGTATGGATTTCTCACCATGCACAGGATGACTGGAGGAAATGAAAGACTGACTTATATTGCATGTGTTTATTTGTTTAGTAGGCACCCGTGTCCAGCTCAGCTTACACAGCTGGGAGCCAGATTTTCCATACTATCAATTTGTACAGCATAATATTCATTAAAGCTGTTTCTAGTTAGGGCATCCTGATCAGCACCCCATTTAGGACGTGAACTTACAACCTTTACAAGACCAGTGACCACTACACAACACTGCAGTCAACAGCCTGTATTCTGCACTTAAGGCTTTATTCTTGACACTCTGTGCATATGCATGCACATCGCCTGGTTTTCTACTGCAGATTTTTGAGCTAATCCCAATGTGACCCTCAGGGAATCTGTTCTGCAAGAGGCAGAGAAGAGTGACAATAGTGCTTCTCTCTCTCTCTCTCTCTCTCTCTCTCTCTCTCTCTCTCTTTCACTCTTTCTACTGACTCAGTGACTAGAGTTATGAAGGCACAGGGCTCCTCACGACAGAGGCAGACTCAAAACACACAGCTGACATTGCACCCCTCCCCCCACCCCAACCCCCATTTCACTAAGGAGGAAAGTTCAAAGCAGAAACTGTATATTTGATTATGCATGGCTAATGAACTGCTCCTGACTTTATTTGAAGGTGGGTGGGGGTTGGTGCAGATACATATTTCTGGATTTCAAAGGTGGCCGTCAAGCCAGACAGAAAGCTGGACATAAAGTACCATAGCGTTAGTTATGTAAGTAGACAATATGTAATGTATGCACAGATTTACATAATAAAAAAAACCACTTCATGAATCTAAAATTATTGTTATTATTGTATGACTACTGAAGCTTGTGGCTTGATACAGACACTGCTCTGCTTTTCTGGATTATTAAAGATTGCTCTGTACCTTCTGAGTGAGTCGTGGCTTAGGAAAGCTGGGATACACCTCAGTGTGTGTATACTTAGCTCGCCTGTATCAGATGTGAACTGTAATTTGATATCTGAGGATTGCACTGTTCTGGTCCTCTTTAGTGTTGAGGAATATAAATGTTGAACAGCGGGGTGCACAGAGATTGTAAAAGTTGAGAAAAGCTTCGCTTCAAGCCCTTGGGGAGATGAGGCTGAGTCTGTTGTGTGATATCCGTGTGATAATGAGCCAGTGGAGAGGAAGAGAGGGAGGGAGAGTGAGAGGAAAAGAGACAGCGAGAGATGGGCCAGGAGAGAATGAGTGAGGGAGAGGGTGAAGAACAAGACAGTGAGTAAGTGAGAGAGAGAGAGAGGGAGGGAGAGAGAGAGGAGAAGGAGGGAGGGAAAGAGATCAAAAGGGGAGCAAGGAAGACTCAGCTAAGAGAGGGGAGAGAGAGGTGGGAGAGACAGAGACACATACCTCTGGGTTTGGAGGCTGGTGGGTCAGATGGGACTGCTGGCTGAAATTACAGAAGGATTGGGGCGTGGCTGCTGCCCTGCTCTGGGAGACCTGTAACAGGACGTCCGGCCTCTGGATGCAAGCCACAGCGTTTCTGACAAGGGAGCACTAGCGAAATGCCTGTCATGAGCAGACCCGGGTAGGTGAACGGCTTGACGGTTCATTCTCGATGCTGTACGCATGCACAGAGCCTGGTTTTCCACTGCGGAATTTAGGGCTTATCCCAATGTGACCCTCTGGGAATCCGTTCTGCAGGAGACAGAGTGACAATACAGCTCTCTCTTTTTCTTGCTCCTTCCCTGCCTCCCTCCCTCTCTCTTCCTCTCTCTCCTCCTCCCTCCCTCCCTTCCCCTCTCTCTTCCTCTGTGTCTCTATCCCTTTCTCTGTCTCTCTCTCCTTTCCTCCCCCTCCCTCCCTTCCTTGGTCTGGGCAGGCCCAGGAATGCACATGGAAGCAGTGACAGTTTGGGGTGCTCGAGGATCCCTGTAATTTTGCTGACACGTTGAGAGCAAGACAGTGCGGCGCAGAGGGGAACCAGGGGAAGCTTAGTAATTTAGGAGTCATTTATGCACACAGAGGGGTTTATTTTCCTGCATGTTACAACTGTGCTGGCTGTTCCGGGCTCGGAGCAGCTGAAGCTGCTCGATACAGAGGTCTGCCGCTTGCAAGCTGAGGTAATTCACTTGTAGTGAGACATATGACCTGAAACATGACTGTACAGGACCGAGGCAGGAGCTGCTCATGATGGGAACACAGTGGACGCTGGATGGAAGGCCAGTTGTGCTCTAGGATACCGGACCAAAATCATATTATGCATATGTAGCGAGAAAGGGACATTTGTGAGTAAATGAGAGCTGTGTTATAGCGCATTCTATGTGTCTGCCAGGTTTTTCTCGAAGACGGACGCGAGTTTGAGACGGCTCCTGCCCGCAGAGGACGTGTGGAACTGGGGCAGAAGGAGAGTCTCGCCTGCTGAAATGGCCCCGGCTGAGCAGGATGAAGTGGGGGAGCCTGGGTACTCTGGCCCCTCCCCTGGATGCCCCCAGAAAGGCCAGCCCCCACCCCGGGACAGTATTCAAACTGACGGGCAAGGCATGGCCGAGGAAGAAGAGGGTGAGAGTGAAACCATGGCAACTATGGTGGTCAGATCTCAGTGTAACCATCCAGCAGGTGAGATGGAAAGCTTTGAGAAATGACTATGAACAATACATTAAGATAATGCAAGTGGTACATCGTTACTACAGGATGGATCTCAGAGTATCACTGACCCATCATACTGCATTACCATTTTTATTGTTTTAAAGACAGTGTTCAGCACATTAATGTATTAAGGACAGTGCTTTATCACATTACACAGTAAATGTCCTTAGCAGCTACTCTCATCTGCCACAGCTCATCTGCCTACCTCGGTCACATATAATGTTATTGCCTCAGTCCTCTGTAACAAGGATTATAATGATAACATTCTCTTTCGTCTTAATTAATGAATGTTGCTGCACGGCACTGATAATTGTAAAATTCCATAACTGGTAGTCATAGCTTTTGTTTGGGTAACTTTCAGGGTGTTCGTTTTATAATAACAAATATTGCTATTTTTACAGAGGTGTAAAAATGGCAAGTGGTTTGTGACTTAAAAATGGGACACAAAAGCTAATATCACACATTATATTAAGCAAGGTTTCTTGAAGTGTGTGCAGCAATAGTGCATTCCTGGGGATCAGCTATAAGAACCATGTTAACTCCTAGTGTATCTGGCTAGCTGTGTGGAACAAGAAACTCAGGGGTGGTCACTGGTTGGCTGGCAGTGGAGTACAACAGTGTATCTCCTTTTCCATTCCCTTTTCTTTGTGGCACACTGTTCATGTGTTATCTCCAGTGTGTGAACATTTGACAGATAGGAGTGCTGAATGATAAAATGTTTCCTGATGTGACATGATCAAGCATATCATTATATTTATAATTATCAGTGTTGTACTCATGCTTTACATTATACTGATACACTGCTGGGCTCATATTTTCTGAGAATGCTGATGCTTAGTGGCTAAGTGACACAGCAAGAATTGAACCCATAAACCACCCTTATTAAAAACTCATGTCACTAACCCACATCACCACATCCGTGGAAAACTTGGGTTGCAATAATAATATTCGTAATCAATTACTGTCAAATGGGAATAGGTCATTGCACTGTGATCTTTGCTCATTGCACAAATACCAGTTTAAGTACACCATCTGGGAATTACAAAGAAGCCAGTAATAAATCACAAGTTCCGTAGATTGAACCAGAGCTGGTTATGAAATTTAAAATTCAGAGGTGTACTTGCATACATATACATTTAAGTATCTCTTTCTCCTTACAATTCCATATATACACAAAAACTGAAGCAAACTGTGAAGTCACTAATATATACACAAACACACAAGCATGACTGAATGCAGTATCTAAGCAGTACCTCTCCACCACATAATGAACATTTGGGAACTTGACTGTTTTTTCTTGTCTATGTCCTTTCCTTCAGTATGGTGCTGGTTAGGGTGTTGGTATTCACACACCTGGGTGTGACAGTCGGATTTAGAGCTTCTTCATTGTGATTAGCTTCTGTTCACTTGGAGGGGTCTGGCTGCTAAGAGAGCTGGGGAGACGGAGTGATCCTGTCTCCTTTAGAGAACTGTGGTCTCTTGTTGCTTGTCTCTAAGTATCTCAGATCCATCCTGCTGAGCTGCTGCTACACAGACAGACACATGCTGACTCATGCTTACTGTAGAATAATGTGGCTGCTGCTCCACTCCACACACACTCACACATACACACACAGACATACGTATATATACCCACACACACACACAGCACACACCCTCACACAAACATGTTCATAGACATACATGCAAACACACACATAACATGCACATATACCCCAACAGTCACATACGTTTTTCCTGCACATGCACACACATGCACACACACTAAACTATGAGGGATGCCAGGATCTAATCAATCATTGGGAATGAGCATTGATTCCTTGAACAATGTATTGAGTCTGACATCTTATTGTTAAATGTCACATCAGTGCCTTACATCTTACAGAAAACTGTCAGGTCATATCTAAGGAAAAAAATTGATTTTGTGCAGGCTTATGGGTTTACGGTGCAGATTTACTCTTTCATCTGGCATTAAAGTTCCAATGTCAATGGCAAGTCCCCAAGCAGTTTAATGTGGAAGCGGCAAGCCTTGTCTGAAGTGTGCGAGTGCTATTAGGCTATTAGTGTTTATTGATCTCCTGAGAGAATCATATTCAGCATGAAGACAAGCAGGAACAGCCATCTGCATGGCACTCTATCTCTAAAACCAGATAATGAAACTAAATTAGCTTTTCTGGAGACAGTCACTGGCTACAGCACCAGTTTACAGGCTGAGACCGTCCTAGCGGTGATAAATGGTGAGTTGTAAGGATGAACATCTGTAACTCTGATTCTGATATATGGCTTTGAGCCGGTGATGCAGACTCTCAGAGTTCTGAGGTTAATCTGATCAAGCTGGGTCATGTGTTTCTGAGGGATCAATGTGGCACCTCTCTTTTTCTGTTGTTTACAGCCTTTGTGTCTGAGGGAGACCCACAGAACCATGATCCACTCAGTGTTGGGGAGTCCGGACCTCAGGAGAGGGTTAGCGAGGAAGAGACGGAGTCATGTAGTGATGAGTCATCCTCGACAAGTGTGCCCCTTAGGGTGCGGTCACTGCCCAATTCTGCTGAAGTTTCGTGGAGGTCACAGAAAAGCGTCTGCTCCTGTGCCTCCCTCCCGGAATTCCAGAGGGCCTCAGCGGTCTGCATGAACGTGTCAGAGCTATCTAGTTCATCATCGGACTTGGATGAGGACCTCCCGCTAGACATGGAGGACAGCGGGTGGAGAGGTGTGGGGCACAGCAGCATAGGAGACCTAGAAAAACCAACAGGTGCCACTCCCGAGCCTCAGACCACCCCAATAGGGGAGCCTCAGCAGCACGAGAGTAACACGGTTGCTTTCAACGTTCAGAATGACCAGAGATCGCAGAGCATGCTGCCGTCCAACAACAACAGTGAGATCATGCCTTCCTGCTGTGATACAGAAACAGGGGACTGCTCACACATGACCCTGCAGGCTAGCACCGGATCAGGCCAGGTGGACTCTCAGCACTCACCTGGCCTACGTAGACCCGCCCTGGACGCAGGCAGTGGAGATGCTGAAAGCTCATCTGTTGATTCAGGGACGGAGGAAGGGTCTGAGGCCCTTTCCTTCAGCAGTGAGGGTCTGAGTTCTTCGGAGGAGGAACTGGACCAGACCAATCCTGGTGCTGATGCCCCCAGAGGAGAGAAGAAGCCTGTTCAACTCTCTGACCCCTCTGAACCAGGAGCATCCAATGCCATGCACCATGAGGCAAAAGTGTTTTCCTTCCCTGCCAGCACAGATGTCATGCAGTCAAACCCAGAGGAGCAGGCAATGGGGAGGAAATTTGGAGTGAACAAACCGGGCAGTTTTGTGTCTTGGAAACCCACGGCCCCTGAAGAGGTTCTGTCAGAGATACTTTCTCCAGTAGATGAAGTCCTGTCCTACGGCAGTGCTGAACTCCCTCCCACCATAGCAGATGACCTCATGCTGCCCCCACCTCCCCCTGCTTGTGAGGTCATCACATGGACTAGCGAGGAAGGCTTCCCCCCACCCTCAGAGGGGTTTTGTTGGCCTCAGAATGAGGGGAACCCCCTAGAGGACCCCTCCATCAAGAGCGACGACCTGACCTCCCTCTCCGAAGATCGGCTACTTCCTGTAAATACAGGGCTTCCCACTGGACTGAGAGATAGATGGAACAATGATGGAGACCTGAAGGTGGGTATAGAGATGCCAGGCCCTGAGGTTAAAGGTTATTCTGCAGGTCAACGATCATGGGGATTTCAGGGCAAGGAGGAGCAGAAGTCAACCCCATTTGTCACACTCTCCAAAGCTGAGGATGAGGAGGAGGAGAGCAGCTCAGACCAGCTGTCCTGTTTCTGCACTGGTGACCGTGTGCTGGTGTGTGGCTCCAGGCGTGGCCAGCTGAGGTTCAAAGGGAAGACCCACTTTGCTAGTGGCTATTGGGCAGGTGTGGCCCTAGACTGTCCTACAGGAAACCATGATGGCGCATTCCGGGGGGTGCGCTACTTCCAGTGTGACAAGAACTGTGGCGTGCTGGTCAGAGCAGAGGACATTTCCCATCTGCTGGGGGAGCAAGACAGTGATCAGGAGACGAGGGCAGATGATCCCTTTTCAGATGAGGAGCCACCAACATGTGGCACCAAACCTCCACTGGGCAGACAGGAGGAGAGTCCTGGAGGCGATAAATCCTCAGGGGCTAAACAGGAGTGGAGCCAGAGCCAATGCCAGGCAGGGGCAAGAAAATGTGGGGCAGGAGATTTCTCCACAGCTATTCACATGTACAGAGACCACATCTTCCTCAGAGAGGTAAACAACAACCCCCAGCAGGTTTCTACCTATGTTCTTCAGAAGGAGAAACATTCTTCCACTGCACCCCACAGCGACTCTTGTACCAATGCAGCCCAGTGCCAGGGGGGCACTCACTGCATAGTCTCACCTCTAAAGGAGGGAGCACTGGATACAGAGCTGGAAGAAGAGTTCTGCCTCATCACACCAGGCTACAGGAGTGCTGCTGTATGTTTCTCAGAACATCTCAAAGGCCACAGGGACTCCAATGATCTCTGTGTGGGTGGCACTCCATCGGGATGTTTCAGGAGCCCACCACAGGGAGCCCACCAGAATGAGCAAAACTGCAGTCAGACTCCAAGGGTCTGTTTGGGAAGCCCACTACAGGAGAGAAAGATAGGCAGCCATCCAGCCCCACACAGTAAACTACAGGTGGAGAGGGTGGGGTGTAGTGATAGGGGAGCATACGATGTGGACTTCCTGGTGGAGAGGCTTATGGACAATCTGCTTATGCAGGTAGTGAAGGAGGCTGAGGAGGTGAGGAAAAGATTTCAAAGGAAAAGAAGCTCAGTCACAAAGGACAACCACAGTCAGGACTCTGTAAGTACCAATGAACTTAATTCAGAACCCTTTATGTTCCACAGAAGTACAGCTGGTATATTTACCATGTAAATATAATTGAACCACATTTTGAACCCTCAGTGTACCACAGAATTGAATTCAGAACATTTAGGTGCACAAAACGCATTTTGAGAGCCATGTGAGATACACATTAAAATTTTCTCTGTACTGCAGGCCCAGGTTTGTCTTGTCTACATTCACAGGGTTTGTTGAATTTCACCTTGTGTTGCAATGTAAGTGGGAAATCAACATAACCTATTACACTATGCTGTTTTCATATAGAAAAGAGACATCCTGTCTCTGGGGAAACAATAGTAGGGGTGTGCTTACCTTGCTAAACTAGCATTTATATTTGTATCTCTATGGGGAGCCTTGATACTCATAACTGGATTATGATTGGAACAGGAAGGGATGGAAATTGGCTAAAAAAGCTGTACATTCATTGAGGAGGGAGAGACCAGTCCTCAGACCAGTGACCACTTAGAAGCATAAAACTGGCTCTCAAAATGGGTACATTATGTTCTGCTTCATAATTATAATGGCAGACAAAAGGAATGTTGTAAAAGTGCATCTGTAAAATGAACCTTGCAATTGAGAAGGTCTATCACTGATTTCTCACACACCCTTCAAAACGTCTTTAGGACTGTACATTTAGTGCTTCTATGAAAATAAAAAAATGTTGCCTCAGTTAATGAATCCATCTGACAAAAAAATTGCATATAAATGTCACCCAGCAAGGATGATATCTATTTGTTTCTGCCTTCAGTTGTATAATTGCATTGTATAAAACTCTTATAATACCACCTATATTTATAACTTAATTTTTATTCTTTTTTATTAGTTTTATTTCAGTGCCCTCAGAAGCATCCCTTCCTCTAGTCTAGTTTGATAAACATGCAAACTCATGCGATTGCCAATAGCACTTAAGTTTAACTGCCATTGGCAATGGCAATGTTGTTAATTTGTAGCAACACTTTGGGGTTGAGTTAGTTCCCATCAAATTAAAACAGGGAGGTTTCTGCTTTTCAAGAGCAGGGGGAAGTGCATCTCACAGTTGAACCAAATTCTTCTATTGTCACCTACAGTCCTACATTCCATTTTTGCTCTGTTGTGTTGACCTTAGTTAATCAGGCAGTTAAATCCACCAATGTAATGAAAGGAACCTATTCAAGGAAATATGATGCACCATCCAACTGCCTCTCAGATTACGGATAATATCTCCCTATGATCAGATGTCAATCTGGGAAAAAAAACAATATCCGTAACAGATACCTGTTTTGACAAGTACCTGCCCTACCCAAAAAGAACACATCAATTGTTTGTTGCACTCATGTGTAATAATCACTGAATTCCATGACTATAATTTGTAACGTTGTAAGCCTGTATTTGATAACCACCTGACCAGGGTTGGTGAAATTTGTTTTGAGCACAGTAGAGTTGTCGCAGATATTCCTCATATAAGACAATACTACTGCAGCCTATATGGAATTACATTGGAAATATACACACAGTAACAATTAGAGGTGGAAAAGCCCAGCTTCAGAAAGTAGGATTACCATGTATTTGTTACACCCATGAACCAAAAGAGCTGATTTTAATAAGAACAACCCTTCAGCCAGATAGGAGAGCTAATTTGTGCATGGGTGGATCAAATTATTTGTACTACTTCTACTTTCTGAAGTTGGACTTTTCCACCTCTGGTAACAATATGCAGGTTATATGAACATATGTAACATACATCAGTGGAGATGCCATTGAATCATTGTTTATCATTTGATATAACCCATGTTTTAAAAAGCTGCAACTATATCAACCACATATGGGTAATAGCTTCCAAACAATCATGCTGGTGGTTGGGTGTATTTGAATGGAAAATGTTTGTGACCAGTTAAGCTGGTTAGGCTGACATCCTGTAGTTGTGACGACAGTGCATCAAATGTACTTGATATAATCAAGTTCATCATGTCCTTAAAAAATACTTCTTATTTTTAGGTAATAAAAATAAGGTACTTGGGGGAAAAAAAACAATATGAAAGCCAATACTGGTCAATGGTTAGGATCTGAGTCTACTACCACTTGTCTAGCATTGGGTCTTGGGTGGTCTTGGGGGCTCTTAACTCCAGCTCTATAATAAATGGAAACGTGTTTAAAATTGTATGTTCAGATTTCTGTCATTGTTTTTAGAGGTTTGAAATCTAGTTACTGTTTTATAGTTTATGTATAGTAGTAGTATAATATGTATTTGTTTCAAAGACAAATTTTTTTATTTTTTCTCCCTTGTGTTTCAATCCAGAAAATGGATTGAAAAATGAAAATTGAATACAATACTGACTGTGATGTACACACTTATCTATACTCCTCCTAATAAAATAAAACTATTAATTTACCCTGAATAATGTACCATATGACACAGATTGTAGAACTTACTATTGGAAGAACCATTTTGATACTATTGTCACAAGTGTCTTCCTTAATATGATATATACATGTGCATATTATACATTTTAAATTATGAGCTGGAGTTAAAGGGAAAACGGATGGCATTTTCACAAATGGGAGTCAAATTATATTTTACTCAATCACCATCAACCTTTGATATTTGGGACTTACTCATTTTTATCATGATTTATATTCTTGATTTATTTCTGTCAATTCTTTTGTTGGGTCATCTCATATTCCAGCTGGCTGTGAGGAGTGAGAGGGCCCAGGCAAGACCAAGCCCTTGCCAGAGATCAACCCCACTATGCTTCAGTGACCAGTGGCATTGTTCCCTTGCATCCGCGACTCAGCCCAAGGTTCAAGTGCAGCCCCATGACCCCAGTGTGGTGCACAAGCTGGTGGAGGCATCAGTGGAAGCACTCTGGAGTCAGGCAGAAGGCTGCATAGCCGACAGCACCGAGGCACCGGCTTACTTATCAAACGAGGACAGCCGCAGAGCGTACCAACAGGTGAGTGTGTTTCCTTGGGAGTGGGGTGGGGGGGGGATAATGGAGCACCTGGATATTACACAGGCTGATTAGAACTTACAAGAAAGCAAAATGTCCTGTTGTTTCAGGTCATATTCGATCTGACCTCAGACATATTACACGAAACGCTGCGGGATTGCTGGGGGAACAGCAAGTTGCCATGGGAACTAAAGGAGAGGTCATCAGTTTTTCCTGTTCACTCAAGCGAAACACCTCTCAGTGACATCAAGGTAAAACTGGTGCACTGGAACAAAAGTGTTTTTTTTTTTATTAGATTTTATTGTAGTGATGCTTCATAATATGTTTATAAATCTCAAACTATACTATGAAACATCCTTCTGTGGACAAAGTGACAAAAAATGTAACATGTACAGTATAAGATATATTTTAAAAAATAAAGTTAAAAAGGAAATAAAAAATGTAATAAACTTTCAGCTTTGTGTATGTATGCATGTATTCATACACATTAGACATAAGTAAAATATGTCAATAAAAGATAATACAAAAAGAAGAAAAAAGTTATCAAGTTGACTTCAGGAAGGAAGAAAAGTGTTTTTCACCAAAATTCTCATTTTGCTAGTATGCTGTCATCAGAGAACAGTTGAACAGTTAGAATGACATACTTCAACTGACTTTGAATGAATGGAATGTTCTACCTTCACATTTGCCCAGAGGGGTCTTGTGCCGCACATCTTAATACTTTTTGTGTACACTAGCATTGCCAGTATCACCTCTTCATTACTCATTGTAATGGCATAGCTCAGTCTATGCATGAATATTTGTCAATTACTTTTATTTTTAAAATCCTTATATGTTTGCTTTTTGATGTTTTTGATGCTTTTTTTCTTGAATAAGAATGAAAAGCACTTAGGTCGAGAAAAATCCATCTTTCTGTAAACCCAAGAATTCTTTCAATTGTCATGGGTTGTCAAATCTCACTTTTCATATTTCATTGACTATTGCCATTTTGCAATTGCCATCGGTTAGTCTCACTACTTAATCACATCTGTAAATAATTGGTTCTGGTAATCAGGATCACGCTACAGTTATTGTGACTATAGACTAATTGTGAAAAACAGATAACACTCTGATGATTACGCAAAATGAGCTAAAATGTGTTTGAGGGTTATCTTAAAGATTGTTATCCTTTACCAGTTTTGGATATGTCATTAATAAAAGCGTTATAATAGAGTTGAGTGCCTGGGAATATTTTTCTTTTTAATGATTAATTTCAGTTTTTACATTTTTTTAATTGCCTGGATAAGATTTTTTATCTAATTTGTGTGAGCTGATTGTCTGTCTTGTTATCTGAATATTTCGCAGCACCTCTCATGGAAAACAGTTTTCCATGATTAGGTCTCACTAATGTCTCACTCATGTCTCCCCACAGGCTGTCATCCAGGCAGAGGTTCAGAGAGAGCTGAATTTGGGGCGGACAGACGCGCAGACACGAGAGATGATGCAGAACCTGTGCAAGTATGGGATGGCATTCAGAGACAGAGTGGACAATGTTTTGGTAGGTGGTGGGAGTTAAGCTCAGTGGGAGATCACATGGTCCACCCACACAGCGTCTGTATATTCACAAAATCATGTGCAAGACATCCTGTTTGTGAGTATAAACTGCAACATGCAATCATTACTTCTTAATTAACACAGTCTCTCCTAAGAGTTAATATTGAGCCTTTTCAAGGCATGTCTTTGTTGTAATATGCTGTAGAATATTGGTCGATAATTCAACAGTTGCTACATTTGAGGGAAAAAAAACTGTAATAATTTATTCAGTGCAACTGTATCTTTTGTACTGCCGGCTTGTATTTGCTTCATTGCTAGCATTAGGCCATAACTGTCTGCTGTTTGGATGTGATTTTTTTAAATGTTTTTTTTTGTTTTGTTTTGAGCTAATTTCTCCTCATACATCAGCAATGTTTTGCATATTACCAAGGGTTGGTTTCCTGGTCAAGGATTAAGCCTAGTCCTGGACTAAAAGGAAATTTTAATGTAAATCTCCCTTTAAAAATATGTTTAGCCCAGGACTAGATTTAATCAATGCCTGGTATACCGGCCTAAAGGTTTAAACATGTTTTCAAAATTCTAGTGTTTAATGTTATGTAGCAAAATGATGGTCACTCCCTTTTTAACCAATTTTGATAGAACCACAAATGGATTATTACTTTATGGATTATTTAACTGTTTAGACAATGGTAAATGTCATTCAGATCACTTACGATATTAAAAGAAACTTTTATTTAACTGATATTAGAAAATTAAAACATGGTTTAGGACATATTCAAAGGATGCCTGGTTATGCTAACATGTATTGGTTAAAAAACAAGAAGTTTTCTTACATGGAGAACCTTGCATGTGTAAAATTTTTTGTTCTTCTTGTTCCTGTCATCTGGGAAGCAAGTAGAGTTTGATAGGTTCTTTACATATGAAAACTTCACAAACCTTTCTTTGCCCTAAATCAATGGTGTCAAACTCAAGTCCTAGAGCGCCACAGTGTCTGCTGGTTTTTATTGCATTTCATAACTTCATTGTTTAATTTAAATCACTGATTGGAGTCCACTCACCTGAATTGCCTGCCGATTAAAGAAAACACCAACATCCTGCAAACACTACCGCCCTCCAGGACTGGAGATAGAAATACCTGCCCTGACCAGTTCCTTTTTTGCTCAGGTCAGGGAGCTCCATAAAGAAGAACTACAGTGGGTAGATTACAGCCTTGACGAGCACAGTGTCAAGATGCAGCTGACGGAGGAGATTTTCAACATCCTCTTGCAGGACACCATCTCAGTACTTAACCACATTTATGCGGCGCCCTCTGATGTTAGTCCTCCAGCCATGCAACCCACTCAGTTGTCACTCAAACCATAGTAGCTCCAGGTTCCATCCATTTTTTTAATCCTTTTACTGTTTTATTCGACTGTATTTAATTACAATACGTTAAAATATTTTACCATTTCTGAGAAGTAGTCCCCCTTCAATTTAACAGGTGTGGGTTGCTGCCTGACAAAGAAACAAGAGGGGGAAAAACAATTACTGTGGTACATACTTTGAAACAATGCAAAAGAAACGCAAGCCTTTTGTTAGAATTACATCAAAGAAGATAAAGAATATAAAGGATTCTGTAGCCAGAAATATTGAGAATGATTGATGAAGTTTTAGGTGGGTGATGAAATTGCCAAATGCCGAGAGTTATCTGATTCAACCCTGGGGACCCCTTCTGTATGCTGTTCATCTTATGGTCAGTCTCCTGATCAGTTAATGGTTTAAATATGTCTAATTTTGAAAATATGTCTAAACAATTAACAACTTGATATATTATAGGTCTTAGAATTGTTGTTGGAGCAGAAGCCAGCAACACAAGGAGTCTCAAAGAATGATATTGAGAACCACTGTCCAACAACATAGTGCCCCTATTGCTGCCAAGGATGGGGCTTTTTTTAATTTTTTATTTTTGTGCCAGAGTGAAGACCACTCCTAAAGGCAGACCAACAACACTGCTAGCAGCAACTTAGTTTTCCCAGAAGATGTCATATTCAAGTACTAACCAAACCTATATCTTCATAGCTTCAGCCATTTAGAAGGAGCATTAAACTGTTCTTCCTAATGCAACTGTGGCCTTGGCATTTGATGTTTTACATGTAATCAGCTGCTGTTCACCAAGCTCTCAGGGATGATAACTCTCTGGAAATGTGTTCACTGCATAGTTAAATCACTGCTTCAGTTAGAAACTTCAGGTTTTTACTGAGTGTGTAATTTTACATAACAGTTCTTTTCTCAAATTGATTAAAAAGTAGATGTTTAGCTTTAGGATATACAGCAGACTATGAGCATTGGTGAATCACTGTAATGTATTTTTTTGGGAAATATTTGAATCAGTGTAAATGTCTATCCAGTTGGCAACACTAACAAAGTGTTGATGCTATGTCATGTGAGACAGAAAATCGTTATTTATAGAATTAAACATTATTGTCATTAAAGCACTATGGTAGGATATGGCCATTTATTTTCTCCAAGATTTCTGAAAATATTAATTGAAAAAATCAAGGTTAAATTTAAAGGTTAATGGTTGTATTGGGTGTGCATTTACTTGATTTAAGATGCATTGGTATGTCCATTAAATATTGAGGGGGAAAATAGAAACAAAATGTATTTGCATCTTACCTAAATGACCAGCAGTTGTTTGCTCATGCACTTTGATTCATTGTCTATTTTCATTGGCTTATTTTATTTTTTACTTTAATTAAATATATTTTTGTACTCCATTGATGTTAAGATGTAATAATGAGTTTCAGGAATTAAAGCGAACGAAATGTTTTAAACTGTTATGGTGTCTCAACAACTCTTGTGTAAAATGCATTTATATGTTGGTGTGATTTAGCGAGACAAATCAAACAGAAGTCTGCACAGAGTGGGTGAGGTCTTTAATGTTTGGACTGACAAACATGGTCACGGTTAACCGGACCAGCTAATCATGATTTTTAGATCAGTGATTCTGCACAGGTTTTTTCTGTCTTGTGTGTGTGGCTGTCTTTAGACCGAAGCTAAGATCCTATCCACAATGCAGGAAGCAGGCAAATGCATGTAACAGATTCAGGTATTTCCTCAGTCTTTCGCGGAAGGGGGAGTTTGTCGACAGGACTGTCTCAGATCTTCAGCTTCCTCAGAGTTTTCCTTGATCGTTGCTGTCACACTACCCATGGACCACGTGATTTTCGACACTGGCAATTTATGCTCATTTTCGGTGGTTTATTCTCTCTCAGCCTCTTGCATAACAGCGGAGCAAGCGGGTGTGCCTGCATTGTTTCATCTGTGGTGATTTTAGGTCACTACTGATATCAAACACCATTGGATTGAGGTTTAAGTTATTTTACAATACAAAGACTTCCAGATGTACTGATTTTTTATTATTATTATTCCTATAATGACTCGTATGTACTAGTCAGCAAAAATATATTTGTATAAAGCCATTTTTTTTCTTATTGACAAGTCACCGATGTAGAGTGTGGTTACCGTAACGACCTTACCCCACTTATCTGAAATATGGCGTTAATCGTATTTCATTAGCTGTATGCACAACATTTGACTTCCACTGCTGTTGATCGTTTGGATAAATCTAAACTGTAACTACTTGACAGCGTTGTTAATGATCTCGGAATGGTAAATACGTCATCGCTCACTTTCTGTTTTCTTTGTTCTTTCTTAAGTGCTTTATGGAGGGAAAATATTGGAGACAGTGTTTCTGTCCATCTACAGCTTGTAGTCAGTTTTAGCATCATGCATGGCGACACTCCCCCGGAAGACCAGCCCTTGTTTCGTAGATGTCAATGGAAACATGTTAAACTCAAACACTGATCTGGAGTCAGATTTTTGATGGGTAAAATGGATGGATTAGTCATTCTGAACGGGTGTAGACGATTCTGGATCGGCTGCTTGCCTTGCAACGTTTCCAGAGAGGATTGGTCGTTGCTAGGGGCCCGTATAGTGGTGACGTAAGATGGCGCAGGCGTACTGAGGCAGATTTAGTTTACAGTGATATGTTGAAGGAAATACAAGCTAGTGCTAGTCAGGTTGTCCACATATTCACGGAGATATGGCGACTCGTGCTAACAGCTGCCATTCAACTCTGTGGCTGCCGACCGTTGTATGGTCTATAATAAGCCTTCTTGTTCTGTTACTCTTTACTCGTGCCCAGGCCACTCGGTTGTATTCCAGCGAGGATCCCCTGACGATACTGACAAGTGACACATTAAAAGAAACCTTGCACAACTCTTCTGCCGCCTGGCTTGTCCAGTTTTATTCATCGTGGTGTGGTCACTGTATTCAGTACTCGCCGACATGGAAAGCGCTCGCCGGGGATGTGAAAGGTAAGGAAGACATGCATTTGGGAGGCCTAACAGCTGATAAGGTTAAGGAGAGATCTGTCCGGTCAGAAGCTCGCGAAACAACATAGTCTTACGTGGCCGGTTAGCTACTGTAACTACTTGGCTGCAAACAAGAAAACAGAGGAAATCAAACCTCAAAGTCAGTTATATTTTCATGTTAACTGTATTTTAGCCTACTAGATACTGAACTGCGCACTCTTAAGTTAGACGGTCTGTACTAAGAAAATTGCGACAGCGTAAAAACGAGTTGGCAGAGTACGTGCCTTCTGCAGCCAGATTTGCGTGCTTGCAATTGGGAAATAACGCAGCAGTGCTGCTAACAAACTTAAGGTTGTTATTATAGCTGGGAGAATGCCTATATATAATTAGCGATCATATGCATTTTCTACTGTGAAAATGTTCAAAGATTTAGGGGTGTCGTTTTGTTTACTCTCATATTTTAGCAAGATAGGTTACATGATTACTAAGGTTCAAATAAGCAACTATTAACTAAACAGCGTCCGCCTTTTTTTAACCAACGTTTATAATTTAGCAATCGTTTCCGCATGTAGATAAGTCAAGGGTTTTAATGCAACGTTTTAGTTTATGCCTAGCTACTTTCTTTTCTTTATGTTAAAATTCCCACACAGCAGAACGTGTGCACTGACTGAAAATACACATCTGTGCCAATATTTGCGGGTGAGACTAAAGGCTATTCAGACGTGAAAACCCTTGGTGGCGATGGTGTTGTTTTCCCCTGGATTTATGTGTCAAACCTTGAATAAGATGTTGGACTGATAAAGCAGCACCTGTTGGCTCAGGTGTGAATCAGTAGATGGTTCCCACAACCGCCTCGGCGGTAACAGACTGTGGAAGTCTGTTATCTGTCTGTCTTGTTTAACCTCAGCTTTTCATTTGGGAGTTCAGTGTCGGTAGCGTTAGCAGAAATCTGTTGGTAGTAGAGTTATTGGCTTTAAGGTTATAAGACATCAGTTGTTTATAATCTAGTTAACATTTTTGTAACTAGTCAGATCCCATGTATATTATTTACAGGATATTAAATGTTTAAATGTTTTTCATTGACATGTTCCTGATGTAAAGCAAGCTGTTCTATTTTCCTCTGCTAACGATAACAGTCTATTTTTAAATGTACAACATAAGATGTGCTGCTTTCCAGTGTAATGTAATTTCCAGTTTTGAGGTACAGTGTTTTTTGCAACCCCAGTGATGGAAATATGACTGCCTAACCCATTAGATATTTCAATTTTTTTTATCTTGGATAAGACATGGAGGGAGAGAAAATAAATACTGTTCCCCAGGGGAACTACCTAACCAGTAAGTTAAGTTCCTCCATAGGTATTCTTTTCCAGCTCCGAGTGGATGGGGAAGGCTTTCAAATGCTTCTTTGTACATTTCTGGAGAATAATCATCCAGTGTATTCATGTAATAAATCTTCAAATGATATGTCAATATAGTTTGTGTGATTATTGATTACTAACTTGAACTAAGGTCTTGAGAAATGAGAATAGCCTGTTAAATGAAACTGGGATACTGTAATATAACATTCATAACATGGTCATATTTAGTGTTTTTATGGTAAAGATGAGGAAATTCAGACAATTCCCTGTGCACTCATCTCTGAGCCACAGCTTTTCTGAATTGCAAACATGGTGTTTGCTATTGTGTCTGCAGATGGCTGTTTGGTTGCTTTTCATTTTCCATTTTTTAATAGTTGATTGCAGACACTGGTGAGGAAGATGAACAGAAAGTGTTTCTTAACCGGTGCATTTACCAGTGGTGGACAATGAGTGGTCGATGCTTTGAGTTTGTATTTCTGGCTGTTGTGGTCTGTTTGCATCCCAGTCTCTTAGGACACTTTTTCTCTCTCTCGCACTCACAGTCACAACACACACAAACATAGCTGTATCCCTTTTACCATGTTGGCCTTTGGCACAAAATAATGTGTGCAAGAGCTAAGGCCATTTGTACCCCCTGCCACTTCCTAATGAGTGTCACTCAAAATTGAGGTGAAATGATTACATTGTGAATTATGACCTATCTTGAATTAACAGCCATGGTTACTGTTGGTGATCAACTTTTAACCTTCACATGACATTCTCTTTAAACAATGAAGAGCTGATAATGGGAGTCATCTGACTCTCACTATCCCAAGTAGGAAAATTTAAGCTTCCAGGTGCATACAATAGGAATTTTTCCAGTCGTTCACAAGAATCTCACCTTAGCAGTCTGGTGTACTAAAAACATCTTTTTCCTGTATGGATAGCAATCTACTGCAGATTACCCATTTATACTGTAATAATGAGGCTATAAGTCAACTGTATTCCATTATAAGTATTTTGAAAAGAAGCCAGAAGGTAATAGAAATCCTGACTGAAAGCTTGAGTGATGAGCTCAGAGTAAATGCTGGACTCTTCTCTCATTCTGAGTCACTGTAAAGATGCAGCATTTGTCTCCTTTAACTCCTTCACACTGTTCTGTTCCATTGAAGTCCACAGATGCGTGGGGATACACGCCTCTGGGCAGTGACATTGGCTGGGATATTTTTGGCAAGTGGGCAAACGGGCGGGTGAGGGTGGGGGTGGGGACGGGATGCTGTTCTGCTCTGCTCTGTGGGGGCACACTGTCTGCAGCAGTGTTCTTTTATGTTGGTGCTCGGTGTCCTGGATTGGAGCAGACGGAGTAGCTGAAGAGTACAGTGTGATCTAACACGTCACCCCAAGTTGGATCAGTGCTTAAGCCAATGAAACGAGTACACAACACACAGCGTACACATGCACTGCCATTTTCTAAAATGCCTGCTGATGGGCCAGTGCTAGTGTTACACATTTTGTGCCAATTTTGCCAAATTTGTTTTATTTGTATATGCTGACATTTATTTATTAATTCTGTTGGATGTACAGAGTTTGCCTGGTAGCATGCAAAGATGTTCAAAGGAAATACAAAAAAGCATGGGTTTGATTGCTGCTACTGCTGTGGAAGAGTCCTGTGCCTGCAGATCTATGTGACAGGTCTACAGCAGATTACCGCTGTAAATTGTGTAAATTCCTAGAACATCTCCTGTTGGTGTGAAGCTTCCTCACACCCAGAGGCACCTCAATCTGTCTGTCAGATTAGTAAGAGGATCAGTCTCTCTCTATCTCTCTATCACTCCCTCTCTGTATCTCTTCAGGCATCGAAATAGCAACCTTTTCAGTCACAAATTCAGGAAATGATTCAGCTGTGCCACTTGATACATTATTTTAAAGAGCCCTTAATTGTCCTGGTGTGACCAGCAAGGTCATGGTAATATTAGTAATATTTATTTGCATCGTTTGACTGACCTTATGTTTCTGCTTGATGAATGTTGAAATGCAGTCTAACCAGTTAAATCCAAGGTTTATTTTGACAGCTGGATTACTATTCCTTATGACAAATATTCCTGCTGTTCGTCAGCCAAAGCTGCAGTAGATGTGTTTAAACATTGGCAGAAAATACAGTAGTTCATTAGCTATACAGCTAATTGATAACAGGAAAAAAACAAACATGCAAATGAATCACATAGCCTGATGGACAGCAGTACTCATGCCTGGCATGACAACCACTGATGGCATTGCTGTCTAAGATGAAGAAGCTGGACAAGACGTTGGATAAATTATGATAATAATAAATACTATTGGTGCATAAGAAAATTCTTAATCATCGTTATTTCTTTGGAAAATGTAGCCTACTCTTAATTCCCTGTACCCAGATTCAAAATTCACTACAATATTATTTGTGCAGCACACATAATAGTATCATTGTCATTAAGCAGCTTTACGTAGAGCCAGGTGCTGAGACCACTAGTGAGCAAACCTAGGGCAACGGTGGCATGGAAAAAATCCTCAGATAAAAGGAATAAACCATAAGCAGAACCCAGCTCAGAGGGGGAGCCCATCTGTTTCTGGCCAACACTGCGCGGTTAATGGACATAACAGCAGAGTCTATTTAGTGTTCAATATAAGGTTAGTATGACTGACATGGAGGTCCAGTATCTGGGATGACCTAGCTGGAGAGCTGAACAGACAGACCAACTGAACCTGAAGGTTGGGGTGCTTGAACTAAAACTCTAGGCTGGAGCCTGGAGCAGAGAAAGAGGAGAGAAAAACTGAATAGTCGCCAGAATAAGGCTGTGGCCACAGTCATCAGGGCAACCCTGAGGCAGTCAGACCTGACAACCAGACCACAGCGGATTCAGCTTGAGACAGAGATTCTATGCCAAGATATAGCCTAGCACTATCATTGACAGCTAAATAGTTGCTAAATAGTTTTTCCTTGTTTTTTAGTGCATTGTGCTCAAAGCTGGTTCAAGATGGTGAAGGAAATGGATAGATTTACCTCAGTGGTGTGTTGCCTACTCCCTAAATTCTTATTTACATTTATTTTATTGAATTGAGCTCAGTCTTATTGTTGATATTCTGAAACATCGGGGTTAGACAGGTAATACTGCAACATGAGAACAGTAAGGGAATGTTTTGAAATGACTTTATTATTCAATTACTTGACTGGCTTCTTGGGATCTATTTCAAACTCACAAGCAGCAAATATTGTGTGTACTGTAAGCAGTGCTTGGTATTAATATGTTGGGTAAAAGCATAGAGAATTTTGTATCTGAATTTTTTTTAATTTTTGTGAGGAATAAAGAATTGTACTGTTAGACATCCTATTTTTTTGGTTGTTGCTCCCAATTTTTTGCTGCTCCAAATAAGAACGCAAGTGCTATGAAGTGGAAAAAGTACATTTGCATGCAGACTCTGTCCTTCACTCTTTCTGTCCTTCTGCTGTTCTCTCATTCTCTCTCTCTCTCTCTCTCTCTCTCTCTCTCTCTCTCTCTCTCTCTCTCTCCTCTGCTTTACCCCTGTCTCTGTCATTAATAGCAAGTTGCTGGGCATTGCATGGGAAATAGGTGCTAGCTGAAGAACTTTAAAGATTTAGGCAAATTGGTGTGTGTCAGTGTACTGGTTGGAGTCACAGGTTGCAGTCTGTATGAGAGCCGGCATTCTGCATGAAAGCCCAGTCATACCCCTGTCCCAAAAAAGCCAAGGAAGACAGAAGGTTGGGGGTAGTGGGGGGCGACAAGTGTGGGGTGCATGCTGTTGAGATTGTCTTGGGGGGGTGGGGGAGGGCTCCCCTCCTTTGTCTGCACTCTGGGCGCAAGCTGTCAGCCGGCGAGCTCGTGGGGGACCGCCTGCCAGCTGTTGCCTGTCTCAATGGGGGTCAGTGGCAGCATTGTCCAGCCCTGACCCCAGCACACATTCCCCTACACTGCCTCAGGAGGCAGCTTGGGTCAGCAGGCAGGTGGAAAACAGAAGCCACAGGATAGCAGGGAGGGGAGGGGAGGGGAGGGAGGGCAGGGGAAAAAAGGGTAAAGCCAACATTGCAACACTTCTCTTTCTGTTCTATCCTTCCTACTCCTTTCATGCACTCCTCACTCTGAAAAGCCACCCATCTGTTGCTTTGCATTTATTTGTTTGTATTTTGTATGTGTCTGACTATCTGATCATTTAATGTATAGGGATGTACCAAAAAATCTGTAAAACCAATGTGACATAGTAAAGCTTAAATAATTGTTACATTTGAAATAATAAAAATTTAGTTCCTAACATCTATACAAAATGGTTTTACTATTTTGGTATTCTGCTTAGTGTGAGGAAGTAACAGCATTGTGAAATACCTGTAGTCTGTGTTTTTGAAAGAACTGTCCTACCAGAAATATAACCAACATATAAATACAGTGAAGTTACATTCAGATTTGAAAAGCTATCTCTATTTAATGCAAATAATAACACTGCAGTGGGGAAATTGTGACACTAACAAGTCACATAACATTAATGATACTAGTGCTTAATTTTAGACTGACGAACAATAGAACTAATAAGAGTTGTTGATTATTTGTCATTTTTATAGTAAATATTATTATGCACTTTTAAATAAAGTCGTAATGCAATTTCTGTGTGCCACAAAGAACTCGAGCTCTGAATGCCACATGTAATGAAAATTTCTGATCTCCCTCCATCAGTCCAGGGGCTGATAATAGGAGATGTTTACAGCACAGTAGCTGCTTTGTTTCACTTTAAGCCTACAGCACACAGAGCAGCTTACCTGTTACCTTAAGCCAGAAAGTAAAGTAAACACACCGTACACAGAAGCAGAGAGTGAAATGAGACACCTGTAGAGAGTTTACCAGTGTGCATTTAAAAAAAATTGAATTATGACAAAAGCTTTATAAAACAGAACATTTTACTACATTTTCACCATTGAAACAACTAAGCAGTTATGTATTACTAATAATAGCAATAAGAACAATAATAATAACATACAGTAAATACTTTGAATAAGGAAGACCACCCCTTCCTCGGTACCTCCAACCCTTCTTTCACCCCTCCTTCTTGCCCTTTCTTTTTGTCCCTCTCTTCTTCATGTTCCTAATATTTGATCTGCTCTCCTGTTCCTCAGATTGGGAGCAGGCCATACGTATCGGGGTCCTGGACTGTGCCCATGAGAAGAACTTTGACATCTGTAAGGAGTTCGGGATCCACTTTTACCCCACATTCCGGGTATGTGCTAATCAGTGTCCCTCGTGCCCTGCAGGCAATAATTACTGATATTACTCTGCAAAGCCATTGCTTCAAGGCTTTTTACTCAGTGGCTTTGCCACTCATGTTTATGGAACCTAACCTGTCATTATAATGACATGGTTAAAATTTCACAACATGATTTGATCCAGTAAGATACAGTTACATATACACTATATACAAAAATGTTGATTATTTATGAATTCTGATTTATTTATGAATAATGCTTGTCCATTTTCCCCTGCAGTACTTCAAAGCACGAAGCAACACATTTGATGTTGGAAAAACATACAGAGGTGAGATTTTTTTCTAAAAATGCTGGTAAATAACTAGAATTCTTCCAGCATAACTGGATTAGCCGAATCAAAGTATGTTGAGACTGGAGGCAGCTCTGGAAATATTTACATTGGAAATTATTTAATTATTTAGCATACAGTTCCATACTGCAGATTACACATATGCATTTTAAAAACATACTTGTTTTCTTTAAAATAAATGTATACAGATGATAATTATAAATGTCATGAATGCAACTTTTTATATGAATTAAAGTGTGAGTCCGTGCTATGTTTCAAAGGCAACTCTTATTGACATATTCATGAATTATGCTGACAACAGGGCCAGACCGGGAACTGCAGACGGTACGCCAGCTGATGGTGAATTTTCTGCAGAACCACACCAGAGAGAACTGGCCAATAGGGTGCCCCCAACTGGAACCCTCCAGGTATTGTAGTCTTTGTGCTGAAAGTAGAAGGAGGAGAGGATAATGTGATCAGAGCAGATGGCTCATGATTTGACCACTCCATTTCCCTGCTTCAGAGCACCTTTTATGACCAGTAGTAATTCTGTGCTGAGCACATAGCCTTATCAAAAGCAATGTGTGCAGTTTACTTCTCTTTGTATGAAATATTTACAGAAGCAGTTCAAGCTAAGTACTGCCCTTAAATGTATTCCCTCAGTTTCTCGGGGTGAGAAGAAATACTCACACATTTTGTTGGGTTCCAAATGTTTTCTGCTTCATTTTAAACTGGCTTGGCTGATTCTTTTTTCAGTCATGATACATGATGTCATGTACAGGAAGCTCAAATTTTGATATCTAGTATACAGCTTTGTCTACCCACGCAGCTCCTAAATGTGAGTACACAAGCTGTGGCTTTACACTGCCTCACAAGCAAGTGGCTGACTCCACACGGCCCCGCCCCCTACAAAACAGTGTCTTATCAGGGTGTGACCACAGGCCCTACACCATGTGAAACGTGCCTGAAAACAGCATCTCCTGCCATCCACAGGTCTGAAGACATCCTGCCTTTACTGGACCAGAAGTCTGAGCAGTACACCGCAGTCATCGTCGAGGATGAAGATTCATACGTGGGTCGAGAGGTATGCTACCAGACTGAATGCAGACATCTGCAAGGGTTCTGCTATTCCTTTGTCTAAGGAGTTGTTAGCACTGTTATAATGAATAGGAGCACTTATCTATCAGTAACACATAATTTAGAGGACTATATGTAAGAACTCCTTGTAAAGGTTAGAAAAGGCTGTTGCAGTTGGGGGTTATTGCCGTTATTAATGCTGCTCGTAACAATTTAAAAATGCTGGGTTGTAATGGTTTTTGGACCTATATGTAGTAATGGTGATTTGGTATTAACTATTGTTAATATAAACTGTTATAAATTATTTCAGTGGTTCATAGCAGATTGCTAATGGGTTACCCCAGTGTACTGATTGCTGCTTTCCACTGTGTGGCTACAGGTGATTTTGGACCTAATGGTGTACGAGGGGCTGCGGGTGACCAGGGCATTGAGTTCGGATACAGCCCTAATGACGAAGCTAGGCATCACGACCGTTCCCTCCACCTACCTGCTCCATCCCAATGGGACCCATGCCCTCATGGATGTGTAAGTGAAAAGCCTCTCAGCAGCCAGTCATCCAACCCTGAATAAACCCTAAAAACAGAATGATAACACAAACTCAAAACCGCCACGTGTACTTGCTTGTGGAAATTTGAATATGATAAAGTCTACCCACTTTGCTTGCTTTGCCTCTCTCTTTTGTTTTTCTGTTTTCACTTCAGTGTGCTTTTTTGGCATGAAATACTGTAAATATTGCCAAAGTATAACATTAAAAAATCTCTCTGTCTTCCTGTCCTTCACAGGCAGAAGCGTTTGCGTTTTTTCTTTTCGTCATTCCTGAAGCTACTTCCTGGAGTTCATAGGAAGAAGGCAGTTTCTGCCCATGACCCAGTTCATGCTGGGAACAGAGAGCATGGGACAACAGAGATGTGGAAGGAGTTTGACAAGTAAGTGTGTGTGTGTTTTCATTTTTCTGAAACTATTCGTTTTTAAAACACAAACATTTATTACTCAAACAAAACTACATAGCAAAGTCCTTACTACTGAGATAATATGCTCAAAAAATAATATCGCACACTATCAAAATTTCCTGAGAAGGGAAAATTTCAAAATTCATTTCAAAATTGTTTTGCACCTTAGCCATTAGTGTGTATGTAAAAATCAAAGTAATATGTGAAGTATGTAAGATCACATGCACCAGTGCCACACCCAACCTGAGGGTTGTAATGTACAGGCTAGGCCTAAAAATGTCCTGTTATTTATTATATTGTTTTGTGGACAAAGCATGCATACCAGTCTAAGAGCAACATAGCATGTTAGATATCACAATAGATATCCACATTTTTTTCAATTTTGCAGTTCCTTTAATTTTGCATTTTTAAAATCTGTTCCAACTGATGACATTTTAAGGAAGCTGATTTTGAACCCAAATTTATGCACCGTGTTGACAGCTGTGATATTGGCATACATGTATGTGAGACCATGAATGCGAGAGAGCATATTTCACATTGAAATCTGAGTGTGTGCGCTCATTTTTTTGTGCTTTTGTTCATTACCAATAGTAAAAATAACTGGAAACCTTTGAAGCGACATGAGTGAATTTTGTTCTTTCCCGCCACCTGCTGGCCAGAGATTGGACCTGGCAACTGTATACTTCATTGGTTTCTCATTCATTGGATCTCATTCCTGAGCTTGTTTGTTCTGTTTCACAGCCAGTGTAGTGACTGTTATTGTGACATATAAATGTAGATTTTTTTTATTTGTGCTATTGTAGATATTGTACATTCAGATACTTTAGATACTACATTCCAAAGTTCCTTTACATTATTTTCTCCCCTTCACCTGCTAGTGTGTTCTCATGATCAGAACCACAACTAGAGGGCCTCCTCAGCATGTCTTGAACAGTGAATATTGTAGCTGTCCTGGCTTTCAGTGATAGGTTTTGCCCCCTGTGTTTGGCCTCTCTGAGTGAGGTAGACTGACTCAGAGTAAATATCACATGCATAAGTCTAACAGGTACTCCTGGGAAAACCTGGTTATTAAGAGAAAACCTGCTAGGGATTACCTGTATATTGAAAGGCCTCTGTATTAGGTACACCTGCACTTAATATGAAGCAGACAGTTTGACCAGTGAACGGATCACATCATTAGACTACGCTGTTTAAAGTAGGTAGGCAGGTACCTATGGATTTTGTGTGCAGTTTAGAAGGAGATTAGACAAACAAAAAATGGACTTTGAATGCAGCATGGATAATGGACACCGGTGAAGTGTGTAAGTATGAATTCAGCTTACTTCAGTGGCTTCTCTGGTCACCAGGTCAGATATAATAAGGTACTATGATGAGGGATGAGACCGACTGTCATATTCGCAGGAGAGCTCCACTGCCAACCATTTTGCAACAGTTATAGGAAGCATTGGCATTGGTGTGATCCAGAAAACTGTCCTGAACTTTCAACCCTATGAAACGATGCCTCAAGATGTTCTGAGCGCAGTAGTCTGAAGCAACTTGTTATTAGGTTTGTGTACCTACAGAGATGGCTTCTCAGTGTATGCTTCCTTACATTCACTTTCATTGAAGACAGGATTTTGATGATTATGCTATTCCTTGTCCGACAGCCTTTTTTTTTGTGTGTGTGTGTGTGCGTGTGTGTGTGCACGCGTACGTGTGTTCCACAGATCAAAGGTGTACATGGTGGATCTGGAGTCGGGGTTGCATTACCTGTTGCGAGTAGAACTAGCCAGTCACCAGACCTTGGAAGGAGAGGAGCTCAAGACTTTCAAGGATTTTGCTACAGTTGTTGCCAAGGTAAAATATCCTGGCTCAGGCACATATGCCCACACAAGCACACACACGCATATGCAGACACACACACACACACACACACCCACAGACAAAAATATTAAAATGGAGTATTTAAAATGTCAGCTTGCTAACAGTGTGATGAGTTTCAGTGCCTTGCTAAACCTTTCGAGTGGGTATCCAGGAACAGGGTTGTGCTATAGGGATGTGCTACACAGTGTTTTGCATTGTGCTGTATGAGAGAGAATGGCCTTCAATGGTGAAGTAATTTGGGGGAATTGTCTAATCTTTGCTGGTTATTGAGAATGGGGGGAAAGGAAAACCGGGATGAAGAGGATTAGTGTGTGCACAAGTGCATGTTGTGCAGCACATATATCTGTTATGGAAATTAACTATTCATACTGAGTTTCAGGATTTAAGGTTGTTAAAAAATGGATCTCTACCCATACTCAGCTGTTTCCAGGCCGACCGTCAGTGGTGAAACTTTTGGAGACACTGCTGGAGTGGTTGGTCAGTTTGCCTCTGGAGAGAATCCCCTACGATGCCATCCTGGACCTGGTTAACAACAAGATGAGTGTAAGTTCCATGCTGGAACCATTACACCTAAACACAGACAGCAGGATTTTAATTCAGTCTGCCTTCGCTGTATTCATTTATGATCTATTGTTTGGATTTGAGATAAAACCACATTTTATGGAGCCCAACACCAGGTACAGATTGCCTGCTCAAAATGCTTCATATAGCCTGAGGCAATGAAAAAGGGTAAAATGGAAAATTCTTCCCTGATTCTCTGTTAGGTTGTCAGAGAATAAAGGTTGGACTGATGATACTGTGTTATTGTGAGAACGTACTCTGTTTGGAGAATTTCCGATGCATCTGAAATGTAGTAAAAGAATTTTGTTTCTCTATAAGATTTCGGGGATGTACCTAAGTGACCGGCTGCAGTGGGTGGGGTGCCAGGGCAGTCGGCCCGAGCTGAGGGGTTACCCCTGCTCCCTGTGGACACTGTTCCACACCCTGACTGTGCAGGCAGCACTGCGACCCGACGCCTTAGCCAACACTGGTGCGTATCTGACCTTCCACCACTTGCACTCTTTACTCTGGATCAGTTTGTCTCAACACAATAATGTATTCCTGACCATCTGCTGCTTATGATGCTTAACATACCAATCCACTTCAGACCTTCCCGTGCTTAAACTGTAACATGCCAGTACCTTTTCGTACATTCAGAAATTAAAACCACAATCAAAATGTGTGTCGTTCATGGCAGCATTCCCTCTGAACATTCAGAGTCTAAGCCCTCTGGCCTGGGAGGAGGTATAACAGAGCATTCATGCTCAATTTCAGTTGTTTACTTGGTAGAACTCGTGCAAGCTGAAAGTTGGCTAGCATTAGCTTGCTGCATTCACTGATTGCTGTATTTTATTATTTTTGTCGTTATTGAGGGTCCTGCAGATAGTTATTTGAATACCATGTGTTGAATCATCTTTACATTCTCATCCTTACTGACAATGAGCTCTTGTGTGAGCAGATACATGCCATTTCCATAACATACCAGACAACCGTAACAGTCTGCCTGTCTGTCTTCTTCTGTTTTTGCCAGTTTAGCATTTGACTCTTCACAAATTCATATGCAGTTAACATAGCGTTCTACTTTTAGCGATCTGTCGTGTTGGATTTATGAATGCATTTCTGACCAACCATTTTCTATGCGCTTTACTTTTAGGTCAGAACCAGACAATACAGATTAAACATGAGGTCATAATGACAAAAAACATACACTCCTGTACCCTCCATTCCCCTTCCCGCTTCCCTCTCTGATCCCTGACCCCTGTCCCTTCACCCCCTGATTTTTGACAGGTCTGGAAGACGACCCGCTGGCGGTGCTGCAGACAATGCGACGGTACATCGGCACATTTTTTGGGTGTCAGGAGTGCGGGCGACACTTTGAGGAGATGGCAAAAGAGTCCCTGTCCCAGGTGCGATCTCTGGACCAAGCTGTGCTCTGGCTCTGGAGCAGGCACAACCAGGTCAACAACAGGCTGTCAGGTAGGGGGCGCTAAGCACACACACACAAAACCTGCCCATCCAAAATGCATGCAACACATAGGCAAAAACACATACGCCACCACATGCACATAAGTGGTCTCACAGAGTTTTTTACTGGGTGACACAAAAAAAATCTTAATTGGAATTAATAATAGTAAGTACATTACCTGCATTATTATTGGTTGTGTTGTATAAATTCCACATTGTTACCAAGAATATTACTGTAGCAATAAAAAGCTGTTTCACAAATTCTAATAAATGGATTTTTCAAATATGCAGAAAAATCCATTTATATGGCTGTTTTGGCTTTGTGGCACTAAAAAGGGAGTATTGTGATGCAGCAACATTCTTTCAGCATTTACATACACATAGTATCGTACTATGTGGCTGTAAAAGCCATAGTGAATTGCTGAATTTCTGTCAGATAGTTTTTTTTTCTTTTTGCTTTTGCTGCCAAATTTTTGTGAGTTTCAGTTTTTTGAGCTGTAATCCATCAATGGTACTGCACACACAATTCATTTTCATTTTTATTACACAGCAATAATGACTGCAGGACTGAAGACAGTGATCAGATAGATTGTAGTGATTGTGGAGACTCTTGCTGTTGAGTAGTGATGCCACAGTACAGCTGAAATATATCCATTGGAGACAAGGCTTTTGTTTGTGACCACACCAGCATTTTTCCCAACTGAGCAGCTCTCAGTTAGCTGAAATTGCTACCCAGCATATGTAATGCTCACCCTTCATCTTGTACAGGGGCACTGAGCGAGGACCCCCGCTTCCCCAAGACACAGTGGCCGACCCCTGACCTCTGTCCAGCATGCCATGAGGAGAAGGATGGCCTCCATGTATGGAACGAGGAGCGCGTGCTGTCCTTCCTCAAGCAGCACTACGCCAGCCCCAACATCTCCCCCAGATACACCAGCAGCTCCAGCCTGGAGGCAGGGGGTGGTGCTGAGCCTGCCCTCCCAGGCAACCAGGCCCCACCTCCAGCCAGCAATCAGGATGGCCCCTGGAAAGGCAACCCCCCGGCCCCCAATGCCCTGCCCACTGAGGAGAAGCAGCAGCAGGCCCTCGGTCGGTCAGGGGAGGCGGTTGTGTCCGTACATAAAGAAACGCGGCCAGGCATGAGCTTCCTGGGCCTAGGGTTCTCCAGCGTGGACATGAGCCTGTGTGTGTTGCTGTATGTTTCCTCATGCGTCTTCCTCATGCTCATGTTCTTCTTCTTCCGCATGCGCTCCAAACGCTGGAAGGTGCGACACAATCACAAGCCATACGTATAGCCAGGCTGGCGCCCCCTTCAGGCCATTAGGCAGGCAGGCAGACAGACAGACCTCAGACTGAATCTCAGTCCTTTTGAAGGACACGCCCAGCGTTCACTCTTACTCTTTTTTTGTTTAATATGTTGTGAGTATTATTGATGTGCTCAATGTGAAGCCAGGGAGTAGTCACAGGAAAGTGGCCAGCCATGACTGGATATCTAGGTTCATGTGGAACCTCAAACTGTCACATCTAGCAGTGACATCAGCAGTTGCCTCTGTGTCATGTGACTGTCATGTGACTTCCACATTCCATGCAGTGATGCAGACAGAACTGGGAGGGTGCAATCACCAGATATGAAGCCAGAAGGATGTGTTGGAGTGTCACTGGAAACGGGCACTGGATTTTTTTCATGGGAGCATGTCCAAAACTGGACCGCCATATAATTGTATCAGGACTGCAGTGCGTTCTGCTTGTTTTGTAGCATTTGCTGTGAATTGAAGCTGTAACAGTTGAAGACATGGTGTCCTGTCCAAGCTAGCTCTCTGATGGCCTTTCCACATACAAATTGGCTGATGTAATGTACTTCTGTACAGGAAAGTCAGAACTACCAAGTGCATTGTTACACCACCATCTCTTTTCATGGGTTAAATGACCTGGTGGTTTGATTCTGCAGATTGCAGAATACAGTTTGTTACAACTGCACCAGTTCATGCAAGCATTACATTTTGAAGCTGTTTTCACTGCAGAATTTTAGATTCTGAAGCAGCTGGCCTTCCTTGGACCATGACCCCTCCCACAGAAGAAGCCACTCTGCAGACCAAGTATCACTAGTTTATATGGCATCCCGGGTTTGAGCCAGACTCTGACCGTCCATTCTTACTTGTAATGCTTGCATTTTGTTCAAGGAAATAACTGGCTCATTTTTGAGTTGCTATAAAACCAGTGAAAATGTTTTACTGTCCCAAAAATCAGAATTCAAGATGGCAGACCAATTTCAGGTCCTCTAATGAGCACTGTTAGAGGAAATTCAGTGAAATTTTGACTGTTGTATCTAACAGAATCTTTCTCTGAGTGTGTATCTCTAAAGGAAGTTTAAGAGGAAATGACAGTGATGTCAGTGATTCTTGTAAGCATTCTTCATTTTGAAGTGGAATGTAAAATTCTCTCTTTGTATTTTTATATCCTTGAAAATGAATGCATTTTGAAATGTTTAAAGAGATCAGGATGTGGCTTTCACACATTTAAAAAAAAAAATTAAGTATAATTTTAATTGTTACAGTTGCAATGATGAAATATAAGTCTTTAAAGCCGGTGCCTGTTGAATATGAGATAGTGGGCAAGACATAAGAATTTCTGGATGGTTCAAGCTGTTGGGCCTTTTTCAAGTTTTATTTTTTAACATCATATTTCATTTTGTACATTTATATCGGTTATTTAAGTAGTAGTAGACTGTGCTGGAATGTTCACAGAAAGACACAATTCTCTGGACATTTGTCCCTGCCCTTCTGTGAACCTTAATTGGCTCCAGTTAAATATCCTGCCAAACATCCTAGTGTGAATCACAGCCTTAATGATTTGTACATCAGACCTGATCCTTGGGCCCATTCTTCCTCCTGTCCAGAAAGATGCCTTGCTTTGACTGCCGTGACTTCATTGTGAAATGGTTCCTGCTGCTGTCATAGATATCCTATTGCACTTGCAACTCTGCGATTTAATAAGGTTGTTCTTAATTTTGGTTGGCAGTTTAAGTATTGAGGGTGTGTTACTCCTGAGATGAGATGGCAATGGCAGACTTTGTACTCCACAAATGGAGACTGGGGGAGACTAGATGCTCCAGAGTCCAAGACACCATCCCTCAGAGGATCTATTGTGCAAAGGCAAACCTGCAAAGACAGGAGAACCACCTCACTTTTCTTTACCGCCTCTTTGATTTGCTCAGCTTCAGGTAGAAGTTTTGTTCTTATGATATTGTAAAATTACAAATGTGTTGATGGCGGTTAATGCTAAAGTATTTCAAGTATTTAATTGTGATTACTTTTAGATGATTGATTATTGTATAAAAATGTGGATACTTGAAACTTATTGTTGCAGAAGCACATACAGCTCTGTGGTTGATGATTCTGTTATGGACCCAAAAAGTAAACTAGTGGTTTGCTTGAATCTGATTGAAATATTAATGTTTTCTAATTGTTTATAAACATTGCAGTGGATATAATAACTTTACATAGCTTTCTCCTGGAAAAACGTCAGTTTGGAGCATTTGATTATGAGTTTTGTAATGTCAAAATAGTTTAAGGAAATCATTTGTTTTAATCAGTCAATACGTCCAATATTTTAAAAAGGATTTAGAATATGCATCTATAATTTTGACAGGATTGTTATGAATGTCAAACAAATGCCACTGTGAGACATTTTTATGCCTACAGTCACTCCATGGAATGGTGTTTTAGAACAGCACAGGTTTCCACTGAGAGAAAGTATGTGCTGGTCACATTGGGGTGGCCTTTTCCAGCTTCTGGAAGTTAACTGCTTTTAATTCAGTTTCATCTTCTTCATTTTGTTTCAAGGATACTGTGTTAAGGTTGTCTTTGTGTAAATCTCTTTGTTTTGTATTTATTTTTGAGAAATATTTTTGGTTTAAAATTGATGTGCGATTACTGTAATTTGTCTTGAAAATTAAAAAAGTGTCCATCAATCCTTGATGTAGTAATGCTTGAAAGTATTTCAACCCCTATTTTAACTTATTTTAGACTGAAATATTGTTACATCTTTGTGGAAATCAGAATTAATAAGACCAATGTGGTTAATGGGGGAAAACATGAAAAAAACTTTATTTAATAGAAAGTCCAACTTGAAATATCATTGTATGTAAAAATATAGAAACCTTAGATTTCAACTAAGCATTTCCTTCTGCTGTTTATCAGTATCTTACATCCAGCAAATTCAGCCCCTTCTATCTTACAGGGATGCTTCAACTCTAACTGGAAGGTTTCCTTTTATATGTAGCTTGCTACACACCCTTCTTGAACATTGCAATGGAGTTTAGGCCCTGACTTTGGTGTGGACGATCCTGAACATAAATTGTCATTCTTAAAGCATTTTACCATAAATCTGCTTGGATATTTAGCATAGCTGCCTGTCTTACTGACCCAAATTTAGCTCACAGACTCTCCTGTAGAATTTTTGTGTACAAAGGCCAGATCCATGGTTTATTCTGTAATGGTAAGCTGTCTGGGTCCAGAGGCAATAAAGCAGCCACCCATGCAATGGTTGATGACTAGGATGGGATTCTGTTGTCAGCAGACAATGTAGTACTAATTGTACGAAACATACAATTCTTGTTGTCATAATGATCCATTTTCCCTTCTCAGACAACATTCTTCTTATAGTCTCTGCAAGAGGCTCCGAAATACATCTGGAATACCCATTCTCTGGACTGGAATTACTACTGTATAACTTCACATACCTTTGCACACAAGGATATTAAAAGTTGGACCACAAAAATCCAAGCATGTGCTATCTTTCATGTTTTTTCTATGAATAAGGTTGGCTTATTTGAATACTTTTATGACGAACTGCCTGATACACAAGGGCCCTTTTTGACAGTCTGGAACCTTTTAGCCAAAGGACCTTTTGAACCAAACTTTGAAGATCACATTTTACAATGTGGCTTTTGAAGTGTGACCACAGGAGGGCAGTCTGCTCAACAGGAGGTTAAAGGGATTTGTACTGATTACGCTAGCTCTCAGTGAGAAGCATTACCTACTGCTTGTAGCAGAGATTAATGATTCTCTGTAAAGCACTAACATTTAATCTACAGGTCCAAGACACCTGGAACATTCTGCATAATTTCTGCATTGATAAATTAGTAATACACATATGCATGTTGAAATGGAAATACGTGTGAAGCACCACAAGGAGAAACATCTGTTGCAAAACAAAATTAAGCATACACCCACACTTGTGCCAGAATTTCCTTTTGGTTAATAGGAAAATCATACACACTGTGAAGGCTGAAATTATTGGCACCCTTCATGAAGTTGAGCAAAAAAGGCTGTAATAGTAACACAGATCATGAGCTACATGCTATGCTGACATATATGAGAAACCTGTATTGTTTCAGTCTAATACAACTGTTTATTTTTTTTTAAATTCCACATTTTCCACCAAAATACTGGTATAAAAATAACTGAATGTGAATTCAATGTGAATTGAATTCAATGTGAATTGGCAATTGTAAAACTTTGATTTTGGATTCAGTCAACCATTTAATTGTTGATTTTAATATGTACTACAGGGCTATTGTCATGTTGGAGTGCTCACCTGCAGCAATGTGTCAGCCTCTTGGCAAAGGCAACCTAACTAAAATGTACAAAACTACAGCCAATTACTTCCTGCACTACAGAGGGATTTTGGCTGACCCCCTCCATGTAGAACTGTTTCCAGGGACATTAGTTGGTTTTCAATTATGAACTGGTTGTTTCAAGCCTCCTAAAACAAATCGATGGAGTTTAGGCCAAGACTTTAACTAGGCTTTTTCAAAACTTTACATTTCTCCATTTGGAAAACGAGGCTCTGACTGTGGTTTGGTGGAGCCCCAGAGCCATAGAAATTGCTGTGTAACCCTTTCAAGACTGATAGACATCAACAACTTTTTTTTGCCAGAGGCCTTTTGGAATTCTTTCGATCATGGCATGGTGTGGCTTTAGAATCTGCGAGCTGGCAACATCACTAACGAACCTATTACAGGCCTATCAGTGAATAAATATATTCGTTTATTAATATAAACATTTAAAAGAATGATCAGAAGAATGTTCTCCCTTCCGAATGAAACCAGAAATCGGACCATGTAGCCTATACCTTATTTTTTTTGTATCCTGTCAAGAAAAGCGAAAACCACGCAACAGGCTTAACACATGTCTGTGCTTTTGCATGGGTGAACAAAAGGCGATGAGGTGAAAAAGCTTTTTTTCCGTTTTCGACTGATGTGAATACAATATCCAGACGCGGCATTGCAGAGAGTCCCATTGTGTATGATTCAAGATGGGCACGTGTACTGCTATTTGGATAGGGGGCGTCGCAGAGTGAATTCAAGAAACATGATGACAGCGCACACACGCCCCGTCACGGCGTCCGTAGTCTCCCTTCAGAACCCTGGACAGCGCATCTTTTTCACTGTTGAGCGTCACCTGCCGCTCATTACTTTTATTATGCTAAACCAGACAGAAGCTACATCGAGGTCATCAGACGCTAGTATTAACTGGCAACATAGGAATCCCCCATCGTTCTTCCTCTCCTCCTTCCGACGGCATCGGCCAGTTAGTTGCTACGTTTTTGAACTTGACACACCTGGAAAACGACCACATTTTGTTTTCATTTAATTTACTTTTTTCATACCAGTGGTTGGACTGTCAGGTGCAATAAAAAAGATATCTCTGAAAACCGATTCATGACTAGCTCCTAAATTTTCTTACAACCATCTGTTACGGATTCCCATTTTTAACATTTAGGTTATTTGCTGTTACTGCAGAGGTCCCACATGAAGTGAACTTTATCAGTATGTTACTGGAACATCCGGGATCGAGCTGCCAAAACCCCGGGAATTTCTCCAGATCTACCGCGCGTCAAGGTAAGAAATGTGTTCATGATCGGGTCATTCTTACATGTGTGGCAACGTGGTGGTATTGTTTAGACATTTTCATCTGCAATAAATGAGATCCCATATGACGGCTATCCCATCTCTACCTCTCCACAAACCCACTGAAAATTAGGCTATCTGCAGGACTTAGATCAATGTCAAATAAAAAAAAAAATGTTTTGTTCCGTGGTAAATATTTTGTCGGGTATGCGCAGCAGCACGAACACACTTACACCTTTTAAGGCGCGTGTGATAGTACACTGTATTTACAAAACAACTGAAAATGTTATTGTGACAAAAATGTCTTCGATTATATAAATATGGGTATTTTAAAGAAGCGGTATAAAATGTGAGTAACGCGTGTACGCATATCTTGTCTGTTTTAATTAGGCAATATATCACCATACAGCACAATGGTATAGTGTAGGCCTGTTTCTAGCCAACACAACAACCGAACGTCTTTCGAAGTTGTTTAAAGAAAACACGAAGCGTGTATTCTGTTTCTCTGGAGACGTATGAATATGTAATGGACCGCATTGTTGGTCAATTATAGGAACAGATGCTAAGCGCGTGCTACCATTTCACACCATCGCTGCCGGGAGACCACCAGCAAACGGTTAAATCCCCAAGCGGCAGGCGCACTAACTCAGCCCTCCCATAAGTCTGTTTGGTTTTTGTCCCCCATTACCCCAGTTTTAGACATTTGATATAAAAAGAAACTCTTCAGGTATATCAGGTTCCACGACAGGGACAGCTCTTGAATTTAAATCCATGGTTTGTTTCGTTAGGTCTCTGTTTTCACTAAGTTAAATAAAACTACTTTAAACTGCACAACTTATAAACAACATGATGTATATTACTACTTGCTTCATTATTTATCATAGTCAACTCAAAGAAATCAGATAACAAATACAAACGAAGGGTATGTGAAATTTAATGAACACGAAGTAGGCCTGCACATTTTTTATTTATTAAATTAGGATCTAAGTCACTGTATTTGTTTGTCCTTTAACAGAATATATAACGGCTTTTCTCTCGCTCCTTTTTTGCCATTACTATCGCGTGACCCTCATAAGGTGTGCAATCAATAACACATAAAAAATATGATTATAGATTAAAAGTAAGAATGAATATCGAAGCTTTGCGCACTTTTCACCAAAATGCGTTTCATATACCCTGAAAATGCGAACAAATGGGACATTGATTTTGAATTCATCAGAGGGTCAGCACACGGCGGAACTGTGTTTGATTTCCCAAGGCGCCCCTTTGCGCTAAAGATCAGTGTCAATAAAATGTATCTGTGTCGCTCAACTTAACATTTTATTGAGTTTTCCCCAAGTAAACAGTTTTCTTTAAGAAATCACTTCCTGGACGCTCCAGGAATACATTCATCTATTTGCGCAAAAAGCGCGTATATTTGCACTTTTTGCGTCAAAGATAATTTCTCTTTGCATATTTTTGTTTTGGCGAATATCACAAAATATTATTTAGATCAGAATTTCGATTGGATTAAGAATATGCTATTTAAGTGAAATACATTATTTAGATTTAAAATGTTGACATTTAAGGTCAGTGGTGTGAAATGATGAATGACCGTGATTTTTTTTTTTTTTTTTCGAAAATAGTAAAAGTTACATTTTATCATTACATGTTTTACTCCAGTTGGACTGTAACGACGACAGTTAAGCCGCGGGCCTATTACAACAATTATGGGTCCTAAAATATAATTAACTCAGATATGTTTTATAATATTACAATGTGCAGGGAGAACGTATAAGCTACATATCAAATATTTCATTTTGTTTTATTGATTAGTTGATAGTGTTTTTATTTACTTTTTGGGTTTTTTGTTTTCAGTTTGTTCATTGTCATTCTTAATATCTTCACACGGAATGTTTCCCTGGAACGTTTTTGTGATGTGTGGTCATTTAAATAATTTCTACATTGGTGAATATAATCCCTTGAAACATTGTGTTTATGAACTGAAGGAGTTAACATTAAATATTCATGTCACTGAATATTCAAAATACATTTTCCTTGAGTATGCAGGAACATGTGTGTTTTCCTCACCGCCAATTTAGTCTGAAGCCTGACAAAAACAAACGTGTTTCATGAAGGAATAAATTCCTGAATGAATGTACAGGAATGTTGGTGGGAATCAAATCAATAAAATGTTCAACGGGTTATGTGGGTACTCCCAACGTCTGAACAACTGGAAAACATGGAAATAAGGTTAGTTTTGGGGGGTTTGATGATTTCCAAGTGCATTCACTAAACCTGTTGTATGAAACACATAGAGAAGAGTTCTCCCTTTTTCCCTCCGTTGTAAGAGGGACCTGTACGCCTGTTTGCGCTGTACAGATGAAACTCCTCAGTCTTGTCTTCCCGTATCATATTAATTGTTCAATCGCGGAGGTAACCCAGTGAGACACTTACGCGTGCAGCTCGACTCACCCACTCTCCAACGCGCTGTACCTCTCTAATGTGTACCTGTCTCCTGGATAACTCGAATGAAAGCTTTATTTGAGCCGGATTTTCTCCTACTTTATATGGGTAAATTGTGTTAAATTAGGGAGTAATGCGACATGGAAGACTTGAAGGAACCGTATGCGCCAAAAGAAACCATGTACATGGCGGGAATTCTGTTTGCTTTGCTGTCTCAGACAGATGAGGTATATACACATTAATTATGCATTTTCCTTAAACACATTCAAAATCTGCGTGTAAAATTATTATTGTATATTCTCTCGCGTGTCTGCCATGATGGGAATTTCAGTCAAAGCAAATCTTTGTTGTTGTTGGCCGTTTTTAACTGCACTTCTAAGTGATGCTAGTATGGTTTTTACACTGTGAATACTTGTTTTGTTCTGCAAAGCCCATGGGATTTTTTTCTTCCGAATGTAAACGCGCCTTGCTACAACCATTGTGCTCAACATAATTAAGGATGTTGATCAGTTTACTTTGTAGTTTATTTTGTATTTTCTGTTGTACTTTCAAAAGAATTGGCAGTTTGATCATCAGCATGAATTTGCAAACATTTCGTTGAAGGGATGTTTGATGTTGTGTATGGCTGCAAGAACACAGTAGAGGTCCCTTTTTGCATAAATGTTTTTTTTCTCTAGAACTCTTCGCTCATTGTAATACGATGGATTACAGCTAAATCTGGGAGGCAAAGGATTAGGACCAAAGACGGTGGATCTGTACTAACACATATGTTTAATCTTTTTGTTCTTGAACATCACAAAAAAACGTCCTTCTTAAAATATATATACACACACACACACACATATATATATATATATATATATATTTTTTTAGAGGGAAGTTTTTTTGTGATGTTCAATAACAAAAAGATTAAACATATTAGATATACATACACCATATACATAGACATACACCATATAAGAACCACAACAAGACACGTGGTTATAAGTTCTGTTCCACTGACCCATTTTCATATAGTTTTACTGTCTCCTCTGAATAAATAATAAAGGCATCGGAGCACCAGCTTGTGACGTGTCCCTAGTTGCTATTTGTAGCGGGTTTTTAGGGCAGCTACAAAAAAAAAACATACCATTAAAGTTTTATTGAAGGGCCGCAAAACGCACAATAGGAAAGTGATTCCCTTGACAAAGTGGAAAGCGGTGGAGTTATTAATTAATAAGGCAGTCATGATATCGTTATCACCACGTTTCTTTCACGTAAGGCCAACACTGAACAGCCTTGATTGTTATCCATTCCAGCCGTTATTCTATCCAACTCGATTACCTGTGCCTTCTATAAACAGTTTGGAGTAATGTAAAAATCATGCGCATGGTCATGGCGTTAGAAAGGATCTCCCAAGGCGTGGGTAATCGACTTGCTCTTCTTTCCTGTATCAGAAAACAACGGTCTTTAGCCTTAGACTGACATATTTGAAACAACAACCCGTATACCAAAACAAATAAGCCGAATAGTATTAGCTGTTTGTTAAAAATTAAAATGTTTTCATGAATACCCTTGTTGGTTTCAATTTGGTATGTATCTCTTATGGTGCGAATGTGTACGGTGTGACAACAATTCATAATCACTCTTGGGGCAGAATTCAGACCTGCGCTTAAGTGCATTTTCCAAGTCTCCCACTCTCGCAATGACAAGCTACGCAGAAAAACCACTTCAGCGCAGTTCTGAATTAGACCCTTGATGCTTCTGGTTAGAATCCCGGTGTTCGGGCACGCCCATCATAACAGGAGAAAACATAGCCATCTAAAAGATTGTTTTTAAAAAAAAAAAAAGCAGGAGGCTGTCCAGAATGAATCAAGCGTATTTAGGATGAACAGCAGCTAAACTGAAAAATGAGCCCTCAGCTTTTTTGGACCCATGTTAGTAAAGCCTAACATCTAAATCACTGTGCACAAAAGACATCAACTTATCTCTATAACAACACTGTATGCTAATAATCATTAATAGTATTAATATTTGGTACCAATGCTGTTCATAAATTGGATGTTTGGTCATAAAACTATAATTTCATAGAAATGTTTTTTAACCGTGCCTCATATGCCGTATCTAAGATGAAATGATTGTAATGATATTGAAATGAATATTACAATATACGTAAGAACATTGTATTAAGGATATTGCAGTGCGCTGTACAGTGTTCACATGAATGCAGAAGAAATCGTCACTTGACGCTGAATGTTAAATTCGTTTCGCTTTGAAAAACTGAGCACTGTATGAAGCCTACGTATAAACTGGATTTGAGGCAAGTCACAACATCCTGCTTATGTGATTGTAAATGATTGAGTCAATCGTAGGATGTATTTACTATATTTGGACATTTTATTTCTTCACATTTTAAACTGATTTTAATCCTTTCTTAAAAGCTGCAGAATAATACAGTTTTTTTTTTGTTAAATTGAATTTGCCCTACTCTTCCTTGTTTTAACAAGTTTCGGAAACTGGAAAAAGTAAGATATTGTGCGCAGCATTGATTGGCCAGTGGGAGTGCTGAAAGCAGACGTTATTGGCGCGTTTGGGATTTGACCGGTGCTAGAGGGCATTTAGCTGCTGGTTGTTTTCCCACCAAGTTTCCTGCACGCTCCTAAACAACAACGTGCTTAGACAAAATACTAACGCGCCCACTATGGGCTATGCAGCCGAGTGGGATACGTGATTCCACTCACTTTATGAGTCGTTAAATCAAGAGAGACGGATACTCCTGGATGCTCTTTAAATTTCCGGGTCCTGGAGTCAAGTGCAATTGGCCGTCATGCAAAGTAAGTAGCCACTTCCCAACATCTGATAGAGATGTAGCCGAACGAGGGAGGGTGAAATGACAGGGAACCCTGTTGCCAGTGATTTCTTCGGTACTGATGTACATATTACATCTAGAGACTCAACATCGGATGCCTTGGGTGATCAGATTAGCTAGTGCCTGTTGTTTGTTTTTCATTGTTGATAAAATGTGATTCCCCAGCATTAAACGGGAGCAGTATCACTTTGCTTTTAGAGTAAACGTGCTCCGGCTCTTTCTTTAAGCATTTTAAGGACATGGGCTGCTCACCTTGGAACCTCACCCTAACCGGCAAGTTTGCGTGGCGTTGTTTTTAATTTTTAAAGCGAGCTGCAGGTGTCGAACACTTTAAGTATTCCTAATACCTGCACATTTTTTTTTACTGTGGCTATAATACTTTTCATATTCCAGAATGCATTTCGTTATTTATCACTGTATGCATGAATATATATTAAGATACTCTACAATTTTGTATAATTGTGTAAAGGTCACAAAAAAGTTGTTGAAGCCTTAAAAGTTCTGATTAAAAATAATTTTAATTATTTACATTGTTATAGATAGTTGTTTATTTGTATTTTATTTCTATGTTCTATTTCTATATTTCTATTTTCTTGCATCTATGGATATACATGAACACGTGAAATTAGGACAATATACACATTTAATCGGTCAAACTGAATTATTGTCTATTAAAACCTTTCACTGGGATAATGTTACTTTTGAGTCGAGATGTTGTATTTTTAAATGTGTGTTACTCTTTGGAACAAGTTCTTATGATAATTCGGGTCTTTATTGTTACCATTGCATCTCTATAGGAATTATTTGAAAATAAGGATAACATGTTTACTAATTAACCTAAGTATACCTTCATAATGACCGCGCGCGATATTCGTTAGTGTGCTCATGTAAAATGGACCAACCGATTCCCATGTCGTGTGAACCTCTCCTTTGGAATTATCTTGCCGCAAAACATTGCATACGATGGTTCTCTCTGCTTCTATTTTCTAATATGTCGTTTCCTGGTCACACATGTGAATGCCTCTCTCGCGTTTTAAGTTGCAGATCTGTGAGAATAGCTCTCCAGAGAAAATCACTGCATCCCCAGAAAGCCTTTCTTCATACCAAATATGGTAACAATGTCATCATCGAGCAGTGCTCTGAGATGATAGATTGTAATGAAGGTATGGTTAATTTTTCTAGGAGGCTGGACACGGAAAGGTAGAGATCTAGAAATGCGGCTTTTTTATGTTATGCCACGAATAGTGGAAAATAGTTGATAAAAAAATCATTTTCATATAGAACTTTTCCATAGACTCTCAAGATACCTCTGGTATTAAAGAGCGGCCTGAAAATCCGGTAAAGTATACATGTCCTTACGGCATGGTCTTAGCCGTTGTGCATCTGATTTAAATATAGTTGTGATGTTTTATATGTTCAGGGGGCTGATTAGGACCACACTGGGGACCACACTGGGGACCATGGACTGTGAACCTATGATTTGATCCGCAGCGGTATGTTTGATGTATGCGGGTTTTTATTTCCCTGGCAGAAATCCCAGTGTGCGCGGGCTGTAACCAGCACATTGTAGATCGCTTCGTTCTCAAAGTGCTGGACCGCCACTGGCACAGCACCTGTCTGAAGTGCAACGATTGTCAAGGCCAGCTCGCGGACAAATGCTTTAGCAGAGGCGATAGCATCTACTGTAAAGACGACTTCTTCAAGTGAGTACTGTCCATATAATTTTGCATAGAGTATTTCGACACTGTTACTTCTTTGTTGGGAAGTAATAATTTAAATGGGAAGAAATAAGGAAACAGGATCATGTACTGTGTTACCTATTACTTCTGAAGAAGTTCTTTAAATGCGTTTTGAATCAGTAAATACGTGGATGTGGGTTTTCTGAACAGCAGGAAAGTCCTTGGGAAAAACCGGCAAAACAAATACATCTTAAAAAGAATGTAAAGAAATACATCTTACATCATGATTCGAGCAAAATGGCATATTTGCGTAACGCAACTGAAAAGACTGGACACTTGGTGCGATCTTAATTAAACAATTCACGACATACAGACCATTAAACCCTGCACACTATGATAGTGTCATGTACAGTAAACGTTTGATACACTTGGAGTGTAGTCACCGCTACGATATTATTGGCTAAATAGGATCGGATAGTCCACACATAGGTTATGAAAATGTTGGTTTTGCGGTTTATTTAGTAAACAGAAAACAGAAGTTTTTATGTACGAAGTATATCTGATGTCCATGTTATGTTTGTTTCCAAAAGGCGATTTGGTACGAAATGTGCGGCCTGCCAGCAAGGTATTCCACCTTCACAGGTGGTGCGGAGGGCACAGGAGTTTGTGTACCACTTGCACTGCTTCGCGTGCATAGTCTGCAAGAGGCAGTTGGCCACTGGCGACGAGTTTTACCTGATGGAAGACAGCAGACTTGTTTGCAAGGTTGACTATGAGACCGCCAAACAGAGAGGTGAGAGCATGGATTATTCTTTCTTATTTCTGATGAACTGTGCAGTTTTCGCTGTACAGAAATGACTGTAATGCAAATACCCACAGTAATAGCCTACCCTAATATAAAGATATACATAATACATAACTGGAAACGTGTGGGTTTACGCCCTTAGTAGGCTATAATGACAGTAATTCTGGTTAATGAGTATTCCTAATTCCTGGACGTAATTTGGTAAATAACTATATCAAAAATGTTTTTTTCCCCTTTATTCAAGCCTTGCTTTTTCACATTAGTGAAAATCATAGTTTTGTTTAAAATAGGCAAAAAAAGACAACAGCAGTAGAATCAGCAGCAACAACAACACTTGGAGTGTCAAAAATATTTCAAATTTAAACACATTTAAATTTGAACTAACATGCTTGTCCGATGATGATCGTCTACAATGTATCACTTTAATGCCTACTCAGTGTCTCATGGATATTATGTTCATTTTTCGACTTCCCGGCGTAATCATTTTGTTTACATTAAAATGTTTAAGGATTAAAATAAGGCAAATCATCACATGGACACGGACACAATCTACAGCCAAATTCATTCAAGAGGAACTACAAGAGTACATCTGTGACATAAAGTGTACCCCTGTCCTTGGTCATAGGTTTCCTAATGTACCTTGAAATAAGAGATTGGCCAGAGCATTTGAGTTAGTCTGTTTTTTTTTCTACCCTAGTTTAGCTCAATAGCCTTTCGTTAAACAGCCGCTTTGAACTGTGATCTTCATTTCCGAGGGCAGCAGGTCATCCATAAACATTTGACCCACCTGCGCTAATCACGCTGCCGCCTGCCTCCAAATCGATATCACTCTTTATATATTGCAAATCCAAGTGCAGTATAGAAGAAAAATGATCATTCCTCCAGTGAATAGACTACAGAACTACGCACAGCGTCAGCACATTTCACCTGCTGCTTAAACAGTGTGTGCGCGCTCTGTGCAATGTGAGAATTGGCTGATTGCTCCAAAAGCCAATATCATTATTAGCTGAAATAAACCAATTTACCAACTATTCTCCGCAGTTTGGGCAACTGATGTTTTAAGTTACGTATCTCATAAGCTTTGGAGTCTATCTCAGTTTTATTAAAATGTAATTATTTAAACAGATTCAATTATTTAAGTTGACAAAATATTTCATCAGATACAAATTACATGCACATGTGCACACCAGTGACTTGTGGAATCCTGGCAGCAGGTGGAAAACCAACCACAACATTAAATCTTAATCGACTAATCTATTTCCTGCTTACTTTTCTCGATTGATAATCAAAAATTATTTCACTAAATAATCAAATGACCATAATGATTGCCACTTCTATTTTCAGATAGTTTGTTGTTCCTTACAAAACAAACTTGGAATTTTCTTTTATCCACAATTTATTAGTTAAAATGATAGAAATAAAAGTAAATAATTAAAAGTTAGAATGATTTAAAAAAAAAAAAAATCGTTTAATTAGGATACCAGGTAGCTGAAAAAATTGACTGACAATGTCAAAGTTTTCTCTTAATTATGTCTAGCTTTGTGGCCTTTCCTCGCATTGGTTCACAGAATGCAAACTGTAAAATCAAACAACTATTTGAATCGTTGCAAATGATTCCTGATACCCCGTTGCAACCTGGCTGTTTCCGCACACATTTTATAAATTGATTTTAAATAACATTTTATGGCGAAAGAAAGGGGATTGTACGATAGATTTAGTATATGTAAGGTCATTTAGTTTTAGCCTCAATATTTAATGACCAGCGCACCCTCAAATTATGAAACTTTCCAGACTTCAAACTTTCCATTTTATCCAAATCCAAGAAATCACTTTATCTTTAATGTTTCCATAAATGTTCTCTCTCTCGACTTATTTAACCATATTACAACGGACTGTAGACGTTAAATGTAGCTTACTTGTTTAATTAACTAATAATCGTTTGTGTCGATGAAAATGTTTTGTTCAGTCTTTGTTTTCAGCGGTGTCAGTGAAAATAGTAATATGTAGAATGTAAATGAAATAATGGTAAATTGTTTGATTGCTTATCTTGTAAAATACTCAACCTTGTGCATAAAATATAGATCATATGTATTTACTTCAGCTGGAGAAAACGTGCAAGCAGAGCCGCTGAGTACTCTCGTCCTATGTGTTTAGAAGCTGACTCAACGGCGAAACGACCACGGACCACCATCACCGCCAAGCAGCTTGAAACGCTGAAAACCGCCTACAATAACTCGCCCAAACCCGCCAGGCATGTGAGAGAGCAGCTGTCATCGGAAACTGGACTGGATATGAGGGTTGTGCAGGTAAATCATTTTATATATTTTATATTTACATAATTGATATACATCTGTATTACAGGTATATTGACTATTTTTTTTTTTCTGGCGTGTAAGTGGGGAAAGAGGAAGGGGAAACTTGTTAGAAGTAGTCTCGCGCTTGGGGGTGTGGGGTGAAGGGATTTACGGTCTTAATTTACGGTCATCTGAGGTCAGAAATAGTCCTCAACTCAAAGTCGGGTGGTTAGGACAAGACTGAGACAAGCTCATTAACACATCTACGAGTTAACGCCGTGCTCCGGGCAGCGTGGTGATCTGTGGTCATATATATTGTTTTATGCAACTGTGCTCGCAAGGACAACGGGACTCTCAGTGCGTTCGCTTTAATTCACCCCACAATGTAATGTACTTGCTTGTAATCGAATTCATGCTGCGTTAACCGCCTTTAATAGAACTGGAAAGTAAAATAAACGTACCAATTCGATTTAAATTAAAATCAGTAAGCAAATTCATTTACTGGTGAAAAGAAAAAAAAACATGTAGGCCTATTCGTTGTTCAAGTGAGCTGTGTCTTCATATGATGTATGCAATTTGTAATTTTTCCCTCGTGAGAGATTCTAATTTCAACGAGACAACCTGCAAAAATAAAGGATAGGCTGTAAGGAAAAAAAATGAAATGCACTGCATGTTACATATAGAGATGTTTAGATGTTCAGTTGGCATGGTTGTATGCAGTATAGATGGCGTCTTTAAGAAGTAATTTACAAGGCTTTTAAGAGTGTCGTCTCCTCTCCCTGAGATACGAGTAATTAAACTGAGCCACATGGGTTGTCGCACTGCTGAGCATGTAATCTTGTCACCGAAGGTAACCCGTCTAAACTACAGGTTAAGGACAACCCGTATCTACTTGCGGGTTAATTAAACCGGAAATAAATCGTATCCAAAAAGCAAAGGTCAATGAAATTCCGTGCCTCTTCTTCATCCTTAATATAAGTAGTTTAACCGAATAAAAGCCCGCTACTTTAAACATATTCCAAACGCTTGTATTGTACCAAAATAAATTCAGTATGTGAAAAATTATTGTGATATATTTTACAACAGAATTGCATTTTTAAAAAGCTAAATAATGCTTAGGCTATGGTCTCAGTTTTCAGGGCCAATAAGCACAGCTGGTGACACCAATTATGTGTTATGCTTTTGGTATGGAAAATCAATGGAGAATCACTTCAAAAATGCCATTGAGACATTTTTGACCAAAACATGCAATTACTAATCCAGTTTATTTAAATTTCTTTTCATTTTTGAAATTTTAAAAAAATCATGATAAAGGAATAGTATACACTGTGTGTCCCTTGGCTGGGAGTTCCAAGTCACAAAGATGATGCTTTGCAGGCAGGTGTGTGTTTCAGAGAGACAAGTGAGTGTGGGAGAGGTATCTCACCTGTAGCTGTAATTACAGGTGTGGTTCCAGAACAGGAGGGCAAAGGAGAAGCGGCTAAAAAAGGATGCAGGACGTCAGCGGTGGGGCCAGTATTTCCGCAGTATGAAGAGGTCCCGAGGCGGAGCCAAAGACAAAGACAGCATCCTGGATGAAGGAGTGGACAGTGATGCCGAGGTGTCCTTTGGAGGTAATGGCATAGCACAGGAATATAAAAGAGCAGAGTAGTTCATGAGCACATGAGTGTAGCATTTAATTTAACCACAATTTTCCTGTCTTTTTTGTCTACGTGCTTAGATGAGCCATCCATGGCAGAGATAGGACACTCTAATGATATCTACCACGGGCTGAGTGAAGTATCGCCTGCGTTAAGGAGGCAGGGGGGAGACCACACCCGCTTCCCACTGGAGCATGGGCTTATCCAGGCACAGGAGCAGTACGGGAACACCCGCTCCAGCAGCCCCTATGCCTTGCCCCACTCCCCAATCCCTCTCCAAAATGTGCCCGGGAACCCACCTCTCATCTCTGGCCTGGGGTACCCCAACTCAGGACTGTCCATTGTGACACAAGGAGGGGCTGGTGGGGTGACCCAGGCTATGAGGGACATTGAGAGGGGGAATGGGCCTAGCTCAGACCTATCCACAGGAAGTAGTGGGGGCTACCCAGATTTCCCAGCCAGTCCAGCATCTTGGCTGGATGAGGTGGATCATGGCCAGTTCTAATATTCAAGGATTTTCTGTAACAAATGCAGCTGTGCACCAGGTCTGGTGGTGCATTGTGAAACCAGGATGGCAAAGCACCACCAAAGCAAAGAGATTGTAATGAAAGAGATCGAGATGCTGAGTTGGCAAGAGTGTTTCACGCGAAGGGTATCTCTCTCCCCAACTCTCTCATCGAGCAAAAAGCTAGACTCAGGGTGGAAACCAATGAAAGGGGGACACAGAATTACATTTCTTTTCAGTGAACCTGCTGACATCAGTTTGAGACCTTTCTGCTTCTCTGATGGATCTAAAGAGTGAAATTTGCAGCCACAATCTTTGGAAGACAGCCTGAAGACAGTCCAACCTTGCAGCCAAACTGTACTTCTTTCCCCCCTATGGGCAGGTGCTGGTTTTCCCTGACAGAAGACTGTGCTGAAGTCCATCTGGATTTTTTGGGGAAAATAACTTGGCATAATCAAACAAGAGATTGATCAAGTGAGATCAAAAATGTGCTTGTTTTCTTATATGAGGTAAATACATTCCTCATTGCATCCAGGTGAAGGCCAGTTGGAAGGAGTGGATATCTCTTCTGTATGTTCCGCCCATGCTCCTGAGTGCAAATTTATCGACACCATTACGATTACATCAGATTCTTTATTTGCTTAACAGATGCCCTGATCCAAGCTCACAGCTGGACATATTTACTGAAGTCATTCAGGTTAAGTGTACTCTGCTCAAGCAAACAAGGTCAGTTCCTCTCCAGGGATTGAATATACAATCTTCTGGTCATGTGTGTCTAGTTGAGATGTGTTTCCCTCCTGCTGCTTTGTTACCTGCTCATGGCATACATTTTCCCCATTTTCAACATAGTCTCTTCAGTTCAAAGCACAGTAGATGGCCTTACCTGTGCTGTGACACAGCTGGAGCACTTCATGGTTGTGCTGCCTATGACACAGGTGAAGCGTGTACTGTCCATAGTGTGACACAAATGGAGGGGTTTTATGGCTTGTGCTTCTGAATGATTGGAGCATTTCCTGGCTGTGCTATTTCACATTTGTTTCAGTGCAGCAACACATGCCTTACTGATATCCAGTGGACCTCCAGCCCTGTCCAGAGGTATTTTCTGAAAATGGAAGTCTAAAAAACTGGATGATGTACAAAAATTAAAGTGTTCCGAATCTTTCACAGAGTCTGGCTGTTGCCATGTGTCTGTCTCTTATGATTATCCATTCATAAGCTTTTTGTGTGATTTTTTAATTATTTGCTGCTGTCAGGATGCTTCCCCGACCGTGGATATTCAGACAGTCGAGTATGACTGAGAAAAGGGACTGGAAAGTTGTGAAGGTTTTAGTACTTCTCTGCATTTGTGTGCCCTCACATTTCACATTTCTATCTGTACAGAGGCTACCCAGGCCAGGAGAAACTGCTTGTTTATTATTATTGCGGAAGATGTTTTATGGCTTTTATTTATTGTCTGATCAGTAAGAGATATAGGTCTTTAATAAATTTGTCAGCAAAAAATATAAACTCAGCAGCTTGTTGGTGTGACTCATCACCTCATTACACTCAGTTGTATCAAATGCTTTTGCCTCTATTGTTAGAGACAAAAATCCAAAGCAACCTCTGTTGAAAAGATTATAAATAAGTTTAATAAATAACTAATGTCATTAATTAAAATACAGCTCAAACAAAAGCTAGCAATTAAATACATGGAATTTGTGGTAAAACCATAAACAGTGCTCATCAGAGCTAAGTGAGCTAGATCTAAGCTAAGTTCATTATTGCAGAAAATCAACATTGCAGTGGCTTAATATGGTTTGAAGTGGGTCAGTTAGGGTGCACTAGTGTTCCTGTTCTAATTAGCAGAACAGTTTTTTTATGCTGAGTGCAAATCGATTGGCATCAAATGGAGGTTTACTCGAGAGAGAATATGGGTAAGGGGAAACTGCAAGAAATAAGCCAGCGAAGCTGGTAAGCAGGATCACCTCCACCTTTGCTAACTACATCTGTCCTATTACCCGTGGGTTATTACATAAAGTTTGTTTCCCCTGGCAACTTTGAGTCTTATAAGCTGATTAGCACACTTGTTGATAGGTTTTTGATCAAAAGTGCTTAATATGAGATCAATTTATCCAAAGTCTAGCCAAAACAACAAATCTTTGTGTGTCTTAAGAGGAAAACAATTATATTTAGAAGAGGATTTTTTTTTAGAATTTCCAGATTCATAACAAATTTAAAACATTCAATTGATCTTCCCAAAATCAGCACAAATGTGCAATTCCAGGGGTACAGTTAGCCAAGAAACTATCGGATGGACATGGGCTCATAGCAGCAGTTAATTCAGTTGGGTGTTATACCATGGAAAGTTACATATGTCGGTGCTCATCTCCACTAAAACCCCTGCCACAGAACATAGTTCACTTGACATGTTTTAGCCAGTCCAGGCACGTGCTTATTCTATAGAAAGTACAGGTATCTTAATCACATGCTAAATCTGAATTATATAACTTTAAATCAGCTCAGTAACCAACACTGTGCTGCCACTGTGTTGTTAGCACATTTAAAACCAATTAGCCTAGCTGTAGGAATACAATTAGCATGCAGAATTTTACTAGCTAGCTTCATTTACTTTCTTTTTAATTGTTTCAATCTATTTTGCCATCCAGTTGGGTAGACAATTGTTTGCCACATGAAACATGCTTGTACAGCCACCATTCTGACTAGTAAAGTATTACAAATCTTTACTAGTTTGCTTGGCTGTTGGTTAATTTTCCAAAATTATATTCTTTATTGGGTCTACTGTAGTTTCCGAAATAATACAGTATTGTAGCATCCAATCGCTAAGACACATCATCCTGTTAAATTATGATATTTATAAGTCATAATTACAACACTACTGGTTTGTACTTGTTCAGATGACTGGTGTCTACTTATCTCTGAGTTCCCAATGGTTTCAGAATTTGATGAGACATGAACAGTTTTGGTCTGTGTTTTGAAAAAACGTGGTGCTGCAGCTTGAGTCTCTCATCATCTTGAAAAAACATTATTTTTCCTGCCATAATTAATCCTGAGGCTGATTTCCTGTCCTCCCCACTGGAGGTGTGTGAATGCTTTTGGCTGGTGGACAAGGTGGCATGTCAAAAGCACCTCTAACACTGGGAAATCCCCTCCTGCTTAGCAAATGTGACTCACCAATGAGGTAGCACTGTAGAAGCAACATATGGTGAAACGTGAATTAACTTTTAAAATGGAGAAATCCTGATTCCGCAAAAGCAACTGACACACAAACATTTGAGTCTGCAATGTTGTCATTGTCCCCCCCCCTGCACAGGTGTGAACGGAATGGTGCGCACAGGTGGGAAAATCTCATTTCTTTTTCGAACTCTCTTTCACTACATTCAACATGTGCAACTTTGCCCTTTTCACACCCAGCAGCTAAGTACTGAGGAAAACCGATATTCACCTAAAGGCTGGCTTTAATTTGATAAAGTGGACCCACACCTGAGCTCCAAAAAAGGTAAAAGCTCACAAATCAGATACTCACAATGCAGCCATCAACATGCTGTAAGTCACAGCTTTACAACAAACAAAGATGGAAGGAGCCTTTCTTCATTCTGCTGCTCTTTGTTTCATCACTCACAAGCTGCTAGAACAGGAAACAATGGCAAGGTCTGTATTAGTAAACAATAAAATTATCAAATGAGTACAACAACCATGTTGTTAATGAAGAGACGGATCCCATGCTCACAGTTGAAAACAGGTACTTTACTTACACAGCCGGCCGCGGGAACACAAGCATGGAACAAAACGTTCAATGATTACAATGAGTGGACAACATTTATACAGTTTAAGGTAGATACATTTGCATGTGATGGCTCAGGTATGGTAATGGAGAACCTTAAGTTCCGCAGACGGCAGATACCAGGTCGTTAACAGGAGGCGCCATCTGGCCCTGGTCGTATGCGGCAACATCCCTTTGTAATTCTAATACACATTCTCAAACACAGTGCCGCTCTCCAAAACTGTTTCCCAAAAGTCTGTTTGTAGGATACAGATTGGCATTTGAAAAGTACAACATAAAACACTGATCCGAATTAATTATTAATTAATGAGTAATTAAATGGCTGACTGTTCATGTGTGGGACATACAGAACCTGTGTTCCTTCACTCATTGTAAACTCCTTCAGGTGTGCTGGACCTTTCTTCAAGTTAGCAATCCAATGGTTTATTACAATTATTTTCATGACCCTGATAAAAACCAAAGATGTAAGAAATTGTTTAGATTACCCAGCAGCCAGTGCAAACCCATTGGAGAGCCTCCAAAACCAGAGGTAAATTATGGGAGTATTTTTGACATAACGTGGCTTAAGAGAGTAAATTATCCCTTTAAGCATTAAAAGTGTCTAATTAAGGACAATTAATGGCTTGTTACAATTCAGCAGTCGAAATTGTGGTTGGAATGGTAGGTCACACAGAGGTCCCAAGGACCAAGTTTGAGAACCACTGTAATAGATACCCCAGGAGAGACAAGAACACTTTTCAAGCCCTCAGAAACTCTAAAATTAAAGGGCAATTGATTGCCATACCCACTGGATGTGCCATGAGCCCTCTGGTCTCATTTCCTCTCACAAAGGACTTCCTTAGGCTAAATGAAACAATATAATTTTATATTGCAAAGACTACCTGCTGTCATCTTCATTGTCTCTTCAGGCTCTAGTGATAGAGAAATTACATTAATAAAATTCCATCTCATGATTTGGAGAGGTTTATCATAATAGTACATGGTGTGGAAAGAAATAAAGATGTAGCTGACTGGTTAGCCAGACCCTGTCCTTCCCCTAACACGCATATACTTACTCCATGTCAGCTGGCTGAAGTAAATCAGCTGAGACAGTGACACCTCCCAGGGGACCCACACATTACTGTAACAATCCAGGGCTAATGGAGCCAAAAAGGACCTTTACACCCCCAATGAGGCTAAAGGAGGAGGGGTAAACTATGGAAGGGTGCTGGAGTGGAGGGCCGTATCACTGGAGAAGTATCTGAGAGCTTGTTCTGCCCGATTGGAAGGGTAAGGGAGTGAGTAGGTAGTGTTCTGAAGGTAGTGTTATCTGGATAGAACAGAAGGTCTGTGGGGGGCATATTAGTGAATGGATATGTCAGGGTAGTGGCGCTTGAGTGGTAAATGAGAAGTTGAATAAAGCAATGGTATCTAAGTGGAGCAGTATCAGAGGAGGGGTATTTGAGTTGCAGGCATGTATCTGAAAGGAGAGAAATATTAGAAGAGGGGTATGTGCACTCTTACACAAATATATTGGTATACTTATCTGCCAAATTTGGAATCTTGCACTTTATATTGTCCTTATTCATATCCTGATTTATTTTGTTTTATAGGGCTTATTGTGTTGTTCATTCACCATACATCCATGGGTTTTTCACATTTAGGATTTTGAATAAACCCTTGCAAATATTTATTTTAGGTATGGGGGACATCTTTTCCATTCATAAAAACCAGTACAAATGTGTGACAACTGAAACCACTGTTTCATAATGCCTCATAATTTCCTTCCCTCTCCTGCTGCTACGCTGCTGCTGTGAAAGAAGTGTTAAGCACTCCCGTGGGGACCTAGTTGGCTCTCATACACCACTATAGCTTGATGCTACAGATGGCACCACTAATCATCACACAATTCAATGAGACCATTGAAGGGAAACCCATTGTCTACCCACTCTGCAAGATCAGTACTGTCACAAATGGGCACTGGCAGACAAACTGGACAAAATCAGAATTTGATTATTCATGAATAACTCCTGATCTCAGACAAAACAAGATGCCTTATTCTCATTGCAACTAAGAAGAGCTAGTGGGCTTCAGGCTTGCTTATATAGGGGAGGCCATTAAAAACTTTTCAGGGTTTCTAGGCATGTTATTTCATCATAGAAGCAAATGAAACTGAAGTGGAAGTCAACAACTGTTGTATTTTTATATCCAGCACAGCTTTAATGGCCCATTAAAAGATAACGTATTACTGTGTCACACTGGGGAACAACATGTCTAGACACAAGTGTTCAGCTGGGGAGGAAATTCACTAAAATATCAGATCAAAATAGGTTATAAATCTCTTTGCGTAATTGTTTGGTTCAGGGTCCCGGACAAGTGGTCTCATGCATGTCTTCGTCTTTGTCATTCACACTAGAGGTGGGTCTCAAGGTTATGACCTGCCGGTTGAGCTCATCTGACAGCCCATACGGGCTTGTTACATTTTAATTTAAATGACTTTATGAGGCCTGTGAGTGTTAGAGCCCAGTGAGATGCATATTTATCCTTCATCCACAGACTACATGACTTAAGTGATCACTTATTTATAAATACAAAGTATTTGCAGGAGTAAAATCAAAGTTGAAATCTAATGTTATTTTTCTCAGGATTTTCTTCTGAGGCTGGTGTTTGACTTTCTATTCTCAAAACATGCATGGAGAAGTAAATTACTTATAGATAACTGAATCATAATACACATACACAAAACCATGATGACCCAAGGGCCTTACACACAGAATGATGTCTCCATGGAGACACCCACTGGAGCTTGGCCTCAGGACCTGTTTGACACATGCCTAAATGACTGAAACACAAAGAACATAGAGACTTATCCTGAGAACATTGTCATCCAAACCACTAATACGTGTATTTAGATGTAGAGAAGTAATAGTGGACTTTCTCATAGATAGTAAGGGAGAAGATTGTAATCAGCAGCTTTTAGTCATTTTACTTTCTTGAAAATAAGGCTTCTGAGTTCAACATGGACAGCAAATCAATCAGAGGGCACAGATCCTGGCCCAAGTCTTGGCTTTCACACCATGTAACTGCAGGAGACAGAAAGGCATTATTATCACACTGCTGGGACATATCAACTAAGAAAAATAAAACTATTCATCACACAAAAAGTTGTCAATATTTGAATCATACTCATACTTTTAATTTGATAGATTTTTTATGATCAATGGCTCTTTAAGTACCACAACTTCTATAAAGATGTCATATCTAATTTTTCCAGGTTGAAATTTTCATCATTCTATTTTTTTTACTACAGGGAGACCACTGTGTATTTGAACTCTGCACTTCACCTAAGATTTTTGCTCTAAACACTTGATTGCATTTATATAGTATTGTATTTATATGTAGTATGGTATGCCATCAAGCCATTTATAAATTATGCAGCATTAATCAAAATAGATTTCCTAAATTGATGCATGTGAAAAAAATCTGAATTCATAGTCACAGTAGAACCTTTCATATATAAACTCATTTGGAATTACAGCAATTCAGAACCAGAAAAGCCTGTTACTTCAAAAGCATATTCACAACAGTGCAAACATATGTATAAAATAGGCTACTCTAATTTTGTCATTATAAACCTTAATCTGTAAATAAATGATCCATAATAATGTGTTCAAGGTGTAACTTTGAACATTAACATTTTTCATTCATCAGCTTGACGAACAATTCATGTCCATTTTTATGACCCACCAGCTTCAGTCGGTGTGAACTGAACTTCTTGGTGAACTTTAATATTTTGTTCTAGAATTTCTTAATATCAAATACAGGTGGCTTTCCCATAGTGTATTCTCTAGCAATTGTGTTGAGGCATTCCCGTTTCCTGATTTAGATGTGTTTCGTTTTTGTAGGCAGTGACCAATCATTTTTGTTTAATGTTATTTTTTCTCAACAGTTATAGTATACAGACCCAGGCTCACCAGGGAAATATATGGGTTAAAGTAAGAGGGTTTGTCAGTCTCATCACTCTCTAGTGGCTACTCCTGGTCAGCCAGGCATCTGTGGAAGTATGAAGAGAATATATGTTGACTTCGTTATTGTCCAACAAAATAGGTGTTTTTTTATTTGCATGGTACATATGCAATTTGGAGTGAAATAAGGACTTGTTGTGCTTACAGCATACTGAAGTCAGCAAGAGAGTGTGGGTGTGCTAGTTTAGACTGTTCTGCTGAGTTCAGAATGAGAAATAAAGGTGTAAAGGCAATACCAACATATCAGGCCATTTTTTGACAGTCCATTCCATCACCTTGAATGTAGTTTTGTATATTTACCACAAGCAGAAAGTCAGAGTTCTACAAAATCATCTGTACAGGAGTTTAGTGGCCGACAATATGAGCAGGAGGTAAGTAGTCAATGACATCATCAGTGTTCTTTGTGTCCCGAAGTCTCACTAATCCACATACAGAACACAAGGACTCCATTGTCAAAGCACTCAATCCAGGTTTGAACATTTGTTCTGCAAATCCATTGTTTTATAATAATTCATGACAGCAAGATCATCTTAGCTCCTGAAAGGGATGGAAAGGGGGCACCTAGTTAATCCCCTGACCAAGATGTATTTATTGAAGATTAATAAAAATAAAGCAGCAATCTCATCACGGTATTTGTGATTTCATGATTTAGTTGAAGAAGGATCAGCGCATGGAGAGAGGAGAATCCATCCCGGCTGAGACAGTACATTTACGGATTTAAAGGAAAAATTAATATACATGAAAAAGGTACAAAGAGATTTTCTTCAGATTGTAGATCTGGTCATATGTCAACAAACAACAATCCCCCAACCCCCCCCACAAAAAAAAATACATCACATGTTTGGTGAAAATTTTATAGTCTCTTAACGGACAGACCTTGTTCAAAAAATATGTTCTTCATATTCATTATGTTAAATGTTAAATGTGATATTATTCAGAGTGGCTTACAGTGTGAATACATTTGGCATCCATTCATAAAAAATGGATGTTTATTCAGAAGATTCAGATTTAAGCAGAATTTTAGATGTAAGTCCCATGAAGGATTTGAATGTGCAACCATGGAGTCTCTACTGTATATACGTAAGACATTTTATACTCAAATTCTCATGACTCTTTAAGTAAGAACAATGTGATGATACTTTCTGTTTGTGTTATATTTACAGTGTATGTATTTAATTCATAAATATATTTGCTTCACCCGTCGGTATCACTCTTACCAGCTCCCCTGTCCTTTACTGAGTTTCTTACGAGAACTATACTTAAGTATAGTTACTTAAGTCCACTATAAATAATCAAATATTTCAGCTGGTGGAACAGATTGAAAATAAAAACAATAAAATGAATGTTCTTTATGGGTCATCTCCATATTGAAATAGGTTCTGAGATTGTTGCATATGTAGAGTGGCCATGTCCATCTCATTGTCCTAATGGATATGCCGTGTTTGGACATCTCCATAAACAGCGGACAGAGGCAGGATAAAAAAGATACATTTCTCAGGAGGTTAGAGGTTAAAGTTCAAAGTTCAGCCCTCATCTAAATTATTCATATCCCTAATAAGTGAGTGGATTGAATAGATTGGTCGACCGTGACCTTGGTGTTCATAGAAACTGCATCCCCCTATATCAGACCGTCAGGCAGGAAAACAGCTCTGGAGTCTGGGGGCTGTGTTTGTCTGTGTGGGGTGTGGGGGGAAAGAGGAGGAAGGAGAAGGGGGTGTTAGACACGGGGAGCAAGTTATGTTCTGTCCTGGTAAGGAGGGGCCTTGTTTGCATTCCATATGGAAATAAGGTGGGACCAAGGGTACATGAAGGACACAGTGTGTTGGTGGTAGAAATGGCTATGGAGGTGGAGTCTGGATGTGAGTTGCTGGGGAAGAGGATTTTCACAAAGCAAGTATAATGTAAGCGCAGGGAGTGGTGTTGTATATAATATAAAACATAGATCCAATTTTGTGCTCTTTGTTTTTTTAGAGGAAGATCATAAAAAACATACAAGTTTCATCTTAAGGAGTGCTATACGCATGTTTGTCTCATGTACAGCCCCACAACAGCATGCAGAGATGTTCCCTTGATTTCTAACATTGAATGATATTGACATGATGACATAATGTGATCACAAAGGCTTGTATGTTTATATGTTAAGCTTCATATTCAGTGTAATTGAATCTGCAATTGCTTTTTTAAATCTGAGTTACAATTTAAATGAATATTCAATTTAAACTGTGGGTAGTGTTCATAAGTTGTACAATGTAACACCAAAAGAGCAAAAACATGATGACATCTAAACATCTATGTCTCATTTAATATACCAGCATGTAATTGGTATCCAATGGTGTCATCTTGATGGGAGCAAACATGGTTGTGATTGAAGTGTTGTATTCTGACAGGTTTTGCTCATTTTTTTTGTATATAGTTTTGAGTAATGAAACATAATTTATATAAAACACTGTTATGAAAAAGGATTTGAAAGTAGCTGAAATATTTATTTCATCTGTGTGTTAAATGTGGATTGGAAATATCAATTGTGATATTAGTCAACATTAAAATTAAACAGTCTGCATACCTCTTACTACATTACATTACTGTCATTTAACTGACGCTTTTATCCAAAGCGACTTACAGTTGATTAGACTAACCAAGGGCCAATCTCCCCTGGGAGCAATGTGGGGTTAAGGGCCTTGCTCAAGGGCCCAACAGCAATGGTGTTCTTGCTGTGGCTGGACTGGGACTTGGACCGCCAACCTCAGGGGTCTCAGTCATGTACCTTAGCCGCTAGGGTATAGGCTGCCCCCCTTATACTGTGCACTTGGTGTTAAGAGTGTGTTGGTGCACTGGTATTATGAAATATGTGTGTACTGGTGATATTTGTGTGTGTGTGTGTGTGTGTGTGTGTGTACTGGTGCTATTGTTGAGTGAGTGTTTGTACTAGTGGTATTGAGTGTAAGTGCTGGTGCTATTGATCAGAGGGACTCTTGCTGCTCACCAGACTTGATCCCTGACTCTTAAATAGCAAATGAATCTCCCTCCAATAGACTGGAGCATGTGTGCTTTCTCCCCCAGCACTGACCTCCTGCCCTAATCCAAACGGGTGTCCTGAGAAAACACACATCATGTCAAACAGGTACGTCAATTTAGGGGAGTGCAGAGCAGCCTGTGTATCTACTGAAGCACATACAACCAGCTGCCACTCCTTTACGTTTCAAAATCCACCTGCTGAGCTGCACAGCATTTGATTGATTTTATCATAATTTACAGTAATTGTTGGCCCCTTTTTGAAAAAAGGATATTGGTCTTAGACACAACCTAAATTCCCTCATGAACATATGTGTACATTCATAAATCAGAGACAATACAGTTATATAAATACATATGCATGCTCAACAGATACAAGCATAGTCATATGCCCACATGCAATACATAGACAAGCACATGCATACACACATTTAAAAACATGAACACACACATACACACACACAGGTTGGCCATGTTAACCCACAATCCCCCACCCCCCACTTCTCTCAATCCCAGAGCTCGCTTTTATGTAATGAAATTAGGAGAAGTCTTACTCCACAGTATGTCAGAGTTATGGGACTGTTTTACATAAAATTCATATTGGGAAGGATTCCAGGATGCACATGTGCATATGGATATGGATTTACATTTGGAGGCATATTAAAGAAATGAGCCACAAGAAGCCTGCTGCTTCATCCATTTCAGATCCCAGCAACCATAAATTACACAGTCTGAGTGTTCTTGCTGTTTTTAGACCATAAATAAGGGCCTCTATGATCTGTGTGTATGTACGTTTATGTGTGTGTGTGTGTGTGTGTGTGTGTGTGTGTGTGTGTGTGTGTGTGTGTGTGTGTGTGTGTGTGTGTGTGTGTGTGTGTGTGTGTGTGTGTGTGTGTGTGTGTGATGGGAATGGGGAGATTTCTATTGTTTTATTGTTCTGTTATTCTATCCTAAGACCTATCTCAGCTATTACAAATTAACATGAATTAAATGCAAAAAGAAAGAAGTATAAACAAAAATAATTGTATGTTTTCATTACTTTCTTTCTAATTTATTTCAGGGTTAATAATTATATTAGAAAGGATTATAGCCTCCAAGTGTTTCAGAGCAATCACCTTTCACTGTTGTTTACAGAGTCACTGTAACTCGGTCGAAAATTCAGAGGGTGGGATAATACAATCATTAAAATTGGATTAATTATGATTTGCAGTTAATGTCTTTCCTTGGGTGGTCTGGTTAACATGGCTATACATCATGGACCAATAGTTAAGCATTAGAAGCATTAACCCAAAATGCATATAGGGGCAGGACACCACACAGCATGCAGGAGACCCAAAATGACCTTTGTTCCACTCTTCATGAACAAAACTGAACCCACAAACACAGATTGTGAATAAAAGTGCATCATCATTTATACACACTCAAACTCATTCATGCTTCTGGAGCATGCAGCCTGCTGACCATAGCAGTGTGTTAATTCATCTTTGAGTTGACAGCTGTGGTGTTTTCAAGAGTGGCACTGTCCTAAATAAGGGCCATCTTCAACTATAACTGCAATGCTCTCTGACATTAGGTTTCTTTGACACATCGAAGTTTTCAGTTGCAATTCACTTTTATTTTTATATTTCTTTCTATTTTAATTTATTTTATGATTAAATTATTTTATCTGAAAATAATGATTTATTTTTAAATTTATTAAAAGATTATTCAGATAAATTATCATTAGATTATTAAGATATTTCTGTTTTCACACATTTCAGTGAACCCTGATTCACAGTATTTTGTAATTCTTGAGAGCACTTGCTTAAATTCATCTAAAAAGTAAGAAGAAAGGGTATGGTGGGTACATTGAATCTGAGATGAGTGGGTACACTGTATCAAATCCTGAGCAAAGTTGGAAAAAAACATTGCAAGACAGAGAGAGATAGCAAGATCATTGTTTTAGTTCTCTACCCTGTAAGTGTAAAGTGTAAATATGACTTCATGTCAAGTGTGGCGAAAAGGCAATGTGGGACTTTGAATGTATTTGGACAGAGAGCAGGAGTCTGCTTAGGGCCTTATGCCCTCTGTCAGACAAGAATAATCCAACAGTCTCTAACGGATTTTCACAAGTAAATCTCATATTTTTAACACAGGATTACACATTTTTATTACAACATTAGAGAAAGGGGGATTAAATGGGGAAGGAAGGATTGAGGATTACATGCAAAAGCTTTTTGACACAAATTATGAAAAGTAAAAAAAAAGTCAAGATATGAAAAAAATGAAACTAAAAATGAAAAAAGTCTCCAGATCATAGAGAAGGTATTCAATATTGTACGTATTGGGAGGCAGAATTAGTGTTTGTGCGAAGAGAACACATATGCAGAGCAGATACAGCAGAAGGATTTCTTCAGCCCATTGTTGAGATTTACAAAGCAAAGAAACAGAGCCATGGATATTGTACATTCCCCCAGCAAAAAGAATCATCCTTAATAATAGGCAGTAATACACTGCATTATCTTATATGTGAAAACATGTTAAAATAAGGATATTACTGTTTATGCTACCCTGCAGCACTGTGTTACTGAATTTGCAAGAGCATGCATGATGATCTGGATGTGCGAATGTGTATTTGTTTTAGACCAGCTATAAATATGTATGTATGATTATTACTTCTACTGCCCTCTGCTGGATATATCTGAACAGTTCTGTTCAAAGTCGATCAGTGTGTCAGATTTAAAATAAATTGAATGAATGAGTTATATTGCATGGAGCACAAATATTTCACCTGTCTGTATATTATAGTCACAAACTATTGACTGCCTGTGCAATGGACAATGCATTGTTTTTAATTCAAAGATTTAAAGAAGAGGCAAACACAGTCATTAGTTTACTATATCTTTACATTGCTTTTACAGAAACTTTACATTGCCCTTAAGTATATACTGTCTGAATATGTGTGGGTGTATGTATATAGACAATAGGATAGCTGGATGAGAAAGCCTTTCATACAAAAAAAATAATGTTGCTGCAGGTCTCACTGGAAGATCAGATTATAGTATTTATATGATTTTGCATTTAGTCATTACATGCAAGCATATGTACTAACACATTCAGAAACCATTACACACAGGAATTCAACTTTGACTGCAAAATGATTGAACAATACATAATATTACAGAACAATAACACAGAGCGTAGTACTGAAAAATAGCATGCAGTAGCCACACTAAATGAAGAGCAAGCCGAGATTATCCTCTCCTTGAAGTCCAAGGTGTCCCATTGAAAGAAGAATTAATTATGATTAAAGTTGTTCAGACAACTGACACATAGATCATACATTTTCTCTTTAAAGTACCAGGCACAAGAGAAGAAAAACACCAGTCAGTCAAGTCATTTTGTGTTCTTCATATTTAGTGTGTTAAGTACAGCTGACAGTTTTAGTGTCTTATTCACATTAATAAAATAAGAAACTTCCTCACAGAAAGCTGCTGCTCAGCATTAATTTTGGTTGTAAATACATTTTATTAGACCTGACACTGCTTAAGGAGGGAAGATTTTACTGACAGAGTGGGGCATATCTGTTCCAAAAAGTCTGAAAAGTTACAAGGGGAAACATTTTGTCTTTTGGCAAGCACAGCTTTTTCAGCTGATAGAGGGAAAGGCAGAGACTGAAAGTGTGTATGCTCTGTTTGATTAAAAGCCATCACTGTAATCTCTACCTTTTTAAGAATGTACTTATCAAACAAACACTGCAGTAGATGTAAAAAGGGCTTCAACACATGGAATTGCCTCAAGATGTAAGACCATTTTCTCTAAGCCACAGAAAAAACTGCAGTGCGAAATCCACCATTAGAAAGAGTGATGAGTTTTAGTGGGTAACCAGTTTACATGTCAAGCCAAGATAAACTGAATAGCCTGTTTTTACTGTCAAACCCTTAAATTTTTAAGAGTGATGGGCCCTGGGCCCTCATAACTACATCCCAAGGGCCTCCATGATGGGCCCCCTGGATGGGTTTCCCAGGGGTAATGGTGATCGGCCTTCCAGCATGTAGCTTGGAAAAAACCAATATGTTTAAACCCCAAAACTTGCAGATTGGGAAAATGTTCTTTGCAACGCGTTGTTTTTCATCTTGAGGAATTCCACGCCTCTGATTAATGCCCATAATCACCCAAGCGGTCCCTCACGGCAAATCATTACTTTAATTATCTCAGCTCTCGCCAGCTCTTCATAAATCCGACACTGAGTATTTGACCCTCATCTGTAAATCCCCCTCATATCTGATAGTACAGTTGATCAAAATGGGTTTATATTATGAAGTGATATTATGTATTTATGTTCTAAACCCGAAACTGAACAACTAAGTGTTTTAGTCTTAATTTCATGAAATTAAGGAAATCACATCTTTTAATTTCTTATAAAGCATTCAGTGACTGGACAAATGAACCAAAAATGCTGAATGAAAAGCAGGGCTGGAATAAGTCAGTTACTCAGGCTTAAGAGAAAAGGGGCTTTGTGAGGGTGCAGTATGGACTCAGTAAGTAAGGGTGCAGTATGGACTCAGTAAGTAAGGGTGCAGTATGGACTCAGTAAGTAAGGGTGCAGTATGGACTCAGTAAGTAAGGGTGCAGTATGGACTCAGAAAGTAAGGGTGCAGTATGGACTCAGAAAGTAAGGGTGCAGTATGGACCCAGTAAGTAAGGGTGCAGTATGGACTCAGTAAGTAAGGGTGCAGTATGGACTCAGTAACAGTATGGACTCAGAAAGGTGCAGTATGGACTCAGAAAGTAAGGGCAGTATGGACTCAGTATGGATGGACTCAGTAAGTATGGAAGGGTGCAGTATGGACTCAGAAAGTAAGGGTGCAGTATGGACTCAGAAAGTAAGGGTGCAGTATGGACTCAGTAAGTAAGGGTGCAGTATGGACTCAGAAAGTAAGGGTGCAGTATGGACTCAGTAAGTAAGGGTGCAGACAGGAGTAAAATAAATAAAAGTTTATTAAAGCCAAAATGCTAATCAAAAAATCAGAAAGATAGGCAAAGGCAGGCAGTGTGTGTGTGTGTGTGTGTGTGTGTGTGCATGCGAGCATGCTTTGGACAGACTGTACTGGTATAGTGTTTCATATGTAATCTCTACACTGGTCTCCCCTGCAGGTGGTTTTCTCTGCAGCTGATCTCCAATTCTTCTGATGCTACATGTTACCACACACTGGCCACCCCACATCAGCCAGTTCCACTCCTACCCTCTCACATTAAAGAAGCAATAACAGACTATTTCTGCTATGTGAGCTCAAATGGGCTAAACCAGAAGGTCCTTTCATTTGTCCTGGTGGTGATAGGAACTTCAGCATCATTTTTCATAGCAGACAAAAGCATTTGCCCGAATATCAATTTAGAAAAGCGTGAGCAGTCCGACTCTTCTATCCTGTTATCCATCTCTTATCTTCCCTTCCACCCTCCTCCATCTTTCTCTACCCTCTCCCCATCTCAAAATCTACCATTGTCCTTTTTCTGCCAATGGAGTCTTCTTCTGATATAGCTGTGTTAACATCGGGACCAGACGTCTGGAAGGAGGGCTAGGATGGGGGTCTCAAATCTGTGTTGTAGCTCTGCCCTGCATGGCCACTTTATGGGGACATTCCCCTGTGATCCATAATTCATCCTACACCGTCTATCCATCACCCACAGCGATCGATAGGCCAGGCGTACATCAGCCCCCTGGGGGGAAGGGAGTGAGTTAATATCACACACACACACACACACACACACACACACACACACACACACACACACACACACACACACACACACACACACACACACACACACACACACACACACACACAGAGAGAGCATGACAGAGATATGTGTATGTGTGTGTGTGTGTGTGTGTGTGAGAGAGAGAGAGAGAGAGAGAGAGAAGCAGCTTACCTGTGCATTCACCTATAATTGAAGTGACTGAGTGTAACAGTAAAGCACAGATTTGCAGGTTCTGAGGGAATGTGCACGCTGGAGGTTTTGTCCTTTCTGATTGGGTTGGAGCAGTAAGCATGTTTTAAAAAGGGAAATTACCTAATTCTTGGTGCACCTCATTCTTGAGCACTTTGTGCCTGTTAGCATAGTTCATATTTCAGTGTTGGAATACATAGCTCTTGTCCAATACAACCTCAAATGCAGAACTCAAGGAAGAGGAAACACTGATAAGCAAAACCCAGTTTAGTCCTGGAATAAGCATTCATATTTTGCTATTTCAATTCAAACTAATGAAAAAAGAAGAAATTTAAACTGGAACACTATCAAACACACCAAAATACAAAATACGACAACATTATACAAAAGAGATAAAATTCTCATCTACTACTCCACTGGAAAATAAACAAGCTCTCTTTCTCGTCAATTATTTTTCCCCCTTCTTTGAAGGTTCTCCCATCTGATGCCATACTTTCTGACACTTCATGACTTCACAAGAAACATCCTCACTAGCTTTATTCTCACAAACTGGTCCATGATTTAAAATAAATTTCTTGGTGATTTATTTTCATTTTCATTTTCAATAGTGCAAGACTCAGAAATACCCCTGTGTGCCTCTGGCTCTACCAGGCTGTAGGCTTGCAGGAAGATTACATTTTGGAGGCCACACCCAGGACAGTTGATCCCTTGTGCTCCTGCAGATCAGGTGTCTCTCTCCTGTTGCACCTGTTTGGTCCTACCTGCCAGGGTCTTTCAATATTTTATGAGGGCCAAAATGACAGGCTCACCCGAATCAAAATTGGCAGCCCAGGAGGCGAGCCAGGACAAAGTGTGACAAACTGGGCATGCCCAGGGTTTCAAGTGCCACATCATGTGATTTCTAGTGTGATGTCAGAGCAAATACAGGGTCAGGATGTGAATACCTCTGGCTCAGACCAGTTGAACATATCATTAAGGTATCAGTCCAGACAGTAGTAGGGATGCCTATATGACTTTACGCACAGATGAGCCTTCTGAGGGGGCTGAAGAATCTGGACCTTTAACGTTTGTACTCCTTTATATTTAAGCAGGCTCTCTTACTCTGGGAATCAGTCACCATTTGTATAGCCAGATATTATACTGAAGAAACATTTTAGGCTAAGTAATAGGTTCAAGAATACAACAGCAGTAAACAAACAAAACCTATCAAACCTGCAGCATTGGGGTTATATGCCCTATTCCCTAACCATCATACCACCATTGTTGCCCAGACTGACTGAAAAAGATCTCCCCACAACCTCACATAGTGTGCCAAAGAAATGTTTGCCTATAAAAATGTTTTTATTGCAGAGTATGAGTGAGAGGGCAGAGAGAGAGAGAGAATCAATTATCCTGTTACCAGCTCCCGGCCTGACCTTTTGATAAGGGGCTGATTGTTAAGTGAATTTCGGGAATCCCGTAAACACAAATTGCTGGCCGTAATTTCTTGCTAGAGCATGGAGAAATATGACCGTCAGGGTGATCAATCAGACACTTAGAGCCCTGGGAGCTGGATGGACATGGGGAGAGGAGAGGGGAAAGAGGAGAGGGGTGAGGGTGACAGAGGAGAGGAGGGGAAGGGAGGGGAAGGGAGAGGGGAGAGAGGAGAGGAGAGGGTAACAGAGGAGGGGGAGTGGGGGGGAGAGGAGAGGAGGAGAGGGTAACAGAGGAGGGGGAGGGGAGAGGGGGAGAGGAGAGGGTAACAGAGGAGGGGGAGTAGGTTGAGGAGAGGAGGAGAGGGTAACAGAGGAGGGGGAGGGGAGAGGAGAGGAGGAGAGGGTAACAGAGGAGGGGGGGGAGAGGGGAGAGGAGGGGAGGAGTGGGTAACAGAGGAGGGGGAGTGGGGACAGGAGAGGAGGAGAGGGTAACAGAGGAAGGGGGAGTGGGGACAGGAGAGGAGGAGAGGGTAACAGAGGGGGGGGGGGAGAGGAGAGGGTAACAGAGGAGGAGAAGGTAACAGAGTAGGGGAAGGGAGGGGAGAGGATGGGATGGGAGAGGAGGGGAGGAGAGGGTTACAGAGGAGGAGAGGGGGGGAGGAGGGGAGGAGAAGGTAACAGAGTAGGGGAGGGGAGATGAGGGAAGGGGATGGGATGGGAGAGGGAGGAGGAGGGGGAGGAGAGGGTAACAGAGGAGGGGAGGGGAGATGAGGGAAGGGGATGGGATGGGAGAGGGAAATGGAGGGGAGGAGAGGGTAACAGAGGAGGGGAGGAGGGGACAGGAATGTAGAGTAGACTGCAAAGCCTCCATTCAACAAAACTCTAATATTATTTTGATGGTGGATATAACAACATAAATACAAAATAGTAATAATTAAATAAGTAGAAAACAGTTGACAAGTAAAAAAATACAAATATCCTGCATCAACCATAATCTGATAAAAGGCCAAAATAGCATAATGCAAAGTACATCCCTCATCTCCTCCATTAATGACAGTCTACAGCAGTTCAGATTCTTCATCATACATTGTTTATTTTAGATCTATCTTTTACGTCTATTTATGACATACTGTAAAAACTCTCTGCAGGAGGGTATCTGCTGACCCTTTTCTCAAGATTTATTGAGAATTATTGAGGCATACTAATATTTTTGTGAGACAAAGTAAATAAAACAGCAAGGATTACTTACTGTGTTGCTTTTTTGCCAAAATCCTGCATCTCTCACAATATTTCTTTTAAATTATTTAGTTTGGAAATATTTTCTGCCAAAATCATACATCTCTCATCTCATTCTCTAATTATTTACCATTAATATTTTAATATTACCATCCTGCATCTCACACACTATTTCTGCACGATTTTCTGATTAATCAGCCAGCTTCATAAATAAAAGGACATACTACAGTTCACCGACCAGCAAAACCCTTCCCTGCTGCTGGGTCCAGGTGAGACCGGGTGACTGTTCATATCTATATCCCAGTGTTAAACATTTTACAACAGACCTTTCCAATGGGGTGGAGGAAAAAGGAGAAGAGTCATTGAAATGAGAACTAGAAAGGGAGGGATGGCAGAAGACACAAGGAGAGGACAGCCTAGTCTCATTTTGGGGCCGAAAACCACTCTCCTGCTCTCCAGGTGATGTAACAGGATGACGTTAAGCACATGAGGTTATTCACTTCTCCCTTCTTAACCCTTCACCTCTGACCCCTGATCTCTGACCCCTGATCCCTTGGCCACAGTTCATGATCTTAGATGTAAGGTTTGAGAGTAAAAGAATGTAGCTACTGCATTGTTTCTATTTCCGTATGTATAATGGGTTACACAGCAAAACATCTTTAAGATGGATGAAACCAGCTCTCTTTCATTTAACTGCTTAATTGATTCATATAACGTTTAGGAGTTTATTAGCAAGGGTCAAATCAATAATGAGGTTGAAAGCAGTATGGTTTTTGATTGGTTACTCTTTCTGCATTTAACAACACATTGCACAAGATGTACTTGCATGGGTAGAATGTTGAACATGTATTCCTTGCAAAACCAATGTACTGAGATTTTAAATTAGGATATGTAGGTTGGTATTAAGAAATGATATCCCAATGGAGTTTTAGCAGCAAAATAGAGCTTGAACTTTGGTGTTATTTTGTCATTTTACGTGATTCATGCCAGCTGCTTTTAGAGATCAAACAGGAAGTACAACTGTGAGCTGTCTTGATGTTGAAATACTCTACGTAAAATATATAATAATTATCACATAAACCCAGCACCTGTATGAAAAATTCATTTGAACTGGTCAGGAGGAGAGTTTGCAAGGTCTGTAAATCATGATTGAAAATACATAAATAGGCAAACAGATTGATTTTGAATAATGCAAAGGGGCTTCAGAGTGCACATAACTCAGGCTGTGGAGTGGAGAGAGCTGAGGGCCCCCCTGTTACCCCCCACACCACAGTCCCCACCCTTCTGCTTGGATAGGGTGATTGACGTTGTGATTAACCCTGTGACCCCTCCAGGCCAGGGATGATGGGTTCCATTGGTCATCTGGATGTGAGTGAGATGTTGACCTGACCCAGGGCTTTAACCTACCATATTGGCGCACACATCCTAGGTAAAGGTGTGTCCATGCTGACCTCTTTCTCCTCTCTGTGGTTTACAGGACAGTAAATCTCAACTTCCACCAGCTCAATCACTTTATAATACTGCAGCAAGGCAAAGGCGGCGTCTTTAAGCTGCACAGGAGGTTTAACTCCTCAAAGTCATTTTTACGACCTGACACCAAGTTTATGGTCAATTGAAGTGGCCTACACTAATCTGACTGATGGAGCAGCAGTGTGATGTAATGCCGCAATGTCACATACTGCAATGTCACGTCATTCTCACGATCTGTAGTATGAAGTACAACCTCATCTCCCTGTAGTGTGATGAATGTGATGTAGTACTCATCTCCCTGTAGTGTGATGAATGTGATGTAGTACTCATCTCCCTGTAGTGTGATGAATGTGATGTAGTGCTCATCTCCCTGTAGTGTGATGAATGTGATGTAGTACTCATCTCCCTGTAGTGTGATGAATGTGATGTAGTACTCATCTCCCTGTAGTGTGATGAATGTGATGTAGTGCTCATCTCCCTGTAGTGTGATGAATGTGATGTAGTACTCATCTCCCTGTAGTGTGAAGAATGTGATGTAGTACTCATCTCCCTGTAGTGTGATGAATGTGATGTAGTACTCATCTCCCTGTAGTGTGATGAATGTGATGTAGTACTCATCTCCCAGTAGTGTGATGAATGTGATGTAGTACTCATCTCCCTGTAGTGTGATGAATGTGATGTAGTACTCATCTCCCTGTAGTGTGATGAATATGATGTAATGCTTACAGCCTTTTGGAATGATGTAATGCTTCTAGCCCTGCAGTGTATGATATAAGGCTCATTGTTATGTGATGCAATGGTCATACCCTCACAGTGTGATGTAATAATTTTCCTGATTGCTCCTTCCTCTGGTAATTAGCATCTGATATTGAATTGTTGACAGTGTCAGAATTATCTGATTCTTCAATCAATTGTAAATCTTAAAGATGGAATTATGAATTTTACATGAAATCCATAACTTACCCAACGAGAAACAGTACTTCTGGGTCTCAAAAAATCCTGGTCCTATATGTTCTTACACATTGTAGTGGAAACATAATGCTTTTAAAATGTGGATACAGATGTTCTGACACTTCTGAGTCCAATATTGATACAGATACTAATACTGGTGGTGACACTGAAGGTAATACCAATACTGATATTTATGGTGATACTGATACTGACACTGTTACTAGCGGTGATACTAATAGCATGATAATTCTGACACTGATACTGATACTTATGGTGATTTTTATACTGATACTGATGGTGATCATGATGCTAGTGGCACTAGTGATGCTAATGAGTTTGGGTCATGAATGAGCAGGGGGAAGATGGTGAGAGGGATTTGCATTTTAAGCCCAATTCTTTAAATCCTTTCTTTAGGATTGCAGCGCTGATCCTTACAGGCAATGTGTTAGAAAACTTTAATCTGGTCTGTGCATGATAGCCCAGAGCTGTACAGTGAAAAAACTACCCCCAGCTACTCTCTCCATACAAACACACACAGGTTTAAAGAGCTAAAACAACACACTGACAAAAAGGACAAAATGCACATCCTCTCTAGGCAAAACAATTTCTACATCAGCTGTTCACAGATCAAAAAATCAAGTCTCACTGTTGCACAGAGCTGACCAACTATTGTGGAGCCAAACCATAATCCTCTAATTCCTCTGACACAATGTGATGTATATAGTTACACATGTCTATCTTTTAAATGGGAATGAGAAAGAATTGATAATCTACAGGCCCTCAAATCAATTAGCAGTCATTTACTACAAACTTTTCTTGTCTCCTCTCTGCAAATGTCTATTCATATCCTGATTTGTGATCCAGTTCCCTATTCCCTTCCCTTTCATTCCCCCTCTCCTCTTTGTTCTACCCCACTGGCTTCCTGGTCTCTTTCAATGCAGAGGAAACCTAAGCCATCTAAATCACAGGGATTAGGAACAGAGATGTATCTCACTGAGGGAGGCAGATAGGGGGGTGAGGAGAAAAGGGTTTTGAGGGAGGGAATGAGGAAAAATGAGAAAAGGACTTGATTCAGGCAAGTGGTATAATGTCACCATCCAATCATTCAAGTTAAAGCCAGACCATGGTGTTTAGTGGGTGGGAGAGAGTGGGCGTGTGTACTTATATACGAGTGTGGTGGTCCTTGTATGAATGGTTTAGCTCACCCCTCTTGCAAAACTCTTTTGTTTATACTAAATGACTGCCTTGTGATCTTGCCATAGAGGCCCTCAGCATGGGATATGGCCATGTTTCAGACAAAAAGCTTAAGAGAACAGAAAATTTCATTCATATTTTTGCAGTATATACAAAATGTTTTGCATGCTGGATAATCACATTTAAAAATTAATTAATCATGTATATGCAAAAAAGTTAAACATGTTACCATATACTATATTCTCTCTGATCCAATTCTGGGTACTGCATTATTGAAACAGTTTGAGCTCCCCTGACTTGGGAGGGGCAAAAGTTCCTTGAATTGGGGCCAACTCAGTTTTACCACGACTGTGTGTTTGTGTGTCTGGGAATGTTCATTCTTAACTTGTCCCAAAATTCCAAGAAACAGAAATGCAAATGAACAGATATCACCGTACTGGTGCCAAACCTCTGATTCAGTTTTTTCTCCTAACTGCATGATCTGTTCTAAGCAAGAAATTTGATCTGTTTCAAGAATGAAATCATTATTGATTATAAGTGTAATGTTATGCTTGTGCAACCCATTTAGTTGGAGTTGAAGTTGCATCCCACTCCTGTCTTTCTGCACCTGGGGATTCTATCTTTATTCTATCTTTATGACAAGGCCCATCAGCCTAAGAGAATAAAGAGTAAAGAGGTCTTTCAATAATGCAGATTGCTAATTTGTATGGGTGGTGGAGGGTGTCATCTACAGTATAATCATATTGCATATCTACCATGATTAGGTAAATGTCAATACAGTCAATGAAGTGAGATCTGAAATCCAATTCTTGAGCCTGAAAAAACTCTCAGTTTTCTCTGAAGATATTTTCAGTTAATTAATTGAACTCTTCTTAATCTGAAAACAACACCTCTCTCCCCTCCCCCAAAAGCACACTGGCCGTGCGCAGCTGTGCTCATGTGTTTGCCATGCAGTAGTTCATCATGCTCTTTTAATAATCTTTGCAGTAATTAAAGCAGTTACAGCTTAATTCATTACCAAAAAAAAAAAAAAAAACGAGCGGGGAAATGCAGCAACCCTATAAACATGGAAATGAAATAAACAGCTTTAGACACCTAAATGACCTGACTAGACACTGTCCTCTGGTGGTGGTATGTGCAAGCACAATTAAAATATCAACACATGCTAGCAGGTGCGCACGTGTTCTTTGTGAGTGACTGACCAGTACAAACAATACATTCAGTAAAATGATCAATTTATTAAGTTGCTTGTTTTAGTAAAGTTACAACGTTTATACCGTTGCTTCATTAGTATGAAATACTATTGGATTTAAATCCTTTGCATTGATGATTTTTAGGTGAAATGTTAATAAATGTAACCTTATTTAACCATTATTGCTGTATTTTGCTACATGCACATTACTGCTGTTACACATACACACACATGTCAGACCAAAAATAGTGAGATAATTTATATGTTATCTCTGTTATCTTCGCACTCCTGTAGCGTGTGTGTGTGTGTGCGTGCATGTGTGAGCATGTGTGTGTGTGTGTGTGTGTCCATCTGCATGTACGTGTGTGTGTGCACACAGGAGAAGCTGCACAGGGAAGGCTTTACACTCGGATTTAATGTTTCTGAACATTGAACTTTATGATGAGAAATGAGTAAGTATTTAGCTCAAATTGGAAGAGAGTTCAGTTGAGGCAGGGGGGTTTTATGGGGAGGTATTTCAGTTTTAATCACTATCAGCAAGCTGCCTTCCATCTGTACAGTGAGTTCAACCATCCATCACCGCATGCCACCAAATTATTACGCTGTTGATTAAATTAGTAAAAGCAATCACAATCTCTGAGCACGTTAATTGAGAGAATTTATTTAGCCTCAGTGACAGCTTTACGTGTGTTTGATTAAGTATTATAAGGTTTGTTTTTCTGATTTTGCATAATATACCTTTAAATTCTGCTGTGGGAGTCTGTGCATCATTAATGACTGCAATAAACTCCTTTTAAAAAATGTCTATTTCTATAATTTATCTGTGTGTTTCTGCAGCTATTTGGCCAATGGGCCAATAAGATAATATTATGTTTTGGCTGTCACATGAATCTACTTTGAGAAGGTTGTCCAGTCGGCCGTAAAAGTTGGAGAGCTGAATGAAAGTTTCCACATTGTAGGATTGCTAAATATGCATGAAAGAGCAAACAAAAGTGTACTGTTCTGTAAAATGCAACCCAGTTTCAAACTAGGCCTACAACATTCGTTTAGAAGACACCATTTTCTATAACCAGCCTCCAACCGAGTTTAAATGCTTGAATAAGAAAATAATATTCATGAAAGGAAAGACATCCTATCAGCCTAAGTTGTTCTGTGCATATGTATGATATATGGTAAGCATTAATTACTTTTTTTCAGCAAAACAATATTACAGTAGATGTATAAATTGATTCAAGTCCATTTTAATGGAGAAGTTGTTTCAATTCTTTAAAGATCACATATATTGCTGATCTGATGTCATCCATTCATTCCTATTAGCCGAATCCAATAGCTGTAACAGATGTGAGAGCTAATAGGAGAGCGTTTGAATGTGGTATTTCCATTCATCAGTGCCAAGCATGAAGTAAATTATCCATTTAAACACATTTATCCATTAAATAATTTAAACAAATTATTCATTTAATCCATTTAAACAAATGTTTTGCTCCTTCTGGGCACCAAAATGTTGCTGTCTCTCCTAATCCTCTATTATTAAGCTCGGGTTCAATGTGGAAGTGCAAAGAATGGCAATTACCATGACATAATGTTCTTAAAAGAAGGCCTGGCATTTCTCTTGGTAAATTTACAGGACACAGCAATGTTGTGTCTGGCAGGTATTGTCATTTCCACCTGAGTTCATGCAGCCAGGAAGTAGCTGTCATGTCAAATGAATTGGTTAACTGGTTCCCTGAGCTGACTACTGTGGATTAGGGGTGGCTGAAACAAGGCTTTTTAAAGCGCTTAAAACACTGTGCAACATTGCCGTCTACTGGGCAGCAGAGGAAACTCTTGTGGTCCTTACCCAACCTGTGCAACGCTGACATCACCACAGGTCACCACAGACCACCCAACATTGCCACATCCTGATTGATAACATAATTGACTTTTTTTTCCTCTTTGAGTCTCTAATTTTTCCACTTTAATTGACCTTAGACTGCACACAAATCTTTGTTCAAAAGGTTCAATGTAAATCATCATCAGTTTCAGAAAGCTTTATCATGATACATCATATAGCATTAGGTGTTTGGAGTTAAGGCCAGTCAGCTTTGCTTTTACTGATTTTTTTTCCTCATTTTTTTCAACAAACCCAAACTCAACTGAGCCAGTTGATCTCCTGCACCAACCCCACCTGCCAATTCCAAAGGAGGTAGAGTATGTCACTCCTTCAGTTCACACGACAGGAGCCTGCACTTCTTTACACACTGCTGACACACCACCAATTTTTCCATGCTGTTGGAGCATTCTACTCTCAGTGTCAGTGGGGGTATGATGGTGCACAGTGGACATTTTGGGGTTCTTCTGATCAGAGTTTGTGGTGCAAACATCTGAAATGCACTGAAAAATCAAGTCTGTGAGGAAAAATCAGCAGTGATGAATTTTTAATCCATCTAAATACTTAACAACATTAAAATTGCAACATTGCTTAAAAAAATTAAAGATTAGGCTGTGCATGCTTTGCGTGCAATATTTCAGGATGAAGGATTACTCTGACCACAAACAAAAGTATTCTCCAGTGTCAGTGTGATGTGGGGCAGCAGTGTTCCACTCCACTGATACTCCCATAGAATGGGTCAATGCAGAGTCCCTCTTCTTAAAAAGAGCAATGCCAGATCAGCAACATCTATCCCTGAAACACTCACTCTGATAGAGATTTTGAACCACAGTACTCTGGGATCAGCCTGTGTTTGTGTGTGTGCGTGTGGGCATGCATGTGTTTGTGTGTATAGAGGTGATATAGTCTCCCAGAGTGAACCTGTACACAACTGACAACATTTGCCATAACATTCCTGCCATTAGCATTGACTGGGGACTGCTAATGAAGACCACTCATGGTTTTTCAGTGTGTGTCTGTGAAATGGATCTTCTCTCATGCATTCTAATCCCAAGATCAGCTTCATGAACAGCTGGCTTGCATAGTCCCTCATACATGCTCATGAGGAACTATTCAAGTCAACACTGACAAACCTGTTAAATACATTTCAGCCAGGAAGATGTATTTTAATTCCCTGTCACAAAATGTATGTATGTTATGTACCTGCTCGATGAACATTATCTACAGTCACCATAGCAAGCAACAGTGAAACATAGAATTTGTCTCTCCTGCATCATCATTATTGTCTTGTGTTTTGGTTAGACCAAAGTATGCATAGTACATTGAGTTCTGTACAGGCCTTGAGTGTAACTTATCACTGCAGAGTGTGAGTCTGCCACCCTCAAAGTTCACATGCCACTAACACTTCAAACCAGCAATTTTTCTGTTGCATTGGAAATATGGCATAGCGGCAAAATATGTATGCATGGGATTCCCCAAAACTCACCTAAGGTTAAGCTGCAAAGCTTAACCAGCAACACACCAATGTGATTCAAACTGGCTCTGGTAGAGCTCAATGCTTCCCATGGTCATGAAAGTTCAACCACAGCTGATCCTGGTATAGCACTCTCCAGCTTTGTTACTATTGACAAAAGAAAAATGATGTGTAAATTCTGACCAGCTAGTTGGATCTTTTTTTTAAGCTATGTTTCTCAAATATACCTTCTCACTTGTTACATTCCTCCCAAAATCTGTATGCCACTAGCCGAATTGGATTGGTTCCACCTGTTTTTAAACCATTGCAATCACACCTTTCCAAGAACCTAAACTAGAGCTGAGGACAATGTATGAGTCCATATGAGTATATTTCCAACCTCAAATACAACCTGTTTTGAAGTTTGCATAATGGTTCCTATAGTAACTGCAGGGCTAAAAGGGTTGATGGACAAATGAGGTTTAACAACACCACAAATGGGTGAGGCTACTTTTCCAAGAGATAGATATCAGTTGTAGAGTTGAACCAATAGTTGAGTTTTGCCATGGAAAGCAAAATTGTTTGACTGGTTTAATGAATTCAATGGCTGACCGTTTCATCTGATATGAAGTTCATGAAACATTATTCTGCCATCCCTAGTTTATAGCCTAATGTAAAATTATACTTTAAACCCCTCCAATATGAATTTAGTTCAAGGCTCGGCACAGGAACTACTCTTGTAAGCGCAGCTTACATCAAATGATTTTAGTATTCTTGTCCCTCTTGACTCAGAGTTCAGCACTGATGGTTTAAATCATAGTATGCAAACAGCAAAACAGCTGTTACATGTTGCCACAGCCTTGTAATGCTTCATCTGAAATATAACAATAGGCTAACACTTCAAATGGATGCATATCTGATTTGGGTCCAGCTCCACAGGGTGTCCAAACAGTTAAACATTCTAAGAAGTCTGGAAGATTCGTGAGAATCTATCTTTCATCCTTTTTGAGCATTTTGCATTTCAGATTATATCCTGACTATCAATGTGTGTTTGATAGATTGCTGTTTTGCATCTCGTGTAAGGTATATACCATCATGTTTTTTTTATGAATACAAACACCACTGAATAAATATTTTGTTGTAAGACAGGAGCTGGCATGAGATCTGGTTTTGTGAGGGGAGTCAGCCATGTCGCCTGCTATGCAGTCAATTTGTGATAATTGCACATTAAATTATACATGCTTTTTGACATAATTTTTGTCTTATTGTTTTTATACACTGCCTACATTGAGGTCACTGGGATGCGCAAAAAGATGAGAGACTCCGGAGTTCTGAGGTCATGTGGTTGAATAATGCTATATACAAGTTAGGTGAGGTGAGAGCGGCGCGGAACGTGTATCTGCTGAGAGGCTGTAAAGACGGGCGTAGAGCTAAAGCTGAGACTCCTACCTCATCAGCAGCGAGCTACAATATTCCCGTTGAGTTTACAGTTAATTAACTTTGATTGAGCTGAACAATGTGTTTTATTTGACACCAACATGTATCTGCTACAAATGATCGATGCACGCAGTTCGCTGTTGTGAGCTAAAAATAGTTAATTCAACCTGTTTTGTTAAGGTCTGTCGCCAAGAGAAATGCGGGGCAGATTTCTCAGTTATACCCTGTTTTCAATCACCTGAGCCATGGATGTGATATATTTAATGACAACGAATAAATCAACATATTTGCTATATATTTAAAAGCGTACATCCTTCTTCCTTTTCATTATCAACGTTACCTATAGGTTTTACCTGGGCCACATATGAGCTGCGCATCCTTTATAAGAAAGAAGATGCAGGCACATTACTAAAGTTGTCAACACCGTAATCAATTCAATCCACAAAACATTCAATTAATTTATTTCTGATATCTGTAAATATTTTAATTACGGAATATGACCATGTAGACAAACTTACACTATCACTTTACAAAATGTCTGATCAAAATACATAGGAATGTGTCAGAGTAACTAAAACAAGTTTGCGTCATCAAAAGGCTATAAATAAAACTGTATGACCTTCTACAAAAACAAAACTCGCTTAAATGAAAAATACCATCAGTTTCAAATTACCTGAGGTGAATATTTGATCACACGTTAAATCAGTCAAGTAAATGTGGCCCCATCGGATCACAGGATATACACGTGACGATATACATCTTAAATTTTATATTGTTCACATGTAACATCGAAAACACGTGCAATGTTGAAAAAAAAAAATCTCATGTGATTCACTTGCGCATAATCCTTGTGATTTTTCCGTATGCATTGACCGGCTATGAGGTTACGCAAGGGTATATATCTTGCAAGGATGTACAACATGAAAACCATCCTCAAAACCGTTTTTGACGCTAATTAGATAACAATACAAAATATAAAGTTCCATAAATATATTTATTTGGATGTTTGCATTAAAACTTAGATTCTGTCATTCTCCAAAAACAGTGCTTGGATTTCATACTTCTACCTGCTCATTTCTAATACGTTAGCTGTTTCTTTTAGGTGCAAGTACAGTGACGCACTTAAAAAAAAAAGTATATATTGTGTCCCTGTTCCCCCACTCCTCCTTGAATACATTGAGTGTTTCTTTAAAACTCGAAACGAATGATGTCCGGGAGAGCGTAGTTCAACTGCCGTCCCTACGAGCGACACTCACTTCCTGGACGGGGGAAGCGACAGACAAACAGGGAGAGAAAGTGGGGACATCAGGCGAGACTGAAAACAAGAGTAGGGGCCTGGGAAATTCGGACTAGACAACTTTGCATCCGAAGAAATATCAGAGGACGGGGGCCGTCTGCTTTTATGGAGGAAAGGCATAACGGGTAATTTGTTTTAAGAACTGCAATACGTGCAAGATTGTTGTTGATTGACGCACTGATACTTGTGACTGGACTATAGTTTAATTTTAGTATGTTTAGATTAATTGTAAGTATGCTAAATATGTATATCGCGATCGTGTGAACGGTATTGTCGGAATATGCTTTTCGGTTTCATTTCTTTCGTGAGAGGTATGCGTAGCATATTGTTCTATGCATTCAGTCAGCTCTGCAGTGTTTTTTCGCTTGACATTGATTTGATTAACCAACTTTATTCGCGACGATTAAAAGCGTTGCGGAGGAATGCAGATATGCATGTACTTGTGTTTCAGTGACTTTGATGTTAAAAATGCAGAAATGTTATCTGCTGTGTTGCTGGTCGGAAAGAAGGGCAATGAAGCTTTTTCGAAGGATACATTATCTATAGAGACAACAATTACCACCAACGGTTACCTGTTCTTGACACCATGTAACGAGACTATCCCTCAGAAGTTCATCGCAACGTCATACGCAGACAAGTCTCCGTCTTATAAATACGCAGACATGTACACATGTACGCACCCACATAGGGACACACATGCAGGCTCTAAATCAGAGCTCACCGACAAAACAGAACAATTTGAACTACCAGCTAAATATTTAGAATGGAATCAAAAGTTAACTGTATCCCTTCGCCGAACTGGAAGGGAAGGTGTTTGACTGCGTCCCCGTAGTATCTACGTGGGTTTAACGCACCCAGATTGTCTTCTCTGAGGATACATTTAGGACGTTTGCCAAAATTGCTAGCGAAGCGCTAAATACACCAATTCGGCTAACTAGTGTCATATTCAAGTAGAAATATCATTAGTATGGTAACGAATCCATACTTGAAATGGCCGAAGAATTCGTCACGATAGTCACAAATCACATAGCCCCATTTTAATTGATAAAGGCGGACTGACAGCGAAATAATATGCAAACTTTTGAAGTTTAAAAAAATGACCGGACTACAAGGCATTTTAAATAACTTCTTAACATCATTGAACATGGTAATTGAAAAGTTGCATGGAGTTGTTGTGCTAGTGTAATACATATATTTTTAAAGAGATTAAATGTCTTAAGTAAGTTAACTGTACGCACTTTTCGGCCTTGCAGCAATAAGTGCACGAGATGGAAAAGGCAATGGGACGCTCTCAAACTTAGAAGCCTCAAACAGGGCATTACTTTGATGTTTGTCTTGTGTTATCAAACATGTGAGCCTGGTTTATGATGGAACTCCAAACTTTTTTTCGTGAAACCACACATTTTCTAAGTTCATTCATAAACGTTCTCCCAGGTCTTGCTTTAGGCTCGCTGCAGTGACTAACAAATGCAGGCAAACATGTTTTAATTTTTATGCAGCTTGTGTTTTAGGATGCAGTTCAAAGGATTACACGTCCCATCTTGGTGCTGTAATGCTTTGATGTGCACATTGAATCTGAGTAATCAGCTCTGTTCGCCCTGACCTTGTTCATTCCAGGATGAGGTGCCTCTTGGGTACCCCACATCATGAATCTTATCAGTAATTTGATCATGCTTTTGCCTTTGTTCTAATTCACTTTGGTGAATTACAACAATGCCAAGAATATATGTCACTTTAATTCTGTGTCTTAACGTGTGGATTCATATGCTGAGATGTGAAAAGGTAATGCAGCTGCTAGGAGGCTATTCAGAACTATTCACTCCCACCATATTTTGCATCATGAGCCTGGTGAACTGGAATCCTGAAAGTATACCTGCAATTTTGGTACACAGCTAGAACAAGTGATGGGTCACATTTGCTGATCTGTATGTTGCCTGGTTGGGGAGAGGGAGCTGTATTTTCTCAATAGGCAGACAGACCTGCATGTTGCAAGGATGGTCCCACAGACTTTCATGTTACCTGGATGGGAAGAGATTAGTCTCAGAGCCAAGATCAGTTATCCAGATAATATAAAAATTGTGAATCCCATACCCATGAAAGAACAGACTCATTGACATTCTGTGCTGATTCGATTCATGACATTATGAAATAATGAAGGCAAAAGAATACAATTAATGTTTTATTTCTTAGCCTCTCTCATAAATTGCATGCATGAAACACAGAATCTTTATTTCAAGGGTATTTTTTTTTTTTTTTTTGGGGGTAGGGGGATTAGGTACACAAATGGATTTTTGAAAATGAATGGATTCATTTTTGAACAAATTATATTGTCTGTAACTTCATTTGTAATGATTCAGTGCCGTTGCATTTAGAATTGTATTGGTGCAGGTCTTTGTGATATACTTCACACTGCGTACAGATATGGCCCAGTGCTGCAGCTCAGACTGTAGCTGCATCCTTCCTCATTCACAGTCCCAGAGCGATCAGCTCTTCTCTTCTTCTCTCAATCCTGCCGTTCATAGATCAGTGTCACTCTCAGTTCCCCTCCCTCCCTCCCTCCCTCTCTCTCTCCTCTGCCTGTCTCTCTTTCTCTATCTCCCTTTTTATTAAATCCATTTTAAATTTCACATTAATATCATTTCATTGGCATGATTACATTTAACAATATTGCCAAAGCACAATTTCCAGAGAACCAAGACATAAAAGAGAGAGTCAATGCAATTGCAAAAAAATACAGAACAAATTTGTTGAAAGGGAACAAATAAGTGGGTTAAATTATTAGAAACTCATGATAAAACAGAAATAATGATACAAATAATAATGGACATATATCTTGCAGCAAACCCTACATATTTAATTTTATTTCCCCAGTACAAAAGGGAATGTCTCTGTTTTTCTGCAGTTTTTAAAGTCAGGGAAGATGGCTCAGATTTTTGAACAAAAGTTTATTTTTATGTGCTTGTAATCTGGGCATTCTGTTAGAAGGTACAACTCTGTCTGCACTGTCCTCTGATCACAGTGGGAGCACAGTCTGTCGTCTCTGAGCAGCCAAGTCCGCCTGCCTCTCCTTAATGCGTGCATACACACAAACGCATAGACATATGCATGCATACGCATATGCACACTGCATTCATATACATATATGTTCACATACCCACACATGACACCTGCTTACACACATACACACATATCTTCAGACACAAATATGTATGCTCACACATGTGCATGCGCACACAACCAAACAAATAGGTGTACACACACACACATATATATATATATATATATACAGTATATATATATGTACACGCACATACATGCAAACTTGTGCATGTTTTCATGCATGTTCACACATACTCCCACACATGCACCCTGTATTCCTCTCTGGTGTCTGCTGCTTTTGGCTTGAGTCTCTTTAAGGAAGGTAAAAAAACAGTAGCAGGTCTTGAGTTGATTGTCAATTTGCCTAGCGCTAGACAGGCATGCTTTGCATAACAAATCTGTCTGAAAGTCTGACGTTTCCCCGCCCCCCTTGTTACTGGCTAGCATGCTGGTTGTTGGTCGGTTGACCGTGAACAGGCAAAGTGGGAGCGGCTGTGCAGTCTCGCATGAGAGAGTGGGGTTGTGGGGCATCGTGGGCATTTTGGACAATTGTGTTTTGTTCACATATCCTGAACTGTGTGCCATTAAAATGTCTTCTGTAGGTACAGTTTGTATCATATAGGAAGATTTCTGTACAGTCCTTGTTTTGTTTTTTATTTATTTTTTTCTGAGGCATGGGCCTGAATAAGCAGAGGAGTCACTGTGGAAACAGATTTTAGAGAGGTGAGGGGGAGCTGAGGGCAGTGATGAAGGAGGACCATTTGATAGGGCTAACCTGTGAACTCTGAACCATGACCCTACGACGTAAGTCCAGACCTCCTGCCGTCTGGCTTCTTTTCTGTGCATCCACAGTAACTTTATCTTCTCCTGGCTGGAGTCTGTGCTGCTCCACTGGGCTGGAGGGCCAGGTCAGGACAATGCTGCAGTGACCATGCCAAACAGATAAACTGCCGCCTCATTGGCTGCTTCCCCCTTCCCAGATCCCCAGGTACCAATCGTTTTTCTTTAATTGCGTCTCACACATTCAGATACAAAGTGCTAACAGTCAGAAATAAGCTTCAGCAGTAGCTAAGATGAAAAAAGTCAATACCCAGGGGTATCTTTACCTGATAATGTTTTTAACATGGTAACAAAACATACAATTTCTATTGTTGTTTTGCAGATATTCACCATAACCTGACCAATATTGCATCCAGATTTATTTTCATATAGTACATATGTATTTTCTTTGAATTCCTCTGGATATCATTTCCTGTGTACAGATGTCTTGCTCTGTTATCTGGTGAACCCTCTACTTTTAGAGTTCAGATTTGATGTACATGGAAATGTGCCCATTCCAGACTTAAGACAATCAATACATGATTTTAACAACTAATATCTTGTATACCTTTTTGTCTTTTTCCTGCACCTATTCACTTTATTACAAACTCTTATTTCTCTCTGCCTCTGTCTTTTGCACTGAGACAATCTCTCTCTTTCTCTCTTCCACTTCTTCTCTCTTTTCATCTCTCTTTCTCAGAGTAAGATGCAGGATTACTTTGCTGGCATTGCAATGCAAATCACAATCAAAAGCAGAACAGCATTACAAACTGAAAAACAAAGCAGTATTTGTAGGAATACTGAGACATTGGAACTGGAATGTCAAAAAAATTAAATATCCTTAAATAAATAAAACATAAATCGAATAAGACCACACAACCAAAACAATAAATAAAATGGACTCTTGGGCTCCGTTAACAAAAATTGCACGAAACAGTAAACATTTGGCACAGGGGAATAGACAGTCATTCATTCCTTGACAGATGATATACTGCCAATCCAGTTTTCCACTTTTAGTTGCCACTGTTTTTAAACAAAGTCAACATACCAGCTCTTTCACATTTCTGGGCTTTCCCCTCTCGTTAGGCTTAAAGCCAAAATGTTCCCATACCGGAGCTGTGGAATGCTTATTTTTCCAAACTTTCTGGCTGGTATTATGCAGTCACCAGGAAAAAACACCTATTAAAACACCTATTAGCCTTAAGTAACACATTATCTTAACCTGTCGCTGGCCATTCTGTGTGTTACATTCATTCTCATGTAAACAAACATGCATATAAACACAATGAGCAATATCGAGGTTGGCAAAAATGATCAAGGTCGTGTCCATATATCGTACAATGAGACAATAACATAATTATCGTGACAGGCCTAGTTGTAGCAGACAAACATCTGGTTGCTTCTGACTTTTCCACTCCCCCTAAATAAAGTGACTTCAGCATAGTCACTTGTTGATCACAGTGATAACGACTTAGTAATTTTACAGAATTTTATCTTGTATCATTCATCCAATTTTCAGCGTGCATTATCCTTCTCGTGTATTGTTTCACAGTTGTTGGGATTTTTTGTCAGTGGTGTCAATCTGAGGCTTAGAAGTTCAAGTTTTCTTTGATTCTGTAAGGCTCTGAGGCAGTTAGCCCAGGGGGTCCAAGGCTCCAATATTTAAGTTGTGCAGGACGTTGGCTGCTGTCTTTTAGATGTAGCTGCCAGCACTGAGGGGTTTTCTACAGACCTGCATACAGATTAGAACAGAATGTCTGAGCCATATTTTTCCTCCCTAGTTTATCTTTTTATACGGCCGAAAGTCATGTATGTCCTTTTCATGTATTTTTATCAGGACTGAAACCCCATTAAACCCATCAACTCTCCTGAGCTGCAAAACTTGTTTTGACAGGGATCAAGAATTACTCATTAATCCCTTAACTCTAATCATGTCTTGGCTGACTGGCAATGAAATCTGACAATACTGGTTTTGACTTTAATGCTGATAAGAACATAAGATAAACAATGTGTTGTTTGACAATGGTAGGCATCCATATTTTTCATATTCTTGACAATATGGACCCCAATATGGATGAATGTATGACTTAGATATTTTTCTCAGATTCTTCTGCATATCACACTTGGTCATTTTCTATGTTTGATGTCTCTGTGATTCATAAGATGGGTCAGAGTATCAGAGGTCACACATGATACATAGGGAAATTCTCCAATTCTAGATTTAAGGTTCTCCTTACATGAAATTGATAACTGATATGTTCTGATCATGTCTTCTTTCCATATTCTGTAAAACATTCTGAATCCAGAAAAACAAAGAAGCTTCTATATATTTGCCAAGTGAGAACACTAGATTAATCGATCATGTGAAAAGGTCATCAACACCATTTAGGCACATTGTTGATTATCTGGAGAAGGGACGTCACAATGTCCAGTGCTTAAATTTGGTATTTTCATGTGAGCCCTGCGTCAAGGTGCTTACACACCAAAAACAGAAGCACACAAAAGCACTGGCAGCTAATTGGGCACGGGAGCAGGCCACTGTGCTCTTAAAGATAACAGCTTCAAAATAATGACATGTTTGCAGGTACAATCAAACCTCAGCAATATGGAAACAAGTAATGTGGAAACACCTGTAATCTGAAAGAAGCGGAAACATTGAAGCACCCATCCAATTGCCTTATTAGTTCTGAGCAAATGCAAATAATGATAAATAAGGTCTGAGAACACGCCTCCATGTGTGAGACTGAGAAGGCCATTGCAAAAAATCTTTGTTTTCAGTGACTTTGAAGGGCGCTTGAGGCCATCACCATATTGGAACAAGTCTCAACCCTCTGGCAGAGGCAACCAGGCTTCTGGCCAAAATGCCCTGATACATAGCAAAGTTCGTTTTGCCATTGATCTTAATTAACAAGAGCCTCAGGGGCCAGTGACAGCAAAACAGCCCCACAACATACAACTTCCTTCACTGTCTTACATGAATAGTATTAGACTCTTTTCTTTGTATGCATCCCCCCTCGTTTATAGCCATAGAGTTTTGGTCATCCAGCCATTGAGCCTGCTTCCTATAACAGTACCAATATTTGGCAAAATCCAGGTGATTTAGTATGTTTGCTGCACTGGCAACACTTCTAAATAGCCCATGATGTCTAATTGTTGATTATGCAATAAAATCAGTTTCAAAAAAATGTGATAGAATTAGAGAGTAACAACGTCCTATTTGTTTGAGCGCAAATAGAGCATTTGAGTTTAGTCTGTTCAGCCTTTTTTCATCCAATTATTATTGTATACCAATTAATTTAGAGTTGACTGTAGATTGTATAACAGTCCAAAAAAGACAGACATTACAATAGCTATCAATGTTTATGCAAATTTTGCAATAAATATCAAAATTTATTCAAGATGATGAAAAATTCAGTGTCATTTCAAAGCAAATAAGGCCTGCCCTTCTTGTTTTCTTGCTTGAAAAGACAAGGGCTCAATCCATGGCAATGGGATCCTGATAGCATGGAACAGGCTGATGTCAGTTTTCCTGTAGGGACCCCTTTCACACAGTGAAATTAGGTACAGCTATTACACAGAGGGAGAGAGATTCAAATGAAAACCACAGTAAGGCCTCACCACCCACCTGCCTGTTAGGCAGCTGACACTGCTGCTTCAGCCCCTGTTGATGTGTTGTTAAGTTATTGCAGTGCTTTTCTCCTCATTGACACTAGCTTAGTTGTGTTTTTGTTCTTTCTAATAAATAGCCTGCAGGGAATTTGGACATTGAGTTGCATGCCACTCATCTGAGTTCGATCAGCAGTGGCATTCAAGTTCTATTTGAGTACCGGCAGGGTACCAAATCTATTGGATAAAGTGAAAGCCAGTTACTGTTATCAGGTGTGACATTTAAGGACACATAGTGCCCAAAAACCCAGAATTTGTAATCTAGACCCAAATTTGTTCTGCAAATATACACATCCCGTACACTTGCTCAGTCAGACATGTTAGCTTTTAGCTGTTAAACATGAGGCTGTCCTAATTGCTTTTTGACAAGTGAAAAGTGGTTTGGTTCTGAAGATCATCAATGCGACAAGCTATGCAAGACCGCAAGGCCCCACAAAATACTGCCACTGGTACACTAAACTTGACACTTTGAAATTTTTTTTTTTTATTTGGCCTAGTTTCAGTCCCGATCAGATAATGTTCTAATGCTGGAAGGAAGGGCACTGGGGCCAGTGGGACATGACTCAAGACCTCATTCCTACACACACTCTTACTGTTTCCTGTTTCTTGTTGGCAGATGGTGTTTAGTGATTTGTGCTTGAGAAAGGAGGGGCTACTTCAGCCTTCTGGGTTATGAAAAATGTAGTTCTTTTACAAAAAATGAATGAATTCATGGGCTTCAGTATTGCTTCAGTATTTTCCAGGATCTGTGTTCAGTAGCTGGCCTAGCCATATCATTGGCCAGTCCTGAAGGCGGAGATGGTGGAACAGTTTTTTAATAGTCACTTATGACTACATTAATCTCTGATCTGTTCAGTATCAATACTAATAAACCATATATTAAGCAAGAGTTAAGAGTTGTCAAAAGACACAAAAGACTAATTTCAAACAATCACAGGTAATTGGCTTTCCATAATACATAAAAATATGTATGAACAATTTTGTAGTTTTTCACCAAAATCTTGTCAAAGAAAAAAACTACAGAGTAGGTTTTCATGATGTTTGAAGGACACACTGAATTGCTGAATTATTTTGAATTGCCATGCAAAAAGTCATTAAGATCTGTTTGTTTTTCCATTTAAATGTTAACCTTTTGACTGAAACAGACTCACAAAGTTTAATATGCTTGCATGTGCAAAAATCACCCAGAAGCTTTAAAAATTTATCCAGAGTTTTGTGTGCACTAAGCAAGTGAAAAACTTAGTTTCTTTAATGTTGTACCTTGGTGTCATTGGTTTAATTTGATATTTTTTCAAATTCAATTAAGTTGTCATATGTTTTATTCAGCTGTAATCAGTTTAAATGAAAAAAAATTCACAGTGCCGCATGTTATCACACATTGCCACATTTCACTGCACGTTCCCAGAAGCAACGGAACTGAAAGTGTGCCTTTCCTCCTCCCCTCCACTCAGTTAGATTAGTCTTCACATAAACACTTTCTCATAAACATGTGTGCTTTTTACAGGTACCAGCCAAAGAAGTGATGCTATGAAAACCAAGTTGGTGTGGTACTCTGTGTGCGCTCTGGAAGAAGGATAACATTGCTGCAGTTTAAAGGCCTAAATTGTTTACATTTCTCAGATTTACAAGGAAATGTGAAGCATTTTATTTTTATTCCTCCTCTGTTGGAGATTTAATTAGTATGGCTGGCTCCTACATGATGCCCAACGGCATCACATGCTGTGAGGGCAAAACACACATGTGTGTGTGTGCATGTACATGTTTGAGTATGATAATGTGTGACTTAGTTAACATAAACAAGGAGGCATTTTCAGAAGGCAGTCGAATAGCTGAGCCTAAATGAGAGCATTCATTATTCTCTAAAAATCACAGTTCTGGGGCTTATTCAGTTCTATTCGAACAGGTGGACAGTCCTCCACCCACTGAAGGACTGTCTCATATACAATGTTTCCCATCTGGATAGCCATCATGATTCATTGTACATCAGCTTTGTAAGACTCCGTTGAAGCAGCAGAATAAAGAGCCGCTCTCACTGCAAACAGCTGCATGTTGCCTAGCGAAGGACACGTGACTCACTGCTGTAACACTGGGGGACAGAAAGGTGCTCCAGGAATGTAGCCGCTGTCCAGATAAATCTTCAGAATGTTCAATGATTTGGGATCTCTACATGAGGAATTGAGTGACAATTAATGATCTCTGAGTAAGTGGAGCCCAGCAGATAGATAGATTGATAGGTAAATGGACAGATGGAAGGATGGACGGAAGGAAGGACAGACAGAGGACAAGGAGACTTCCCTCAGAGTCAGAGGTCAGTGAATTGGACACACATGGATATGTGTTTGCAGGGAGGAATATCTATACCTAGCAAATTGACTGAAACCAAATACATTTTTACTGCAATGCAGCCTCGAGAACTAATAATATAACCTTACATTACATAATTCTTCAATGTGTGAAGTTTTCTTATTAGAAATCTCCCTTTGGTACATATAATAAACACAATTTGCTGATACTGGCAAAGCATCTGTGTTGTATTGTTTTAATAAATGTTGATGAAGCTATTGTCCAGCTTGACACCGATCTGAAGATGAACAGCACAAACTGATTTCTGTTTTGTACCTTAAAGAAGTGTGGTCAGAAACTACAAATTTTTACTTCGGACCAGGTTTTTTTTTTTGTAAGCAAGAGAACGGAAGACTTAGAACACTCCCCAGGTGCTAGGGGTTTCAAAGGCCCGAATATGTTTTACTAGTTAGTGGTGTGACATACAAAGAAATGGAAGCTAAAAGTAACTGTAAAAAAGCATTACAGTATCAAAGAGGCTTTGTAGTAGCACTTCCTTTGCTCCCCAAAAAGGTGAAAAATAGGACAAAGATTTGCTGCTGAATATTACAAATGATTCTTCTTCTGTTTACAAGGAAGGGATCTTGAATTGTCAGTCTCAAAATCCAAGGTTAATTTACGTTATCTACTGGAGTCCACACCCATTCTTTCTAAGTCCTAGATTGGCCGCCTTTTGAAAGAAAACCACAAAAAATGCTGACACTGCAACCATGTAGGACTGGGGTTTTAGATCCTGGATGATAAGTACAAACTGCAGTAATATGGTCCAGATAATGTTTTTTACATCAATTTTTTACCAATACTTACATGACCATGGTCTGGTTTCAAATGACATTTGTGCCTAACTATATTAACGCATTAATTTTGATAGGTGAACTCATCAATCTCATTGAGAAAGAAAAATACAGTAAGCCCATTGTATCACTTCGTGAGCCTGTTGTGTAATTTAGCTCAGTGTGCTACTCACTGATTACAGTTTGTCACTAAATGAATCCAGTGTGTCACTCAACATTTCCAGCATGTCACTCTGTTAGCCCACTATATCACACAGTGTTCCCAGTGTGTCACTTTGTTTGTGCAGTGTGTCACTCAATAATTCCAGTGTTTCCCTCATTGTGTCACTCTGTTAGCTCACCATGCTGCTTTTTGTTTTCTTTGAAGTCCATCATTTCTTTTAGCAAGCCTACCAAAGAGCAGCACAGTGGGCTAGCAGAGGACACTGGGCTAACACTGGCATTGGCACATGACACACAGACCTCTGTGCATCAGGCAGAAGTAGAAATATCAAGTGGTGAGTTTTTTTGCAAGGCAATACATGAAAACAAA